>HG992176.1:7319951-7970802 GCA_905220545.2 Melitaea athalia | reverse complement strand
CTTAATATTTTCTAAGAGAGCATAATAGAAAAAAACTTTATCTATTAGTAATAAGATATTTTATTGTGAAATGCTGTCTGACAGATTAACCACACAATTAGTTAATGAAATCGGAACCTTTTGATATTGACGCTATGACTTTATTCTAGATTTATTTTCTAATTAGGAATCGAGTAGGACATGAAAACATGACACTAGAAAGTATAATAAAATTGTATTTAGTTATTTATTTCCATGCATTTTAAATTTGATGTGAAGTAACAATTTGTTAGTGTCTATTTTATAAATGATGAACTTATGTAATAGTTTACGCTTATAATTATGACATTGCGTTAACTTTTATAAAAAGTAAGCTAAAAATTTCAGCCTGTAAAAACTTCACCCAAAACAACCAATTTACGAAAACTTCCAAAGAGCTGCACTTCAATTGACCGAAACGATATCAGTCCAAAATTGAATGTGCTGCCCAAGTTATGGAGTGCTCTTAAAAAAGTAGACTATCAAATCAGAGTTGAAAGTCTCTCTAAATCACCTCGTGAGAGAATTTCGGCTTCTGAATCGAATTTGGTAAGTTTAATTTTATTATAATGAGCGATATGACATTCAGATCAAGAATATTATCTTCTATATAATAAAAATGAATGTTGCTAAACGCATAACTGGAGAATATCTCGACCAAATTCGGCTATTTTTTTTTGTATGTTTCTAAAATCCCACGGAAGGTTTTATACAAAAAAAAAAACAAAGTGATGAAGATACCAATAAGTATGGCTGTCAAACGTAACATAATTTCGTTTATTCTTTATCTATCAAACACCTTCACGTGACAATGAAACATATAAAAAAATCTTCTTTATCAAATCGTTTCTAAGTTTTAATGTTTTAGATTCGCGTTATTGTTTTATATTTGTACTGAAACAAGCTAAATTCACTTAAGAAAATAAACTGGTTACTTTTTAGCCTTCGAAAGATGTTGTAGGTACAGCTTACGATTTAGAGAACGATATATCTGCACAGGGTGACGAGAAAACGTCTTCAGATATGCAATGCTCTTCTAAATCTTATCCAAAATGCGCTAAAGTTTTAGAAAATTCTAAAGGTCATTGTAACAATTTACAAACGATCTTAAAAGATGATAAGAATAACAAATGCTGTAACAAGACTTCTAAGGTACGTACAATAAACTTAGAAAATGTTAAATAAATACTCTTAATATATTGATAGACAATAAATACAGCTTTGCTTTTTTTTTCAGAAACCACTAGAAGGTATGTATTAATGTGTTACGTAATTTGTCATGTACCGATTTAAGTACTTTATATAGAATACTTTGAATACAATATTTTTACCATGTAATTAACACTATTTTGTTTTCGCAATATTATCTTCAGCTTCACAGTCACCTAGAGATTTAGATACAATTACAAAGCAGATACGTGATATTCATACTGAAACACGTAAAAGTACTAGAATTATTAGAGACTCAAGAGTAAGACTCGAGGAAATACGAAAGGTATACGTACTCATGTTATCTATACATATAATAAAATGGTAGAAAAGTCAAAACTGTACATTGAATATTTTTTTAAAGAATACTTGGGGCGTGATCTACAATCGATACCGAAGCCAAAAATATAGTTTTTAGAATTTTTGTCTGTTTGTCTGTTTGTCTGTTTGTCTGTTTGTCTGTATGTATGTCCGGGATAAACTCAAAAAGTACTGCATGGATTTACTTCAAATTTGGCACGAATATTGTTGAGAAGCCGGGTCAGAACATAGGCTATATATTATCACGCTATCACCTACGGGGAAAGAGCAGTGAACCTTTATTTCTTCAAATGTATGTCCGGGATAAACTCAAAAAGTACTGCATGGATTTACTTCAAATTTGGCACGAATATTATTAAGAAGTCGGGTCAGAACATAGGCTACATATTATCACGCTATCACCTACGGGGAACGAGCAGTGAACGCACGCAGACGACGTCGCGGGCAGCGGCTAGTCTATTACATATAATAAAATGGTAGGAAACTCGAAACTGTACATTGAACATTTTTTTAAAAGTATACTTGGGGTGTGATCTACGAGTACAATCGATACCGAAGCCCAAAATATAGTTTTTAGAATTTTTGACTGTTTGTCTGTATGTATGTCCGGGATAAACTCGAAAGTACTGCATGGATTTACTTCAAATTTGGCACGAATATTATTATGAAGTCGGATTAACATATAGGCTACATATTATCACCTACGGGGAACGAGCAGTGAACATTTTTGGTGCTGTATAGCGTTCACGCAGACGACGTCGCGGGCAGCAGCTAATAATAAATAAATATATAAAAGTTTCTCAAGACAACGTAAATTTTCCAGAAACCAAACCTAACCGAAGCCGATATAAAGGAACTCGGGGAAAGAAATGAATTGCTTCTTCGGGAAATGGAACGCTTCGACCGCCTTACTAAAACTATACAAAAACTTCTCGGAGAAGAAATAACGCAAATGAGAAAGTTCAAGAATGAACAAAATGAACGTTCTAAAGCAAACGCTTACATTCCAAGTGATATCTATGGTTAACAAAATCTTGCAGTTTCTAGTCCACGCAGATTATAAGATTAACAATATTTATAACAAATGTTAACAACTTCTATTCCATCCTCGAATGTTTAATTGACCAATTGAACCCGAATGTGTTTGTAATATATCTATTTATGTACTAGCCTACCTGCGTACTGCCATATTTTTTTGTGAACATATCGTTTTTTAAATTTTCCTTAATATATTTGTCCTGACAATAACTTTTAAAAAATCCCATTCGGTGAAATTGGAGGTGGCTACAATACATGAGATATTTTACTGGTTAGCAGCAATCCACTCTGGCTTGTCACCGACTTTTAATATTTAGTGTGACCGTTGTCTGTTTGTTGTTCCGAATTGATTGATCTTACGAAATTAATTGATTATGGTAATGAAAATACCTTACATCATTTTAGAAGAGCTGATACTCTTCAAACCGCTGGATCGATTTCATCTTTTCGAGAGCTTTGATGCCACAGACACACAGACAGACATTGGCGTCGAACTTATAAAACCTTTGTAGGCTCATGCACAACACTTTGCTGAAGATCATGACCTGATCAAATGCATGGTTTACAGACATGACATATAGGCAAACCTACCTATGTTGTTTTTATACATGACATTTCACAAAGTAAATATCGATTGATGGTCAAAAAATTGCTAAGATTGGTAGATACTAGTAAATAAGTGGTTTCTCACAGCAGCTGCGGCTAGTAGTCAAAATGTCTTTTCTCAGTTTTGTCAAATAGTTTAAAATGTTTTTATATGTAGGTAATATTGCACTCTCCAGCGTTATTTTAGACATTATCCCTGATATTATTGTTTTTTTTTTATATAATATGAAAAGTTGCTGAAATAATTGCGATAGGACTGCTATCATTGAACAAATAGAAAATGTTAACATTACGAAAAAAAAAAAATTTCAGCAAAGGTGTACAAAGTGCCAACTAACTTTCGTCATATCATTATATTAGAAATCTAAACCATTGTCCCGACGTTTTGTAATTCAACTTACGTCATACTATAAAAGTGAATTTCATATAACTACGTTACTTGGGTAGCTATTAGATAATATTTCCTCAGTAGCTGGACGATTTCAACAGTTCCAACCACTGGCCAGACAACCATTTAGGTTGGCCGTCTGTGCGAGCGCGAAGCAATTTTGTGCGCCTTTGATACCCTCATCACCCTGGTTGGAGTGTAAAAGGACATGTCATTATTATGTTTATTGAATACTAGCAACCTGCCCCGGCTTCGCACGGGTGAAATGGTGATACTAAATATACTACAGAATGTCATTATATACAACGTTCACAGCTTTTTTGTTATTAGACAATACAAACATGTTTTCTTTAGAGGTTACCGTTATGTCACTGCATTTTAAATCTGTAATATCTTCGAAAATATTCATTTAAATTACATGCGGTAAAGGACCATATTAATCTATATTAAATGCACAATACATTTATGGTACTTAATTGGATAAGTATTAATGATGTATTGCTTAAAATCGCTTCGTAACTAAGCCATTATTTCTTGTAAAAAGTAAAAGATAAAAAATTATGAGCTATCCCTAAGAGATAGACATAAGCCAACGCGAACTTTTTGACCTTTTTTTTTACAAATTTCAGGACGCAGTTCTACAATTGTTTTACAACTTCTACTAAAACCTACAATATTCTATTCACGAATTTGCGAAGTGATCTCTCAGTTCTCACACACATATCTATTATTGTACAGATATAATAAAATATCGCATTTCATTACAAAAAGTAACTTTAACGCGAATTATATATACCTACAGCATTCTGTTGGTGAAAGTTATATGTTGTATTTCACTAACTTTGTCTTTAGCAACTGTATGTACCATTTTTAAATGTCACACTTTGCTGTAATCTTCTCTTAACTTTAAGTTAACCACGAGAAAGCATCAAATCCGAACGAACACACTTTTGAAAAAAACCGAACGAACTCATTTTGGAACAAAAATAATAATAATAGAAGTAATTATTATTACTATTAATTAAAAATAAATTTTATAGATTCGCCGATCTATCAAGAAATGAAAATGGACCACCCAACTGTAGTAGCTCTAGGTGTCCGTAAAGACAAGGCAACCGATCTACCTACTCGAAGTAAATCTGTATGTTTACATTGCAGTAAAAAAGAATATTTCATATGATTCTGTTATGTAACTAGCTGGTATACATAAAATTATAAATTTGAATTTACTTTGTGTTTTTTTTAAGGAAATTGATTTAACGCGGAAATTGTGTGAAAGCTACGACATGCAGGAGAAGCTGGTCGCGGATAATACGGATTTAGAAGTAAAGAGGTTCGGTATTGAATTTAAATTGGTACTGCTGCCCGTGTCAAACTCATAAGAGCTTAAAAAAAGTGTAAAAGATGTATGTGTAACACAAAAATACTACCACTAACTTGACTTTTAAATTCAGCATTTGATAAAATTTATCCCTTATGTACCTACGTAAAATCAGCAATAGGAGCAGCAGATGACAGATCCTATAATTTTTAGTCAGATTCAATGTATGTAACTATGTAATTCTACCACTTTTTGTATTTCTCGATAAACTTAATTTCTACTTTTCATTCGGCGAAAAATTATTTCCGTAGTTTCTTGTAATAAGTTTTAATAAAATCTTTTTAGTTGTATTATTTGTAACTGGATTATTTTGATACCATGAAAAGGTGAAATTTTAAAAATGAAATTATAAAGTAAATAAGTGTGTTTGCTCGCAAACGAAAAAAAAAAACCGACTTAAATTACATCGACAAGTAATACAACGTAATAATACGAAAAAAATAGTTAAGTAAATACGCGCTATTAAAGATTACCCAATAAGTTGTAATCAGATCTCGATCTACATGACAAGTATTAGCTTTCGATTAAAGTAAGAATTATCAAAATCGGTACACCGAGTAAAAAGTTATGCGGTTACAACGTAGGTCGACGAAAAAGTAGTCAAGTAAATACGAATTATTACATATAACACTAAAAGTACTTGTCTGATCTCAATTAAATTTAAATGGGACCACATAACACGCAACATCTTTCAATTAAAACAAAGTTGATCGATATCTGTCCACCCAGTCAAAAGTTCTGAGTTCACATACATAAAAAGTGAATAGTCGAATTGAGAACCTCCTGCTTTTTTGGAAGTCAGTTAAACAGAGTTTCCCGCCATGAAATGATTAGTTACGATATAGACATTTGAGTAGTTAGGATATTACGAAAATTATTCTAAAACGGTATATTTACCATGTTTATTATTCTCGCTTTCGGAGAGGAGCTCGATATTTCGACATTGTCTGCGAATGTCTTGATCACGAGACATTCGCAGACTTTAATAATAGAAGTAACCATGTTAATCTAAAATCTTATATAGTTACGATATAGCTGAAGATCTGAGATTTGATCATAAAATAGTTTTGAACCATTTGAAAAAGGCTGGCTATATAAATAAGCTCGATATATGGGTCAACATGAACTCACTGAAAGAAACCTAATGGACCGTATGCTTATTTGCGATTTTGCTATAATGTATTGCGAAATATGCAAGTTAATAACCTGTCCGATACGTTTCGTATATTTCGACGGTGCCGTAGAATAACGTTACATGTGAATATAGTACGAAATCAATTTTATTTAATAATTTACTTCAGGAGTTGAAGATCTATCTATACATGCAAAAAAAATAATTTTACGACCAATAGTTTCTGAGATTCTGAGGCGAACAACGTCCCATGTGTTTGTGTCTCCGTATTATAATGAACTAGATGCATATGTGACGGAGCTCGCGGCCGGGGGTAGCACGCGTTGGCCGTGCCAAAGTCACTTGTTACGTTGTTGAGTGGAAAACGAGCTTGAGCGCACGAGTTACCGCATTCGCCGATGATAAAGTTATTTTTCTTAAATAGTATTCATAATTAGTACTAAAACGTGTCCAACTATAATAACAGATCTAATAAAATCCTTGATTTGGTGAAAAACAACTGTAAAAATTCGGAAGAAGAATTTGATAGTGGAAAGATATCTGGTTATAACAAGGAAATTTCGAATTATCCCGGTAAGTTAATCTTATTCCTTATTAATATGTATAACAAAATTGCATTTTCACGATTGTTTTATATTCTATGGTGGTTTATTTTAATTTAAATAAATAACGCCAAATTTCGCGTTTCATATTCATATGTGACGTTATTTAATGGAGATTAGTCTTTACATTGTTTCTTACAAAAATGCTCTTGCAAATTAAATCAAATTGTAAAAGACATCTTTGACTATTATTGGAAAACTTAATTTGTTGATATTAAAGTATGAGTTACAAGTAGTGATATGTCGTTTTACCACGGACATATTCTGACGTTTTTGAGTTATATGTGAAGATAGAACGTTCTTTTGCGGAAATCTTGATGACATATGTGAAGACAGAACGCTATTTTGTGGAAATCCTGATGTAATATGTGAAGATAGAACGTTCTTTTGCGGAAAACTGATGTAATATGTAACATTGGTACGTTTTTTCTTCCAGAAAAATACTGTAATTTGGTTTAAATTGCTTTTTTCTTAATTAAATTATCAATTTATTCGTATTCAAATAAAATTGTTTTCTTTTATTTTTGTAATTTTTATATTTTATATTATTTTTTCAGTTTCAAAGACACCTGTAAGCCCATCATCGTCACCATTACATCCGGGTTCAGAAAACATTGCTTTAGAGCTAAAAGACGTATTATTCAGTCAGTTCAGCCTATTGTAGTTCACTGCTGGACATACCCTCCCCAAGTTCGCGCCAAACATCCCGGTTTTCCGCAATCCTCCATGAAGACTACACCGGCAATCTTACGTAGATCGTCGGTCCAACGGGCCAGAGGACGTCCCACAATGCGTTTGCCAAGACGTGGTCTCCACTCCAGGATCCGTCTGCTCCAACAGCCATCGGTTCTGCGACACAGATAACCAGCCCACTGCCACCTAAACTTGCTAATTCTGTGGGCTATGTCGATTACTTTCGCTCACGGATAGTCTCATTTCTAATCCTATCTTTGAAAGAAACCCCAAGCATAGCCCCTTCCATTGCACGTTGAGCGACTTTAAACTAGTGGACCAGTCCGTCAGTGTCCATGTCTCGGCTCCGTATGTCAACACAACCAGGACGCATTGCTCGAAGACTTTTGTCTTCAAGCATTGTGGAATTTTCGAAGGCAAGACTCGACGAAGCCTGCCAAACGCCGCCCAGCCCAACCAAACCATCCTATAAGCCTCCTTCTCGAGTTGTTTCAACCTGGTTGAATGGTGTGGCCAAGGTAGACATAATCCTGAACAACTTCGAAAAGGATACCGTCAATCGATACCCGTCTCGGTATCACTTGGTTGTTAAACATAACTTTCGTTTTATCTAAGTTCATACCGAGACCCACTCGTCGGGAGGACTCGTTTAGGCCGGCCAGCATTCGGCCTAGCTCATCCGACGTCTCCACAAAGATTACAAAATCGTCGGTAAAACGAAGGTGCGAGATGAATTCGCCGTTGACGTTGATGCCTCGTTCCTCTCAATCCAAGGTCATAAAGACATCCTCCAGCGCAGTGGTAAACAGTTTCGTTGATATTACATCTCCCTGTCTTACCCCACGCCGCGCCGGAGGAAAATGCACAGCCTGCTCCGGTGGGTGGAATTCGTTGAGTCTTCTGGCGAGACGATTCGTAACAACCCTTGAAAACAGCTTATAGACGTGGCTCAAAAGTGAGATTGGTCTGTAATTCTTCAACAAAGACTTGTCGCCTCTCTTAAAGAAGCACCACCACACTCCTGGACCACGCCTCCGGCGTGGTACCTCGGTGGATGACGGCGTTAAAAAGTTTATATTTCTATTCTGCTCAATCAGAGTAGTAATCTCTCTCGTATTTGAGCAGCGGAGATCTCGGCGTACAAGTTTCCGTATCCTCTTAGACAAAGCCTTCTGTTCTGGCGAAGCTGCTTGGGCAGCGGGCAACTCGCACCTCCGCCGCATCAGATCCAAGGCTTCGGGAGAAAGTTTAGACTGCTTCGTTGACTACCTCGGCGGAAAGTGTTTGCGACCCAGTGTACACACCATCTTCACCATGTTGTCGGTCATCTCGTCCACTTCGCCAGCGAATCGAATCGGTTTTGGAGCTCCAGTTGGAACTGCTCGGAGCCACATAGTATTTGGAGCAGCGTAGGTCAGAGAGTAGATTTCATCAAGCGCGTATTCAGAGTGCCCCGTAATAGCCGGTGGTCGCTGCTGGTGTTAACCGGTTCTAATTATAATAAATACAAAGAAAGAACAAAATGTGATGTTGAAGACTGATAATTTTAGTATTTTATGTGAGTTTAAAAAAAACGTTGATTGATTTAAAGAAGTGAAGATATTTTTTATGTTTAATTATTATAAATTTGGTACTTTTAAAATAAAGGACTGATTTTGTTTTTAAAATGTTTTATTTTTAATCGATTTTATACAAAAAATAATAAATACTATTTATGACACGCTACTTATGAAAATAACTGCTCAAAATAAACCTGAAATATGCATATAGGACGAAATAACTAGCTTAAGTTTCATAAAAAAACGTTCCATTTGCATCTGGATCCTTAGAGCCTCCGGTGAATAACGTCACATGTGTAAATGTGACAGCAACAAGTCCATTATAAAACGTTATATATAAACATCGACCCTACTATCTTTTTAAATAAAACTGTTTCAAAATAATTAATAATACTGATAGATAATCACAGGCTTAACGTAAATTTTTCCAAAGTATAAAAGCGCCAGGTTTTTCCGTTTCCGAAATATAACAATTGAAAACTTTGAACGGCTCTACTGTAAAACGACTATTTTGCAGATAGTACGTTATTCTACGGCACCGTCGATTTATATTATATACAGGAGATACTTGCTATTCGTGATAGGCAGTCGCGTTGTTGCAGCGTTTGTACACGTGTAAGGTGATACGGATGAAGTCCAAATTTTTTGACACTTCTTGTAAACTACTTGAGTTTTTTTAAACATAATTAAGGAACAGCACTATTCAGGAACACTTTAAAGAAAAAAAATCCGATCTAGGCCTCAAATAGCGGACGTGGTGCCCACAAATGTGAGAAAAACTGGGATTTTTCTAAATTTTACAAAAAATGGCATAGACCGCGAACTGTTTGAGATAAAAAAAAATTTTTTGGTTTTGTCACCCACCTCTCCCTCCGCATACGCTCGTTCAGGATTATCCATTCATTACGGGAAACCCTGTATATGCTCACTCGCGTTAAGTCGACTCAATTAGTATCACTTTGCGTCGCATTGCGTTACTTAAGACAGTACCCCTAAGAAGTTAACGTAATAGATCTCTGACAAATACATCTAGGTGATTTATTAATGTGGTGGTGCTCGCAGCTTCTTTTTTTTTTTTATTATTATTATTAAGTCGTAGGTGAACATAATTTCTCAACAAATATTTTAAAGCCGTATTGCCAAAAAAAAAAAAAAAAATGAATGGATCCTAATAGGGATCCCTAGGACATATTTTTCACCTGATTAGTATCAAGCTTAAGCAATAATTTTTGATGACCTCAATGTCAAAAATTGATTTTCTTTCTGATTTTTTTTCTTTTAGTAGTTAATATTTATATAATTTGATGGTAATATTGTCCTACAAATTGCGTGGTACGTTATCCAGGTCCTACGCTCACTGCTGCTCTATCTTCTGCTAACTCTATTATTTATCACAATCGAGAGTTTTCGAAGAGGAACTTTTTGTTCGTCTCAGCAAAATGAAGCTCCTCCCAGAAAATTAGCTTGATACTAATCAGGTGAAAAATATGTACTAGGGATCCCTACCTATAAAGTAACAATTGTTTAAAGAAAATAAATGTTGCAATGTTCCAAAAATGATAACTTATTAAGTTTCCAGTCAACTTGATAATCCTTACTAGATTATTACTGTGACGTTATCAAAGTATGTCTCAAAAATGGAATATTAAAATTATTTGTCATGTCAACGAGACTTTGTTGCTGTTGTTTTAAAGCTGTCACTCCCACTGTCGACTATGAAATAATAACATGAAAACCTGAAAAATTACAATTTAAAAATGTTTTACCTCACGTAAGTTTTATTTATTTATAATTTAAGGTATATACTTTATAAGGAATTAATGACGAAGGATCAAAACTTGGAAATTTGCCGATCTCAAATAAAGAGACTTCAAGGTGAATTAAAATTGATGAGTAATGAGAATGCTTTGCTACATGAGAAATTAAATAAAAACCACCCTGAGGTATATACGAGGAGTTCCTGTTACAAAACGTATTATAGTCTCACGATTACGTAGAGTTTCCGTTTTATAAAAGCTAGACACTGTGTCTCATTTTGGTCTAGATTGGCTTTTTCTTACTTCTATTACCATTGTTTACTGCCTTTTATTGAAAACGTAACAAAATATTATAATGCAACAACTTTTTCGGATTTTATCGCGATTTGTAAGTTTTTCTAGATGCCCGACGTTTCGGATACTTTACAGCAACCATGGATATGGTACCGCGATAAAATCCGAAAAAAATGTTTCATTATTATGAGTGAAATTCGCATAAACATTATAAAACAATGTGCACAAAACTTGTATTATGCTCGTTCTAAATCAGTCTGAATATCCTAGAATTGTTTTGATAAGAAAATTTTCTTATAACTAACTTATTATAAATGAAAAATGGTACTAAATAACACGAGTAGTAAATATTTAGTAGGTTTTAAAAGCAGTACTTGCAATAAACTACAAAAATTGTGAAACTTGTAGGGCGATGCGACTGCGATGAAAAAATCCTTATATGATCAAGAAGAAGAAAATTATAATCAGGTAATAAATAAATATAAATATGTATATAGCTATGTAGCACATAATTAAAGTTCTAAGTAATTGCAAGAAGTTAATTATTTGGGACCGAACTGTCGAAGGCATAGTACCTAATTGTGGCTAAGCGGTTAAGGTTTCGAATTAAAAATGTAATCAGTCAGCCAGCCAGTTCAGCCTATCGCAGTCCACTGCTAGACATAGGCCTCCCTAAGTTGGCGCCAGACATCCCGCAATCCTCCACCATCCGGCAATCTTATGTAGATCGTCGGTCGACCGTTACCGCTGCCTTAGCCGGGAATAGCGGGACTGCCGGGAACTGAGGGCCGAAACTTCTGCCGCGAACTCATAGGGGTTTTGGCCATAGTCGCCACGCTGGGCAGGCGAGTTGGTGACCGCAGGGCTGGCTTTGTCGCACCAAAGACACTGCTGTCCGTCTTCGGTCTGTCTATTTAAAAAGCCAGCTGTAGGATGTCTATCCCGCCATCGATCGGCTTCAATCGTTCCATGGTGTAGTGAAACTTTGTTATCACCTCTTACGACACTCACGGGAAGAGTGGCTAAATTCTAGAGTGCCGTAGCCACACAGCCAATTAAAAATTAAGTTGCTTTTATTCGATAAGAATCTAACTTATTATTACATTTTAAAAATAAAACACTTATTTCATGCATTGACTTGAACAGCAGTGCTATATTTTATATTAATGATACATAATTCATTTTTATTTCATTTATGAGTAGGTCATATGGAAAAATCTTTCTTACTATTAAAGAAAAGACTGCCAGGCGGTGTGATATTAAACGTGGTTAAAGTATACCAGATTTCTTGTATCATAAAGAAATTAAATGGAACTTCTCTTAATAGGAAAACGAAAAAATCGCAGTAAAAGACGTCGAGGGCTTACTGTCAAAACTTAAAAACTATCAAAATTCGACGTTAGAACTAGTAAGTATTGGTCTTGTTTTTATTTATTTAAGAACTTTATAATAAATTAAAAAAAAATAGCAAATGAAAGAAAGATTTAGAAGACTCTTTAAACTACATAACAATACGTTTATCGTGGATGTGTATATCATATTACATACCAAATGAGGTTTCGCTATTATGAAACGAAAAAGTTTTTTTAATGTTACTTTATTGTAATATGAAATTTGTTTAGCTTGTTGTTTTGGTTCTAAAGAATAAACTCTCAGGAATAAACATATTTTGTTAAACACATGACTCTTTTGTATAGGAAAAAAATTAAAAGAATTAAAATCAGTACCTGGGTGACCGAGCCTAGCTCGGTATTTTACAAGCTTTTATTTAACTTGCAATGTATGTATGTATGTATGAATGAATGTTTGTTCGGGTGAAATCTTGCAACTCAATTTTGAAGCAGATATCTTCAACCGATTGAGCTGAAATTTTGTATACAGGTTCAATTTAGATGACAATGCATGATTTGTATGTATTTATGTATGTATGTATGTTTGTTCGGGTGAAATCTTGCAACTCAATTTTGAAGCAAATATCTTCAAGCAATTGAGCTGAAACTTTGTATACAGGTTCAATTTGGATGACAATGCATGGTTTGTATGTATGTATGTTTGTTCGGGTGAAATCTTGCAACTCAATTTTGAAGCAAATATCTTCAAGCAATTGAGCTGAAACTTTGTATACAGGTTCAATTTGGATGACAATGCATGGTTTGTATGTATGTATGTTTGTTCAGGTGAAATCTTGCAACTCAATTTTGAAGCAGACATCTTCAACCAATTGAGCTGAAATTTTGTATATAGGTTCAATTTGGATGCCAATGCATGGTTACCTTTGTGACGTCATTCTAAATTCAATATGGCGGCATATCCAAGAGTGCGGACTAGTTATTTTTAGTGCACTTCTACAATATGGGTATCAAATAAAAGGGCTTGCTAAGAATAATTCGAATAAAGTGACGTGATAACCGACTAAAAAGTAATAAAATAAATTAAAAGTAAAAAACCTTTTTAAAAAACAAGCTTTTATTTGAATGCACTAAAACGAAAAAAATAAATTTTTACTTTAAAACTTTTACTATCTACTTATAAAGTCAATTACACATAATCTATAATTCTATATGATATAAAAGCTTGTCGCAAGATTTGCTTGTAAACAAGTAAATTAAATAAATTGATGTGATTGATTTTAACTATTAAAATTTTCAAACTAAGGAAATACGAGTACTATCTCGCGACAAGCTTTTATATCATATAGAATTATAGATGTTGTGTAATTGACTTTATAAGTAGATAGTAAAAGTTTTAAAGTAAAAATTTTTTTTTTCGTTTTAGTGCATTCAAATAAAAGATTGTTTTTTAAAAAGGTTTTTTACTTTTAATTTATTTATTTTTATATTATTTATTTTAGTATTTTGTTTTTTTCTCGGTATTTTTATTTTTATTTTTATTTAAATAAAAAATCACGAGTGTTTAAAAAAAAAAGAAAAAAGAAGTAATCTCGACTGAGATTTGAACCATGGTTTTCTC
The DNA here is from genome assembly GCA_905220545.2 of Melitaea athalia. Taxonomy (NCBI): domain Eukaryota; kingdom Metazoa; phylum Arthropoda; class Insecta; order Lepidoptera; family Nymphalidae; genus Melitaea; species Melitaea athalia. The sequence goes on along the minus strand of HG992176.1, from coordinate 7,956,834 downwards.
GGTCAATATCGACCGTTCGATTTCCTATTCTAACGATATTTTAGTCATTTTTTTATTGCCTTAAAACAGGGATAAAATGACATTTTCTAAAAATGAATTCTAGCTAGATCAATTTTTCGCCCCCGAAATCCCCTGTATACTTAATTTCACGAAAATCGTTGGAGCCGATTCCGAGATTCAGAATATATATATATACAAGAATTGCTCGTTTAATAGTATAAGATTAATTGATGAAGCACTTTAGACATTTTATGTACATTACTTTTATATATTACACTAGCTGTTCTCAACGGCTTTCACCCGTGTGCGCAAACAATTTCCCGTGGGAACCTATTATTTTCCCGGGATAAAAAGTAGCTTATGTTACACAAGGATAACTAAGCTTTCAAATGGTGAAAGACTTTTTAAATCGGTCCAGTAGTTTTTGTGATTATTCATTACAAACATACACACAAAAATACAAATCTTTCCTCTTTATAATATTTTTTTACTTTTTTGACTGTTCCGTTTTCTCGCGTTAACATATTACATATAAGCATATGTTACTCATAGATACTGCAGTTTTTTTACTGGTGAAAGAATTTTTGAAATCGGTCCAGTAGTTGATCTGTTTCAAGTAAACAAAAAATCAAATATTTTCCTCTTTGTAATACTTGCAGAGCTAGTAGCTTAAAACAAAATGATTAATGCGTGGTTAATTTATATAAGTTAGTAATTATTTAAGTAATATTTTAATGCATCGCATATTTTGAATACTGATTGGCTTGTCAAACACACCTGTGGTTATAGATACTAAATACATAGTACCTGGGTGACCGAGCCCAGCTCGGTATTTTTTTTATTTTATTTTTTTCGGTATTTTTATAGTTATTTTAATTTTATTTAAATAATAAATCACGAGTGAAATTAAAAAAAAAAAGAAAAAAAAATAGTCTAGAGATTGAGATTCGAACCTGGGTCAAAACGATTTGAAATCCGTCGCTTTCCTAATTACGCTGTTACAGCTATATTAGTAATGGTGAAATTAAGCTTCGTATTCTAATGATATTTTTTCATTGCCTAAAAACAGGGACAAAACGACATTTTTTTAAAATGAATCCTACCTAGATCAATGTTTCGTCCCCGAAATCCCCTGCATACTAAATTTCACGAAAATCGTTGGAGCCGATTCCGAGATTCAGATTATATATATATATAATCTGATATATAAGTTAGTTATATATAATCTATACAAGAATTGCTCGTTTAATAGTATAAAATTATTACATTCATATAAAAAAACCCTCAATAAAAACTTAAACTTAACATATTGTACTATTTCATCTCAATAATAGTATAGTATGCTTTTGTTAAAAAATATATTAAATAAATAAAATCGCATTTGGCTAAAATGAATTTAAGGTAAGTTAAAAAACTTGTTTAACTTTTATTTTTTAAATTGATTAGTACTCAATTATTTCTCTAGTAGTAGTCAATAATTCGGCACATTTGTTAAACGTTTTATCTTTGTGATTACAATAATTGTCTGTTGCTACTACAGTTTCACGCAAATCTCTTGCTAGAGCATGCTGTGAGGTCAGTGAAATAAGTACGCCTCAGCCTGTAATATCCCACTGTTGGGCATAGGCCTCTTTCCCCATGTAGGAGAAGGATCAGGGCTTAATCCACCACGCTGCTCCAATGCGGGTTGGCGGATATATTCCCTACTATGAGTAACGATAGATATCAGGTGTACATGATAACAACCGGGACCGACGGCTTAACGTGCTCTCCGAGGCACGGTGGGGAGATCCACAAGGACTGCACAAACACCCAGACCACGGCAAACATCTGTAATTCTGTATGACCAATACAAATGTTGTCGTGTGCGAGGATCGAACCCTCAACCTCCCGCGCAACAGCCACACACCAGTGCTGTGACCGCTGCGCCAACGCGGTGTGAAATAAGTACAAGCTACTAAAAACCAATACTATGGATGTTTCCAGAGGCTATGTTTTACGTAATCAAACGACCTAGAAATATAACATAACATAACATTATATATATATATCATTGAGCTATTATTACTTTGAGCTATTATTACTAACGTATAGAGAAGCTATACCAAACAAAAAAACCTGTCGCATTTTGACGGCAAGAGGGCGGGGGGTGGGCGTGGCGTGAGCTCCGGTCGCCCCGTTCGGTGCTGCAGCGCTGAACGTAGCGACTGTTGTCTAAACAAATTATTAAAACATGCAGCGCTTAGCTGCTTAGAGATGCTATTTTTCTCGCGACCAAAACGTCTTAAGTGCCGTAATCGTACCTGGCGGTTACGCGTTTTGTTCAACTTATGTAATAACATCGTTACTCCTATAGATTATACTAGCTGTGCCCCGCGGTTACACCTGCGTTAATTTGAGGATAATCATAGCTATAGCCTTTCCTAATTTCAAGTTTGTACGTGTATTTTTCATTGGACTTTCATAAAACTACCATCTCCTGTTTTAACCCCAAAAGGGGGTTGATTTCTCAAAATACATTATTAGTACACCTCAACACCATCTATAGAGCATACATTTTGAATTTCAAGTCTCTTACTTCAAAAACATAGGACTTTCATACAAACTTCCAACCCCCGTTTAACCCCCTTAGGGGTGGAATATCGTAAAACCCGTTCTTAGCTGACCTCTACTCGGCGAAAGGAATATTCCTACCAAAATTCAAGTCTCTACGCCTTATGGTTCCAGAGATATCGTGATGAGTCAATGGGTGGGTAACTCTTTTATATATATAGATTAATAACGCAGAAGTGACACAGCTTTTGTACTTACAAAACTTCATTTGATTTAATGCATAGGTACTAAATTAGAATGTTATATGAATATGAATGAGTGGATAAAAAAAAGAACGTTAGAAAAGTAAAATAAAATATGTTACGCATTTAAAATAAAATTGAATAAGAAACAATTTGTTTTAAATTTTATCAACCAATATATATTTTTTAATATGCAGAATTGATCATGAGCCGATACTGAATAAGCAATTTTTTTCGGATGCTATTTAAACAGCTATCTTTTTAATAGCATTATTTGCCTCTGAGAATCTACATTGTCCTCTAAATTAATAAGTCAGCCACAATTAACGAACATTTAAATAACACTATTTTTGCCACTAGTTATCTTCTACGTAAGCCACTCTAAATACAACTCAGCATGATGGTTATTTTTTAGCATCTAAATTATTTGTAACATGCATTCAAACAATGAACTTCTAAAATATTAATATATGACATCAAATAAAACATTCTATTAGCTTGTAATTTTTTAACTCAGTATTTTAAAATGTAACTCATGCCACATTAATTGATCGTCAAAATTTAGCTAAAATTGCCAACAAATAGTAAATTATGGCCACTAATATTACCCAGAAACTATTGAAGGGAGACGAAATAAAATACTTTATTTTTGAAAAATCAATTTTTTTTATTGAAATATGATCATTTTACTTAAAGTAATTAAGAGGAACATGTACCTAGTAGGTAAAGATACCTAACCAAAAGAAATTAAACTATTATTGGATTATTAAGGCAACTCGTGCTTTAGGTAGCCTTCCACGCTTTCTTTTTTAACCGACTTCCTTCCTCTTCGCGAAAATGCAACGAACATACATAATTAGTATGATCGGATGGTAACCAGGTCTCTTCGCTGCGGTTGTTTTGGACAAATTTCATCCATGTTTCCCTGTCTTTGCGCCCCAGACGTGGAAAACTTGAATAAAAAAAGACAAATTATCACTTTCAAAATTCAAAGATAGTTTTTAATATTTTAACTTTTTTCATCCATTAACTTAACTCAGTTTTTTTATAAATAATCCTACTAATATTATAAACGCGAAAGTTTGTTTGAATGGTTTGGTTTGGTTTTGAACGGTTATGTATACAGAACAAAATTCGTTGTTACTTAAGAATAATAATACATAATAAAAAACCGACTTCATTGAAAAGAACCGATACAATTTGTATTATTCGACTTCACAATATCTTTTGTTTAAATCATGTAAACAAAACAAAATGTGATTGATGTAAACAAAAGATACGAAATGTTCCCACGAACGGTCCAGATGGTCAGCAAGTGTAGACCTTTACATTTTGTTATAGGTATCAACTATGTAGGTAGGCGTGTAGGTTGCGGAGTTTAAAAAAAAAACAATGCGAGCGAAGCCGCGGGTAAAAGCTAGTTTGTACATAAATTATATTCCGCTTTAAAAAGAAACATCACCTTTTACTATCCACACAATGTCATATCTCTTAATTTTTATTCTATGACAAATGACGCAACATGGCGTCCACTAAATATTTTGCTCAAATTAAGATTTAAAATTATTTTAACAGTTACTTATCGATGGAAAGTTACCCCTTTGCACTTCGACGTATTGGTTGAGTTATTACTACAATATTGCAGCACACACGAGGGCATGTTTAAAGAGATTTTAGACGATTTCGTTTTAAAATATTACGACCAAATTACGACTGCGTCGCTTTAAAACTCGCAAGCGACTGAGTGAGGTGCGGCCGGCTGACCGCAGTTGAACGGAACACATCAGTGTTCGGCGATGTCTTCTCTATACGTTAGTAATAATAGCTCAATGATATATATATATATATATATATATATATATATATATATATATTATATTAATATCTATATATAATATTTTTATAATATAAATAACTAGCGACCCGCCCCGGCTTCGCACGGGTGCAATGATGACATTTTTAAATGACAGGATCTTTACGTAATATTCCGACGTGGCGGCTGAGGTACTACTCTTACAACACGTAATATTACGGCGATGGCGGTTAAAGGGTTAAATGTTTCGCTGTTAATTACTTCTAACGACGATATCTGAAAACCTATTCATCTGATTGATATAGTGTAAAGGGCAATTTTAATCTGCATTAAATTCCTAAGCTAACTAAAATAGTTGTTTGGATAAGGATTAATACTGAACTAAAGAAAATAGCTTGGAAAATAACGTAATGTTTTTAATTAAAAATTTGAACATAAAAGTGGTTATTGTAAGTCAACCGTAAGAGATAGAGATATGCTATCGCGGACTTTTTTGTAGCATTTTTATAGATTTAGAATTCGCTAGTACATTACTCCGCTGTATCTTTGCTAGTTTACGCGGCGTTTGCGTGGAAAGCTCCCAGTTGGCGCGATTTTGTGCGACTTCTTCAACATTTATCGCCGTATTTCTGCTAATTTACATAAAACTATACTAAATTATATACATAAACCTTCCTCTTGAATCACTCTATCTTTTAAAAAAAACCGCATTAAAATCCGTTGCGTAGTTTTAAAGATCTAAGCATACATAGGGACATAGGGACATAGGGACAGAGAAAGCGACTTTGTTTTATACTATGTAGTGATAATGTATAGGTAAAAACAGTTTGATAAAAAAATCTGCATAATTATGTTTTTGTAATTTTATACGTGTAGGTATCATGTAATCTTATACTTTGTTTTCTATTTGGTTATGGAAATATGAACTTCTTGAGAATTGTCGGAAATCGGGAATACAATATGTCTTTGTAAGTTGTCTAGTTATAAAGTAATACATGCATTCCATACTATTTGGGTAGAAAGTATTTTATTATTAAAGATTATTTTATTAGTAATTTTATTATTAAAATAAAAATATATCTGTATATAAAATCTAATGTAAGCAAATGTCCCATTAATCTATAAATAATTAAGCAGCGAATGTTCATTGTGGTTGCGAACAATTATTGTTGCCCTTTGTGTACCTAATGGAATTTGAATCAGGCGGGAGTAATTATAATTTTAAGTTAATAACGTGTAATGATTAAATTTAAAGTATTTACTTCATATAATAAAACCACATACCGAAAGGGGCAATAATTAACAACACACATTTTACACATTATTTGAATAACATCTTATTTATGTTAGCACAATATTTTGATTTGTATATAAATTACAAACATTTATTTGTTGCAAATAGTGGCATTATAATTTTAAAAAAGTGTTAATGGTAGTAAGTAAATAAACGTCTAAGTTACTAATATTGAAAAAAACTAATATTAAGAAATTCGAACTAGACACGAACGTCACCCATCTGACCCACCCTACAGAAAATATATACAGAGATATAAAATAAAATGGTTAATTATTTTACTATATTAATATCAAATGTATCACTAAGAATGAAAATGTTTGTCATTTAGGTGATTTACCTCATATTGTATTGTATATATATTAGGTGATTACTCTCTTATTGTATTGTAGGTACTTGTATGAAATAATATTTCATAAGTCAAGTATTACCTACAAAGGAAATTTTAATAGAATTAGGTTTTGTACAAATGCTTTGGACAAGAAATGGAATTAATTCTGAATTTTGTGTAACGCTTTTTAGCCTAATGTAAAAATGTCTTGCGGCCACAAGACTTATTTAGATATATTTAATTTTTTTCTTTTATGAGAAAAACGTTGATTAGTTTCAAATCACTTGTAAGTTAATTTTCAATGAATAAAGGTGCTGAATACTTCTTTTCAATTCAACGATATCGGGTACCACTGAGTGTGGGGATGTGTGTTAGTAATACATCCCCAGATGTGTGTGTAAAAACCAGACTGACACCGGAAGTTGGACTTCAGCCCAACCACACTAAGACAACAGCTACATCAACGATGGGTCTGATGGTGACCAGGGCTATGCACGAAGAATGTGTCTGTAATGAATTAGTGATCAATGTAGAGTATCCAAACTATACCATAAGAATGTAACCGTAGAATATGGTGTCTATTATTTACGTAGCCTTCGATCCATCATAGGAAAGTTTTTAATAAAGAAGTTTAGATCTTAATTTACTTTTGCCAGAGTGTTATCAAGTCCAAGTGTTTCGAAAACAAACTTTATATCCTTATATTAATATTTAAAATCCTTTTTTATTTATTTACTCAAAAAAAATCTATAATATCTATAGGTATAATTATCATATTATAAAGCTGAAAGGTTTGTTTGAAAGCGCTAACCTAATGAACTACTGGTTCGAATTGAAAAATAGCTTTTGTGTCAATGTACCGTCGAAGGCCATATAAGGTATTATAAAGGTATTATAGTCTATAAAATATTTTAGTACCTATTGCAAATTAAAGCTTGTGAAACTCGGGGCACAGCTAAGTATCACCATAATATTCCACTTTTAAAAAATAATATCCATAAGCAAAAGGATATTTGATTTTACTCGAACTTGAGTTATTGCAATATATATATAGCAGAAAAAAACATTAATGTCAGTATAAAAATATAGAATCAAAGTCTAGTTACAAAGAATTATAAATTTCAGGAACATCAGCTCGGTGGTTTGGAAATCGAAGTTCGTAATATTCGAGTTGAAATGGCGGACGTAAAGGCGGCAGCGGCGAGTGCATGCCGGGGCGGCGGCGGAGGGAAGAACACGTGCTTTGAACAACCGGTAATAATTAAATATTAAACTTCGTAAGACAATTTTTTTTAAAGTGAAACTTTTATTACATCGTCTCAAACTTTTTCGTCTGTGTGTTGCATGTCGCGTGACGGTCGACCGCGCGGTAAAATTGATAAAGCGATTTTTATACCCTTATTGGAATATACATTGATTTTTTTTAAAATTTTCTTTTATACAAATCTTGTCCTGACAATGACAGAACCTCATGACGATGAAAAAATAATTATATAATTTGGTTTTTTAAATTTGTGCAGACGTTCGGAAGTACAATTCAATTTTTTAATAGGTATAAATAATGTACATCAATAAAATACTGATTCATCGGTGTCACTTAACTGGTGGTAAATTAGAACGCTGTGTTCAATTTGATTAGTTGAAGTAAGACAGGCGTTCTAATTCACTTCGACTCAATTGGTCAAGGAGCGTGGCTAAGCTAAGTGAAAACGATGACCCGCCCGCGACCGCCGTTGTTTAGGCATGTACATGCTCTACTATAACATAGCGTTTGTCATTGGACGTTGCAACTTGGTATTAATAGCGAAATTCTACTAGTTTGCTAAATATAATATTAGCGACAAGTACGTACACGTAACTTTACACTCGGTTAATCTTACTTAATTCGATTAATAATTATTTACGAGCGAGGAGAAAATTGTGATTTTTTATACGACTAGGGGGTAAACAAGCGTACGACCCACCTAAATGTAAGTGGTTACTTATAAACGCCTGCAACACAAGAAGAAGCCGAAGCGCATTACCGACCCGATCCATGTCCCTTCCCAGGAGCTTTAGCCACAACTCACCATAGGAAACTAACACTGGTTGAGAGCAGTGTTAGTTTCCTTTGTTTGCTTCAAAGCCCACTGCTGTGGTACTTCAACTAACCATCTCTAACAACTGAAAAAGTGATGTACGCTATAATAATTTTATGTTTTTTGAATTGGAATATAGTAAGGCGAAAGATAATGATTGTATTTCATGATGTCAGAAATACTTGATTAATTATTGTTTTTAAATTGTGTTAATGATAAGGTGATGTGTTATTGGTCTAAGATCAGAGAAGGTAAATCTTCCCTCATCTGTTAATTAGATGAAACAATTTTTTATAGGCAGATTTCAATATGGTGAATTTATTCAATTCATGAATGATTCATGTCAATTTTTTTTTTATATATTTTCCCTCTCATGTTCATTACATGTAGTAAGCTAAAACCGTTAGGTCAACAGGTCAGTAACCTCAGTCAGCAGTAACCTGGCTGCAGGTAAGTATAGCAATCATAGAGATGGGTGCCTACTATAGTCAGGTATATAATGTAAAATATTGACGGTTTTAGCTTACTACATGTAATTAACATGAGAGGGAAAAGATTTTTTAGAAGGAAAAAATTTTTTTTTAAGTATTATTATTTGCAGCAGGCTTATGGTGGCAGAGGTTGTTTTTATAAATTCACAATATTGAAATCAGCCCATAAAAAATTGTTTCATCTAATTAACAGATGAGGGAAGATTTTGTTATATTCCGGATCTTAGACCATATTGTGGTAATAGGTAAATAACTTTGAAGGAAAACTTATTTTGCTTGACTTGGGGAGTAAGTTGGTGAATGCGTGACGAGAGTGTTATGGAAAGTGTGATCGGGCGTGGCGAACGGAGCAAGAGAGAGAGGTGCGAACACAGATTTTCTTTCTCTCTTTCTCTCATAGCCAGTTACGTTTCGTATATCTAAGACACTGTGCAGGCCTATTGCTAAAGGAGTTTTACTTCAGTCAAAGGGTAAAAACGGGGGCCTATTACTAAGACTTCGCTGTCCGTCCGACCGTCCGTCCGTCCGTCTGTCACAAGGCTGTATCTCAAGAGCGGCGATAGCTAGACAGTTGAAATTTTCACAAATGATGTATTTCTGTTGCCGCTATAACAACATATACTAAAAACAAAATAAAATAAATTTTTAAGGGGGGCGATAATTATTTTTGTTTTTTATTACTCTCCAACAACTTCTATCAGATATCAGGAAAACTTCGTCGATCTATCTAATAAAAGTTTTCTAATGGCGGCGTAAATGGCGTCACAATTAAATAAATATTTTACAGAAAATTTACTTATAGGTATTTAGTTTAGTCAATGGTACGGAAACCTTCGTGCGCGAGTCCGACTCGCACTTGGCCGATTTTTTTGTATGTTCTATATACCTTATCAAATAGAAACGAACAAATCATTAGGTTTTATAAAATCTGCTAATAACCTAACTTGTTTAAATAGATTATAAAAGATAAAAAATGATGAATAGAATTCTAAATGAATAGTAAAATTAAAACAAACTACAATATGGATGACAATACAACTTTGTCGTGCGAATAATAATAATAACTAACAGCACATCTACAAATAAGCGAAAAAAATAAAATAAAAACTAATTTTAATAAAAAAAAAAACTATACATATTATACACGTAATGGTTGTATTGATTTTTCATAACAAATGTAACAATTTCATGCAAATGCACTAGTTATATGAATAGTTTTTCTCTTAATTTTATAGAAATATATAATGTAATTATTTTCCGTCTTATCGCATCGCTTTTTATCATAAAACTTTTGAAACGAAATCAGCTTGGGTTCAATTTTTTCGTGAGATAATATCAGATTACGTAGACGTCTTAATTCGAAATGAAAATAATAAGACTTAGGAGCGAAACCCGGCGTTGCTCGGGTTAAAATACATCGCAGAAACTTTCTAGACCATTACAGAAATTTCGAGATCTTTTCAGATGTCCTAATGCATTAGAAAAGGACAGAAATGTATGTTTTAACATTTTCACTACCCACCACCACCCACTTTCACCAACCGCGACCAAACTCCCTTACTACCACCTGGAGACCAAGGGGTATTTACCACACCAACGGGAAGTTGATTGGGTTTGGTGGTGATAGACAAAACTGTGTATTGACGTACAACAAAGCATTTTATATATATATTTAGATTAAGATTAGTTATACCGACAATTGTTAATTACTTTAATAACTAAAATGTCTTTTAATTTACAGCCTGGAGGTCCTCCAGTACCCCCAATGACAAAAGCTGTAAGTTTTTACATATTGTTACTATATTTTATTGTATTCATGAAACTTATTATCATAAAATTTATTAATTTGTAATTTATTGTACAAGAATATTGTTAATTACTTAAACGTAGTAACTGATTGTGTAGCGTAATGGTCGGACTTAAGGCTAATTAGAAATTCCTTCCTGACAACCCAAATAGAAGGAAAATTTTATGTCGAGTAAGTCGAGTCGAATAAAATTAGTATTTATTTTTAATTTTTGATTAGAATATTATCAAATAGTATAATATATTATAAAATTTATTCTAATATAAAGGCTTTTCGAGCTTTCATCATATTTTCGTCTTTAAGTATTTTAAATCGAAATTCGGGATCTTCCTCGAAAGGCTTTTATCATGTGCTTGTAAATTGATGACAAAGAATGAAATTACACGCGCAATGAATTCTATAAATGTAATTCATTCCATTTATATTATTATCCTTTATTACGTCGAATTTAATTAAATATTCCTTTTTATACGGGAGGAATATGAATAATATAAACATATAAATATATTTAAACATACAAAAATTTAATAGCGGCTTTAAAATTTAGCTTGGGAATTAATATCTCTTAATTGATATAATTTTAATCAGATCTTTTATAATTATTGGTATTTATTAATTTAATAAATAAAATAATTATCAAATCTTACAGATGCCTGTTATTCTAAATAGATTCACAACGTTTTAATACTTAGGGCATACTGAATGTTTCTGGATTCTAATAAATAAGACAAGATATCGACTTAAGATTCTATTTATTGTTTTTCGAAGTATATTCCCCCGCAATTAATGCATTTTTGCATTCGCTGAAACCATTGTACAAAGCAGTTGGACCAGTCTTCCTTAGGGACCTCTTCGATGGCTTCTTTGAACGCATTCACTGCTGATTCAGGGCTCGTAAAACGTATACCTCTCAGTTTATCTTTAATTTTTGAAAATAAAAAGAAGTCTTTTTTTTAATTCTTTTATTGTAAGTGGCCAGATCCAGAAACTTTCAGTATTCCCCACGTATGCTCGTAGCATCATCTTTATATTATTATATTTTTATTATTACTTTTAGTGTGGCGTTTGTCCACCATGTCCGGCACCATGCAATCCAAATGCTCCTCCGGTAAGCATTTTATGAGATGTCTTTAAATCAAATAAATATTTAAATCTTTGTAATGCACCTATCTAACTATAAGTTTATATATATAGCTTTTACTATTTATATTATATAAGAATATAACGTCCTTATAGACTCCAGCAGAAAGAGAAGTAGAGAGACTAAAAATACAGCTTCGACAAACTGAAGAGAGCTTGAAGACGAAAGTCACTGAGGTAGGTTATTTAATTTTGTAAAAGGAATTCATTAATTTTGTTTAGTTAAAATATTAAGTTTTATTTTTAGTGTGCAATGCTAAGAACGGACTTGCTGAAGAAAAAAGAGGAGCTAGAAAAAGAGAGATGTCAGCACAGAGAGGTTCAAAATAAGCTAAGAGAATTGGAAATGAAGTTTGAAGGTCTAACAACACATACAAATATGCTATTAGGTACAAAAGAACAAGCATTTGAACAAGAAGTGAACGTTAGGGCTTTAAAACAATGCTACAGAGAAGCGAGGGAAGAGATAGATGAATTGAGAACATTAATGAAGGAACAGAATAATCAGTTACAAGATTATAGAGTGAAGGTAAGTTAATAGATGTAAAAAATATAAGGATTCTCTTGGATTTAGGTACTACTAACAACTTTTAAACTTTCGCGTTGCATTATTATATTTTAGTGTTCACACGGGGATTAACGCGAACAAAATTTAAGGTAAAATATATTACCTTGGGGCCTGACGTTTCGGCTAGGTTACACTTGCCGTGGTCGCAGGCAGACGGGTTTTAGGTACTAGTCTTTAAATAAAAAAACGTATTAATAATGATTTCTATTTGATTAATTTATTTACATTCACGACATTCTATTGCAACGTCAGGTCAGTGTGGGTGTTTTTTTACGTACGAGTATTTCGATCATTCGGATAAAAATACAGTGAAATGCTTTAAATTATCGGTTCTAATGAATCCATAATTATATTTATTAAATGTAGGCATTTTCTATCTAGTGCTTTATCTATCTATAGTTGTTTATTGAATAATAGAGTAAATGTTGTTTATTGAACAATGAAGTAAACATGAAAAAAATAGTTCGGGTACACAACAAATCCTCTTAAATATATAACAAGTTTAATTATATGTAAATTTCAAACAGTAAAAGTATATTTCAAATGTTTGATATTATTTGTGTTATTTTTATTTCTTATTTTTAGTACCTTCAAGCTCAACAGTTAGTCGAAGAACAAAGAAGGCAAATGGATATGATGGATATGGACAACACTAGGATTAGCGAACAGATAAACCTCGAGATTCAAAGAGTTAAGGTATTCATATCTGAAATGTGTAACATCAATTTATCTGTACTAATATAATAAAGCTGAAGAGTTTGTTTGTTTGTTTGTTTGTTTGAACGCGCTAATCTCAGGATCTACTGGTCTGATTTGAAAAATTCTTTCAGTGTTAGATAGCCCATTTATCGAGGAAGGCTTATATCATTACGCTATATATCATTACGCTAAGACTAATAGGAGTGGAGTCCACGCCGACGAAGTCGCGCGCAGAAGCTAGTTATTCAATAAATATACATACACCAGCTGTGCCTTGCGGTTTCACTCACATAGTTTCAAATCTTCAAAACATGTTAGGATAAAAACAGCCTATGCATTATTCTGGTTTTTTTTTATATAACAAGGGCGACAAACAAAGCGTACGGTCCACCTGATGGTAAGCAACTACTCTAGCTTATAGGAGCTTTCAACGCCAGAAGCATCACAAGCTCGTGGCCGACCCTACACCCAATGACCCCCGAAAATCTGGGTACCTTACCACAGGAACACAACACTGCTTGAAAACAGTATTATTTAGCTGTGATCTTCTGTAAGGTCGAGGTCCTTTCCCAATCGGGCTGCTCCTAGTTTTGAGCATTATATATATCCTGCTGTGCCCTACTAGTTATCTACGTGCCAAGTTTTATTACAATCAGTTCAGACGGTTTTGCGTGCGAAAGTAACAAAGATCTACATATCCTATAACAAAATTTTGCATTTAGAATAGTAGTAGTATTTAAAGATATTTATAATATAATCGTCTTTGTAGATAAAGTTCCAAGAAAAATTACAAGAACTGGCGCCTATCCCTGATCTTTTGAAGGCTACTCAAATGAAACTAAAAGATGCTCAGCAATCTCAAGCAATAGCTGAACACAACGCTGAGCAATTAGCTAGAGAATTAAATTCGGCCCGTGAAAAGGTTTGCTATTATATATTATATACGTGTTATGTTACCCTTTTATAATTGTTTCGAATACTGTAATTATGTATCCGTACAATATACTTACGTTTGCAATTCCATGTAGTAGTAACGAGCACTCGAAGGTGCCATAGTATATACTCGTATATAGAATGAAACAGGTTTCAATATAACCTACGCAACAAAAAATAATCGATATTTGTAATTAATTGTTTAAATTAATTAATTAAATTTTTCCGTTCCATTTGTAGGTTCATGTTCTTTTGCACAATAGTCTAAAACCGCCCGAAAAGCCTCCAGAACGCAGCACTGATGAAAAGCAAATGGCTCTACTACAACAGAGAATTTCTCAACTTACAGAAACAAATATGTCACTCAAGACTGAAATCGAACGATTGAAGTAAAAAAAATTTTGTCTCCTACATTAAATATATCTTAAAGTTATCCAATTTAGAAAGTCATTGTAGAGTATGTCATTAGTAATAAGTTATACTCACAAGTTATTTCTTTTAATTTTCATGGAAAGTTTTTCTTATGATATTTATTGTACAGCGCATATTATTTGAAAAAAATTTCGTGTATCGGGAATATATTTAGAAGATATCTTTTAATTAAAACTTTTTTTTGTCAGATCTAACGTTATACGTATGGAGGAATCGGTCCTCGCCAATGAGAAACGACTACAGGAGAAGATGCATGAGTGCGCTCAACTTGGTGGAGAATTGGATCGAGCGCGCGATGAGGCTGCTCGGGCGTTACAAAGAGCTAATGAACGTACTGAAACTGTGCGGAAGTAAGCAAATTTTCAGGATAACGTTATTCTACAAATTATTTCTTAAATTTTACACGAGAAAATATTAAGAAACATTTATCTCATTATGAATTATATCTACTTTGATTAATTAACTGTTAGTAATTAATACATATTAATAAAAATCAATCGACGAAATGTAAGTACGCGCAACACTTTCGGACGACTGCGTCAAATCGGATAATTATTTTTCCTGTGTTCGTTGTTTACATAAAGTATGTAGTACCTGGGTGACCGAGCCTAGCTCGGTATTTTCATTTTATTTCTTGTTTTTCTTTTTTTTTCCTCGGTATTTTTATATTTTAATTTTATTTAAGTAAATAATAAATCACGAGTGAAATTAAAAAAAAAGAAAAAAAATTAATCTGGACACTGAGATTCGAACTCGGGTCAACACGATTTGACACCCGCCGATTTCCTAATTACGCTGTTACAGCTATGTTGACAGTAGTGAAATTAAGCTTCGTATTCTAATGATATTTTTTCATTGCCTAAAAACAGGGATAAAACGACATTTTTTTTAAATGAATCCTAGCTAGATCAATTTTTTGCTCCCGAAATCCCCTGTATACTGAATTTCACAAAAATCGTTGGAGCCGATTCTGAGATTCAAATTCTATATATATACAAGAATTGCTCGTTTAATAGTATAAGATGTATATAAAAATAAATATCGAATCTATATATCGAAGTTTGACAAGTCTGCTAGTTTGGGATAAATATAAACATTTGAGGATGTTTTATTGACAAGTACGATGATTGTAGCTTTAATTTATTAATTAACAAATTTCAACGTAGGTGTATGCAGACTACTGTAGGAGAGTTAGAAAGGCAATTAGCTAGCACAAGAGCGCAAGTTAAGACATCCGAGAAGGAAAGAGAAGAGGTAAGTTCGTATTAGTCTGTCGTCGTAATCTATATGTATATATGAAGCAAAATGAAGCAAAAACTTTGTACCCCTTTTTTACGGAAATTGCGCGTACGTAGGAGTATGAAATTTCGCACACTTATAGTTTATATAGAAAAGGAGAGCGGAATGCTAATATTTTTTCAAAATTATACATAAAATATACATTAAATTAAAAAAAGCACTACACACACTACAGCACTCACACACGCATATTATACTATTTGTTGATTGTCAAAGTCTGTAGTCAAGTTGATTTTTTTTAAAAGGTTCTTTATTTTCATAATTATTTGGTTTTCTTGAATTAAATTTTTTAATTATGGTCGAATTTCGACCCCTGGGCGACCACAAGTAGTTATTAATAATTACTAAAATATTTAATTTGTATTGACAGCTACAATGCCGCATGCAGTGCCAGATAAAGAGGCTGAATGAAAATTTCGAGCAGGCGCAACTACGTATACTAGGGTTACAAACTCAGGTGCAGACTCTCAGACGTACTGTCAGTAGCACAGGCGATGGTGAGGGCGATGTCGATCAACAGGAATGTGCTTGTAAAACATTTTTTGATAATCCTTAACTAAAATTTATCCCATTAATATAATAATTGTCGCATCATAACTGTTTCTTATTTGTTTACGTTCTAAAATTATTTTGTTGCTCGCATTTAAAAAAAAGTGTGTGTGTTCTTATGCACGCACGTAAGAAGTTATTCTTCATTGGCTAGTTAACTTCACGTTGCTAACTTCTTCGTCGTTGACTTGCTAACTTCAGAGTGTCGGTTTTTTGTGACGGTGTGCGCGCATTCTTTGGCTAGCTAACTTCACGTTGATAATTCTTCTTCGTTGGCTAGCTAATTTCAGAGTGTCGGTTATTTTTGTGACGGTGTGCTTATCATTTTTCCCTAATCCGGCCAAAGAAGTATAACTTCAACAAACTTCAAAAAGGAAGGGGATTCTCAATTCGAGTGTTTATTTTAATGTCTGTTACCTCATAATTTTTTCCTGGGTGTGTAGATTTTGATAATAATTTTTGGAGCTGAGAACGCGTCTTGGTAAGCGCAGTGTGGGACGTCCTCCGGCCCCTTGGACCGACGATCTTCGTAAGATTGCCGGTGTAGGCTGGATGAGGATTGCGGAAAACCGGGATGTCTGGCGCGAACTTGGGGAGGCCTATGTCCAGCAGTGGACTGTAATAGGCTGATGTGTGTGTGTGTGTGTGTGTGTGTTTTAATCGAAAGTTGATGTTTGTCATGTGATCCTGTTTAAACTTGTTAATACTTTGAGCTATCCCTAATAATGCGTGTATAATTAACTATTTTATCGACTACCTACGTCGCATTGCTTGTCGATGTAACTGAAGTTTTTTTTCCTTTGCAAACATGATAGTTGCAATAAAACAGAACGTGAGTTATATTTATTTATTGTATAACAACTGTTGAAATAATAATGAACATAAGCTGCTTATAACAATGTACTTAAGCATCTTCAATTATTTTAGCATTAAATCAAATATATTAAATTTATGTTAGAGTAGTCTTTTCGTTGCTATTAATTTTCGTGTTAATTTCAGTAGGAGGTAGTAATATACATAATTGAGTTGGCTTTTGTTATAAAAGCCACTTCTAAATTCGTTGTTATGATTTACTTAAATTCCTTTTAGAATTATTTAAATGATAATTGTTACAAAGTAAAATTTAAACGTTATGTTAAAATAAAATTCTATAATAGCAGTTGTATATTTTAAGTGAATATATTATTCGTAATCTAAACTATTAGGTACTTACAGTAATTATTTTACTTAAAAAATTCATTAATGCAAATATTCTTCAAATTTTTAGGATGCATGATCAAATCGTTATTTAGTGTATAATATATATAATTATATATATATATAATAATTTAGTGTGTTTCCTCATTCTCATTTTTATTTGGTACAACGTAAATGTTTCCTGCTGTTGCAAAACAGGACCTAAGTGATTCCTGTGCTATGTGTGTTTCCCAGTGCGGCGGTCGTGCAACTTTGTAGAAATCGTCCACTGCCTCTGTCAAAGTTTTGATGGCTTCTTCACACAATTCATCGTCCATAAGCTTCGCTCCTTTCTAATAACAGATGAACTGATTAATTATAAAATAATAAACATTAAGAAATGACAATTAGGGCAGTGTTGATAATTTTTTTACTTTTTACCATTTACAAAAGCACTGGCCTAAAATCAAACTGCTTTGTTACTCAGGATACAACATTAGAATATTTGTTTAGTTTCAAATTATCAAGTCTACTAATACGATTAACAACGGTGTTTATCTATTCCATTATTTATTTTTCTGTGCCTTGTGTTCATATTATTATAGGTACTATAAACGTTGACATAATGCAAACTGAGTCAATTACGTATGTCGTTAATGTGAAAAGTTCAGATACATATGATAGCAAAAATAACGATTATATACACGATAGAATTTTTTGTTTACAGTTGATGTTTTCAATTGGACGAGCACACTCGAGGCTATTAAATATTTTCAACATGTTCCTCTGATGTTTACCACTTAAAATAGAAACGTTATTTTGAATTATTTACCTACAAAAAACAAGTTTTTGTTAACGAATGAACAGTCAAGGTTTTTTTTCATCAAAATATTTTTTTTTCGATTTTATACAAAGTTCTCAAAATACATCGGCAGTTATTGATTTTATATATTTTTAAGTAGCTTTAGGATAAAATGGTAATTCATCCTTAAGCAAATTTTACCTGATATCGAGATAGGTAATTATCAATATCTTCCACATAATTTTTAATTGTATCTTTATTTATGACCGTTGAGCATTTGGAACACCTGTTCGGCTGCTTTTTATTCCATCTGAATTTTCCAGTACAGTTTTCGTTAGGGCACCTAGAATAATAATTGTTGTTCAAAACACTAGTTTTGAAAACAATCTTACAATAATTTGAAAATTTCAAGCTTATAAGGATACAAAAACGGCATTGACATACAGAGTACATATTAGTCCTATTAATCCTTACCATCAGTGTGCTTATACTGAAGCACACATCGATTAGTTCTGAATAGCGATGATTGCTAATTGGCTCACTAGGTGAACAAATGCGACCGCTACCGACATAAAAAATATTTGATACTTTATTACTAGGTATTACAAGATTCATTTTTGGCGCATGCCTTATCACATATTTTGTAGCATCAAAAGAGGAAATGACTTCAAAAAGTTCTTTTATAAAAAAATATACGTCTAATAATAAAATTATCACAAATGTAAGCTTCATTTACGATTTATTCGTAAGTCTTCACCGTTAAAAGGTCTTTCTTTATTTTTTTTTGTGAGCTAATAGAAAATATAAAAAATGTTCATGGGTAAATATTTGAAAATGTGCAAATCGCGCGGCGGTTGATAAAGAACGGATACAGCGTTTTTATTTTTACTTTTTTTGAATTATTTCTTATGTAAAAAAGTATCCCAAATATGGTGCGATAACTAAAAATCTTATTTATAAATTAAGTTAAGAGATATTACAAATCAAAGTGCCAAAATCTAATTACCATCCGTGTCCCATTTTCCATTTTCAATCAATAATTATCCTAAAAGTGTTAAATCCTTCTTGAAGATTACACTTTTGGTTAAATATTCATAAACTTAAGTTGTTAATGAACACATAAAATCATGCTATAACACGCAAAGAACATAAATTATTAAAAATAAGATCAGTTAAAAAATGTCCATCAATAACCTACTAATTACCATTTCAAAATATTTTGTAATGATTTTTCATAAAAAAACTGGAATATTCCAATCCAAAAGTACACAGCCGTGCGGGCGCCAGTCAGGGCTTGGACACCGTGTGTAGTGGTAGTGTCAAAGACCAGTCTTTTTGGCGCTAATTTTGATTATCTCGTCCTCGTAGTGTTTTTGTCAAAATATTTTCTAATCACAATTTATTGTTTTTTAGGTAAGTGATCAATTACATATTTTTGATGACGTGTTTTATGTAGTCCTTTTAGTGACCCCTCTTGGATTTTGAGAATAGAATTAAAATTTTCTAACAAAAGAATGATTTATTTAAGAAAATAGTAGAAATACTACTTACCATCTGTCTCATTACCGGTATTTGCCGTTCGCATAAGCGAATGGTAATTAGTTTTTTTAGAAATGGTAATTATGTTAAAAATCTATTAATATCTGGTATTATGTTAATTCTCGCCCTCAGATCCGAGAAGAGGTCGAGAAATTTTATGGACAGTTGTACTCGTCCGGTGCACGCAAGCCCGAGCCATGGGACACCGAAGATCCACGTGCACCATTGTTATGTCACAATTCAGAGGACATCCCGGACATCGAAGTAGATATGAGATTAGTGCGGCGCTCAGGCAGCTTAAAAATGGGAGATTTAAAGCCGTTATCCACCGAGGTACCACGCCGGAGGCGTGGTCCAGGAGTGTGGTGGTACTGTTCTTTAAGAGAGGCGATAAGTCTCTGCTAAAGAATTACAGGCCGATCTCACTTCTGAGCCACGTCTATAAGCTTTTTTCGAGGGTCGTTACGAATCATCTCGCCAGAAAACTCGACGAATTTCAACCACTGGAGCAGGTTGGGTTTCGAAATGGCTACAGCACCGTAGACCACATCCATACTGTTTGGCAGATTATTGAAAGGACAGAAGAATATAATCAGATGCTGTGTATGGCATTTGTGGACTACGAGAAAGCCTTCGACTCTGACCAATTTTCCTCCCGCGTGGTGTAAGACAGGGTGATGTCATATCACCGAAACTGTTTACCACTGCGCTGGAGGATGTCTTTATGACCTTGGATTGGGGGGAACGAGGCATCAACGTCAACGGCGAATACATCTCTCACCTTCGTTTTGCCGACGATATCGTCATCTTTGCATTTCATGAACATTGGATGAACTAGGCTAAATGCTGGCCGGCCTAAACGATTCCTCTGGACGAGTCGGTCTCGGTATGAACTTGGACAAAACGAAAGCTATGTTTAACAACCAAGTCATACCGAGACCGATATCGGTAGATGGTACCCTTCTCGAAGTTGTCCAGGACTATATTTACCTAAGCCATACCATCCAAATAGGCCGCAACAACTTCGAGAAGGAGGCCGATAGGAGGATTCGGTTGGGCTGGGCAGCGTTTGGCAGGCTTCGTCAAGTCTTCACTTCGACGATTCCGCAATGCTTGAAAACAAAAGTCTTCGAACAGTGCGTCCTGCCTGTTTTAACATACGGAGCCGAGACGTGGACACTGACGAAGGGACTGGTCCACAAGTTTAAAGTCGCTCAACGTGCAATGGAACGGGCTATACTTGGGGTTTCTCTCAAAGATAGAATTAGAAATGAGGCTATCCGCGAGAGAATGAAAGTAACCGCATAGCCCACAGAATTAACAAGTTGAATTGGCAGTGGGGTGGTCACTTGTGTCGCAGGACCGATGGCCGTTGGAGCAAACGTGTCCTGGAGTGGAGACCGCGTCTTGGCAAACGCAGTGTGGGACATCCTCCGGCCCGTTGGACCGACGATCTACGATGAGGATTGCGGAAAACCGGGATGTCTGGCGCGAACTTGGGGAGGCCTATGTCCAGTAGTGTACTGCAATAGGCTGATGTGATGATGTTGTGATGACTGAGGTATCATATAATATGGTACAACGTTTCTAATGCTTTAATAATTACTATAGTAATAATATTGATCTCAAACTTTAACTTTAAGACCGTTCAAAAATTGTTTTTATTTTCAATGAGAAGAGTTTTATTTGTTTTCCACTTTATTGTGTTAGACACTGATTTTATTATTTCTTATAAAAATATTTACAATTCTATTGGAAAATGTTTATTTATTTTTTTATTTTATGTTTTTAAGGCATGTTGCCTACGTTTTTCTAATGATTGTTTAGTAACTGATTTTCATAATTGTCATTATAGAAAAGAAACTTTAATTTTTGTTTTAGTAACTGTTCTTCATTTCAATAAAGCTTTTATATCTTAATATCAACTATTTTTTATTTTTTTCATAATTACCATTCGAAAACAACTCATTACACTTAAGTGACCTAATTACCAATTATCCATATTTATCACTACCGTTCGTATGAATTTTGAATTGTCTATTATACAAAAAGTATATATTTTAGGACATGCCCTTCGATAATATCTTGAAAAGAAAGTCCCTGAGATTACAAAAATCATATAAAGAATCATTTTCATCACATTTTTTTCTTCATCTCCATAACTATGCCAATATGCACATTTTCAAATATTTACCCTCATAGTCAACTGTGACCCAGAGAAAAAAAATTCCATTGTCGCCTTCAATTCAAAGTTAAAAGGAAGCTGTACAACCTAGTTTTCTTGATAATATTTTCAAAGGCAGTTTGCATTCACTACTGTAATAAACTAAGCCATATAAAAATAACCATAACAACCTTTTATATCCTTTGTTTACATTACGAATTTCAAATTAATGAATTCAATTTGATATCGTTTACCAAAAACAAGATTTTTATAATAATACTCTACGTATTTTTAGGGGAGCGATTTCTATAAAATAATTCTCTCAATAGTTTAATTTTACACATGAGCATATAGTTATTATTTACATGAGCATGTTCTTACCTGATGTATAGTGGTGATTCAGCATTCAGCTGTTTAAGTGTTGGCCAATTTTCTTTGCAAGCAATACATTCACATCGGAACCAATATCTACATGCAAGCATTCTTTGACGTTCCTTTAGAGTTCGCATCAAGAAATGTGGGCCATAATTTTCGGAAACAACTTCTCCTGGTTGAAGTGGTCTTGTAGCACGGAGGACTATTTTTTGCTGATCAAAGTATCTAAATTTTTGAGAAAAATTTACAAATGCGTGTATCGATAATAGTCAGTTGTACCCTATATTGATATACTACTCAACAAAACTTTATTTGTAGCGTAGGGTATTATAGTAGGTTAAATTGATTAATAACAAAATTATTTAAAAAATAGATTTCGTTTTAATTAAAGTCAAGTATTTTATATAGCCTATAGCCTTCCTCTGTAAATGGAGTATCAATCAAAAATATTTTTCCAATTCGAACGAGAATATCCTGAGATTAGCGCGTTCAAACAAACAAACAAATCTTCAGCTTTATTATCTTAGTAAAGATAACTTGCTGAGTATATACTCGTGTATAAGTTATTAAGTATGAATATTATGTATTTAAGAACTTCATTGAAGAACGTTACAAAAAAAAAAAATTTAAAATTTCTGTAAATAGTTTGTTTTTATTTTGGTTACAATAAAAATGTAATATCAATAGATAAAAAAATTAGATTGTATTCAGTATCTGTAATAGTTAGCCTCATCTCGGAGGTGCAGAAACCCACAGATACGCACTGGAAATATGAAACTATTTACAGATTTAATGTAATTTTCTCAAAAGTAAACCACAAATCAGCATATTATAATGTTTAAACATTATATTATACGATTTGACTGATTGATGTACCGGCAAATCAAACATTTATAAATATTTAGAATTTATAATAATTATATTTAATGTTTATTTTTAATTATATTTAGTGACGCCGCGTTGGCGCAGCGATCACAGCACTGGATTGCGATTGGCTGTTGCACGGGCGGTTGCGGGTTCGATCCCCGCACACGACAACATTTGTATTGGCCATACAGATGTTTGCCGTGGTCTGGGTGTTTGTGCAGTCCTCGTGGGTCTCCCCACCGTGCCTCGGAGAGCACGTTAAGCCGTCGGTCCCGGTTGTTATCATGTACAACTGATAGCGATCGTTACTCATAGTAGGGAATATATCCGCCAACCCGCATTCGAGCAGCGTGGTGGATTAAGCTCCGATCCTTCTCCTACATGGGGAAGAGGCCTATGCCCAACAGTGGGATATTACAGGCTGAATCGTATATTTAATGTGATTTGAACTGACCTTGCCACAGCGGGATAACATTCATGATTAAACAATGCTCCTGTTGGATATATACCGACTGCGATGTAAATTACATTAGAGCCTTTGAACTGGTGCTTGCCACGGACCGTTTCGTAAATCTCGTGGGCATTAAATTGTAGTAATTGTAAATTCCGAACAATCAACTCGCAAATGATATTTTCAGCTGAAACAATAATTTTTGTTTTTTGATACAATTGTTTGTGAATATTGTATAACACAAAGGAAAGTGAATGCTTTCTTTTATTGCTGAGATGTATAGAAGTACATTTGTTTATTCACATCAACCATGGATGGTGAATAGACACATCTATACTAATATAATAAAGCTGAAGAGTTTGTTTGTTTGTTTGATTGATTGTTTGTTTGTTTGTTTGAACGCGCTAATCTCAGGATCTACTGGTCCGATTTGAAAAATTCTTTCAGTGTTAGATAGCCCATTTATCGAGGAAGGATATATATAACTAGCTTCTGCGCGCGACTTCGTCGGCGTGGACTCCGCTCCTATTGGTCTTAGCGTGATGACACATAGCCTATAGCCTTCCTCGATAAATGGGCTATCTAACACTGAAAGAATTTTTCAAATCGGCCCAGTAGTTCCAGAGATTATCGCGTTCAAACAAACAAACAAACAAACAAACAAACAAACTCTTCAGCTTTATATATTAGTATAGATTACGCTAAGACTAATATGAGCGGAGTCCACGCCGACGAAGTTTAACCGACGATTTTTAACCGATTTAAGGAGGCTCCTTTTTAGGAGCAAGTTCCCAATTCGACTGTATTTTTAACCGACTTCAAAAAAGGAGGAGGTTATCAATTATACCGTATATGTATATATATATACATATATATTTTCTATATATGTTCGGGGATAACTTCGTCGTGTATGAACCGATTTTGATGATTCTTTTTTTTTTGTTGGAAAGAAGATATCACTAGTTTGGTATTATGATAAGGAAACCAGGATCTGATGATGAAGTCCTAGAGAAATCGAAGGGAACCTTCGAAAATCGTAGTGAAGACTAGTGCGTTTGTTAATTTTTTTTTTCGTTTACTTTCGTTGTATTACTTGTCGATGTAATTGAAGACGGTTTTTTTCGTTTGCTAGCAAACGCAATTATTGGAACCAAGTTCTTTATGGTGCGTTTCGAAGGGGTACCCTAGCCGGCAAAACACTTCCGTAACTTTAAAAATTCTCCTCTTCCCCGTGTAGGAGAAGGATCGGAGCTTAATCCAACACGCTGCTCCAATGCGGGTTGGTGGATATATTCCCTACTATATGAGTAATGATCGCTATCAGATGTACAAGATAACACCCGGGACCGATGGCCTAACGTGATCTCCGAGGCACGGCGGGGAGACCCACAAGGACTGCACAAACACCCAGACCACGGCAAACATCTGTATGGCCAATACAAATGTTGTCGTATGCGGGGATCGAACCCGCAACCGCCCGTGCAACAGCCAATCGCAATCCAGTACTATGATCGCTGCACCAACACGGCGTAAGAATCACGATAATCAACTTATATTAAAAAAATACTATATCTTCTTTTTAATGTTAATTTTGAACACTAACTAAGTACTATTTTTAGTTTACAAAATTACCTTTCCGTAAATTTTCCTTTGTGCAAGCTTTAAAAAACCCACTTTGCTTTAAGCACTCCGTTAGAAATAACCCCATGATTATCCTCTTGAGATAATCTGTCCCTTTTCTTTGGCTTGAATGCGAACATAGAGAGTAAATTTGTGCAGCTGTCATTTCTAATTTTTCGTGAAAACTCGTTTTGTTCTCTATTTTCATTTCAATTTCGTCATTCGAATTTTTCTCTCCAAATCCCTTTAATCCTTTCTTTGTACGATTCAAGCGCTCTTTTCTGCTTTTAATTTTATTTTTCTTCGTAATTCCTTCGATATCATTTAATACGGTACTCTCGACTGTTTTTATGTCACCTAAATATTTGGCGTGGATTATTTCACATGTATCAAGACCGGTTTGAGTTACCATGCGCAGTGCTATATGGCTTAGTACAGACATTCCTGACCCTAAAACAAGCAAGTATTAATTTCTATATTCTTTTTACTAACAATGTTGAAATCATAGTATATAGATGTAAATTTTATTTGTACCTACCTATGAAGAGGTTTAAAAACTGACATTCATATGAATGATATGTAGAAACAGCCTTGTCGCGACATTTAACTGAACAAAATGCTACTCCAGAACAAGTCGGGCACCAAACAGGAGCGCTTTCTTCACAGTCTAATCTAGAGCAAAAAAAAAATTATGGTATTTATTATTTGTACTAAAAAAAAAGAAGTAAATTAGTAATGTTTGATTGTGTTCTAATTAGAACTTACCGACTAAAACAATGAAGACAATGAGAACCATAAAAGTCTGGAAGAAGACACGCTGCATACGGTTCGTCCACTAGTAGAACATCACCAGTTTTTATTTCAGTATCAGCAACAGCAAACCGACCCTAAATAAACTTATAGTTTAGTTATAATTTAACAAATTGATATTTACGCAGAAAAAAAAATAGATATTTTCTCATACTTTTAGGATAGGTACCAATATGTAATTGATACATTTACGCGGTCTCAACAAAAATGGCGTAGTAAAATTGTAACGAAAAAAAATACCTATGGAACTATTTTGCAATTAAATATTAATGTTTTTGAAAAAAATCTTTTGGTAGCTTATTTTCTATTAAAAGGTTTAAAAAAGGCTTTTCCATTTAAAAGTATTTTAGCGTAAAATAAAAGGGAATAGAACACAAAAAAAGGACGCAATAATTTCCACTTAGTATGAATTTGATATGGGTTCTTTATGGAGAAAATTAGATTTATCATGTTTAGAACTATCATTTTTTTCGTAACAAGAAATTTAGAAATCAAATGTAAATCCAAGCTCTTTGATAGAGTTAAAATTTTATTTATGTAATTAACAATTTATTATACGTACATAATTATATAATACTAGTGGTCGCCCAGAGGTCGAAATTCGACCATAGTTAAAATTTTAAATGAAAGAAAACCATAAAATAATGAAAATAACCTTTTTAAAAAATTTCAATTTGACTACAGTCTGTCAATGATCAATTTGACAATATGCGTGTGTGTGTCAAATACATGGTAGTGTGTGTAATGTATTTGTTATTGATTGATCCTTCTCTTTTAAGTTGGAGTTTGACTTGTAACATTTTGGTGTAATGTATCGCGTTCGTGTAACAGAAACCAAAGACTGACTTGTAACGTTAGTTTGTAATGTACCTATTATTCGCGGCGAGCGCCGCGTGCTCCACTCGACTGTCGGTTTTTTCGCGAATCCCTTTGAGTGTTACATTAAAAGTCAGTGCATGTCTTTCTGTTACTGATATACTTAGTTTTTCTTAAATGAGTATCTTGCTTTCCCACTTATCTATATATTATGGTCCAATTAAATTAGTGAGTCGGTCAAAATCTGTCGACGACATTCTTACAAAATTTCTGTATTGACCAGTAAACTATTGGTTCAAGAACATTAATTAAATTCGTACCACCATTTTGGTTTCTGGTTTGGTACAAATCGGATATCCAATATCAATTTGTTCTTTTCTTCTTTTTCAAATAACAATAACTTAGTAAAATTAATGAAGCATACACAACCTCTATAGTCCATTGAAAAGTTACATTTGGGGTTGCGTTTGTCAGAGGACGCAATTTTATTTTTTAGATATAAAGGGGGGGCTAGTCTGATGTTAAATCCAAGTTTGTGGGTTTGTAGTCCTTGTGCAACGGCCGCCATCTTAGAAAAAGAGGTTCAAATGGTTTTTATGGTTTATCTGCCAAACTAAAAGTCTCACAAAAGAAATTATTTAACATTTTTTGTTGCAAATAAAATTATCTACAACTTATGTTTAGTAACTTTTAGTCGTAGAATCATAAATAAAAAAGTTATAAGTGAAAAACCATAAAAATTTACGAGAAAAAAATCTATTTGTCGATAAAACTTTTTTTCTAATCATTTTAGAAAAAAATAATATCAGACCATTTTTATAGATAATATTTTAAGGAATAATTTTTATCAGAAACATTTTTAAATTTATTTATTATTTAAGGTTTTACAGCGCTGCGAAACGAATACTATTCTTCAGTATTTGTAACTAATACATGAATACTCGTATATTTTGCCATAATTTTTAATCACTGTTATTTTTTTATGATGATCTTTTTAATTATTGATAGTAAAATATTGTTAATGTATAAATAATTCTTGATTTGACACTCTACCTACGAGGTGGAGTCTGGAGGCGCGTTTTTTTTACGCGCGTGATTTTCTAAATCACAACTACTCTGTCCTCGGCCTTTTTGATGGACCAAGCTGCGGCTCAGCGGCTGGTTGGCTTACTATATTAAATACTTGAGGGGGAACCGGAGAAGGAAGTTAGCAAGAAGTGTGAAGTGGTTTTATGTACGGAGACCTATATTGCGTATAACTTGCTGTTTCTCCATGCTTTTTCAGGATGTGACACAATTTCAGGTGCTTACAATATGGGTAAACTCAAATTTCTGAAAACCCTGGAGAAACATCTAGAGTTAGCAAGTGGAACGGCGTTGTTCCTCAACAAGAGGGTTGAACTTGCACTGCTCACTATCATTGGTGAACGTTTTTAGGGTTCCGTACCCAAAGGGTAAAAACGGGACCCTATTACTAAGACTTCGCTGTCCGTCCGTCCGTCCGTCCGTGTGTCTGTCACCAGGCTGTATCTCAAGAACGGCTATAGCTAGAGAGTTGAAATTTTCACAAATTATGTATTTCTGTTGCCGCTATAACAACAAATACTAAAAACAAAATAAAATAAATATTTGAGGGGGGCTCCCATACAACAAACGCGATTTTCTTGCCCTTTTTTGCTCGATATCAATAATGGCAACAGGTAGGCACTTAAAATATTCACAAAATACTCAGTTGTATTTTTACTTTAATAATAAATAATAAAATTAAAATAAAATTAATATATAAGCGGGCTCCCATACAAAAAACGTGATTTTTGCCTATTTTTGCTCTCATACAAGAAAAGTGATTTTTAGCCGCTTTTTGCCCGTTATTATAATCAATTTACCTAGTTAATGGTACGGAACCCTTCGTGCGCGAGTCCAACTCGCACTTGGCCGATTTATTTTATCATTATTTATGGGGAGACTTGCAGCAAAATAATAGAGCTCTCGAAATTAAGTGAAGAAAATGATTTACACACATTTTGATATTTACCTACGCCACTTTCTTCTTCGGTTCTCCCTCGCGTATTTAATATAGAAAGCCAACCAGCCAGTCGCCGCAAGATCGAGGACAGTAGTTGTGATTTAGAAAATCACCGTGGATTATGCCTACTGCGGATACCACGTAAAAAAAACGCGCTTCCAGACTCCACCTCGTAGGTAGTGTCAAATCAAGAATCTATACTAATATTATAAAGAGGTAAAGTTTATAACTTTGTTTGTATATACGGGGTAATCTTCGCAAATACTGATCCGATCATGAAAATTCTTTCGCTAACAGAAAGCTACACTATTCAGGAGTGACAAGATAAAAGGAAAAAGATAAAAATATATAAAGATTTTAAATCAGCAGGATTTGAACCTGCGCCCTCTGACGTGGTGATTTTAAAACATTTATATTTATCTGATTTGCTGAAAATAGTGAGAGTGTATTGGAACATATCAAATTTCACCGTACCCTTCTTATGTGAAATGGATTATAACGCCCAACGAAGTGGGCACGGGTCGGCTAGTTATTTATATATTAACAATATTTTACTATCAATAGTTAAAAAGATCATCATAAGAAAATAACAAGGTGATTAAAAATTAGGGCAAATCATGAATATTTATATTTGTATTCACGTATTGTTATGAATACTGAAGAATAGTATTCGTTTCGTAGCGCCCTAAAACCTAAAATAATAAATAAATTTAAAAATGTTTCTAATAAAAATTATTCCTTAAAATATTATCTATAAAAATGGTCTGATATTATTTTTTTGTAAAATGATTAGAAAAAAAGTTTTATCGACAAATAGATTTTTTTCTCGTAAATTTTTATGGTTTTTCACTTATAACTTTTTTATTTATGATTCTATGACTAAAAGTTACTGAACATAAGTTGTAGATAATTTTATTTACAACAAAAAATGTTAAATAATTTCTTTTGTGAGACTTATAGTTTGGCAGATAAACCATAAAAACCATTTGAACCTCTTTTTCCAAGATGGCGGCCGTTGCACAAGGACTACAAACCCACAAACTTGGATTTAACATTAGACTAACCCCCCCTTCATATCTAAAAAATAAAATTGCGTCCTCTGACAAACGCAAGGTAAGCCCAAAAAAATGTAACATTTCAATGGACTACTACAATATTATGAAACAAAATGGATGGAGCACACTTGAGCCAAGAGTTCGAATGATACATTACAAACACACGTTACAAGTCAATCTGTGTCGCCTTATTGTAACAAGATCGCCTCGAATGATACATTACAAACAAACGGTACAAGTCAAACTCCACCTTTACGAGTAAACACAATTATCTATACAATTCAATAGTTAATTTAATTACACACAATTTTCCAGTTAATAGCCTAAAAAGACAGACAGAACTAGACCATTAAGGGCCTATGCAAACCACGTTTTTTAAACGCGCCTTCGACGCGCGTTTTAAAAACGCGCGTCAACGGCGCGATTTTATCCTACAGAGCAGTTTGTTGTCGTTTGTATCGATAAAAACGCGCGTTTGCATCGCGCCTGTATCGTCGTCTCTGTAGGATAAAAACGCGCCGTCGACGCGCGTTTTTAAAACACGCCGTTGACGCGCGTGTGTAGCGATACAGACGCGATGCAAACGCGCGTGTGTATCGATACAGACGCGCCGGTGCCGCGCGTTTGTATCGATACAAACGACAACAAATTGCTCTGTAGAATAAAAGCGCGTTTTAAAAACGTTGTTTGCCCTTAGTGTTCGCTTTTAAGTTGATGAAATATTCAGTAAATTGTATGACACTTGCCTTTTCTTCTTCTTCAACGATTTTTAACAATTTTGACAGCGCGGGTAAGTTTTGTTTCGCTCCACCTGTTACTGATAAGTCTAAAAAAAAAACGAGTGTACTTTAGACTACACGTCTGAAGCAAAACTTACGAAACGTTACTGTCTTTCTATCTCCACTAACTTATATATCCCTCTCAACTTCCGTTCGCTTCGCCCAATAACACTTTTCGTAACGCTCTCATCACGCATTCACCAGCTTACTTCCCAAGTCAAGCGTGCGTAAAAATGTTTTACTTCAATAAAAATTCGTTTTTATTAATTCACTAGCTGCTGCCCGCGACGTCGTCTGCGTGCGTTCACTGCTCGTTCCCCGTAGGTGATAGCGTGATAATATGTAGCCTATGTTCTGACCCGACTTCTTAATAATATTCGTGCCAAATTTGAAGTAAATCCATGCAGTACTTTTTGAGTTATCCCGGACATACATTTGAAGAAATAAAGGTTCACTGCTCGTTCCCCGTAGGTGATAGCGTGATAATATATAGCCTATGTTCTGACCCGACTTCTTAACAATATTCGTGCCAAATTTGAAGTAAATCCATGCAGTACTTTTTGAGTTTATCCCGGACATACATACAGACAAACAGACAAACAGACAAAAATTCTAAAAACTATATTTTTGGCTTCGGTATCGATTGTAGATCACACCCCAAGTATTCTTTTAAAAAAATATTCAATGTACAGTTTTGACTTTTCTACCATTTTATTATATGTATAGATATTTTACAGATACGTAAAATTTGTTAAACGAAATGTTATTGAAATTGTAATAAATTTATTCGCTTTTGTAATTGTATAAATTTAATTTAAAACTAGTGTATTAAAGACAAATGCTTTTATATGGAATGTTGATTTATTGATAACTAGCTGACCCGGCGAACTTCGTACCGCCTAACAGTCGATTCTTTAAAATACTTATCCTTCCCGGAACCCCTCCTCTAACACTTAAACTTCATGGTATGGTATTAAAGTTCAAATTGACTTAAGTATTATTACGAATCTTTTGTATGTGAATACAGAAAAGTGTTGTTTTTAGACTTTTTCAGGGAATTTTTTAAATTTTTCTCTCCGTAACAACCATCCTCGTACTTCAAGGAATATTATAAAAAAAGAATTAGCGAAATCGGTTCAGCTGCTCTCGAGATTTGCGCTTAGCAACACATTCAGCGATTCATTTTTATATATAAATAGAGAAGAGATAGAGATAGAGACTACGTTTTATAAAAATTGTAGTAGATACTACTACTAAGAATTTGGGGGATCACCCCGTCTTAGCTACAGCAATAGCTAATGTTATTACATTCTATTGTTTTCAATTTTTTTTTGTGATAGTAGACAAAATTTTGAAAATAAGAAAAAAAATTTTATAGTACCTGACCTATTGAGACCCTGCTTAGGTTTGTCTGCATAATCCAGAGAACCAATGTCTTTAGATAGTAGTATTTTAGCTTGCTCATTATTTCCCAGGAGTCTTCCAGCTAATTCGTATGAGACTTTTGCTCGAGTAGGTTCTCCGATACCTTAAATATTTAAACATGATTTAAATTTAATATAACACATTAGAAAATACATAAGTAAATCAATCAAAATTTTGTTTAGCTATGTCTCGGCTGCAATGCTGTAAATCTATATATATACGTATAATAAAATGATAGAAAAGTCAATGTATGTACGGGATAAACTCAAAAAGTACTGCATGGATTTACTTCAAATTTGGCATGAATAGTATTAAGAATTCGGGTCAACATACATTCGTTCACGGAAAAATAAAATTATATTACAAAACAACACATTAAATAAAAATTAAGCCAAACCTATCGAAAAGATTTTATGTTTTAAATGTTTATGTTTTAAAAAAATGTTAAAAATGTCATTGTATCTCATTTTAAGTGAATGTAAATTCTTATGAGAAATAAAGTTCTTTAAACCTAAACCTAATAAGCATTAAAAGTAGTAAATTTTAATTCGTCACTTTATAGACTAATTATTAATTAATTCACGATTCAGCCTGTAATATCCCACTGTTGGGCATAGGCCTCTTCCCCATGTAGGAGAAGGATCGGAGCTTAATCCACCACGCTGCTCCAATGCGGGTTGGCGGATATTAATTAATTAATTATTGTTAATTAGAAGTGACTACCGATTTCTAAATATGTTTCGTAATTCTGCTTGACTAACAACAAACTCAACAGTTTTACAATTTTAAAACAAGTTTTATGTCCTGAATAAAAGCTAGCATTTCTAACTTAGTCTAAATTAAAATTTTAATCTTTTACCGAATAGTAGGATTGGAGGGAGAGGAGGTAGGATTTGCGAACCGATGGCGTAGCTTCATTGACGTTCACAAGTGCTGTATCAGCCTAAAATGAATAAATTACTTATTTGAATTTTGAATTTTTTGAATTTAGTATGATTGCCTAATCACGGAATTTTCGATTTAAAATTTCAATATCCTTACTTTTAATGAGGTATAACTAATAACTAAACTATTTGCAAATATCATCGTTCAAGGATTTGCTTTATTTTAATGTCATGGTCAGAATGAGTCTGTCTCGAACTGACGCTAAAGTATCGTATTGTGTTCTATTGTGACACCAGGTACAAACATTTTCCAAACTCCTAAAGGCTACTACTAATTCAAAGGATGTAGAGCGGATAGGATGTTTAGCTTCGCTTTTGTGGACTAGCCAGTTGTGACCGATTCGATCGAGTATTGTTTTTTTTAATACAAATTGGATGCTAAGAAAATTTGCCACAAAAGTTTGTGAATACACGTTTTTACTAACGAATTATTATATTTAGGCATCTAGTTTACACTGTTTACATGATAAACGTAGATTTAATTGATCGAAAAATCAGTATTTGCCATTTTAAAATGTTAGAGTTATAACATTTATGAACAAATATTGTGTACCCACATTGAAGACGTTTTCACACACATTGTTACTTGTGCGAAGTATTTTTACACAGTTATTAGATAACCCGTGAGAAGAAGGCACAAGATTAGGCGCGTGCGAGCAAAATGCTCATCATCATCATCAGTTCAGCTTATTGCAGTCCACTGCTGGACATAGGCCTCCCCAAGTTCGCGCCAGACATCCCGGTTTTCCGCAATCCTCATCCAGCCTACACCGGCAATCTTACGAAGATCGTCGGTCCAACGGGCTGGAGGACGTCCAAAATGCTCACGCGCTTTTAAATTTTTTTTTTTTTTTTTGTAAAGATAATATTATATTTCCGTAAAACATAAATCTAATAAACAGACTACGTAGGATGCTTATAATATATATTTTATAAAAAGTATATATATTAAGCCAATACAAATGTATGCTATTGGGATCGAACCCGCAACCGCCATCGCATCAGCCATAAGCCAGTGCTGTGACCGTTGCGCTAAGGCACCGTGAAAAATAATAAATACGCTAGGTACCTTTGTAACAATGGCCCATTCTCCAATAATACTCAGCTCTCATCCGAACGGGAAGTCTTTCCTTTAGAGCTAATTTTAAATCTTCCAAAGCAGCTGCAGGTTTGTTTAAACGAAGAAGTATTTCAGAGCGAACCCACAGCGCAAGGGCAAGTGAAACTCCGTCGTCTAATATCTCGTCGATACCTGCACATTATGCAAAATAAACATAGAAATAATTATCAAACACGTTATTCGTATAATTCTGCAGTCATAGGTAATTATTTATGTTGTTTTTGTATTAAATAAGTTTTTAAACTTTACGCTCACTAAGAATACTCTTGATTTTACGAAACTTATAGCGATTGTCATTTAGAAACTCCATTTTGTCTAAGAGTGTTGAAACTGTTATATGATGTATAGGTACTATACTTTTGAATTTATTTAAATGCAATTTAAATAGAAAGTGTATTTGAATGAAGCACTTAACTTGGCTGGTTGAAAGATATGAATAAAATATATTTTAATGAGCTTTCTGAAATGTCGGCAAGGTGAGACGATGAAATAAAAGACTTAGATTAACAAACAAAAAAAAAAACATTTAAAATTCTCTTTTGTGTACGATTTTAAAACTGTGCTCAACAAGGAGATTAATTTAATCCATTTATTATTGTATTAATGCTTTAATTCTAAAATATAACGCAATAGTAAAATTTCCTTGTAATCTATATAATTATATAAAAGAAAAGAAAAAATTATAACTTATATTACTTATCTATATTATAAACTTAATTTTACACTTCTGAGTCGTCGTAAGATTAAGTATTTATTTATTCATATAAAATTAGAATTTTCAAGTGTGAATTATTCAGCAAACCGTGACATCGTGAGACACACGATAGCAATAGGAGTCAGATTACAAGGTGGTTTAAGGAGTTTTTTTTTTTTGAGTTAAATTTATGATGACTTGCGAGTTACGACAAGACAGGAATGACGATATACAGAAATTTTATTTGATCATACCTTATATTATATAACTCTTTCTAGACTACGTACATATGGGTGAAAGGAAGGAAGTAGTGTAAAAACAATTAGCATTATTCAATATTTTTAAAACTTAAAGTAATAGTAAAAAGTAATCATAACATTGCTTCAAATTTTTTACTTCATTAAAATCTCCCTCACTTCTTAACCTTTTTATAACGCTAAAAATAATAAATAAATCCGGTAAACTAGTTACAAATTTGTTTTAGTGTG
Organism: Melitaea athalia; assembly: GCA_905220545.2. Classification (NCBI taxonomy): domain Eukaryota; kingdom Metazoa; phylum Arthropoda; class Insecta; order Lepidoptera; family Nymphalidae; genus Melitaea; species Melitaea athalia. The sequence continues at coordinate 7,921,454 of HG992176.1, read as the reverse complement.
AATTTGTTTGAATACTTTTTTATTAAAAAGGATGTATCCTTATAGGAATATCTAATACACGTGAAGTCCAAAAAACACGAAATTAAAATAGACCTTCGGCCAAAACTATCGGTGCAACGATTTACGATTAATTCACGTCATTCCTTTGATGTTTTTTTGTTATAATAAAATCAAGATGTGGTTCTTCCTGGTGTCTGCATATTCTATACTTATCTATAATAATACTTAAAACAACATAACACCTGTCTTTGGAGCTCTGAGGACCGCTTGACTGGCGAGAGCTAGGCCTTTTGTCAAGTCTCCTTCTTTTAATGCTGTCATTGCCAACATCCTCTTTTCGTGCGATATTCTGGCATCTTTACTGCGATACATTGGTTGTATCCTTAAAAATACTTCTTTAAGCGCATCCATTATCTGAAAAAAGTGAATTTAAAACTAAGACAACTGAGGTAGGGCACAGCAGGAAATTTCCTACTCAAAACATGGAGCAGCCCGACTGGGGTAGTACCTCAACCTTACAGAAGACTACAGCTAAATAATACTATTTTCAAGCAGTACTGTGTTCCTTTTGGTGAGTGAGGTGACCAGAGCTCCTGGGATTGGGAATAGAGTCGGCAACGCGCTTGCGATGCTTCTGGTGTTGCATGCGTCTATAGGCTACGGTAATCGCTTACCATCAGGTGAGCCGTACGCTTGTTTGATGAGCTATATAAAAAAACGAATTTCCTGCTCTAAATGTTAAACAAGTTGATATGCAACCAGAACTCAATGGTGATAAACTCAATTAACTCAACCGTTTTCCTTGGAATCATCATTGATTCAAAGTTACAGTGGGGACCCCATATCTGTAAATTGGCGGATAGACTGAGTTCTGCAGCATACGCGGTTAAAAAAATACGATTATTAACGGATATCGATACAGCCCGATTAGTTTAATTCAGCTACTTCCATAGCATAATGTCCTATGGCATTTTGCTATGGAGCAATGCGGCTGATATTAGCGTCATTTTTACAAGCTTTTATTTAACTTGCAATGTATGTATGTATGTAAATTTAATGAATGTTTGTTCGGGTGAAATCTTGCAACTCAATTTTGAAGCAGATATCTTCAACCGATTGAGCTAAAATTTTGTATACAGGTTCAATTTAGATGACAATGCATGATTTGTATGTATTTATGTATGTATGTTTGTTCGGGTGAAATCTTGCAACTCAATTTTGAAGCAAATATCTTCAAGCAATTGAGCTGAAACTTTGTATACAGGTTCAATTTGGATGACAATGCATGGTTTGTATGTGTGTATGTTTGTTCGGGTGAAATCTTGCAACTCAATTTTGAAGAAAATATCTTCAAGCAATTGAGCTGAAACTTTGTATACATGTTCAATTTGGATGACAATGCATGGTTTGTATGTATGTATGTTTGTTCAGGTAAAATCTTGCAACTCAATTTTGAAGCAGATATCTTCAACCAATTGAGCTGAAATTTTGTATATAGGTTCAATTTGGTTGCCAATGCATGGTTACCTTTGTGGCGTCATTCTAAATCCAATATGGCGGCATATCCAAGAGTGTGGACTAGTTATTTTTAGTGCACTTCTACAATATGGGTATCAAATGAAAGGGCTTGCTAAGAAAAATTCGAATAAAGTGACGTAATAACCGACTAAAAAGTCAAAAATAAATTAAAAGTAAAAAACCTTTTTAAAAAACAAGCTTTTATTTGAATGCACTAAAACGAAAAAAATAAATTTTTACTTTAAAACTTTTACTATCTACTTATAAAGTCATTACACATAATCTATATGATATAAAAGCTTGTCGCAAGATTTGCTTGTAAACAAGTAAATTAAATAAATTGATGTGATTGATTTTAACTATTAAAATTTTCAAACTAAGGAAATACGAGTACTATCTCGCGACAAGCTTTTCTATCATATAGATTATGTGTAATGACTTTATAAGTAGATAGTAAAAGTTTTAAAGTAAAAATTTATTTTTTTCGTTTTAGTGCATTCAAATAAAAACTTGTTTTTTAAAAAGGTTTTTTACTTTTAATTTATTATTCTGCAGAAAAGTGCTATTAAGCCTATTCATTTTATTTTTAATCTTGTTTTTTAGGAAATTAGGAAGCGAGCATTATACTTTTTAACATAAAACGTACTAAAATATAAAAGGTTTATAAGTATTTGTGAATTCTTTAATATATTTTGTTTAAATTAATCAAGTCGATCGTTGATTCGTCGATTTTTAACGTGTTAATTCCAAATGAAGTTTTATTATTTTACTTACTGTTTCATTTTCCAACACTACTGTGACTTTGTTCTTTTCAGGAATTTGATCGAATTTGCTCAACCATCCGTCTTCTTCTGCTATAGACAGTATTTGTTCCACAAATCCTTTGAAAAACCCTTTGTTATTTGAGTAGAGTGTGACGTCGCTGCAAACTGCGGCAAATGCTGGATCAAAATCTTCGTATACACGAGTCATTCTGATACTAAAACAATTAAACCGAAGTAATAAGAACTGTTATTAGAGGGCAGAAAAGTTTGTTTACACAGAAAATATTCAACTGATTATAATTAAACTTGGTACGTAGATAGCTGGAGATTTATACCTTATATAGTAGAACAGTTGAGTAATTCTATTACAGTCTGTAAAGACAGTAATAATTCATTCGGAATCGTGTGGACAAAACTGTGAGGTAAAGTCGTTTATAAATAAATAATTTTAGTCAATATCAAGTACTTCGTCGTAAAGAATAATTAATTTATTGGAAACGAATAGGAAAATGTGAAACTTAAGAATATAATAATTAGCTGTTACGTGTAAAACAAGTACCTACGGCTAATTTGGAATATTAAAAACAGTATAATTACTCGTATATATCGATCCAATGAGTGGACAGAAATCGTGACCAAAGAGATAGTCGATTAGAACAGTCGTTTGCAAATGATTTATTTTTAGTAATTATCGAAGCTATAGGAAATATGTTTGGTTTGAAATTACTATTTTAAAGATGATGTTAGGATAATGATGGAACGCGTTTTTATTGTTATCCTAAGTGATAGTGATCCCAAATACTTACGTTATATTTTTTGAATGTTTATAATTAAAAAATCCTGGTTGTTCGGGTGTAAACGTTTTACCTAAAATATCTATATAAGCTTCCAGTCAGAAAACCAGTCCTAATATCTCGTTACTGTTTTAGCATTGTAGTAAGTTTTTGCTCATTTTCTATTGTTATCATTTAATTTAGTGATTCTAGTTCGGTACCCTGTTGAACGTATTTTGTAACAAACTAGGTTGAAACAGGCTGTCACGTAGGTAGCCATTGCTCATTTCAGTTGATGTTATGTTAATTGCATTCATTTATTCCTTGCTGAACACGAACTACTATAGAACATAGAATTAAACGTACATTTGTGTATAGCTCGTACAAATTTAGCTCTGAACCGTCGGACTTTTCTACACGTAAATGTCAAGAGTTACTGGGCTGTCTATTATCAAAGATTTACGTTTAAAATATTGAGGAGATGTGAACTGATTGAGAAATTTCCTAAACTTAATCTTGGTTAGCATTAATGTACTCCTGCCTAAATAATACTAGATATTCTTTTTGGCCGTATCTTTTATACGGTAGAAAAATAAAATAAAATTTAATGTAAGTAAAATATAACTATTTTATATAAATAATATGATATTATAAATAACTGTTAGCAGTAAAATTAAAGTGGGTATATATGCATAATAAGTTACAAACGTATCTATAGATTTTTTGTTTAGAATGTAGATGTTTATTAGAAACTGATAGCATACAAATCGTACCTTGTTAATTCTCGACTTATAAATACAGTAATAACATATCATATAATGTGACCCTATTCCAACTCGGCTACTTTTTCTCAATACCATGGAAGCGCTAATATCCGTTTCAATAGTTTGAAGCGTCTACAATACGTTATACGTTATCCTTTGATAATCTTACTAAGAGTTACCATTATTTTTAACAAAAACCAAAATATAGAAATACTAGCCGACCCGTGCCCACTTCGTTGGGCGTTATAATCCATTTCACATAAGAAGGGTACGGTGAAATTTGATATGTTCCAATACACTCTCACTATTTTCAGCAAATCAGATAAATATAAATGTTTTAAAATCACCAATTAATTTCTAAGGCAAATAATAATGCTTGATTCCGAGTGCTTGATTAGATTGAATTGTTGACACTGCACGTCAGAGGGCACAGGTTCAAATCCTGCTGATATAAAATCTTTATATATTTTTATCTTTTTCCTTTTATCTTGTCACTCCTGAATAGTGTAGCTTTCTGTTAGCGAAAGAATTTTCATGATCGGATCAGTATTTGCGAAGATTACCCCGTATATACAAACAAAGTTATAAACTTTACCTCTTTATAATATTAGTATAGATATGACTATTCTTATAAATTTGGAGATTACTTTGCCTCTTAGTTTCTCTGCCGACTTGTTAGTTAGATAATATTTATAATGGATAATGTGGTCATTTGTGATCATAACGCGTTTGCAATCTATACATATAATAAAATGGTAGAAAAGTCAAAACTGTACATTGAATATTTTTTTAAAAGCATACTTGGGGTGTGATCTACAATCGATACCGAAGCCAAAAATATAGTTTTTAGAATTTTTGTCTGTTTGTCTGTTTGTCTGTATGTATGTCCGGGATAAACTCAAAAAGTACTGCATGGATTTACTTCAAATTTGGCACGAATATTGTTAAGAAGTCGGGTCAGAACATAGGCTATATATTATCACGCTATCACCTACGGGGAACGAGCAGTGAACCTTTATTTCTTCAAATGTATGTCCGGGATAAACTCAAAAAGTACTGCATGGATTTACTTCAAATTTGGCACGAATATTATTAAGAAGTCGGGTCAGAACATAGGCTACATATTATCACGGTATCACCTACGGGGAACGAGCAGTGAACGCACGCAGACGACGTCGCGGGCAGCAGCTAGTAAAATATATTTAGGGTGGAGCCTCGAGAAGGACATTTATAAGTTAGGTATACATATTAGCGCAAAATATAACAATGTAAGAAGATTTACGGGAAATTAAAATTACACACAAAAACTTTGTTCTCTACTTGTAATAACGACAAAATTGAGAGATTTAGAAAGTTCTTTTAATCTATATATTTACCTTAAAAAAATCCCTGGTAAAAAGCCGGATACGTGCGCTTGGCGAGAGCTGCGTGCGAACTTATCTAAAATTAAACACAACTATTTTGTATGTTAGTGTTCTAATTTAAGAATAATTCTGTTACCGGAAGCGCCATCTGTGAATAATGATGTAAATCTTATCTTCATAACATCTCCTTTACTTATTTATTGAAACTAGTGGTAGCCCAGTGGTCGAAATTTGACCATAATAATTAATTTAGATAGTAAGTTTAAACTCTTTTAAGGTTCTGTTGTCAAATACATAATAAACAAAAGAGTATAATATGCGTATGTGTGTCAAATACATGTTAGTGTGTGTAATGTTTTTTTTAAATAATTTAATGTATTTTTATCCATGATTAAAAAAATATATTAGCAATCTACACTTCTTTTCTATATAAACTATAAGTGTGCGAAATTTCATACTCCTCCGTCCGCGCAATTTTCATATAAAAGAGGGACAAAGTTTTTGCTTCCCGTATTAATACCTATATAGAAGAAGATTTAAGGTTCTGTTGTCAAGGACTAAACTTTTATAATAATAAACAAAATAGTATAATATGCGTGCGTGTGTGTGTCAAATACGTGGTAGTGTGTGTAATGTTTTTTTTTTAAATAATTTGGTGTATTTTTATCCATAATTTAAACTGTTCTGTAGTAGGCATAAGCAGTATAAATTTATATCAAACAACTGTACATAATTATTATTTTTTTTATTTTGGCTGTGATCGAATCCTTAGCTAGTGACAATCGAAAAATCTATGAAGTTACATTTTTGTTTTGAATTTGTTTGAATTCGATTTGTAGCTGCTTCATTGAAAAATAATAACCTATCGTTTTGTGTAAAGTTAAGAATGGTAGAATTGAAAAGTCAGCAAACTTCTGTAATACCTAATGCACAAAAAATGTACTAATCCACATTGCAATCCCTCTATCCGGTTGAATGTTTATTAAAAAAATCCTTTTATATAAATGTATTTTATATTAAAATTTTCTGCTAGTAGACCAGTGCTTTTAGATTTTGAAAACAAAGAAATTTATAGTAGAACTAGATGGCCCGGTGAACTTCGTATCACCTACGTATATTTGTGAAAAATATACACAAAACACTTTCTGAACGCACCTATAGGTAAATATTTGACAACCAATTGACAACGTTTTTCACAAAGACATTAAATTTCCCCGCTACGAACATTGTGTATTGGAAAATTAAATCGTCGTTTTTAGTATTTTCAGTTACATATTATTTATGTTTCTCACCGTTTAAACCTTCCTGAACTTCCACAAACATTTCAAGATCAAAATTTGCTAAATCGGTCAAGCCAGTCTCGAGTTTTAGCGAGACTAACGAAAGCAATTGATTTATATATATATATATATCAATTGCTTGATTATATATAGATATATAGATTCATTTGATTTATTATTTTACATAATAGATGAGACGCCTTGTGAGATATATTAGCAATACACGCGTTTGTTATTTTGCATTAAAAACTCAAATTCATAATATTAATGTTATTGTCGGTTCAACCGTTCAATGGGTGTTTTTACGCATTGAATAAAATAAATACATTATTGTTAATTTAGAGTTTTCAAAAATATTTTCTGTTAATTTTGTCCAACAAATATGAAAACGAACCTAAAAATAAACATTTTTCGTCATCTAATCGAATGAACTACCTACACTGAGATAACTCACTCTAAACTTTTACTAACTCGTAGCTTCTTTCATCATTATCATATGTTGATTTTGTATAGTCCCTCTTTCTTAGAATATGTTGCATAAAGAGCATACAAGGAATTAATCTCATCTAACACCTTAACCTTAGAGAAGGTTACAGCTGAAGAATACTGTCCTCATATAGTATTGTGTTCCTGAGATGAGTACACGACGATTGTGTAACGCCGGCCGATGCGTACCTACTGATAAAGTTGACAACACTGATACGTACCCGGTAAAACTCATATGAGTTTATGTGACATTGTAATTCATATTCTTTCATGTATCTATCTTAAATAAATAAATAATTAACATTGCCTGCTTGCCGTATAAGGAACATAACATCATATCACTATGTATCATAACACTAGTGTTATATTAAGAGCTTTCTTATCTTCCAATTTACACATTATCGGCCAATTATCTTCAACCGCAAGCCTGTTTGGCATAAACATTTTTTTTTTAATCAATATACGACTTTCGATGGTATTTTAAATTTCGTATACCCTTTAATTCTGATTATGTACCTACATTCAATTTTTAATACATAAATCTTAGTTTCACGCAACTATTTTATATTTAAAATATTTTATTTAAATCTTAATTAATACTACTTTATATATTTAAACGAGTAATAACTTAAACAAGATACGTCCGTATTTTTTGTGTAGGAAAGAGAAATAGAATGATATAATTATAAATTTATAAATTATAATACAATATTGAAGGGAATGCTATATATGTAAAAGGGGAAAGACATAAATGTCGATCGTCTGGTATAAATTAATTCACAATTCCGCAATTTTACTTATAATATTTTGGTATCAAAGAGCTCTTGAGATTAAACTAAAAGAATATTATAATATAATCACGAATAATTGATTATAATTGATAATCATTGTAAAACAATTGGTTGTGAATGATAAATATCGTTATTTTTAATAACTGTATAACCAAATTTTTATTTTATTCTTCAAAACCTATAATTAAGTGCATAGCTTATTGCACAATCTAATATATAAAAATATCGTGTTAAAGTGATTGTTAAAGAGCTCCGCCGAATCGGCTTGACTTAGGTGATAAGGGTTTCCCAAGTTTTATTTTTATTTTTGGGCAATTTTTTTAAATTATTTTGTTATAGTTTGGCATAAAAAATACCTACATATAATTCTAAATTTTCATTATTTTTATACCAACCAAGTTTTTTAATAGCGATTAGTGTTTTTATAGTTCGTCTATTTCACGATGAAGTTTTTGCCTTGATTGTAGTAGTGACGTGTACCGACATGCGCGTTTGTGTGTGTAAAACTGAAGGAGCGTTAGCAAAGAAATCAGAAACGCGTTTTTACATTAAGTTATTTATTTTTTTCAATGATAAATATTTAACAACTAAATATTCATTTAATATATATACCATACGACGAGACTCTCGTGACCACGGACCATGTAACTGGTCCGAAATATCGGCAACAATCATCAAAATCTATATCGTGGTATGTACTCGTTATATTATAAAAAAATAGACTATGCTTGAAAACCGCGAGTGTCAAAGTCTAAAAAAGTTAAAAAGAAAATAATTGACAAAATTAGATAAATAGTAAAAAAATATTACACAGCGTACAGCTGAGGCAACAGGTGTTTCTCTTTCAACTGTCCAACGGATCTTAAAAGAAGAGAAGGAATTACTATACACTTCCAATTGAACAATCTTTTCTTAAATTGGAATTATAATTATGACATAATTAAAAAACTCAAATATCAACACATAACAACACATACATACAAAATCGATGATTTTATCAAGAGCAAAGGCTTTGATGTCATACGCCTCCACCCCCCATATCACCCGGAATTGAATGCGATTGAAAACATTTGGGGAATTGTAAAAAATGATATCGCTTCAAGGAATATTGAGCAAAATATGACTAACATGGAAACACTAATAAATGAAAGCTGTAACAAAGTAACCAGCGAAACGCGGTATAAAACCTGTAATCATGTTGAAAAAATAGAAAAAGAATAGGTACTTGAGAAATGACAGCCAAGTTCAATAATAAGAATATGTTGTTTGTGGACTTCGCCGAAAAAAGTATTGAGATCTAAATGAGCGCCAAGTTCTACAGAAAATATTAAATTAAGCTAAAGATTTCAATTTGCCAGTTTTCACTAAGAATTCATCTTTTATTTGGCTAATAGCTTATTAATGTTGTTTTTAAGTAAAAACTAGCCAAGTGAAATCTTTAGCTTAATTTAATATTTTCTGTAGAACTTGGCGCTCATTTAGATCTCAATACTTTTTTCTGCGAAGTCCACAAACAACATATTCTTATTATTGAACTTGGCTGTCATTTTTCACATTTATGTTTTTGGTGGGATATCATTACTTTTTGTAGAGATATTTATTTGAAATTTATTCTTTTTTCTTGCTCATTCTGTTAACGGATTCGATGTCGGAGACCAATCGGATCCTCAGATATCGATTTTGAAAGCAATCGGTCAAATAACTAAAAAGTTCAAGATGGCGGCTACTTTTTCTCATTCTGTTAACGGATTAGATGTCGGAGACCAACCGGATCCTCAGATATCGATTTTGAAAGCAATCGGTCAAATAACTAAAAAGTTCAAGATGGCGGCTACTTTTTCTCATTCTGTTATCAGATTCGTTTTCTGAGACCAACCATGTCCCCAGATATCGATTTTGAAAGCAATCGGATGAATAATTACAAGTTTTTTGTATGGGGACATCCTTTATTTATTGACTTCATTTTATTTTTATACTTGTTTTATATAGCAAATGTATCAATTCATATTTTGTGCAAGTTTCAAATATCCACTTATTATAATGGTTCAGACGCTACAATTAAAAAAAGTTTTTTTTTTTTTTTTTGTATGGGGACCCCCTCTATTTTTTAACTTTCTTTTGTTTTCAGATTTTTTCCTGCGCTTACACGTAATTACCTAGCTAGATGCCAAATTTCGACTTCCTAGGTCATCTGGAAATGGGTTAGGTTTTTGATCTGTCAGTCAGTCAGTGGAACATTGGTGGCTTTTGAACCTTCATATTTTTGTAACCGTTTCAACTAGGTTAATGAAATTTGGGGTTCTAGTTGTCCTTATGGATATAAATATATATACCTACGTAATTTGATCTGTTTCTGTTGAATAGGTTTTGAGTTATGGAGGGGTCAAAAGTCGCTCGAAATGGTTTGTGTAAATATACACACGGCGCTGAGTCGCCAGTTCTTTTGCTTGAACTTGGCTTGACACGCTGCCGCGTGTCTAGATAATTATATTTTTTTATCTTTAATTTTATTATACACATACCTACACAAAGAGAGAATGATTTGACTTATCCTTCAATTTCATGTCTCCGACTGCATATTATGTACGATGTTGCATAAAATTTCAAAGGAGTACCATATTGATATTTTTAAGTGTAGGTACATACATTATGTTTGATATTGTTTCGATTTATTTCGCTGGCTTTGTGTCATTATTGAATTTTTATCTTGTTTCATCCTTTTCTGTTGATTTTCTATTAGTTGTTTTTCACGCAGGCGGGTTTTTTGTTTTCTTTTAATTATTGTTTTATTTGTGTCTTCTTAGTTAGACAAATTATGTAATCGGTTCAATTAATTAAAAGAGTTTACCTCATATGATTGATTAGGTAATTTTTAACGACGAAAAAAAAACAGAAGAGGTTCTAAGGTCGCCACGTATTTTTTTTTTATGTTCGACCGTGCATAACTTTTTACAGAGTAGTCTTAATTTGACAATTCTCTTTTTATTAGAAAGGCTATAGGTACCCCGAAATTGATCTTCGCTTAGGAGACGAGGAAAAAGCGCGGATCGCAGCTTGCTTGGCATAGGCATGGGAAAGAGCAATTAAAGTCCACATTTTTTAAACTTTCTTATTGTATTTCTTCATTATTATTACGGTAATAATAATCATGATATGCCTTTTTGAAGTCCTTGTATTAAGACCTTTAATTTGATACCCATATTGTAGTATTCGATAAACAATTTTTTTTTTTCATTAACTACAATGGCTTCGCCCAGCCGCCATATTTGATTTTTTTAACGTCACATATCTAAGAACAATTGGGCTACTAAGAAAAATCTAACGATACCTCGATTACGTAAATCCATTCAACAGTTCTGGAAATATGAGGTATTTAAGAATATTACATACATACAAGATACGCGCGAAAAACATAACCCTTCCTTGGCAGTCGGGTAATAAAGAACCTTTGGTCTAAGATCCGAGATAGCTAAATATTCCCTCATCTGTTAATTAGATGAAACCATTTTTTATAGGCTGATTTCAATATTGTGAATTTATAAAAACAACCTCTGCCACCATATACTGTAGTAGGCAGCCATCTCTATGATTACTACACTTACCTGCAGCCAGGTCAGTAACCTCAGTACTACTAACCTGGCTGCAGGTAAGTATAGCAATCATAGAGATGGGTGCCTACTACAGTCAGGTATTTAATGTAAAATATTAACGGTTTTAGCTTATTACATGTAATTAACATGAGAGGGAAAAGATATTTTTTTTGTATTATTATTTGCAGCAGGCTTATGGTGGCTGAGGTTGTTTATATAAATTCACAATATTGAAATCAGCGTATAAAAAATTGTTTCATCTAATTAACAGATGAGGGAAGATTTTGTTATATCCCGGATCTTAGACCATTTTTTTTAAGTACCTTTTTAATTTGACTACAGACTGACAACCAACAAAATAGTATAATATGCGTGTGTGCGTGTGGTAGTGTGTGTAATGCTTTTTTTATTAATTTAATGTATATTTTATGTACAATTTTGAACAAATATTAGCATTCCGCACTCCTTCTCTATATAATAATCTCTATATAATAAGTGTGCGAAATTTTCTACTCCTCCGTCCGCGCAATTTTCGTAAAAAGTGGTACAAAGTTTTTGCTTCACGTATTAATATATAGATTTAAATATATTATGTTTTAGACGTAAAAAGTTTGTTGTAATCATGTTCATGAATAAAATGTCAGTACAAAAAAATTTAAAACACTTAGCTGTAGCACATAAGTAGCAAATGTTGCTTAATTGTAAACATTGATGCAAAAAAATGTAAGAAATAAAAGTTACATCCATTACAAATAAATCCTATAAATTAGCTCTGAACCCTATTCAATCCTATTAGCGCCTTAGAACGGCAAGTTGTAGCTAGCAGCGGTTTTGTGATTCACTGCATCGATTGGAACGGAGACTAGCCTGATTTTATTGAACGCATGTTCCTTTTATTCGTCGCCGTTCATACACCGAGCTCAATGTTCCGTAAATATCCGTTCCCTCCCATGCATTCTAGAAACGTCGTAATAAAATAGCAATTACCTTGTTATAATATCTTAATTGCTTAAATTTTTATCGCAAATTAAAATTAAGAATATAGTTTAAAATATTTTCTGTGATCTTCGTTTATCATTTGAAATCAAAATGAACTGACGGTATGTTTTATATCAATTTTTTAAAGAGAGACAATTATAGAGACAATATCAAATTTTGTGTAGGTATCTATGTTTGAAGTAAACTTATGGACCCAATAAATGTATTTAAAAAAAAGGTTCATGTCCAAATCAGGCAAGACAGTATTTTTAGGTATATCTCTGTATATATAAAAATGAATAGCTGAATTTGTTGCTAAGCACAAATCTCGAGATCAGCTGAACCGATTTCACTAATTCTTTTTTTATAATATTCCTTGAAGTACGAGGATGGTTGTTACGATGAAAAAAATTTAAAAAAAATGACTGAAAAGTCTAAAAACAACACTTTTCTATATTCCCATACAAAAGATTCGTAATAATACTTAAAAGTCAATTTGAACTTTAATACCATACAATAAAGTTTAAGAGTTTTTGAGGCAATTGAGTGACGTTAGTATCGTATAAATATTAATGTCAATATTTTTAATATGTATATATTTTTAATTTTTATTGCTAACCAGTAACCCGGTATCACGAATAGCAGAAATAAGTATTAAAAAAATTAAAAATTAAAGAATCGACTGTTAGGCGGTACGAAGTTCGCAGGGTCAGCTAGTAATTATATAAAAATAGATGAATACACTTTACCTACATAAGTCTACAATTTATCTCATGTACGAAAATAAAATAATTTATATATCCCGTAGACCTTATATTATCTCTCAAGATAACATTGACATTTTTATTTTCTTTGTTTTTCTATTTATTATTATTCTAGATTCATTATTCGGAGTTATTTGTTACAATGTTTATATTTTACAGCTAGTCCTCTATTAACATACATCGCGCTTTTAATCCGTTAATACTTTCATTCTACTGCTTTCATTTCACGTTGACGTTACGATCAGTAAAGGCAACGCACTGCAGTTGCAAGAGTGATAGTTCGAGACCGTCTTTGTAAAGAGGAGAGAAGATAATATTGTTGAGGTATGTAAAAGTAGGCGTAGAGTGTTGCTCAGAACTTTTGACTGGGTGGACCGATTTCGATTAATTTTGTTATTGAAAGGTGTTGCGTGTCATGTGGTCCCATTTAAATTTGATTGAGATCTGACAAGTACTTTTAGGCCTCGTCTACATTACGAGCCTAGCGCGGTGGCGACGACGGGCGCGAAATATCGAACATAAATGAAACGCGTCTTTGCGTCCATACTGCAGTGGCTACTGGCTAAGGCGGAAGCCGACGCAACGGGACTGAGCGATACAGCGCGCGTTGTTTTCAAACATTCCTATCCGCGCGTTCTGTCCACATTACGGGCCTAGGCCTCATTTACGGAGACGCGGGGCGTCGCGCGTAGTGTGTGGCGTGGCGAAACGCACTAAATTCAAATGTAGGGCGTTGGATGAGTGCGTTTACGGAGAAGTGATTTTACATGCGTTCATTTTCATACATGTTGACACACGCGTTCTGCCACGCCACACGCTACGCGCGACGCCCCGCGCCCTGGCTGCAGGTAAGTGTAGCAATCATAGAGATGGCTGCCTACTATAGTCAGGTATATAATATAAAATATTAATGGTTTTAGCTTACTACATGTAATTAACATGAGAGGGAAAAGATTTAAAAAAAAATTGCAGCAGGCTTATGGTGGCCGAGGTTGTTTTTATAAATTCACAATATTGAAATAAGCCTATAAAATTTTTTTTCATCTAATTAACAGATGAGGGAAGATTTACCTTCTCGGATCTTAGACCATTAGTCAGCAAGCGATCTAATGCGCGGATGGCAGGGGTATCAAACCATTTCGGTCTTGTCGCTATATATGTATGCGCTTTCTGTATTGTATACCTTTTTTTAACGTAGGGAAATTAAAATTAAAATTAGAATTAAAATTCTTTCTCCTAAATTGAGACCATTCTTTCAACATTACATTCGGACTCTTTGTATCTATACTTTATAAAGAAAATAATCGAATGGACGAGTATAAGTTGTAATAACATTGCTTGTGGTAAAATGGCAGTATACACTACAAGAATTTTATAGGGTACCGTATAATCTCAATTCTTCATATAAATTAAAAAATTCACCACTTATTTCTGTTTTTATTTATTTCGTGCACACCATCTCTAATGTTCAACATTTCCTATCTCAAGATTGGACTGTCTAATAAAAATAATAAATCCTCGTCCACAGTTTGCAACCCCTGATATACGTCAAATCGCTAAACGAGCTCGCGCGTCACTGTGGCCACCATGCGCCTCCGCTGCCGCAACCACCTCCGACTTGACTATTTTTTCGTCTTATTACATTGTATTACTTGTCAATGTAATTGAAGTTGATTTTTTTTCGTTTGCGAGCAAACGCAATTATTTGATCGCAAATTCGTATTAGAGTTGTTTACTTTCATGTTTGTACATGATCCTTATTTTACATGCCCCAACAAGATCACGGGGATCGTCACGTTCGTTCATCCGTAACTGGGTGACCAGAGCCCAATGCATCTTTGACATCAAAATTTCTTGACTGAAAATGCTTAAACAAATTTTGTGCTACTCTTACTGGTACTTTATTAGGTTCATAAACGTCATAAATTCTGTTCGTGGCATGAGCCGTAACTTTCCCTTTATAAAGCAAAACTTTAAAATGTACCGAGTTTCTTCTGCCTGTCCGTGCCACTGTTTTTTGCTTTTAGATTTCATTTTTAAAATGTCACCTTTTTATGGTATCAAAACCAGCCAGCTACAAACAATACAACCAACTCTATAAAAAACAAACAACGTTATATTTTACTACAAAAAACGAAAATACTTTTTTCCTGACCTATTATTAAGTAAGATAAAGACTATAATATAAAATATGAGAATTATAATATGAATTATCATAATTATATACACACCACGGTCACTTTCCATCCGTTCATTAGAATATGTAATTTGGCAGCATCTGCCACAAGTCTATTAAAGCGAAGCACAAAAGTACAAGTAGTAAACTATAAATAAATTAATTCTTTCGTGAAAATGATAATTTTATGTAATAAAAGGTATTAGCAAAGATGGAGAACCTAGTTTCGTTTATTTCACATCTGGTAACATGTCGATTTGCAAACAAATACAGTAACGTCGCTATTTTAGCGAACCCCGAAATAATTTATACAAATAAATAAAATTGGAGTGTCTGTTTGTAATATTTAAATAACCGCTCTTTACTAAATTCATATGTATGTATACACGGTACATATACCAAACTAACATTTTTTACAATTTTTGTCCGTCGGTCTGTCTGTTATCCTGCTAGTAGCTTAACCTCGACTCTTGTAATAGTTTGTTTGTGTACACGAATTAATTGTTACTTATTTAGTTAGACAGCGTGGGCAACTCGAGCAGTGAAGGGGAGCGTTTATGAGCATTTTAAAGGAGGCCTCCTTAACCCTACACCCGTGGTTGCAACTCCCGGGCACTGCTCTGAGTTTGTCCCTCTGCCACGCGATAGTGCCGGGACCCGCTCGGTGAGTCCATTGAATACTAAGTAGTTCGTCTCCACTCTGTTAACTAATCTGTGTAACTATCTTGTGTTAAATTAGATTGTTTAATAAACCAGTTCGGCCCTCCTCCCTTGTTCTGATCCCGACAGTGTTTTTATAGGAGTAACTTAGGCTACTTTTGTTTTAGATTTTTATTTTATTTTATAACTCTTCGAACTGAACAATAATTGTTAAATTCCACGCGGACGAAGTCGCGGGCACAGCTAGTCTTTAATATATTTTATCCTTTAATCTATTTTTTTATATCCAAGTTAAGTTCCAAATGTATCTAATTTTCCTCTTAATGTATTAGGCTAATATAAAAGTGTAAAAGGGTACGACAGAAATTATTTTATTAACCTGAAAGCAATGTTCTACATATTAAAGCGTACAAAATTTTACTCGGAATGAGTTCTTTGGAATTCGTAAGCAAAAGGCGGGATAATAAATATTAAGTAAATTCTTAGCTACATCAGCATGATTTACGTAATTTACTCATTTACATCCATAGACATGAACGATATGATTATATGAATAAATTAAAGTTTACCTTTAAATAAGACTTCCCACGCAGTTTCAGTCACATCGTAATTCGTATAGTAGGTGACTTCTGTTAGGTTGTTATTCTTAGTCTAAGATCCGAACTAGACGTGATCTTCACGCATCTGCTCAATGGATAAAAATTATTTTATATCTACCTTCTTTAGCATGTTAAAGATAAATTGCGAAACGGTTGCTTAAAAATTCCTGGCCAGGCTATATTGATATTGTACTCGCTAACCACCATTCAAACGAGAGTTTTAGTAGACAACCCTAAGTCATTGTATTCCCAATGAAATGGCGCTCAATTTGATGTAATATTTATTTATTAAACACTAGCTGTGCCCGCGACTTCGTCCGCGTGGAATTTACCAAAAAAGTTATCTAGTTTATTTAGTTTTTTATTCGTTTTTGCATTTTTATTTCAATTATCATGTAAAAGATTTCCTAAACCTTTTCCTCTGATCCGATATCACTATCCGTTCTGAAGGAATGGTCCGGGAGCCAGGTAAAAAATCGGTCAAACATTTCCTCCAAATCGAAACTTCGTAACATGAATAAGGGATTTTGTTTTTATGAATATTCGTCTTTGTCAGCTGCGAATCCGTGGGTGGAGTGGGCAGTGGCAGCCTTCCAAACATAGAGAAAAAAATTTTTTAGTTATTTCCTCCCACCTTAAAATTTGTGGGATTATAGTTTACCTAATATCTTGAAGGAGAAAAAATGTTAGCTGACCGTAACATGGTGGTTTATACGTCACTGGCTGCTTGAACATGAAAAAATTTTTTTTTCAGTGATTTTCTCTCAACTACAAATTTACCTGGTGATAGTTTACATGCTACTATGAATGAAAATTAACGTCAGCTGGTACCGTTTTTTTTTACATCTTTCAAGGTATCGATTTTTTTTCATGTTCAAACAGCCAGCTGACGTATAATCATCAATGTTATGGTCAGCTGACAATATTTTTCCTTCAAGATATTAGGTAAACTATAATCTGACAAATTTTGAAGTGAGAGGAAATGACTGAAAATTTTTTTTTTACATCTGTCAAGGGACCAGCTGACAAACTTTCCACCGAGATACAGCCAGCTGACGTTATTTTTCATTGTAGCATGTAATCTATCATCAGGTAAATTTTTTGTTGAGAGGAAATCATTGAAAAAAATTTTTTTTTACTTTTCATGTTCAAGTAGCCAGCTGACTTTTAATCCAGCATGTTATGGTCAGTTGACGTTATTTTTCCTTCAAGATATTAGGTAAACTATAATCCGACAAATTTTAAGGTGGGAGGAAATTACTAAAAACATTTTTTTTCTCGGTGTTTGGGAGGCTGCCACTGCCTACCCCACCCACGGAGTGGCAACTGACAAAGACGAAAATTCATAAAAAAACTCTTATTCATGTTACGAAGTTTCATTTCGTTGTCACGGGCTCCCGGGCTAGAACGTATCGTTGGAACGGATCGGCCGCTGTCAGTAGAGGCCTTAAGAACGACAATCCGATCACGAACTAACGCTATAGTACAGTCATTTGGTGCTCAAAAAGGGGGTTAAATGGAAAGTTTTTCGGTAGTTTTGAAAATTAGTGATTTTATAGATTTCGACGTGCTCTTTTCGAATTTTTACTTTGCCACCTCGTATCTTTGCCGCTCGCGCCACCATATTGGAAAAATGGCGCTCAAATACAGTTTTTTTAGAATAGCTAAGTTCCAACTCATTTTACGATAAAAATAGGTTATGTAATAAATTAAACTAGAGAAAATTTCCTACAATTTATGTCGTAACTTTTTTTTTGTAAAATCAATAGTTTCAGCGTACGAGAGCTGCAAAGTCCACTCGAACACACGTTTACGTGTCATAATTATATATCGTTAAGTCCAGTCGAAAAGATTTGAGTATTTTTTTTAATTTGAAAAAATTATGGTGTATTATTAACACTATAAATATTTAATTTCCTTTGGAAATTTTACTTAAACTTAATTTTTCAAACCTGTACAGATCAGTCAATCAATCATTCAATCAATTGATTGATTGATCTTTCTTTTCAGTAGAGATCACTACACAATATTTAATTACTATTTAAATCGAATGAAGCTGGTGAAATTAGGTAATTAATTAGTTACAAAACTTTAGTACATATTAAAAAAAGACATACTATGTCCAATCGTTTATTATCTTTGTGACAGCTCACGCCTATATATTCCATTTTTTTTTTCGGAATAACGTACTAAAAATTCTCCAGTAATGTCATACTTTATTGACGATTTGATTGATTGATTGAAGTGCCCTGTGCATAACAAACAACCACAGACTATGAAACAGTTCTTGAAATACGATAAATCGATCATATGATAAAAATAATTTTACGTCATGTAATTATTGTTTCTATAAATTTAATAAAAAAAGGAAATAAAAATATATAGTATCTATGACTCCAAGATTGATTATTTGCAAGAAATTAAGTCGAAATCTTGGAGTTTAATTTCAAACCAAGAGTAAAAAGCAATAACTCTGTTCATTCATTTATTTATTTTTTGACGGCTGCCCTAAAATGTAACTATGCACGCGTTAGTGAAATTAAACTTTCAAATCCATGGTTAATAAAGTCTAAATCAAGTTTAAATCAAGAGCTATGAGCAAATTAATATACTTGGAAAATCACATACCTAACTACTAATTCATTTAACAAACTAAATAATAAACGAATAATTATAATTTTTAAACTAAAAACATTTCATTAAATCGATTGAAAGTTCTTTATAAATAAAATCTATTATTATTTTAAATCGAAGTAATAACCTGTTAGGCAATCACTAATTTAGAAATGTCTGGAACTGTCAAAAAGATAATAAACAATTGAACGGAGTGTACGGACGTAACGTAAAGTTGTGACGGAACGTAAATTTTTTCGAGACGTTTCGTAATAATTATAAATTAAAATAAATAAATTTCTAATATCAAAGTAGCCTAAGTTACGCGCAATTACATCAGCTATCTGACAGTGAAAGTCCCGTCTAAATAGGTCCAGCCGTTTCAGAAATTAGCCGGAACAAACAGACAGACAGACAGACAGACAAAAATTGTAAAAAATGTTATTTTGGTATATGTTTCGTGTACTTATAGATTCATATGCATTTAGTAAAAAGTGGTTATTTTAATATTAAAAACAGACACTCTAATTTTATTTATATCTATACTAATATAATAAAGCTGAAGAGTTTGTTTGTTTGATTATTTGTTTGTTTGTTTGAACGCGCTAATCTCAGGATCTACTGGTCCGATTTAAAAAATTCTTTCAGTGTTAGATAGCCCATTTATCGAGGAAGGCTATAGGCTATGTATCATCACGCTAAGACCAATAGGAGCGGAGTCCACGCCGACGAAGTCGCGCGCAGAAGCTAGTGTAAGATAAGATGTAAGATGTAAGATGTATAGATGCAAGGGTGCAAGTAAATTGAACAATTTATATTTACTAGTGTTCGCCCAGAGGTCCAAATTCAACCATAATTAAAGATTTAAATTAAAAAAAAATACTGAAAATAAAGAACCTTTTTTAATTTGACTACAGACTTTGATAATCAAAAAAAGAGTATAAATTATAATACCTTTGCGCGTGTGTGTGTCAAATACATGGTAGTTTGTGTAATGTTTTTTATTGATTTAATATATTTTTATGCATAATTAAAAAAAATATTAGCTTTCTGCACTTCTTCTCTATATAAATTATAAGTGTACGAAATTTCATACATTTCCGTCCGCGCAATTTTCGTAAAAAGGGGTACCAAGTTTTTGCTCCACGTATTAATATATACATATATATCTGTTTTTACTCGCCAACCCAGTTGTTAGGGCAGGGAAATAATAGACAACCCAACGTTTACATTTTCTACAGGCTTCATTCTATGATTAGGTTTTAAAATTCTTTAAAAATGCGCTTAATTTTTAAATAATATGATTTTTTCGATTTTGAATTATATATAGTCTGGAATCTGGATAGGAAGTTTTTAGTCAACAATTTCGCAATTTTTTTTCAAATATACTAAGGTAAGTATGTATAAAAGATAATATAAATAAATATATACATAGTCTTCACTTCGAAGATTCCGCAATGCTTAAAGACAAAAGTCTTCGAACAATGCGTCCTGCCTGTGTTAACATAATATAGCGCCGAGACGTGGACATTGACAAAGGGACTGGTCCACAAGTTTAAAGTCGCTCAACGTGTAATGGAACGGGCTATGCTTGGGGTTTCTCTCAAAGATAGAGTTAGAAATGAGGCTATCCGCGAGAGAACGAAAGTAACCGACATAGCCCGCATAATTAGCAAGTGGAAGTGGTCACTTGTGTCGCAGGACCGATGGCCGTTGGAGCAGACGTGTCCTGGAGTGGAGACCGCGTCTTGGCAAACGCAGTGTGGGACGTCCTCTGGCCCGTTGGACCGACGATCTACGTAATCGACCGACTATCTACGATTGCCGGCGTAGGCTGGATGAGGATTGCGGAAAACCGGGATGTCTGGTGCGAACCTGGGGAGGCCTATGTCCAGCAGTGGACTGCAGTGGGCTGAAATGATGATGATGATGATGATGAAGTATAAAATAATTTTCATCCAATTGTTAGATGAGTGAAGTTCACCTCTAGTTCGGAGTTCTTTTTCTATGAATTTTCTTGATTAAGTCTATGCAGAAAAAGTTTAAAAATAAACAATAAAAAGTAATAGTAATCTATCTATACATATAATAAAATGGTAGAAAAGTCAAAACTGTACATTGAATATTTTTTTAAAAGAATACTTGGGGTGTGATCTACAATCGATACCGAAGCCAAAAATATAGTTTTTAGAATTTTTGTCTGTTTGTCTGTTTGTCTGTTTGTCTGTTTGTCTGTTTGTCTGTATGTATGTCCGGGATAAACTCAAAAAGTACTGCATGGATTTACTTCAAATTTGGCACGAATATTGTTAAGAAGTCGGGTCAGAACATAGGCTATATATTATCACGCTATCACCTACGGGGAACGAGCAGTGAACCTTTATTTCTTCAAATGTATGTCCGGGATAAACTCAAAAAGTACTGCATGGATTTACTTCAAATTTGGCACGAATATTATTAAGAAGTCGGGTCAGAACATAGGCTACATATTATCACGCTATCACCTACGGGGAACGAGCAGTGAACGCACGCAGACGACGTCGCGGGCAGCAGCTAGTAAACAAATGAAATTATATGACATTTTTATTACTAGTATTTATAGGAATAGATATGTGATAACAAAGCGAGAAGCCTTTTAGCAGTTAACTATGAATCGGTTTATCTTATACTATTAAACGAGCAATTCTTGTATATATATATATATATATATATAGAATCTGAATCTCGGAATCGGCTCCAACGATTTTCGTGAAATTCAGTATACAGGGGATTTCGGGGGCAAAAAATTGATCTAGCTAGGATTCATTTTAAAAAAATGTCGTTTTATCCCTGTTTTTAGGTAATGAAAAAACATCATTAGAATACGAAGCTTAATTTCACTACTACTAACGTAGCTGTAACAGCGTAATTAGGAAATCGGCGAGTGTCAAATCGTGTTGACCCGAGTTCGAATCTCAGTCTCCAGATTAGTTTTTTCTTTTTTTTTTTAATTTCACTCGTGATTTATTATTTAAATAAAATTAAAATATAAAAATACCGAGAAAAAAAAAACAAAAAATAAAATGAAAATACCGAGCTGGGCTCGGTCACCCAGGTACTAAATAAGTAAAATGGTATATTGGTATAGCTACCTTGGTCAACAATGTTGACCAATATCCAACAAGCTTGCCTAAAATGACGCAGGAAAATTTTTAAATGACTTTATTTTAAAATATATTTAATTAAATAATTTTAATATTGTTTTACTCAATAAATCAAAGTATCGCTTTATGTGTATCAAACACATATCTAATAGAAAATTTAATAAGATTTGTAATAGAGTGACAGTAAAATAAATACATGAAATAGCTACCCTCGTAAAATTTGATTATTAATAATATATTATATTGAAATTTATTATCATTTAAAATGTTGGATTTTTTTTTGTTTTAAAGTTGCGTCATATTGCTGGTCTAAAAAAACTGCTGGTGCTTAAATACGCAAATGAGCTAAATATATACAACTAAAAATATTTTTTTAAAAAAATGTATGTAACGAAGATGTGATATTTAGATTTTTACAACTTAGTGATGTATTTTCATTTTATTGTATCAATTTTAATTTGTCAATTTTATTTCAATTATTTAAATTCGATTTTTTATTCTTAACTTTATTGTAATAATTTTATTTTCACTGATTTAATTAGTAATGTATTACTTTTTAATAATATTTTATTATTATTTGTATCTGTTTTACGTGTTTTTCAAATAAAATACTCTCTCTAGAAAGCTTTTTTTTATGTTATAAGTCGACAAACAAGCGTACGGCTCACCCGATGGTAAGTGACTACCGTAGCCTCATATTACAATGTACTCTGTGCGTAGCCTATAGACGCCTGCAACACCAGAAGCGTCGCAAGCGCGTTGCCGACCCTATCCCCAATCCCCCCCCCCCAGGAGCTCTGGTCACCTTACTCACCAACAGGAACACAATACTGCTTGAAAGCAGTATTATTTAGCTGTGGTCTTATAGCTGTATGTGTAATTGAGGTAACACTCAATTTCTTTGTATTATTGTGAATGTGTTAGCCTTGTTGGCGCATTATAATAAATAAATAAATGACTGAATTTTTAAAGAGATCTTAAATAATATCGTATTACCACTCACTCTGTGACTTTTATGTGTAAACTCGTGGAGGGTAAGATTTTGATTATGGTGCCTGATAATATATATATATATAAATAAATAATAAGTACCTGAGTTTTCGATGGATTATTTCTTTATCATTTCAAACAATTCATTTTAGTGGCCAGCTGTATAGCTGATGACGCGTCGCTTATCAGCGGTTATCACCCCGCGAGCCTCGTCTCTTGATCACACTTCAGTCGCGCGTCCTCGCTCCATGAGCGTAGACTCCACGCTCAATTTAGTAGTCTAATCAAAACGTGAACTGTTGTTTGACTTAACTTTACGATCGAAAGATCGTACCCTTCCCTACCAACCAGTACTCTGTAAGTATGTTTTCAATAGTTACATATTTTTAAAACCATTATGTTTCCTAAATAACAGTCATTGATTATATATCTGTTTCTGGTTTTGTAAATAAATTAATGAGTAAAAATCCTCCGATGGAGCGCGTGATCTTAGCATTAGAGCATTTTTAATATACACATATATATGTATATATATATATATATATATATATATATACATAGTTACATATATTAAATCATTTAAAGCCGGCGATGTGAGTCATTTGAGTAGAAAGGTATGAAGGTCATGCTCTACTCATCCTAAAGTAAATTTGTCCTCGCGGTCTTAACGTAACAGACAAGATATTGTAGAAAATCGTTTAAATTAGATGACTCCATAGCATTAAGCCTGGTCTTTTAAACTGCGTTATTTGTACATGGCTATCATGGCCTTTATTTGCTAAGCCTATTTATTTTTGAGTAACAAAACAGGTATTTTTGTTAAATACGTTTTTACATCGCCTTACGTCTAAACGTTTTTATGAAATATGTAACAGATTTTATATAGCTTAGATAGACGAACATAAACTGAATTTTTGCGTAGGATATTGATATTTAAAATATCTCCACGGGTAAAGAACACTGATGCTGTGTGTAAAGTAGTAAAGTTCTCAAATGATAATTTTTATTATTTTTAACGTCGCTATTTTCGAAAAGAAATACAAAAGGCGATAAAGATTATTATCAGTTCAGCCTATCGCAGTTCACTGTTGGACATAGGCTTCCCCACGTTCTCACCAGACATCCAGGTTTTCCGCACTCCTCATCCAGCCTCCATCAGCAATCTTACGTAGATCGTAGATCGTAGGTCCAGCATGCCGGAGAATGTCCCACGCAGCGTTTGCCAACACGCAGTCTTTACTCCAGGACACGCCTGCTGTAAGGGCTATCGGTCCTGCGACACAGGTGACCAGCCCACTGCCACTTCAACTTGCTAATTCTGTGGACTATGTCGGTTACTTTCGTTCTCTCGCGGATAGTCTCATTTCTAATCCTATCTTTGAGAGAAACCCCAAGCATAGCCCGTTCCATTGCACGTTGAGCGACTTTAAACTTGTGGACCAGTCCATTCGTAAGTGTCCACGTCTCGGCTCCGTATGTTAACGCAAGCAGGACGGAGCGAGACTTTTGTTTTCAAGCATTGCGGAATCTTCGAAGTAAAATTCGACGAAGCCTGCGAAATGTCAGACAGCCCAACTGAATTCTTTTATTGCCTTCCTTCTTCTTCTCTTCTATTCTCCTCTATTCTCCTTCTTGAAGTTACTTCGGCCTAGTTGGATGGTGTGGTCTAGGTAGATATAATCCTGCACAACCTCAAGAAGGATACCGTCAACCGTTGCCGGTCTCGATATGACTAAACATAACTTTCGTTATATATTTCAAATTCATACCGAGAGAGTCTCCGCTAAGATGACGATATCGTCGGCGAAATGAAGGTGAGAGATGTACTCCCCGTTGACGTTGATGTCTCGTCCCTGCAATCCAAGGTCTTAAAGACATCCTCGAGCAAAATGGTAAACAGTTTTGAAGACAATACGGGTCGGATTTAGAATCCTTTGGCATGAATTTAAGGGCGAGAGGTGGTGATAGGGGTTGGTGGGAGTCCCCCATAACCTCCCATACTACTCGTGATACACATATAGATTATACTCTTCCGGCTTTTGTATAATCTGCTAAGCCGTATGGATGTGGTCTATAGTGTTGTAGCGATTTCAAAACCCAGCCTGCTCCGGTGGTTGGAATTCGTCGAGTCTTGTGGCTAAGCGATTTGTAACGACCCTCGAAAACAGCTTATAGAAATGCCATAGAAGTTAGTTCAGTGTGTAATTCTTCAACAGAGATTTATCGCCTCTCCTGTAGCACCACCACACGCCTTGACCACGCCTATGGCGTGGTACCCTGGTGGATGGCGGCGTTAAAGAGTCTCGTCAAGGCTTTTAGGATAGGTCGCCATGTGACCTTTAGGAGCACAGTCGTAACTCCGTCATCCCCAGGTCAACCTCCCATTTTTAAGATGTTCGAGCGCCACACTAATCTCGTCGACTTCAATATCCGTGAAGTCTTCTAAAAAATGGCGCAACAATGGTGCACGTAGATCTTCGATGTACTGAGTCTCAGGATTGTAGTGCTCGACGCTCAACGTTCGGCTTCTCGGATCTAAGGGCGAGAGCAAACTGTTCTGCCATCCGCTATTTTGAGCTACGCAAGAAGGCTTCTCCCCAATGGTCTTTGGAAAACTTTTTTAAATGTAATGTCATCTATACTAATATATAAAGCTGAAGAGTTTGTTTGTTTGTTTGTTTGTTTGTTTGTTTGTTTGTTTGTTTGAACGCGATAATCTCTGGAACTACTGGGCCGATTTCAAAAATTCTTTCAGTGTTAGATAGCCCATTTATCGAGGAAGGCTATAGGCTATGTATCATCACGCTAAGACCAATAGGAGCGGAGTCCACGCCGACGAAGTCGCGCGCAGAAGCTTGTAAGTAATAAGTTTGAATTCAATTTGATACTAGTGATGATGATAACCAGTACCAAGCCATTAAAATGCAATTCAAGTATCAAAATAATGGCTTACGTCACACTATTATTGTGCTACGTGATTACTATTGACTTACTTAATTGTTGTAGAAATTAATTTGAGTTTGATGAAATAAATAAAGATATACAAAATTCATATTCATGTATTGTCTGTATCAAGATTTCTTACAGAAATAAATCAAAAATAGTAGGTGTACTATATGATCCTGTATTATTTTTACAAAAAGTACGGCATTAATATTTTAAATTTCCAAAAAGCTCGTTTATACTGTTTGGTGGACTGGTCTGTGAGACAGGTCAATGGGAACACAACTTTCTAATTTACTGTAATTTAATTGGATGAGCTATTTATTTTCTTTACGCAAAATTTACTATCATAAAAGTAAACAATACTAAGATTAGTACACATATTAGTGACAAGATGTACTCACGACTCCGTTCGCGTGGGAGATTGTGTCTGGACTCTTATTATTTTTTTAACAGCCTGATCCTGATCCCATGGGTATTATGGGATAAAAATTATAAGTTGCCATGTTAGGGTTACAACCTTCTTTATCTTATCTTGGAATTTTAGTTATTTTTACTCGCAAATATTGTCGTTTTTAATAGAAAAATGTGTTTATCTCATACTTATGTAGGCAATCGTTACTGGGTCGCAGTAAACACAGGAATCCCAGGACAAAAGTAATCTATATGTTGCTCCACAACCTCCTCTATCCTTCAATGAAAGTCCTATAAAAATCAGTTCAGCCGTTCTGAAGCCGTGGGGGCTTGAGTTGAAGCGATTTTTAAAACATATTATGGACCAGTTGCCGCGTTTTTAAAATATCGTCATTTAAGAATGGTTACAAACATCCGTCAATCGTCCAAAACATTCGGATTGATAATATTAATAGGATAGTTATCCTACTAGGATTGCAATTTGTAAGAGTTAGAACAGTATTTAGATTAAAGTAAATAAATCAGCCAAGTGCGAGTCGGACTAGCGCACGAAGGGTTCCGTACCATTGACTAAACTAAATATAAGTAAATTTTCTTTAAAATATTTATTCTGTAAAATATTTATTTAATTGTGACCAGTGTGATGTATGTGTGATGTATGCTGTGTGGCTACGGCATAGAATTTAGCCTCCCCTTCCCTCTCTCTTCCCGTGGGTGTCGTAAGAGGCGACTAAGGGATAACATAGTTCCACTACCACCTTGGAACTTAAAAAGCCGACCGATGGCGGGATAACCATCCAACTGCTGGCTTTGAAGTACACAGGCCAAAGACGGGCAGCAGCGTCTTCGGTGCGACAAAGCCAGCCCTGCGGTCACCAACCCGCCTGCCCAGCGTGGTGACTATGGGCAAAACACATGAGTTCACGCCATTATTGGCGCGAACTTGTGGAGGCCTATGTCCAGCAGTGGACTGCAATAGGCTGAAATGATGATGATGATGATGATGATGAGTGTGATGTATGATGTTATTTGAAAACTATTATTAGTCTATTGACGAAGTTTTCCTAATTTCTGATAGGTGGCGGTTTAGACTAATAAAAAACAAAAATAATTATCACCCCCCTTAAATGTTTATTTTATTTTGTTTTTAGTATTTGTTGTTATAGCGGCAACAGAAATACATAATTTGTGAAAATTTCAACTGTCTAGCTATCGCCGTTCTTGACACAGCCTGGTGACAGACGGACGGACGGACGGACGGACGGACGGACGGACGGACAGCGAAGTCTTAGTAATAGAGTCCCGTCTTTACCCTTTGGGTACGGAACCCTAAAAATAACTTTTCTTTATTACGTAACTCCACAATGAATTCAAATATTAACATGTAGCTCACTGACATCGAACTACGAATTAACTCAATGATTCGTTTTTTAAATTATTCAATTAGGCATATTTTCAGTCGCTTTTATTTGGAACTAGCTGACCCGGCGTACTTCGTACCGCATAACAGTCGATTCTTTAATTTTGTATGGTATAAGAGTTCAAATTGACTTTTAAGTATTATTACGAATCTTTTGTATGGGAATATAGAAAATTGTTGTTTTTAGAATTTTTCAGACAATTTTTCAAAATTTTTCTCTCCGTAACAACCATCCTCGTACTTCAAGGAATATTATAAAAAAAGAATTAGCGAAATTGGTTCAGGTACTCTCGAGATTTGCGCTTAGCAACACATTCAGCGATTCATTTTTATATATATACTAGCCGACCCGTGCCCACTTCGTTGGGCGTTATAATCCATTTCACATAAGAAGGGTACGGTGAAATTTGATATGTTCCAATACACTCTCACTATTTTCAGCCAATAAGATAAATATAAATGTTTTAAAATCACCAATTAATTTCTAAGGCAAATAATAATGCTTGAATAGATTGAATTGTTGACACGGCACGTCAGAGGGCGCAGGTTCAAATCCTGCTGATTTAAAATCTTTATATATTTTTATCTTTTTCCTTTTATCTTGTCACTCCTGAATAGTGTAGCTTTCTGTTAGCGAAAGAATTTTCATGATCGGATCAGTATTTGCGAAGATTACCCCGTATATACAAACAAAGTTATAAACTTTACCTCTTATTAGTATAGATATATATACAGAAGAGATATATATAAAGAGATAAAGAGATATAGATATAAGACGAGAGGTTTAATTTTTTCGCCACTTGGACGATATTGTGTTAACGCTAGAGGAATATAAAAATCCAGCCCAAGAAAAGAATGGCTGTGTCAACAGCGTACTAATTATTCTTTATTTTTTTTATGATGTTTGAGCGGGTATTTTATTTCACTTTTATGTGATAGATAATAAGCGATAGTAAAAGGCAATTAAGACTTTTTCAGTGTTTGTTCATAGTTTATACTATAGCATAGAATTTGAAACGCTACTGTGATGAAGGTTCATATTTAATTTATATACGTTTTGAATGCAATACTGTATTGAAACATTTATGATTTAAAAGTTTTTGAACTTGGTTGTCTAAGAGTAGCGACTCATCAATCCAATTATTATCTGTGTGTTCAATTAATGGAAATATCAATCAACTATTAGGGACTCATTGAATATTTTTGTCATTTATATACACTTTAACTAATTAGGTATATTTTCGACATCCTTACCTCGATGATGGTAATCATGGTAGAGGTTTTAAAATGAATGTATTCAAAGCGAAAATAAAATAACTTTTACGTTTACTACAGTACGAAATAATAGAAATTGATTCATTTTATTAACAAAACGCCGCGTTGGCGCCGCGGTCAGAGCACTGGATTGCGATTGGCTGTTGCGCGGGCGGTTGCGGGTTCGATTCCCGCACACGACAACATTTGTATTGGCCATACAGATGTTTGCCGTGGTCTGGGTGTTTGTGCAGTCTTTGTGGGTCTCCCCACCGTGCCTCGGAGAGCACGTTAAGCCGTCGGTCCCAGTTGTTATCATCTACACCTGGTAGCGATCGTTACTCATAGTAGGGAATATATCCGCCAACCCGCATTGGAGCAGCGTGGTGGATCAAGCTCCGATCCTTCCCCTACATGGGGAAGAGGCCAACAGTGTGATATTACAGGCTGAATCGTGATCGATCGCGATTAACAAAATAAATCAATAATGAAAATAAATATAATATCTCTTTACAATATTTTAGTTTCACTAATCAAGTAATCGAAAGTAAATAAAAGTTTAAAGGCTCGTAACAAAAATAATTATTTGGTTTGATTAGATCAAATGTTACTCAAATAATGAATGTGATTAAAATTTACTTCTTACACCTTACAATCAAACAATATGTATATGGATACTTGTTGATAGCACAAAAATAAAATGAAGTTAAAAGTACTCTATAGCTACAATAATAATTACTATCAAAATGTAGTAGTCAATATACACAATTTACACATTAGATAGCGTTGCCTTATCTATATTCGCTTTAAAATAAGATTTAGATAGCGAGTATGATAAAAAAATCATCATGTTACGTTTTGTTATTGGTAATATCGTAATTAAAGATTTTAAATTTAATTTTGCTTAGTTAGCAGCAAGATGACTTTGAGACTTCACTTCGTTTTTAAATTAATGAAATCTGTTACCAAAGCTAGCTATTGAAATCCGATACGAAAAGTTATCAACATAATTTATATAGGGTTATGTTTAGGTACATGTACACAAAATTCTTCGAGTTGACCCTTTTATGGTTCTTTAATTTCAAAATTCCCTAACCTATCACAATTTAAAACAATTTACAATAATTTTGTAAACTTCTAATTTAATCGTACATAGGTAACTTTCGTAGATATTGTTACGTCTTTTAATCTTTTAAAAATATATATTTTTATATAATGCAACAACAGTCTTTAAAAGCCCTCTCAATGAAGGGGATGCTAAAGAAAGCCAAAGTAACATGGCCACGGGCAGTCGCTTTCAAGCCTTTTGTTATTAGAATTAAGGATTTTAAAGGCAATTATAAAACGCACACAATTAGCCTTTATAAATTAAATTAGCTCGTGTTTGTTTTTGATGGTTGTGTCTGAGTTAAGTTTAAATGCAGGTAGTGGTGCATGCACAGTGTGGGCGCTTACACACCGCCGATTGCGGGTTCGATTTTCGATCGGTATGGATATTTATATATGCACAATATTTCTTTCCGGTCTGGTTGTCTGTCCTTGTGGGTCTTCCCCGTCTGTCTCGGAGAGCA
Organism: Melitaea athalia; assembly: GCA_905220545.2. Lineage (NCBI taxonomy): Eukaryota > Metazoa > Arthropoda > Insecta > Lepidoptera > Nymphalidae > Melitaea > Melitaea athalia. The sequence goes on along the minus strand of HG992176.1, from coordinate 7,890,599 downwards.
CGTTAAGCAGTGGGTTCCGGTTGTTATCATAGATACTTAATATCGATCGTTACTTATAGTAAGGAATACGAGTATATCCGCTAGCCCGGAGAGGAGCGGCGTGGAGGATTATGCTCCGACCCTTCTCCTACACGGAGAAAGAGGCCTATGCCCAGCAGTGGGATATTCCAGCCTCAATGGTGACCGTGAATATTTTTAATATTGAGAGTTAAGGTTGTTCTGACTGAAAGTCGTGAGTCTGGTCGTGAGTCTTAGAAGATTGAGACTTGATGTACCTTAAGTTAAAATAGAAGTTGAAGAATAAAATGAATGAAGCTTGCAGCAATTGCAACAAAATTTCATTTTTCATTCATTTGACAATTTATTTTCACAATAGTTTATTTAATATTAAAATAGATTATCGCTTCTGTGATACTCATTCATTCAGAATGTCGATGGTATGGCGACGTTCCGGCCTGAAGAAGTTTTAAATGTTATGTTAGGTCCTCTGTTATTCGGATGTTTCATTGTACACGATTTGTAGAATTTGCGCCATAAGTGGCTTATAACAAAACTTTTAAGCATTTTTCATCATATACCTTTTCGTTTAACGATTATTCCGGACGTTATATTCTAAGATTACATACATGTATTTTTAGCGCAGTCATTATTGTCACTTTTGCTTTGGTGACTAAGGTATCGCTTAGTGACAATATTACGTTGAAGAATCCCATTATGGTTATTCTGCTCCTATTAGGAGCATAGTCAAATGTCCTGAAGTGAAAGTTACATTTTATTCGGATGACTTATTTTTCTTTATATTTTGTAAACACTATAAAAATAACATTTCTATATCTACAGAACACTTATAGTTTTACAACTTGCTCCCTTCCGGTCCTTTCCTCGTCATCATTTTCCGGTCTTTTTCATGTTGTTGGTAGGAGTGTTTTTTTTACATTGTTATGAAGTTATTATTGCCGGTGTAGGCTGGATGAGAGTTGCGGAAAACCGGGATGTCTGGCGCGAACTTGGGGAGGCCTATGTTCAGCAGTGGACTGTAATAGGCTGAACTGATGATGATGAAGTTCAAATGAAATTGTTAAACGTAAGTCAAACTTGCCTTTTGTAACCAGTAAGAGTTTCATTGCAGATTCCAAATCTGTAGATAAATAGGGAAACTTTTCAACTTTATATACAGAATGTCCCGTAATGAATGGATAATACTGAAAGTGCGTGTGCGGAGGGAGAGGTGGGTTACAAAATAAAAAACAAATTTAAATCTCAAACAGTTCGCGGTCTATGCCATTTTTTGGAAAATTTAGAAAAATCCCAGTTTTTTTCACATTTCTGGGCACCACGTCCGCTATTTGAGGCCTAGATCGGATTTTTATTCTTTAAAGTGTTCCCTAATAATGCTGTTTCTTAATTATGTTTCAAAAAACTCAACTACTATGAATAGTAGTTTACAAGAAGTCGCTAAACTTAAATTTTAATTTTGAAATTTACTTAACTGCTAAGTTTGAGCACCTGTGGTGTAAAAAAAATGTATCAGAGTTGTCGCGGCCAACTGCTTAAAAAAATAGCCTACTTCATAAGGATTCTAAAACAGTACCATACTATCTACTTTATATCGTAAAATTATTGAGCTATAGCCATTAATATGTGAAAATAGGCATTTCGTCACAAAATTGCAAAATTATTAGCAGATATTTTCTTTGAGTTTTTATTAAGTAAGTAAAGCTGTCGACCCTAAAAATTAGATTTTACTACCTGCTCAGCTTATTCAGATGAATTCTAAACTGTGCGAGGGAGACAAACAGTGCTTGGGAAAATTTTCTGAAAAAAATTTGATCTTCGATTCTTAACATTTCTCTGCAGAAAACGATTATATTGGCCGATATATCGGTATCGGTATCGGTATCGTTACATCGCTAATTATTTGTTTTTGCCGATCACTATGTTTACGTGTCACTCCCTATACCTACATTAAACGTTTCGTCTCATGCCTCTAATTTTAGGTTATTATTTTTTATTGATTTTTCTAAATTTTACAAAAATGGCATAGACCGCGAACTGTTTGAGATTACAAAAATTTTTTTTTTGGTTTTGTAACCCACCTCTCCTTACGCACACGCACGTTCAGTATTATCCATTCATTACGAGACACCTGTATAATTATGTACTGTCAAACTTTCTATTACTTGTCTGTTGCCATAATTATATAACTTCGTAGATCCGTTGATAGTTTTTGTTTCCCCGGTGTGGTTAACTAGACAAGTTTGTATTTTGTACGGCCTGGACTGATATTGGTGAGTAACTTATTTCGTTACTCGACCTCTCTTTTGTTATGTTATCGCATCTATACTTAGTCTTAAAATAGTACAATTTAAATTGTTTATCTTCATTATTTTACATAATCAATTCAATCAATAAAAAATCTGACATTTTTATTTATATAGAAAAAAAAAGAAATGTTAAGCGGTTTCGCATTAAACGCTGTTTTATTTAAATGTTTTTTGTATAATAGAATTGCATTGAATTAAGAACAACTGAATGCGCTATGCATTATTGGATATGTGTCTCGCACAGATCGGCATGATTACGAACGACGTCAGTGCTCTCGAGACAACAAATGTTTATTACATAACAACGGCTTAGCGGACTAGCACAATGAAAATAATAATAGAAACGAGATCATTTTGTGGAAGTAAAATGATTCCATGAAAATGATAAGACTATGAAAGAAGTCCATAAGATTGAATGAAAAAAGATCAGATGAGAGAGATAAGATAATAAACAAGATTATGGAAACATCATATTATCTAAAACGTTTTTGTATCTTACTCGCCTGTTTCGCGACTGAGTAAGATATACAACCACTATCGCAAACAGACAGATATATGTATTTTGCACAACATTTCAAATATTTGGGAGCAAAGTCCATAATCTTACTATCACTTAACCTCTACGAATCTATCTACGAGTACACATGTCAGAAGTGAAACTTCTTTGGCAAACTAAATAAAAAAAAAACGAATAAAAAAACGAATTGAAAGAAAATAAGTAGCCAATGTCACGCGGTGTTCCCAGGTGGTCACCCATCCAAGTACAGACCGCGTGATGCGTTGCCGCGTTAGCGGTCGCTCAAATTTTACCTCTCATGCGCCTAAAAATATTTTGTATTTGTGATTTTTAAACAATTGTTACATAACAATTTGGATAAAGGATAGCCAGTAAATAAATATATAATTTTATTAAATATGATAATGTAAACAAATAAATAAATTATCTCATTTCAAAATCTTGCTTGTCTTGCGGTCTCTGAGTTTTTCTCGCGGTTTTTGAGTTATCCCTAATAATGCGTATTTAATTGACTTCGAATACGCTGATGATGTTCTCGCTTTAATAACAAGTATGTTGTTAATTGAAATCGTTTTTTATTATTTCAAAACAAACAGTTATTTAATATAGGAACGAGGTTTATAGTACGCTTTATATCTTTTTCTGTGCATTTCCGTACACAATTTTAATTATCTTAACGGTAAATAGATTTTTTTAAAGATGCCTGTATTAAAATGTAATCCTTAAGCTAAACCGTGAAAAGAAAGAAAGGCACACAAACGAAAGGATATGCCTGTAAGGGATTCTTGTTTACTACGAAACCATAACAAGCGCTTTTGTATCTATCTTTTTAATTACACAGTTAATTATGAAACAGCTTCGTTTTTCTTATGAAATACTAGCGACCCGTCCGGCTTCGCACGGGTGCAATGCTGATACTAAATATACTACAGAATGTCTTTATAAACAATATTCACAGCTCTAAAAAAGGTTTTTTAGGAAATTCATCCTTATCGTTATCACGCTGTTTGAGACTATCGGTTTCTGTTTAAATTATTGAACATAATATGAAAGTCAACGTTTCATTGTGTCGGTATCCACAGGAACCCTTAAACGTTATATATATATATATATATATATATATATATATATATATATATATATATATATACCCTTTTATTTTTTGGCTCATGTTGATGATATGGTCAATGCAAATCTTATTAATTTGCAGATGAAACTGTTATTATTTCGACCACAAAAGAGCTCCCTATATAAATGCCTATATAAATTGCTTTAAATTAATAATTATGTATTTAACTTTATTGCTTATAAATTAAAAAATATATAGGTATATTTTGTATATTATATTTCAAATCGTGTTTGAAAAACCATAAACTGCAGCTCTATAGAAAATTACTTCTACGTATATTATTTATACTAATATCACAAAGCTGAAGAGTTTGTTTGTTTGCTTGGACGTGCTCATCTCAGGAATTAGTTTGAATAGAAATCGATTAATTTTTTTTTTTGATTCTCCATTTACTGTGGAAGTTACTGAAATTAACGCCGGTGGAATCGCTGGGCACAGCTAACAACAAATAAAATTTCGTTTTTGAAGTAGAATTGTAAAAATACTAAACACGCTTTTATTTTGTCATGAAAATGGACATACGATGTAAAAGCTTCTACCTATATTGCATTTATACGCTGCAATTAGATTAAAATAAATATATTTTATAAAATGGACATATAGGTACATGTACTGTTAACCCATGATTGAAAAAAGAATGCTATTATTATTATTAGCATAATAAAGTTAAGGACTTTCTTAATCTGTGAAATTTTTTTGAGGTGTCGAGTAAATAAATAGAATCTAATACAAATAAGATGAACCCGTCGATGTTTTCAGAGATATATCCGATGCATTATTTCCACATCGTAGGAAAAAACAGCAAAGGTAAACTTTGCTAATGTGAATAACTTGTGCCGTAAAATACTTCTTGTAAATTACTTTGTACAAGTTGAGAACTACTTGAATTTCATGATGAACAAGACTGTCGACTTTTAATAGATTTGCGATTTAAATTTTATTTTTCAGAACCGAATTGTTTACATTGTTTTGCAACAAAGTATCTTTAGTGATCATTATCAAAAGTCAGAATTTAAATGAAAATTCTTCTACGAGTTAATCTACAATAAATTTAGAAACGTTAGAAATTGTTTGACAAAGACACCAATACGTTTACATGTCGTGGAACAGATGATTTCGCTACAAGGTTGTGAGTAATGACCGCGGAGATTTTTCGCTTCACTGCCCCTTCCTCTTTCTACCTTGGGCTAATGATTACTGATACGCCATTGCGTTAACGCAATTAATCGAAATAATATATATGTATGTTACTGTAAAAGCTCGAACTACGGTAAATCCTAAGATTTAAGAGTAAGTCTTAGAATTTACCGACATGAGTTGGTAAATGTAAGGATTTATGAAAATGGGAATTTTTTTTCGGGCTTTTACTAGAATTTAGTACATGCTAGGTTTTACCGCTTACAGCTAGTAAAAGTTGGTTGGGAATTAAATATAGATTAATTCTTATTCATTTATTTCAGTCAAAAACTTAAATTGGTAAGTCTTTAGATTAAGACCTGTAGACCGTTTATGGGCATAATTTCGTTACAAAAAAAATAAATAAATAAAATAATGACCATGACCTATCTAATTTCAAAATTAGACCGTTAATCGGCATAATTTCGTTACAAAAAAAGAAAAAAAAACCCTAACCTATCTAACTTCAAAATTAGGCCGTCGGGGTTCTTAATATAAAGACTAGCTACGTTATAACATGTCTTTTTCAACATTTACCGTGCCTTTAATGTAAACCCTAAGATTTACCAAGTGAATGGTGGTAAAAATGCGAATCGCAAAATCGTTCGGGCTTTTACCATTAAGAGTTGGTAAATCTTAGGTTTTACTCTTAAATCTTAGGATTTACCGTAATTCGTGCATTTACAGTAACATATATACATATACATACACACCTACTTTAATGTAAAAATGTTATTATTTTTATACCATAAGATCGATTAAAAATACTAAAATAAAGAAAAGGGTGAGTCAGCTCCAACACGTGACTGGAGTTTACTCCTTTAGGATAATAACCGTGATATTTAAAATTTAAATGTTCTTTTAAATTTAATCAAAATTAAATAACAAAACTTTAAAAAACAAAAATTGACGCTAACTATTACAATTGGTGCAGTAAATGCTGGTATACTATTATACCTATATCGTACACAAATAACTGAAAGCGTTGATAAATGTCATATCACTTTCAGCATGTTTCAGCAACGTCATCTATATACGTAATCTACTTCGTGTCTTATACATTCAACGTTATATTTGCAAAACTATTGTGCTATATTGGTACTAATAAAATCCATTAAACTAAATCAATAATGAGTGTGCTTCAGGCCAAACGACTGAAGTAAAACTTCTTTAGTTGCCCCTACAGTAATATAAGAAATGTAACTCTCACTCTTACTATCTTCAATAACTTATATGTCCCTCACAACGTCCGTTCACCTCGCTCGATCACACTTTTCCTAACTCTCGCGTCACGCATTAACCAGCTAACTCCTCAAGTTAAGCGTGCGTAAAGAAGTTTAACTTCAATAATTTAAAAATACGTCACTGTGTAAATAAATTACTAAACTTTTTATCTAAAATCAATTAAAACAATTACTATTAAACAATATCAAAATAAAACATAAGAGTAACGAAAGCAACTCAATTGTTAATTAGTTGGTAAGAAATGCATAAAGCGTAATAAGGGATGCAATTTTGAGTAGAATTTACGCGAATCTTTATTTATTTGATCGGACCAGGAAAGGGACTTGTCAATAATTATGCCCAGATCCTTGACTTTCGTAGAAAAAGGTATTGTGTATTTATCAAAAATCAGGTTCGGTAAAGAATTTGTATCAATCAAGGCCCGTTGCCGAGAACTACCCACAATAATCGCCTGGCACTTCGCGGCATTGGCATTGACAGCAATATCAGGATTCAATGACCAGTTGTGTATACGCATTAGATCTTGATTTAAAAAATAAATAGTAGAATGTAGTAAGCTAATCTTAGTCTGTCTATAAAGGTGCAGGTCATCGGCATAAAGGTGGTACTGACATTTTAAATAAGATGTAATTGAGTGTAAGTGATGTTGAATATTGACAAAATTTTCTAATCACGTTTAGTTAAATTTTTTATTATGAAGCATTATTTATTATTTCATGCCAAGTTAAAACGTTATTGATTAATTAAGCAAATTAATAATAGAAAATACGCTTTGAAAAACGTTAAGCACAGTAAAAAGCCTTACATGACCTCGTCATGTTATATGTCAATATATCAATAAAGTAATAACAGCGAAAAATTAGATTACTCCGCGTAGCAACAAAATTCTAACATCTAAGTATAACGAATTGTTATCAAAATGAATTATTAATTTTAAATCATATGTCACCAACAGGCTTTTATCTGAGTCGCGTAGGTTTTCCGACGTTATCATTTATTCACTAAGGTGAGGTAATCTCTAACGGAATTATTTCATTCAAATTTTCGCCTACATATATTATTAATAAATTATACATGTTTATTAGCAAAACAATTAGCGCAGTTAACAAAATATTATATGCGCTTAATATTCAAGTGCTAATAGTACAATTATTATATAAATTTTATAGTAGGTATGAGAATGTCCTTTGCATGCATACATTTACGAATAGCTATACAATGCAGCTTATATTGTTTTCATGGACTAGTTATATTTCGTTTTTGTTTCTAGGTGAAAAATCACAATACTTACAAACGATTTTATAATAAGGCTTCGGCGGTAACAATGATTATGTATTATGATCAAGGCTGGTAGACTTTATTTGCGAAATATTTTTTTCCAATTAAAAAACATTATGAAAAAAAATTAAAAAAAAAATGGGTCACGGAATCATATTTTTATTTGTATTTCATGCCATTTACATTTCCATACATTTTTACTTTCCCATAAACAATTTTTCAATGCATAATGAACTTTGTGTCTTACATTTTGCAAGCCTTTAAAGATTTGTAAGAATGATGTTCACACATAGAAGAATATATAGTCAAATTTTCCAGCAGTATAAATAACATGCTTAGATTAGTATCAGCGTTATGTAAGATATTTATGTTTCTAAGTTCCATTAATATTACAGTTAATTAAAATAAGCTAAAACTTTCATGTCTCATAGACACGCGTGCCGTAGATTATTTAACTTAAAGTAGGTAGGTAATTAGGTATACAAGTTCGATGCATCAATGTTCTGTAATTAATTTAAAGCCGCGTGCATAATATTGAAATGCATACATTTCAATATATTTGTATTTTAACTATATTCAATAAACACATATACAGGTATAGTACAGTAGGTATACAATAGCCGATGCTGTAAAAATACGAGAACCTGTAGTGAGAAATGCGTCCCTATATAGGTACTTCCTATGTGTGCCAACAAACCCTAGTAGGCTCAATTCGAAAAAGGCTTACAATTTGTGAGTTTAACTTTTCATTATTATGCAAGTATTGTCTTCTTTATTATATAATTTAGTTTTGGAACTTTATAAAGACATGTTAAAGTTATTGTATGTTTCTTAACTAGACGGTATTAGTATTAGTAAATTTACTTCTCACTGTGTTTCCAAATTTTATGCCATGAAAATAAATCATTTGATGATATTTCATGTAACTTCTAATAAAGCTGTAGTGATGCATTTCTGGCTAATCTAGCTAATCAATCGCAATGTTATAGTATTTATTTCTTATCTCTTTAGTCCGTAAAATGTTGAGAGAAACAGAAATTAACCAAAAGTAAAATCATTACGAGTACGAAAAGTAATCATTGATAATATTCTGAAGCTCAAAAATTATACTTTATTCACAAACATATAGACCAGTTAGTGAAGCAGAGGTCAGAGCCGGCTTTATTTTAATTCCTTTTCGGCTTACCAGTCAGTCGGATGGCAAACATCTATATATACCTCTATAATATGATCTACATTTTACAGGCTTTATGAGCGTCACTACGGGACTGTGATCTGTTTGTTAAAACCACCTAATTACACCTATAATATTCTTAGTAATTGTCCTTAATATTATCGTCTGAAATAACAAAAATTGGAGTTGTACTCTCAATTAACTATATTTACATATAATATGTATACGTTCACCTATATAATTATATTTAGATTTTCTTGCGGATTCTTCTCGAATTTGAGGAAGCCTCTCATTATTTATATTTAATTTAATAAAAGAAATATAATTTTCGATTTCTGATTCTGACCAGGCTATTGAAACAATCGCATTTTATTTAAATCTGATCTACAACACTTGACAAAGCTGACATCGAAACTTGACAAGTTTCTGAAAGCTTCCATTTTTAGTGTGTAATAGTAGGGAAAAATAACTTTTACACTAGGGCAAAAAAAATTCCTTTGACTATTATTTTCAATAGACCTATGGAAAGGCAAACTTAGGGCGTAGATAGATAATCATGATAAATAGACGCATAATTTCTATACTGCGCAATTGAAATAAAATAGTACCTACAAATAAAAAGGATTTTATCTGTAGTAACGTCTCACTACATAAAACATTGTCTAAATTTTTGTAATCGGTGATATCGATTTAAAAAAAAAAACAACATAATAACAACGCCCTCCTAACTTAAAAAAAGCCGTAAAAACCTGTAAACTTGAGTAAAATTTGGTTATAAATGTAATCGCTGTGTTGTTTTAAATAAGAATCTGTTTAAAGGTTATTAATTTGACATCCAAGTTTGATATGAAAGAAATTAGGCAAATGTTGTGAAGGTCACATTATTAATTCCAACTACTAATAACTACCTTTTGAATTAGTACCTATTCAATATAAATTTCTAAACGGTATTTGAGCACTAAAGAATTGATGTAAGGATATAAATTTACGCTACCAAAATACAAATATAAAAACTAATCGAAGTTACTAGCATTTTGTAATATAGAAACATAGAAGAAGACAAAAATTCTAAAATTATAAATTACTAGCTAACCCGGCGAACTTCGTACCGCCTAACAGTCGATTCCTTATTTTTTTAATACTTATCCTTGCCGTAACCCCTCCATTAACACTTAAACTTTATGCTATGGTATTAAAGTTCAAATTGACTATTAAGTATTATTACGAATCTTTTGTTTTCGAATATAGATTTTTTTTTAAATAATTTTGCAGTAAATTTTTTAATTTTTTTTCTCCATAATAACCATCCTTATACTTCAAGAAATATTATAAAAAAAGAATTAGCGAAATCGGTTTAGCCACTCTCGAGAAAGCTTTAGCGCTTAGAAACACATTCAGCGATTCATTTTCATATATGTATATAGAGATATAGAGATTTGACAAATATTCCTCTAATCTTATATTTGTTTAAAGTTTTTCGTTTATTTATTTAGATTGAGATCACTACATTTATATAAAATAATAAACTCTGCATATTTTACCTATAAACATCGGAGCTAGAAAAGCGGCGAGTCAGTACGACGAGTAATATTTAATAGTGGTTTAATAAATTTAGTTACCCCAAGGCAAGAAATCTTTTCAGTGTTCAGTGCACAAGCGAGAAGGCTCGTAATACGGAAGTATTTATTAAATTTTCTAAGTTGCTCACTTACATTTTACAGAAATTATTTACTATAAATATCACAGGCCCACAAAGCTATCTCGATATTGCATAATATATTTATTTAACACATCAAATTAAATATTAACATTGTTTGACTGACTCTGTGTCGGTGTCGGGTCGGGATGGGAACCTGTTCCTGCTAGACACGGCGTCGTTGGGACTGTTCAGAGGTGAGCCGGATAGTCCCCATGGAGGAGAAGTCTGGCCTTTTCGCGGAGTCCAGCCTGTCTCTGGAGGGATCTTGTTGCCTACAGATCCGGGAACTTCCAACTAAAGCGGCTGAAGGCTCCGGGGCTCAGGGGTATAGTGTGGTATTGGCACCCTCAAGTGCTGAGTCCGACATACGGTATAGAACTGCCTACCCGGGCGTCCTGGATATCACCCATAAATGAGTTCCCCTGCGATAGCAAAACAAAAAAAAAATGTTGAATTAATGAAAAAATTGAGTGAAAGTAAATATATTTTGCGGCGATTCTTAGATATGTTTGGTATAAGTCGGTCCAGCAGTTTAAAGAGTAGGTATAAGTTTTTTTTTTCAAAATGATGTTAAGCATTGTTAGCACAATTTTTTTTTTTTTATGTAACTAGGTTGGTAAACAAGCGTACGGCTCACCTGATGGTAAGACCGTAGCCTATAGACGCCTGCAACACCAGAAGCATCGCAAGCGCGTTGCCGACCCTATCCCCAATCCCCCCCAGGAGCTCTGGTCACCTTACTCACCAACAGGAACACAATACTGCTTGAAAACAGTATTATTTAGCTGTGGTCTTCAAAATGGAATTAATATACTACTTTAAACTACTAGCAACCTACTATACTTGAAATCAATTATTAAAAACTGAAGAAATTTTTAATTTTGTTTATTTTCTTAATTATTGGAAAATAATTTTTGCATTTCGCCGTGAAGTCGAAGGTACGCATGACTAACAGCCGGTGTCAGAACTGCGCGTTAGTCTGATAGGCTAGAAAACTCACTAAAACCAATCGACACTATCGACAAATATAATGGGTCGCTATGGAACGTTTAAGACAACCACAACGTCACGGTGCTTGGACCTGCTGGCCCGTCGTAGGGGTAGCTCAACAACCTCCTCCACTGAGGCGGAGTTATTAAATACAACCTAATTTACCGTACTGAACGAATTGCCTAATTACACAAAAACAAAGCACAAAAGAACAAAAAAAGGTTCTCTTCAATTCGTGATAAAAATAACCTTTTTTTTACGTGGGGAAAATCCATCATGGATACCCTCCGGCGCTCGGGCACCAGAGGGTTATGTCAGACTCCTACTAACTAAAAACCACCACGTGTGAGCCGTCGTCCGCCTGGGTGGGGCGAGATGGATTGGGGGGTGAGTTAGATTTATATTTATTTATGTTTTCCTAATGGTAGGGAAGATCTACCGAGGATTTTGGGAGTGACTCGAGCGAGTCAGAATAGCTTAATAGGGGTACCTGTGAAGTATTCCAAGCACACTTGAGCCTTTTATATAGGATCGAACGTTTAGGGCAACCGATTAGAAACATATTTTGAGCACACCAATCAGATCTTATTATGCTATAGACACGCTTAATCTTTATGTTTTTAGGCCGAATTTTTTATTGCTTCAAACTTACACAGAGGTGGTTTATAAACAGTAACGTTATAATCAGTAATGGTTACGGTATAATCAGTAACATTCGCTAAGAACGGATTTTGTAACAGAACTGGATTAAGGTGGTCCTGGGGTCTCTCAAGTTTTTATATAAATCTATACAAATAAATAAAATTGAAGTGTCTGTTTGTAATATTAAAAAAAAAGGTGTGTGTGCGATTCACACACGATAGAAGTGAAACTTCTATGGCAAACTAATGAAAAAAAACTAATCTAAAATTAGCGGCTTGCAGCGCGGCCCGGCCGTCTTCGTCGGTGGCGGCGGCTTCGGCGGCTCGTCCTTCCCTGTCTTTATGCCGTTGCATCCGGTTTGAAATCACAACGATTCTAAAGAAGTTTCACTTCAACAACCGCTTTTTACTAAATGCTTATGGATCTATACACGGTACATATACCAAAATAACATTTTTGTCTGTCTGTCTGTTTGTTCCGGCTAATCTCTAAAACGGCTGGATCGATTTTGACGGGACTTTTACAGGCAGATCATAGATCTAGTAAAAAAAGGTAGATAATGCGCGGCCTTTGTTGTTAGTGAAGCCACAAAACTCGGCTCCTTCAAGTAAATACACGCGCTCACGCACACATATGCATCAAACTACGCTCATTTTCGTTAGTATCTAACGGTGCTTCGTACAGTAATTTTGCCTACAAAATGCCGTCTTGTGTAATTAAATAGTGCAAAAACAATACCAAAGTGAATAAAAAGTCTAAAGGAATATCGTTTCACACACAAAACTTTAAATTTATTGTTATTCCAAAATAATTGTGAGGTTATTCGAAACTTATAATTTCAATGTCACGAAAGGACGTACTGGGGGAGTGTTGCCAGTAATTTCATATTTCTAATACCCCAAAATGTGGGTAAGTAAATTGTAGGCAATCATAGAAAAATAATTAAGTATAAAGTAGACATCATTATTGTTTTTTATCGTGTGATTTTATGTTACATAAATTAAAGTCACGTTAAATGTGAATTTTTAACTCGTTTTTTTTTCTATTAAAATTTTTGAGTTAACTGCTCATATTTTACTATCAAATATCATGGTTTTAGACTTCCAACGAATATTTTAATAAGAGATGAATAGGTAGCTGCTATAAGACTACTACGATGACTACGATGACTCTGAGTTCTAAGCGACAAAAATTTAAGAAACTCATACAACTTCAGGGATTTTACGTTTAATAAAAACAGTTTTAAAAAAAAACCGACTTCAAACTGAAAAGGGTTTTTTTTATTATTATTCAGTAGCGACCCGCCCCCGCTTCGCACGGATGATGACACACACATGATGATACTAAATACTATCAACAATAAAAGATACGTTAGAAACCTCTAGTCTAAGATTATCAGTGTTTTTCTACCATGTTATGCATGTATTATACATATAAACTTTCTTCTTGAATTACTCTATCTATTAAAAAAAAACCGCATCAAAATTCGTTGCGTAGTTTTAGAGATCTAAACATACAGACAGCGGGAAGTGACTTAATTTTATAGGTACTATGTATAAAGATAAAGATGTACTGGTGGTCGAGCGATGCGTCATGCGGGGAAGAGGGGATGGACTCGCCGCGCAGTAGGCATAGTAGGCGCTTTAGGAACTTTAAATGTTTCGCTGCTAATTGCTTCTAACGACGATATCTCAAAAACTATTCATCTGATTGATATAGTGTGAAGGGCAATTTTAATTTGCATTAAATGTCTAAGCTAACTAACATACTTATATGGATAAGGATTAATACTGAACTAAAGAAAATAGCTATGAAAATAACGTAATGTTTTTAATTAAAAATTTGAACATAAAAGTGGTTATTGTAAGTCAACCGTAAGAGATCTCTCTCGCGGATTTTTTTGTAGAATTTTTATAGATTTTGAATTCGCTAGTACATTACTAAACTGTATCTTTGCTAGTTTACGCGGCGTTTGCGTGGAAAGCTCCCAGTTGGCGCGATTTTTTACGACTTCTTCAACATTTATCGCCGTGTTTCTGCTAATTTACATAAAAGTATACTAAATTATATACATAAACCTTCCTCAAGAATCCCTCTAGCTATTAAAAAAACCGCATCAAAATCCGTTGCGTAGTTTTAAAGATTTAAGCGTACAAAGGGACATAGGGACAGAGAAAGCGACTTTGTTTTATACTATGTAGTGATACGATTTTATATTTTATTTTTAATAAATTTATTTAAAACCATGAACTGATTTATTTTCGCATACCCATTTTACCCATATTAAATTAATAGTGTTTAATCCGAATTAATAAAATTTTCAGGGAGTTTTTTTTAACAGGTGTCAACACTTCACTCACTCACACATACTTAAAAACGCTTGAAAAAGTGGCTTCAGTTTTTAGTTCTACGTGCGTTATCTACCTTTTTTTACTAGATCTATGAGGCAGATAGCTGATATAATAAGGTGTAACTTAGGCTACTTTTATAAAACGCGCGGCGCCGGCGCGTCTGTATCGATACAAACGACAACAAACTGCTCAGGATAAAAGCCGTCGACGCATGTTTCTAAAACGCTCGTCGACGCGACGGCGCGTTTTAAAAACGTGGTTTGCACAGGCCCATAGAACACATGATTTCCTGTCATATCTTGTATTTTACTGAAATTACATAAAAATGTCTTGAGAAGATCTTAGCTTGAAATACTAATTAAAATATTTTATTACTATTACATTTGTCAAATAAAATAATTTTAAACGATACCTGAAAATAATTACAGTTTAAATACAGTTTAAATAATACAAGATTTTCATATAAGGTTTTGATCCATCTTATTGTAAGATTTCCAAAACTTTATTTACCTATAACGGATGTCTAAAACATATTTATAAGTATAGGTATATTTAGTGTCTATTGAGAACGTGCATTATGTTCCTGATTTTGGGGTCGTTATTGTAAACAGTTATCGATATGTATTCATAAAGTAACATAGCTCTCGAATTAATATTAGTATTAACATAATTTACGTAAACAAATATAATCTGATTTAATGTTAACACTATAGCTGTTTCGTATCAACAATAATTTCTTACTGTTAATGGCGTGTTTACTATTAAGTATTAATTTACACGTGTAATTTTTTTCTTTTGGTAATGAAAATGTTTGAGTGTCAGATTGCATCCCGAATTACAGTGCAGCGTGACATTGACAGAGCATGACAGTTGACATAATTATGTATGTAATCCTCTGAATATCTGTAATAATTGAAAACCATTAAACCAATCAATCAACCAATATCTGAAATATCTTTGTCTCTCTATCACGTCATGTCGACAATCATTAATTTTGACAGTGTGAATTCGAAAATACATCATAAATCTGTTATAATAGGATATACGCTGAAGATTGTAAGCGACTTGATTTTGAAGGCCTCTTTTAACTTACAAAAGTATAATAACAATAACTGTATGAGTATTTTCTAAATAGTGAGAACTTTACAGTTTTTAGTGAGAAGTTTACATAATCGTTTAGGTCAATTTATGTTCAACAATATATGTCCATAATCGTCACAAGGTCTTGGTTGTTTCCATTTAAATATTTTTATTTTCAAAAAAGACAACAGTCACTTACATGAGAACACAAATTGTATATAGCTAATAACTAACATAATATTAATCTTTCGTATTATGAAACCACATAATTAACACAGTGCTGAAGTACATACTGTGAATAGCTGAATACATAGGTACTTGTCAATAATAGTTTTACATTCATGAAATGGAGCTGCGTTCTTAATAGCTGACGGTATTTTGTTATAAAGCTGTTAAAATGTGATTGTTTTTTTACCGCAATTTCTTCTTATCTTGGGTAGAACTAAAAATATTTTTATCATTAGGCTGTATTTTCGGTAGGAAGAGTTTCTCAATTGTTACTAAAATAATTTTAAATGTATACTATGTATATAATTGCTTGTATAGTCCTCTTTCATAGTCCTCTTAGTTACTCTTATTTTAAACATATACATTTAATCACAAAGCAGTGTTATTTAGTTCAATATTTTTAAATATAAATGTAAGAAAATAAAATTTAAGAACAACCACCTTTATTTTACTTCCTTAGAGTAAAAGTTTAAAACGTATTTCTCATAATTTTTTAACGAAATTCTGACGATGTGATGAAAATAAACTTCAAATAAAGCATTAGGACTTAAAATTATTCATAAGTCTCGCTTTTATCTATAATGCTTAAATGTAACGTTGTAAATTGAAAAGGTTCTCCCGAGTAACCCGTGAGACACGAATACTCTCGTAATCCTTGTCTTAGTAGCGCAAAATTTTGATACATTAATACGTGATTTTACCTAATAAATAACATAAATTAATGAAATAATTATTTACATGGTATATTTCATTATAAATAATAATAATTAACTAAAATTTATTCTGTAACACACAGATTTACGTACTGATTGTAATGGTTATCTATAAAAAGAAGTACCATAATAGTTATGTTCTTATTTTACCATGTGTTTAAATATTTCAATGTTATGCATTATACTAGCTGTCCCAACGAACTTTGTAACGCTATATTGTGAAAAGATCGTTTTTTTTTTTTTTTTGATAGAAACCTTATCTGACTAAGACTAAGACTGTTTCGAAATAGTTAACCGTAAGATAATTGTGTAGTATATACTAGTATGTGTAACTGTGTAATCTTAATTTACTTGTATTTCGGAATTTCTCGGATCTGAAATTACGTGGTTGAAGTCGCTACACATATTATGTAAAATTAAAAAAAAACATACAAAATGAAGGTTCAGTAATATTGTATATTTATTTAATTTATTAGTTTTTGGGGGAGAAAATGAAGGAATAGTAATTTTTGTAGAATCTTAAATAAATTTAAAACTAATAATACCCACTTAATGGTATTAATGTTTGATTTTCCTTTTTAACTTTCCCAGTAAACATTTTATATGCCATAAAAGAATGTTTCAAAGAAACTAGTTCCATAGAAACTGATAGCACGAAGTAGAGTTAGCAAAACTTTATAAGTTCATGACAAATATTAGTTTATAATTAAGTTCATCCAATATCGAGCAAATTGATGATATGATGAATAAATTGAAACGAACGCGTTCAAACAAACTATCAAGCTTTTAAACTAATAAGCTTTTATACTTATCAATTTATTATTTATTTCAAATCAGTTTTTGTAAAAATTAGTGATATAAATTTTATGATGTAAGCGAAAGCTAAAAATTTAAAGTCCATAGATCAGACTTAAATATAACTTACTTTCGAACATTTTGATATAAAAAAAAATTAAGTACACATGTCAGAAGTGAAACTTCTTTGGCAAACTAACGAAAAAAAAAACAACTTCAAAAGAACTAATTTAAAATACAAAAAAAAAACGATTTGAAAAAAAAAAACAAAAAGCCAACGTCACGCGGTGTTTCCAGGCGGTCAGCCATCCAAGTACTGACCATCCCTGCCGGGACCGATCGCTCAAATTTTATCCCTCATGCGCTCAAAGAAGTTTCACTTCAAAAACATAAAAACCCTGATAAAGCACTCTACTATAATCCTATAACTAACAAGTAACAAGTAATATAGAAAGAAGAATAGAAGTCGTATAGAATTCCTGCATATCATATTTTCATGCTTCGAAATCGGCTAGCGATAAGATTATGTGTTTTCTTATAATCTTAACCAAACAGGGTAATCTATAAGATAGCTTGATCCACCACATTGACCTCGCCGTCGGGTATACCTCTTTACATGACCCATAATTTATCCTGAGACACAAGTTTCCAAGACAACATGTTCTTATCCAGTGTTTTGTTATAATGAAACTTATACTCAGGAATAAAAATTATTTATTAATTATTAATATTCTTTCTTTATTTTCTTGTTAAAATGTTGGCACTCTATTTATACAGGAGTAAAAAGTATGAAAACTATCCAACATCTCATAAGTGTCGAACAGGAACCAAGAATGTCACCAAACTTGCGATTCTGCTACCAGAATTGTTTAAAAATGGAGATTAGTGGTCGATCAATGGTGTAATGATTCTTGTTGACAGGTTTTAGAATGTAGGTAGTATAAATCATGTACTAACAGCGTTATAATTTTACTTTCTTTTGGATAACAAATCGTAAAAGTTTTTCATAATAATATAGGTAGTAAATGTCACTAATTGTAAAAAAAAACGTTCAAAATCAATTAAAATAGTAGCACCGTGCCCTTAATCTAAGGCTTACCTAATGAGTAAGCAGCCGTGAAATCGCTGTTTGCGCTTATTATATTCATAGCATAAGTTATTGCGAATATAGTCATTGGCAATAGCTAGTATTGTATAGATACTAAATACCTTATAGTTAGGGATCCCTAGTACATTTTTTTCACCTGATCAGTATCAAGCTAATTTTTTGGGAGTGGCTACATTTTGATGAGGCGAACAAAAAGTTCCTCTTCGAAAACTCTCGATTGTGGTAGATAATAGAGTTAGCAGGAGGTAGAGCAGCAGTGAGCGTAGGACCGGGATAACGTACCACGCAATTTGTAGGACATTATTACTATTAAATTATATAGATATTAACTAACTAAAAGCAAAAAAAAAAATCAGAAAAAAAAATTATTTTTGATGACCTTACGAGGTCATCAAGTTGATGACCTCGTAAGGTCATCAAAAATTATTACTAACCAGCTGATTTTTTTTCTTTTAGTTACTTAATATTCATATAATTTGATGGTAATATTGTCCTCCAAATTGCGTGGTACGTTATCCCGGTCCTACGCTCACTGCTGCTCTACCTCCTGCTAACTCTATTATCTACCACAATCGAGAGTTTTCGAAGAGGAACTTTTTGTTCGCCTCATCAAAATGAAGCTACTCACGGAAAATTAGCTTGTTACTGATCAGGTTAAAAAAATGTACTAGGGATCCCTACCTATTAGAAGAAAATAGTATCTTGTCATTTTACTAATGCACTGGTTAAGTAGCATCTATTGTGCGACCTGTCAGATCATACAATGGTTTCTGTTGTAGTAAGTGCTAAGTTAATCTAGAAAGTAGCAAGCAATGTAACGACCCTTTAGAAAGTCATTGAGTGTGGGCGATCTTCGAGGATATAGGATAATGCATGGCGTATATTAAGTTACCTATAATACGTTCAATGTATCATTATAGTTAATTAAATGAGAATGCCAGAATTTCAGCCATAATTACGACCATGTCTTGTTGTTTACATAACAATGTTTACGAGCAAAATATAACATAATATCCAAACGTTGATGGAAATAGTGTTTCAATGTGAAATCAACATTTTTTTTCATTATCACATTTCTATTATCATTGCTGTGCATCAGTACTGTGTGGCTACGGCAAAGAATATAGCCTCCCCCTCTCTTCCCGTGGGTGTCGTAAGAGGCGACTAAGGGATAACATAGTTCTACTACCACCTTGGAACTTAAAAAGCCGACCGATGGCGGGATAACTATCCAACTGCTGGCTTTGAACTACGCAGACCGAAGACGGGCAGCAGCGTCTTCGGTGCAACAAAGCCAGCCCTGCGGTCACCAACCCGCCTGCCCAGCGTGGTGACTATGGGCAAAACACATGAGTTCACGCCATTTTGGCGCGAAATTGTGGAGGCCTATGTTCAGCAGTGGACTGCGATAGGCTGAAATGATGATGATGATGATGATTATCATTGCATTTGTGGATTATTTTTATATGGTAACGACATGGTAATAAAAATATTTGCTTAAAATAATGACTATAATTATAATGTCAATAATCTCCGGTCTGACCTATACAAAATCTACCCACGTTAATTCTATTCCCGTTTCAATAAAAGATTATGTTAAGTAAGGTCCTTACATCAACACAAATTAATAGAACTTTAACTTTTAAAATATAGACTAAAATTGGATACAATAATTATTAATTATAATTACCGGACAGAATATTTCGCCTTTTTCCGAACTTATTAACCTTCCTATACTCGCGCGTTGGTCTGTGAGACCGACGAAACACATTTTCGTAATTATTTTTGTGTACGAAGATCCTAAGAAGTCGAGTTCCTTGCTAGCTGCTGGATTTGTTCCTAGCTTCATTTTAGTGCACGCCGCGCATTCGTGCGAAGTGCACTTATTGTAGCATTTAGCGCCAATCGGTCCGTGAGACCGACGCGAGTATAGGTGCAATTTTTTGTGTAAGTATTAATGTAATATATTTAGTGCGTTTATATGTTTTTTACAAACTTTGTACCCTAAATACCTTATGACGTATTTATAGTAAAATATATGTACATCTTTGTTGCTCTGCATTATATTTTGACCAATTTTATTCTTTTTAGAGTACAATTTTCAGAAATAAGGGAAAGAGTGGAAAAGTCCAGTTTATTCGGGCATCGAGGCAATTGCAGTCTAGTATCCTATGTACCGGAAAAGACAAAAATGTCCTTCTTGTATCTAGCATGCACAATGATGCCCAGATCAATGAAGATATAGGTAAACCGGAATGATAATATACTACAATAGAACTAAAGGTGGAGTTGATACCGTGGACAAAATGTGTAAGACTTACAACGGTGCACGTGGTACAAATAAATGGCCAATGGTGGTATTTTTTAGTGTAATAAATGTACCGGGTATAAATACGTTTATAATATACCTACACAACAACCCTACCAAGAAAATTAGCCGTAGGATCAGCATACGATCTGATCAATCCGCAACTTAGACGTCGGGCTCTCACTACATCCTTGCCGAGAACCATAAGGCTCAGGCTCGCCAAAATATGTGAATTAGATGGACCTGATTCTTCAGCAACATCTAACAATAATAAAATTGGTCGTTGTGGATACTGCTCATCCAAAAAAAAAACCGCAAGACACGGAACAACTGCGCCACCTGCAAAAATACTTTTGTTTGGAACATGCTGTAACCGTATGCCCTGATTGTTATGGTGAGGGTCAAAACTAAGTCAAATATAGATAAATATGTCCTCTGATATGTTGTTTACTACTATTTAGAAGTTTATTTTGTTTTTAAACAGAAGTACAGATTTTATTTTTGTTTTCCTAGAACTTAAGAAAAATATCTCAAATTCGAAGACTGATTTGTGATAGACTAAAAGTCAGTAAAATAATTAATAAATTAAGTATTATTCAGACTATTTTGTTTCATTATATCCTAAACTTTGAAATATTAATAATATTTTGTTTGGCTCCATAGTAAAAAAATATGTTGTAGGCGTACAAACTATCGGTCTGTGACACCATGCGCGAGTATAGGTGTTACAAAAATTGGCGCGAGTATAGGAAGGTTAAGCGTTATTATAAATTGAAACTCTTATTGATTTTTTGTATTTGGTAAGTATTTAAACTAACAAACTTTTTTATTTTTATAAAACGAAAGATCCGGTTTTAAATTTTACAACCGAATAAAATTGCGACAATAATGAGTGTTATCAAATTTTTTAAGCTTGTTTCGCGATCAGTGTGCGACGCACCCTATACGGCTCATGCGCGAATCAACAGATTGGCGGGGATGCCTCTCCCGTTTGTGCCTGACGCGGGACGCCATTGCTTTTATCTGAGTATCGCGCGCCAGTCGTTGTACAGATAACACGTATCTGCCGCGCTTCCAAACTTGATCCTCGCGAGTTCGCACGTTGCTTACTTTCTGAGGTAAGAATTTTACTTACAAGTTCTATTTCACTTTAATGTTTTATTTTCTATATTTTTTAAAAAGCCTAAATTTAAAAATTATATTATAGATTAAGTTTACATATTTAGCTAGATTCTATTTAAAGTTCGAAAATAATTTTTTCGCATTTCTTTGCGAAATTTTAAACCCATTTGTACATAGAAACTTAAGGATAATAAATAATATATAGGGTTTGATGAGTTTTATTAAAATGAAAGTCGTCAAAAAAATTACAAAAAGTGTTTTTTTTTTTGTTTTTTTTTTATATCTAAGACTAGCTTTCCGTTTGTGGCTTTGCCCCCGATCGAATAGATGATTTTGACTGTTCAAAGTTTATCTCGTTAAATTTAGCCTATAATTATCACCCAGTGATAAACTAGCACTCTCCTGGTGAGACAATTTTTAAAGTCAGTCTAGTATGTTTATCCATCATAAACAAATAATTAGATATTTGTTTTTTGTATAAACGACGTTTACGGATTTTATCGCGGTTTATTAGGTTTTTTAGATGTCCGACGTTTCGGGTTCTTCACAGCAACCATGGTCACGGGAGCACTGAATCTTTTCTCTTTGTAATATAGTAGTGAAAAATGAAACCAATAAATGGTAAATACCTAATAATATCAACGCCATTGAAACGGTAACTTGACTCGAAATAGCTTTGGAAACTAAATAAATCTGGCTAAGCTATTGTATTATATCGCTGTCGTGTCCATGTCGTGAAATTTGTCACATCATAAAATGACCGGGTATTTCATGAAATGGGTATTTGATGAATTTCAAAAAGTAGTCAACTTAATTTTACCAGATCGTCAAATCGTGAACTTTTAACGATTTTGTCATTCACGATTGACAATCATAAAAATCGGTTGTAAGTTAAACCAAGGGAGACAAAAACAAATATTTTAAGCTGTGGGGTTATTAACGTATCAAAGGTATGCGTACTCGCTTAGTATATGTATAATAGGGATGAGACAATACATTGTACATAGTTCTTATTTTTACTGAATTTGCCATAAGGAGTATAACTTTATTCAAGGTTTTGTCTCCTGAAAAGTCCGTAATTTCGAGCTATTAGCAGTAAAATCGTGTGAAACATCCTAACTTTTAGCTTTTTTATGTAAAATATACGTATAAATAATTAATTCATGTTTTGTTTTTAGAGTTTGATTAATTTAATAGAGTTATTTAATTTTTTAATATCATGGTAATTATTATTAAGGAGTAAACTCCAGTCGCGTGTCAGAGCTATCTCGTATACTTTTTGTTTGATCTTTTTATATTGTATGTATTAGCGATGTTTTCTGGACAGTGGTTAAAAATAATGATACAAGTAAGCCGTTGTCCTGACCGCCGCAAATACAGCTTAAAAGGCTTTGAAGGAATCAATATGCGAATGTGATTGTCTTATTGTTTACTTAATATAGTTCATCGAATAACTTATTTAAGTAACTGAGGGACAATAAAAAATGGCAATTATTAATTTAGGATATAGATAGTGTAAATTTAAGTAATGGAGGTTTTGGGCTCTATGCGGAAGCAGATATTTTTTTGAAATTAACATGTACTCGTAATATGATCAAATAACCTTGGCCAATTCCATACCAGCAAAGGATTTGATATCATTGATCTGGTCAAGGCACATCGTGATGTGGTCAATGGACAGTGAAACATTTCTCTCGAGCAGTTCATGAAGTGGCCAAAGATATGGCCACGACACCGACACAATATCTTGATGAAAGTTTATCTCATTATGGAATGAATATCGATCGATGCAATAGTTTATGTTCACAAACAAAAGTATAACAAGCGGTCAATATAACTCACAAGCGGTCAATGTCACACACCAGAGAAATGTAGACCATTGTTGACCAAATTCCTGACATCAGCTTATCATAACTGGCCTAATTTTCTCCTATGTCATGCAGATGTGCGGATTTCACAAATTATATTCGTCTGTCGAAATTTTATTCCTTAACAGCTTTCCTTGCAGTTATGAAATTGTTTGCGTATGGAACATTTTCCAAAAAGGTATGCTATAAAAAATTTCGTCGTCATCCAGGCAAAACTTTAGCTTAAAGCTCGGTGTCACGGACGGCCTGCTTGTAATCTATACATCTATATACAAATAAATAAAATTGAAGTGTCTGTTTGTAATATTAAAATAACCGCTTTTTACTAAATATGGATATAGATGTATACACGGTACTTATACCAAAATAACATTTTTTTACAATTTTTGTCTGTCTGTCTGTCTGTCTGTTTGTCCCGGCTAATCTCTGATATGGCGGGACTGATTTTGACGGGAATTTTACTAGCAGATAGCTGATGTGATAAGGAGTATCTTAGGCATTTATTTGAGAAATTTATTTATTTTATAACTCTGCGAACTAAACAATTACTTTATTGTTAAATTCCACGCGGACGAAGTCGCGGGCACAGCTAGTAATTTATATAACTGAACAAAAAGCAAAAGAAGTAAAATATAGTATATGAAACGATAACGACGTTTAACGTAAGATTTTGCTTATTATAATAAAGGTAGCTTTGTGAAGATTGTAATCGAAATTATTATCTACGAAAATGAGAATAATCTATTTGTTATAGTTACTGTAATTTAAACTGTTATAACTTTTTTTTTTGCTTATTAAGATTAATATTTATTAGTCCTGATATATTTATTATCTTCTTCGTTTAAATTTGTGAGAGGAAAATACATTTTTGTTATATTTAATAATAACATTTAAGTAGTTTTAACGTTTGAAATTGAAATAAAGTCTGAAATAAATTTTTTTTTAATTTGGTTCGCATGTTTATTTTTTATTTGGCATTGAATATAAAGAATTTCAATCTAGATATCAGTTCAAATATTTAATTATTCTTGTAGGCTTTAAAAGCATTTTTAAATCGTCCCCTTAGATTTTGTAAGTTATGTTAGTACAACACATAGTCTTAATAAATTAATAATAATTAATAAATTAATAATTGTGTTTGCTCGCAAACAAAAAAAAACCGACTTCAATTACATCGACAAGTAATACAACATACAACGTAGACGAAAAAATAGTCAAGTAAATACGCGTTATCAAAGATTACTTAAAATTTTGTTATCAGATCTCGATGAAATTTAAATGTGACCACACGATAAACATCAGATTTCGATTAAATAAAAAATCATCAAAATCGGTACACGCAGTAAAAAGTTATGCGGTATAATACAACGTAGGTCGACGAAAAAATAGTCAAGTAAAAACGCATTATAAGATATAGCTCGAAAAGTACTTGTTAGATCTCAAATTTTAAATGAGACCAAATGACACGCACCACCTTTTGATTAAATATTTTTTTTATTGAAATCGGTCCACCCAGTCAAAAGTTCTGAAGTAGGGTAGAGCGGGGCTTAAAGGTCCGCGGGTATAAAGGTTCTTCCCGACTATACAAGTTGTGAGAGGGGTGCGCGGGAGACGTAACAAGGTATCGCTGGCAGTCGAGCAACATCCCTAGCAGGAGATATATGACCAGGTCTCGAAATTTTAACGTAAGTAAATTTTTTCATTATTATTCTTTTTAGTTTCGAGCACTGTTATTTCGTTTACCATGCTTAAACGAAGTTTATTCGTTTAGTTAATTTATTTGTTAATCACGATTTATGATCATTTTTAGTTAGTTTAAACGGTAATTTTTTTTATAACCTGTTAATACACTTACACATGGTTGGGGTAAAAAGGTCCACTATGGACCTTTTAGCCCATCATTAATATATTGGCAAAATAAGATAAAAAATATTTTTTCTTTCAGTATGCGAAACTATAAAAGAAAAACTGATCGGGGCACTAAATCTGTGGAGTTATAAGACTAAATAATTATGTAAAATAAGTTAAAAGATTTAAGTCATATTATGGCAAAATTCATAATTAAGGATTGTTATCTTTTTTTAATTATGTTGTATTGAGACTGACTAGTGGTTAAAACTCAACAGTTAGAAATTATTAATATGTAATGTTTCAATTATTGTGATATGAGAGGAAGCTTAGAAGAAAATAGTTTTTGGTTGTTAAAAAATACTTTTTTTGTTGTAAAAGACTGCTTAAATATTGTGAAACTTAATCTAAGTATGAAAAGGTTTATTTTTAGTTGAAAATAATAGTTGTTTTTTACTTTTTGTTTTTGGAATAAAAATAAACTATCGAATTTTATTGAATCAAGCGTTGTTATTATTTCATAAAAACTTTTAAAAATACAAATTAAATAGTGGACCTTTTTGCCTCCTGTCTGTCCCTTTTTACCCCAACTATGGGGCAAAAAGAGACAGACGACAAGGTCTAGAAAAATTGGAAAATGATACATTTCTATCATCATGATTCAACCGAAAATTGAGTTAAACATAGTCAGATAACTGTTTGTTTGAATAGCATTATATATTTTGATATAGCTGACTCGGTTTTCACGGTATAATAAAAAATAGTCAAATTGGACCTTTAAGCCCCGCTCTACCCTAACACACATTAAAAAAATACAATTGAATTAAGAACCTCCTCCTTTTTTAGAAGTCGGTTAATTATAGTTATAGTAAAGCTATCACTGTTGAGAACAATCGGCAAGGCACTCAACAAGTATTCTTTGGTACGTAAATATCTTCAAATCATCGCTTTTGTCCCTTACTGTTATTGTATCAGTAGGTACCTATAGATAAATATTACAAACGTATACTTTTTTGTTTAATCGTCTTCCTTCTATTAATATTTTTGTATACTTACGCCTTTTCGGATCAGAGGGCATAATACCATTCTATTGATTATATAAATAGCTAGCGGCCGCTACGTGCTTCGCTACATCTAAAGTGAAAAAATAAAAAAATTGAATTGAAACATCAAATTCATTTATTCAAACAAAAAATATTTTATTAATTGCTAGCTATTTTAAAACTTAATCCAAAATTATTGAATTCATTTATTACAAAAAATGTGATAAATGAAGAACTGCTCGACCGATTTTTGTGCAAACTTTACATAAACCATCTTTTAAATAGTCCGAACAAAGCTTAAACATTTGGTTTGGATAGGTGAGCCCGATCTTGAGTTATAAAATTACAACGAAAAGTGGCATTGATTTTTATACATATTGATTTATGCACATATATATAATACATTTACAAAATAATTGTGTTTGCTCGCAAACGAAAAAAACCGACTCGACAAGTAATAACAAAGTAGGTGGTCGAATAAATAATCAATTATATATATAATTCAAAAAGTACTTGTCAGACGTCGCTCAAAAATTTAAAAGTGACTACATAACAATCACCAGCTTTCGAATAAAAAAAGAATCATCAAAATCGGTACACTCTACTGAGTTTACTAAAAGTTTTGAGGTAATATTAAAAAATACAGGCGATTTGAAAACCTCCCCTTTTTTGAAGTCAATGAAAAATCGGACTATAGTGACAAATATTTCTAATAAATTCGAATATCTAAAGTATATTTAAAGTACATCCCATGTATCCCAAAAATTGTGTTTACAAACACGAATTGTGTAATATTGTTTTGCTATTAATCCATTCCAACTAGAAGTCAATCGTAACACAATTTCGTTAAGACACAGACATCTTATAAGTTAAGCTGCACAGCGCGGCGTTAGAGATTAG
Source organism: Melitaea athalia (assembly GCA_905220545.2). NCBI lineage: Eukaryota > Metazoa > Arthropoda > Insecta > Lepidoptera > Nymphalidae > Melitaea > Melitaea athalia. Next base: position 7,863,061 of record HG992176.1, on the reverse strand, counting down.
AATCACCGAGTGATTTCAATGAACTTCTTAAGTCGATTTGAGTTTCCATTTATCGAGCGAGCCTTTATTGATTGTTACTATTTTTTATTATAATTCTATTTTATTATATTATAATACCAATAATGATCAGTTATTGAAAACTAGAACGACTTTACCAATTTCAATGGTCTTTTGTTTTTAAGTTTTTTTTTTTTTTAATTTTGTTGACAGTTCTTACGAAATAAAAAATTAAGGAGTTTTCGCAGAAAATTGAAATAAAAAAAAAAGATTATTATTTAAACTGTACCTACTAGCCCAGTCGAATTAGTATTTTAGATTTACAAAAATTACAATTATATAACTAATTACTAATTATTTATATATTTTTTTATATTTATAGCGAATTAGTGCTCGAACCAACGCCTATAGCGTATTCATGTGAACACACTGTAACTAACAGTAGCTCTATAAACACCACTACGTTAATAAACAACTCATTTGACACCCTAAGTCATTCTGAGTCGTAATCATTCACATTTCTAATCACTAGTCGCACAGAGGTTGAAATTCAACCATAATTAAAAATTTAAATTAATGAAAACCAAAAAATTATAAAAATAAAGAACCTTTTTTAAAAACTTTCAATTTAACTATACTCCGTTTTTTTTCGGTACGGACTAAATTGACATAAGCTGTGTTGCTAGTTTTTTGCAAATCATTAATAGTGATGTGCCACTACCGTAACTTTACGTAATTTACAATCTAGTATCGGTTTTTAGTAATAATTACAAAAATCTTTGTCTTTAAAATTTTAGAATGTGGCGACTGGCGACAACCGTAATGTAACTATAGGCATACCTATATAATGTATGTATGTACCTGTATAGCTAATGTATAGATTTATGATAAATGAAAAACACTTATTTTTTAAAGTATTTATTAATCTTAGTAATCACATGCAATTTAAAATGAAATGAAATGAAATGAAAACATTTATTTCGCCTTAAGGTATAAGGATTTACTAAGCTAATTTTCCGGGAGTAGCTTCATTTTGATGAGACGAACAAAAAGTTCCTATTCGAAAACTCTCGATTGTGGTAGATATTAGAGTTAGCAGGAGATAGAGCAGCAGTGAGCGTGGGACCGGGATAACGTACCCCGCAATTTGTAGGACAATATTACCATCAAATTATATAAATATTAACTAACTAAATGAAAAAAAAATCAGCTGGTTAGTAATAATTTTTGATGACCTTACGAGGTCGAGGAGGATTGATTTTTTTCTGATTTTTTTTTCTAAAAAAAGTAAATCAGGTGAAAAATATGTACTAGGGATCCCTACCTATACCTAACTTAAGGTTGCTTATAACACTAGGTACGTTACCTAAGTTTGTAATGTACCGAATGTTAAGATAAAAAAAAAAAAATTATTTTATTGTTTGAATATTTGATGTTTTGCTACCTTAACTTTCTTTTATTATTATTTAGTTTTTTTTTAATGACATTTTTTTACTTTCCTTAAGTGTGTGTATCACCTTAAGGCGAAATAAATGTTTTCATTTCATTTCATTTCATTTTAAATTGCATGTGATTACTAAGATTAATAAATAAATTTAATTAGTTTAATTAAAAAGATTAAAAAAAATCAGCTGGTTAGTAATAATTTTTGATGACCTTACGAGGTCGAGGAGGATTGATTTTTTTCTGATTTTTTTTTCTTTTAGTTAGTTAATATTTATATAATTTGATGGTAATATTGTCCTACAAATTGCGTGGTGCGTTATCCCGGTCCTACGCTCACTGCTGCTCTATCTCCTGCTAACTCTATTATCTACCACAATCGAGAGTTTTCGAAGAGGAACTTTTTGTTCGTCTCATCAAAATGAAGCTACTCCCGGAAAATTAGCTTGATACTAATCAGGTGAAAAATATGTACTACGGATTCCGTACTATTAGTCAAAATATTAAAATATTAAATTACTCAAAATTTCTATCTATTTTATCCTCGGCTTTATTAAATATTACAATAAATAACATAATGTCCCTAGTGTAGGCCGAGAGAAAAAAAGCCAGAGGGAAAAAAACTCTCTGTACTCTTTTAAATTTTTTTAAATCATATACAAGCTAAAAGCGCAATAGTAGATGAAATGATCAGGACAAACACGAGACAGCATATTAACTATTTACAAGGCGGGTCATAGTCATAGCCTGGTCGAGCTATATTCGATTCCATGCCTTTTCATCATTACGGTTATTATTTTATATATGTATCACTAGATTCTGCGCGCGACTTCGTCGGCGTGGACTCCGCTCCTATTGGTCTTAGCGTGATGATATATAGCCTATGGCCTTCCTCGATAAATGGGCTATCTAACGCTGAAAGAATTTTTCAAATCGGACCAGTAGATCCTGAGATTAGCGCGTTCAAACAAACAAACAAACAACCAAACAAACAAACAAACAATCAAACAAACAAACTCTTCAGCTTTATTATATTAGTATAGATTACCATGATTTTTAAAAGATTCGTATATTGTCAAATAATAATAAAATTATGTGCTAAAAGTAAAAAGTTACGATTCATAAAATCGGTATGCAACACTATTACTAAAAAGCTGGTATCATTATTTCGAAAATTGACTTTTGCATGTGTCAATTTAGTCCGCACCGAAAAAAAACAGGGTATACATACTTTGACAATCAACAAAATAGTATATAATATGCGTGTGTGTGTCAAATACACGGTAGTGTGGGTAATGTTTTTTATTGATTTAATGTATTTTTTATGCATAATTAAAAAAAAATATTAGCATTCTGCACTCCCTTACATAAACTATAAGTGTGCGAAATTTCATACTCCTCCATGCGTGCAATTTTCCTAAAAAGGGGTAACTACAAATTTTTGCTACACGTTTAATATATGTATAAATATTTAAATATGAAATTAACAAACAAAAAAGTATGTGTGTATTTATGTATACACGTAAGAAGTTATACTACATCGGCTAGCTAACTTCACGTTGCTAACCTTCTTCTTCGTTGACTAGCTAACTATTCAGAGTGTCGGCTTTTTGTGACGGTGTGCGCGCATTTTTCATATTTTTTCCCTAACGCGCTAAAAGCAGTATAACTTCAAAAAATGTAAACAGGTCGCGATTTATAGCAATAAATAGTGTTAGCCGAGATCATGCGAACACAACACGGATAGGTGCAAAAACTTCCACGAATATGCGCAAACATTATTATTGGTGTAGTATCTACGATAAAACTGCAAATAGTATGATTACCATTTTTCTCTCTTTTCGCTTCTACGAGTAGGTCTAATCAGGCAACAATTTCTATATTGTAGCGTCCATAGGCCACCGTAACTGTTTACTATCAGGTAGACCGTATGCTTGTTGACTTTCTGCATTATGTAAAACTGTAAAATTTAATATTACAACTTAAAAAACTGTAATTTTAATTAACCTTTACGAAATTAATTATTTCTGAAATAAGTCAGTCGTAGGTTGTTTAAGTCAGTTGTTAGTCTACGAAGTCCCTTCCAGTGGCCCATTTTATACAATGCGACCATTATACAATCTGACCCCTTGCTTCATTGTTACTTAAACAAAATGCCACACCATAATATAAGAATTTGCTTTCTATTTCTATAAAAGGGCGTGGAAGACTAATAAAGTTTGAAATACCTTAATTTTTATATTAGGTACTGCCTTTAAAGTGGAATAAATATGTACGTATTTAATTTTATGTACGTGTACATATACATATTGAGCTTCGTAAATTTTTTCACTTCACTCTTTTAAAAACACATTTAATTTATTAGATAAATTATTTATTCGCTAAATGCGTAGTACTTACAAGTACCTAAGTACATTTTTACGATACATTTCATAGTCAATACTTTTTAATTTCAATTTTGAAATCAATCTTATTAACTCAAGTATTGAAAGTATATGTATATATGCACATTTCAAAAAAATTATATGAATATATTTTAACGAAAATAGTTTGTTATATTTATTCAAATAATAATATAATTATTAAACATAGTGATAGGAATTATGCAATAGTTCAAAAATATTGAAAAATCATAAGGCCGTTTAGACTTTAGGTAGTAACGAAGAACTATTTGCACACACATCGTATGTTTGAAAAACATTAAATTTTTTCATTATATTTAAAAAGATGTTACTGTAAATATTAGCATTCGAAACTTATTCTCTATATCTTATACTATTAAACGAGCAATTCTTGTATATACATAATTATATATGTATATATATATTCTGAATCTCGGAATCGGCTCCAACGATTTTCATGAAATTTAGTATACAGGGGATTTCGGGGGCGAAAAATTGATCTAGCTAGAATTCATTTATAGACAATGTCATTTTATCCCTGTTTTCAGGCAATAAAAAATGGCTAAAATATCGTTAGAATAGGAAGGTTAATTTCGCAAATGTCATTAAAGTTATAATGTCGAGATTGACCGAGAAAACCATGGTTCAAATCTCAGTCGAGATTAATTCTTTTTTCTTTTTTTTTAAAATTTTACTCGTGATTTTTTATTTAAATAAAATTTTTTTTTTTTTTTATGTTACTAAGTCGACAAACAAGCGTACGGCTCACCATGGTAAGTGACTACCGTAGCCTATAGACGCCTGCAACACCAGAAGCGTCGCAAGCGCGTTGCCGACCCTATCCCCAATCCCCCCCCAGGAGCTCTGGTCACCTTACTCACCAACAGGAACACAATACTGCTTGAACACAGTATTATTTAGCTGTGGTCTTCTGTAAGGTCGAGGTACTACCCCAGTCGGGCTGCTCCATATTTTGAGCAGGAAATTTCCTGCTGTGCCCTACCTCAGTTGAATAAAAAATAAAAATACCGAGAAAAAAACAAAATACTAAAATAAATAAAATAAAAATAAAAATACCGGTCACCCAGGTACTAAAATATAAGTGTGCGAAATTGCATACTCCTCAGTCCACGCAATTTTCGTAAAAGGGGACAAAGTTTTTGCTTCACGATTTCATGATTTCGTCTCTAAATAGAAACGATTATTAATTTCTTTTTTATTTCATTCTATTTTTATTCATATTCATTTCTTCTACGAGTATACTAATATTAAAAAGTGGTAAAGTTTTTAACTTTGTTTGTTTGTAAGGGATAATCTTCTCAAATACTGATCCGATCATGAAAATTCTTTCACTAACAGAAAGCATCACTATTCAGGAGTGATATTAGGCTATATTTTATTGCTATTTTACAAAAATTCAGTGAAAAATAATAGTTTGTGTAAATAAAGTCGGAGAAATGCGAGCGAGATGAAAATTTTTACTATAATTATATTTTTGCATCACAAAATTAATTAACGCCCAACGAAGTGGGCACGGGTCGGCTATTGTAACCTATAAAAACCGTTATGAAATTATGATTCATAATATTAATATAAATTTGAGTCCAAAAAGCAATTTTACTTATGTAAACATGTATTAATTGCAGTTTTCATATAACGAGACTTTTAGTCAGATAATTAATTTCCCTAGCCGGCAGAAAAAAGCGGTGAAATGAAAAGCGATATTTTGAAGCTTGTGGTTTTATTCAGCAAATTAACCATTTACGATACCTGTAACGAGTATCATGTATTAAATAAAGCTTAACATTATGCATTTTATAAATATATAAACGATTTAGTAAACATAAAACATTTTATGTCTTTCTCGGCCTACAAATATAGGAAAGCTGAAGAGTTTGTTTGTTTGATTGTTTGTTTGAGCGCGCTAATCTCAGGATCTACTGGTCTGATTTGAAAAATTCTTTCAGTGTTAGATAGCCCATTTATAGAGGAAGACTATAGGCTATATATCATCACGCTAAGACCAATAGGAGCGTAGCACCACTGAATAATGTTTCAAAATCGGGGTTTATTTTCCTTTTGAGAGCTTCTGGTGCATAAACGGTTAAAGTTTTCGCACAAATCATGTATGACAGAATTGGTCCTATTCCACGCGGATGAAGTCGCGCGCAGACGCTATTTATATACTAAAATGGAAGTTTTTCGTTGAAAAACTTTCAATACATTAACTTCAAATAAAAAAAAAATCGTTTATCATAATATAATGCTAATAAGTAATAACTGTAAAACAATTAACTTATTGTATACAACAAAAGTACAGCATATTTTATTTGCTTCATAAATTAACATATTTCTCAAATTTGTAGGCTTTCTGTAATAAAGACGATAACGGTTAGAGGGCTTCACAAAAACCTGATCCAATAGTAAACCGTCGAGCGCGGGGTTTTTATACTTCTATCATATGTTTCGAGGTGGCAAAGAACATTATTGACGGTTTTGGTTACGATATGTTCTTGTATTTTACATTACGGGTAATAAAAACAATTTTATTATTTAATAGACTACTTGTTACTTCGCCCGCGTGGAAACTAAGAAATGAGTCTTCCAGCAAGAAATTATAAATGAAAATTTTGAATCTAAAGTATAATATATAGGTACCTAAGAAGTTCTAAAAATACTGCTATCAATCATGATAAGAACGTCGCCAGTTAAAATTATATTATAACGTTTATTTTTATACATTAGATAACGTGAATTCTGTATAATAATCTCATTTCTACTTTAAAATAAAATTCTTTGAAGTAAAAACTGTATCTATTATTGATAATGCATTGATAAAAATGCTATAATTTATCTTTTATTATTCTGTTTGCACTAAGTATGATTATTGTATAAAGTATATTTTTTAAGTTACTTCGCATAAGAACAGCACTGACATGTAATAAGCATTTTAAACATCTTGGTCTTTTCAGGAATTAGTGTTTTTATTTATGTTTATAAACGATAATAATGAAAAAAAAAAGTTAAAAATTCTTAATTCTTTTTAATTTTCCTTAGCTTAACACCACGTTTAACTCTGTGTTTACAGAAAAACCTTATACCAAGTAGACATGGAAAAAACCTTTGCAATCTATACTAATATTATAAAGAGGTAAAGTTTATAACTTTGTTTGTATATACGGGGTAATCTTCGCAAATACTGATCCGATCATGAAAATTCTTTCGCTAACAGAAAGCTACACTATTCAGGAGTGACAAGATAAAAGGAAAAAGATAAAAATATATAAAGATTTGAAATCAGCAGGATTTGAACCTGCGCCCTCTGACGTGCCGTGTCAACAATTCAATCTAATCAAGCATTATTATTTGCCTTAGAAATTAATTGGTGATTTTAAAACATTTATATTTATCTGATTTGCTGAAAATAGTGAGAGTGTACATGAATCGTGAATTAATGTTAATTTAATAAACCTTAATTCGTTTTAATCTTCTCATCATCATCATCATCATCATCATTTCAGCCTATCGCAGTCCACTGCTGGACATAGGCCTACACAAGTTCGCGCCAAAAATGACGTGAACTCATGTGTTTTGCCCATAGTCACCACGCTGGGCATGCGGGTTGGTGACCGCAGGGCTGGCTTTGTCGCACCGAAGACGCTGCTGCCCGTCTTCGGCCTGTCTATTTCAAAGCCAGCAGTTGGATGGATATCCCGCCATCGGTCGGCTTTTTAAGTTCCAAGAGCGTAGTGGAACTGTGTTATCCCTTAGTCGCCTCTTACGACACCCACGGGAAGAGAGGGGGAGGCTAAATTCTTTACCGTAGCCACACAGCAATTAATTTAATTAAATTTAATCTTCTACACTTATATTATAAAGAAGAAAGTTTTTTTTTTGTTTTTTTTTTTGTTTGTTTGTATTGAATAGGCTCCAAAAGTACTGGACTGATTTTAATGATTTTTCCACTAATAGAAAGCTACATTATTAGGAAGTAACATAGGCTATATTTTATTTCTTAAAAACTTAGACATGTGCAAAAAAACGGGTTATGTTCACCAAGGTGTAAAAATTGTCTCAAATATTTCTTTCCTTCGCGTGCGCTACTTAAATGCTTAAAGATAAGACAAAATGATGTACGACTAAATTATAGGACTAAAAAAGATCAAAAAAAAAGTTCACAATATAATCATTTTACCCGAGCGAAGTCAGAGAGCGGCCTGCATACAATAAAAGTCTCGCGTCACAATGTTAGTTACAATACTCATCTGAAACGGCTGAACCGATTTTTATGAAATTTTTTGTGCATATCGTGTAAGTCTGAGAATAGGCCAACATCCATTTTTCATATACCTAAGTTGTGAGGGGGGAGGGGAGAATTAAGGGGGTTAATCCATACTAATCCATACTAATATTATAAATGCGAAAGTAACTCTGTCTGTCTGTCTGTCGCGCAATCACGCCAAAACTACTGAACAGATTTAAATGAAATTTGGTACACAGATAGTCTAGAGTGTGAGAAAGGACATAGGCTACTTTTTAAATGCGAAAAAGGGTGTAAGGGGTTGAAAGATTGGAATGAAATTTTTTATGGAATATGTTCGTGTTTCGTAACTGTCAAATATTTAATGTTCATCGCGTCGATATGGTAAACTCTCCCCTAAAATTAAAGAACGTATTTAAATAAAGGTTTCGAATCGACAACATTTATCCACAATACGCGGATAGTGGCGTATTTTAGATTTTAAAAATGTATAAATGTCATTAATGAAAACGGATTGACATAATACATATTGGTTGTCAAATATTTATGCGTGCGTTCAGAAATTTATTTAGTGTAAACTAATATATATAATCAAGCTACTTAAATCTTCTATATCTCTATATATATAAAAGAGATTTCCACCCAATGACTCATCACGATATCTCTGAAACCATAAGGCCTAGAGACTTGAAATTTGGTAGGAATATTCCTTTCGCCAAGTAGAGGTCAGCTAAGAACGGATTTTACGAAATTCCACCCACAAGATGAGGTTGCGGGGGTTAATAACATATATGGCAAAACAACGTTTGCGGGGTCAGCTAGTATACAATAAATGATAAATGTACAAATGAATTAAATACAATATCTCTATATATATATAAAAGAGATTTCCACCCATTGACTCATCACGATATCTCTGAAACCATAAGGCCTAGAGACTTGAAATTTGGTAGGAATATTCCTTTCGCCAAGTAGAGGTCAGCTAAGAACGGATTTTATGAAATTCCACCCACAAGATGAGGTTGCGGGGGTTAATAACATATATGGCAAAACAACGTTTGCGGGGTCAGCTAGTATACAATAAATGATAAATGTACAAATGAATTAAATACAAAATAAAAACGTTAAATTGATTGGTCTCATTGACTGTCAATCCAGTCAAAGTCAATATCTTATCTTATATCTTATACTATTAAACGAGCAATTCTTGTATATATAATATAGAATCTGAATCTCGGAATCGGCTCCAACGATTTTCGTGAAATTCAGTATACAGGGGATTTCGGGGGCGAAAAATTGATCTATACCCTGTTTTTTTTCGGTGCGGACTAAATTGACACATGCAAAAGTCAATTTTCGAAATAATGATACCAGCTTTTTAGTAATAGTGTTGCATACCGATTTTATGAATCGTAACTTTTTACTTTTAGCACATAATTTTATTATTATTTGACAATATACGAATCTTTTAAAAATCATGGTAATCTATACTAATATAATAAAGCTGAAGAGTTTGTTTGTTTGATTGTTTGTTTGTTTGTTTGGTTGTTTGTTTGTTTGTTTGAACGCGCTAATCTCAGGATCTACTGGTCCGATTTGAAAAATTCTTTCAGCGTTAGATAGCCCATTTATCGAGGAAGGCCATAGGCTATATATCATCACGCTAAGACCAATAGGAGCGGAGTCCACGCCGACGAAGTCGCGCGCAGAATCTAGTGATACATATATAAAATAATAACCGTAATGATGAAAAGGCATGGAATCGAATATAGCTCGACCAGGCTATGACTATGACCCGCCTTGTAAATAGTTAATATGCTGTCTCGTGTTTGTCCTGATCATTTCATCTACTATTGCGCTTTTAGCTTGTATATGATTTAAAAAAATTTAAAAGAGTACAGAGAGTTTTTTTCCCTCTGGCTTTTTTTCTCTCGGCCTACACTAGGGACATTATGTTATTTATTGTAATATTTAATAAAGCCGAGGATAAAATAGATAGAAATTTTGAGTAATTTAATATTTTAATATTTTGACTAATAGTACGGAATCCGTAGTACATATTTTTCACCTGATTAGTATCAAGCTAATTTTCCGGGAGTAGCTTCATTTTGATGAGACGAACAAAAAGTTCCTCTTCGAAAACTCTCGATTGTGGTAGATAATAGAGTTAGCAGGAGATAGAGCAGCAGTGAGCGTAGGACCGGGATAACGCACCACGCAATTTGTAGGACAATATTACCATCAAATTATATAAATATTAACTAACTAAAAGAAAAAAAAATCAGAAAAAAATCAATCCTCCTCGACCTCGTAAGGTCATCAAAAATTATTACTAACCAGCTGATTTTTTTTAATCTTTTTAATTAAACTAATTAAATTTATTTATTAATCTTAGTAATCACATGCAATTTAAAATGAAATGAAATGAAATGAAAACATTTATTTCGCCTTAAGGTGATACACACACTTAAGGAAAGTAAAAAAATGTCATTAAAAAAAAACTAAATAATAATAAAAGAAAGTTAAGGTAGCAAAACATCAAATATTCAAACAATAAAATAATTTTTTTTTTTTATCTTAACATTCGGTACATTACAAACTTAGGTAACGTACCTAGTGTTATAAGCAACCTTAAGTTAGGTATAGGTAGGGATCCCTAGTACATATTTTTCACCTGATTTACTTTTTTTAGAAAAAAAAATCAGAAAAAAATCAATCCTCCTCGACCTCGTAAGGTCATCAAAAATTATTACTAACCAGCTGATTTTTTTTTCATTTAGTTAGTTAATATTTATATAATTTGATGGTAATATTGTCCTACAAATTGCGGGGTACGTTATCCCGGTCCCACGCTCACTGCTGCTCTATCTCCTGCTAACTCTAATATCTACCACAATCGAGAGTTTTCGAATAGGAACTTTTTGTTCGTCTCATCAAAATGAAGCTACTCCCGGAAAATTAGCTTAGTAAATCCTTATACCTTAAGGCGAAATAAATGTTTTCATTTCATTTCATTTCATTTTAAATTGCATGTGATTACTAAGATTAATAAATACTTTAAAAAATAAGTGTTTTTCATTTATCATAAATCTATACATTAGCTATACAGGTACATACATACATTATATAGGTATGCCTATAGTTACATTACGGTTGTCGCCAGTCGCCACATTCTAAAATTTTAAAGACAAAGATTTTTGTAATTATTACTAAAAACCGATACTAGATTGTAAATTACGTAAAGTTACGGTAGTGGCACATCACTATTAATGATTTGCAAAAAACTAGCAACACAGCTTATGTCAATTTAGTCCGTACCGAAAAAAAACGGAGTATAGCTAGGATTCATATTTAGAAAATTTATTTTTATCCATGTTTTTAGGCAAAAAATATCGCTAGAATAGGAAGGTAATTTTCACAATTGTTATTAAGGTTATAATAGCTCAGGTGAGAAATCCGACGGGTTCATCCGAGAAGACCAAGGTTCAAATCCTCGTCTGCAAGCAGTAGTTTTTTTTCCTTTTTTTCTCATTGCACTCGTTATTTTTTATTTAAATAAAAATAAAATATAGAAATACCGAGAAAAAAAAACAAAACAAAAAAAATACTAAAAATACCGACTACCGAGCTAGGCTCGGTCACCCAGGTACTATCTATTATTAGATATATAAATATTTTCGTCGCGAAAGTGTAAAAGATATGTTTTATATATCTTAATCTGTACTTATCTATACTAATACTAGCTGTGCCCCGCGGTTTCACACGTGTTGATTTGAGGGAAAAAATAGCCCCCCTTCTTCTTAAAGCATAACCTTTCTCTTTAAATAATTTATTTCTCTTTTAATAAAAAACCTCAAAGTTGGTTTATTTGTTTGTTTAAGCGCGCTAATCTGAAGAACTACTGATTCGAATTGAAAAATTCCTCTGAGGTGGATAGCCTATTTAAAGAAAAGGGTTATGCTTTAAGAAGAAGGAAGGCTATTTTTATCCTCGAATCAACGCGGGTGAAACCACGGGGCACAGCTAGTAACATATGTAGCAAACAACATAATATAATGATACGTGAAGCAAAAACTTTGTACCCCTTTTTAACCAACTTCAAAAAAGGAGGAGGTTACCCAATTATAGTTGTTCGCAGATAACTTCGTCGTTTATGAACCGATTTTGATAATTCTTTTTTTTTGTTGGAAAGGAGATATCTCAAGAGTGGTATCATGATAAGGAAACCAGAATCTGATGATGAAGTTCTAAATAAATCGAGGGGAACCTTCGAAAATCGTAGTAGCGACTAGTGCGTTTGTTAATTTTTTTCGTCTACCTATGTTGTATTACTTGTCGATGTAATTAAAGTCGGTTTTTCGTTTGCTAAAAAACACAATTATTACGGAAATTGCTTGAATGGAAGAGTATCAAATTTCGAACACTTATCTATACTAATATTATAAAGAGGTAAAGTTTATAACTTTGTTTGTATATACGGGGTAATCTTCGCAAATACTGATCCGATCATGAAAATTCTTTCGCTAACAGAAAGCTACACTATTCAGGAGTGACAAGATAAGAGGAAAAAGATAAAAATTATCAAAATTTTCGACCCAGCAGGATTTGAACCTGCGCCCTCTGACGTGCCGTGTCAACAATTCGATCTAATCAAGCATTATTATTTGCCTTAGAAATTAATTGGTGATTAACATTTATATTTATCTGATTTGCTGAAAATAGTGAGAGTGTATTGGAACATATCAAATTTCACCGTACCCTTCTTATGTGAAATGGATTATAAGTATTATAACGCCCAACGAAGTGGGCACGGGTCGGCTAGTACTTTATATACCAAGAGAAGGAGTGCAGAATGCTAATATTTTTTTTTTAATTATGCATGAAAATATATTAAATCAATAAAAAAACCATTACACACACTACCATGTATTTGACACACACACGCATATTATATTATTTTGTTCATTGTCAGTCTGTAATCAAATTGAAAAGTTAAAAAAAGTTCTTAATTTTCATTATTTTATATTTTCTTTTTAATTTAAATATTTACTTATTGTTGAATTTCGAAAACTGGGTGACTACTAGTTTAAATGAATAGGCAAAGAACCTTTGGCTCAATTGAATAAAATCGACTAAGTCTGAGAGTAAATAGACTTAACGTTCAATGAAATTTACAAAGTTCTCTGTATCGGTTTTAGTCAATAAACTACTATTTTTACCCGATTGCCAAGGAAGGGTTATGTTTTTCGCGCGTATCTTGTATGTATGTATGTAATATTCTTAATTACCTGATTTCTCTAGAACCGCTGAACGGATTTGTACAATTGAGATATTGTTAGATTCGTCTTAGCAGCCCAAGTGTTCTTAGATAGGTGACATTAAAAAAAACAAACATGGCGGCTGTGCGAAGCCATTATATTTAATGAAGAAATAATTTTTTTTTAGAATACTATAATATGGGTATCAAATTAAAGAACTCAATACAAGGATTTCAAAAATGTATATTATGATTATTATTACTGTAATAATAATAAAGATATACAATAACAAAGTTTAAAAAATGTTTCCCATGCCTAAGGCAAGCAAGATGCGAGCCGAGCTTCTTCCTCGCCTCCTAGGCATCGTCCGACGGTCAATTTCAGGGTTGTAGCCTTTCCCACAAAAAAAGAATTATCAACTTCGGACTACTCTGTAAAAAGTTATGCTTGGTAAAACATAAAAATGATATACGTGGCAACTTTAGAACGGCCTCATTTTTTTCTTCGTTAATAAATTACTTAATCAACCACACGATGTAAACTATTTTAATGAATTGAACCGATTACGTAATTTGTCTAACTAAAAAGACATAAATAAAATAATAATTAAAAGAAAACAAAAAACCCGCCTGCATAAAAAACAACTAATAGAAAATGAACTGAAAAGACTGGAACAAGATAAAAATTCAAAATTACACAAAGCTAGCGAAACAAATTGAAACAATATCAAACATAATGTACTATACACTTAAAAATATCAATACGGTAGTCCTTCAAAATTTTATGCAACATCGTACATAATATGCAGTCGGAGACATGCACAAAGAGAGAATGATTTGACTTATCCTTCAATTTTATGTCTTTTTAATTATTATTTTATATAAGAATACATTAGTATTGATATACGTAAACAATTAAATTTTTTGTTTGTTCATTAAATTTTTAATTACATGTTGAATTATTAATTTAAAAAAAATGCAAAAAAAACTGATTCGAAAAAAAACAAAAAGCCAACGTCACGCGGTGTTCCTAGGCGGTCACCCATCCGACCGTCCTGACGTTGCCGCCTTAGCGGTCGCTCAAACTTTACCCCTCATGTGCCTAAAGAAGTTTCACGTCAAAAATACACGTGAATTTGATGTATATTTTTTTATTTTGATTACTATATTATACTTAGTTTTGGACGAAAACAAAACAGCATCGTAATGCTATCTATTAATATGTCTAGTTGAGACGAAAAAGCTTAGTGGTTTTAAAAATGAGACAACTGCACAATAGTGTGATGACCGCTAACAGTTATTTTGTCTGGGTTCTTACTTTGTACAAATCGTTATTCGTTTCTGTTTAGTCACCATATAAACAAACAAAAAAAAAATGCCTACTTATTTTTATTTGGTTATCGCATATCGCGTTATCAGAAATAACATTTGAATAATGTTTGATTGGATGAAATAATAATACGAGTAATTAGTAAAAGTTTTCAGTTTCATTCATGACTTCTTTATAAGATCAAATCAAAATACAAAGTCGCAAACCGGCGTTGAATTTTAATAATTTACGCGGCAGTTTTGTTTTGTAATTATGGCTAATTGAAATTACAGGTACATTTTGAATTACGTCACCAGTCCTTATATTCTAGTAATCCTTTGTGTAAAACGAACAAACCATTCATTCTCATCAATATTGTTTCGTTCCACACGTCCGTGTTTTAACATATTTCTAATAGATAGTAAAATAAAATTATTTAGAACTTTAATTTTTTTTAGAACCGAATATTGGAAAGATCGTCCTAGCGTCTGTGTTGTTATTTAAGCGCTGATTGTTTAGTATGAAATATTTTTTGTTTGTAGTCGACTACTTAACATTCGAACTTTACAAACCTACGTTAGTAATTATATCCCTATCCCTAACTATATCATCCAAAAAAAATGTCTACTCTGACTCTAAACGGTCACGTCCTGACTTCTAGTAGTTACTACAATAGCCGTAAATGACAAAGCGGGTTTAACCTATTAGTCCTATATTTTATTTATAAAAATTCCATTTTAATACAGATGGTTTAAAACGAATGTGTATTCGTAAAATAAAAATGTAAGAGCACATAGCCTAAGAAAAGCGAACGTTCACGGTTTCCATACATTAACTAAGCCTCGATAATGTCGTATATTTATACAATGCTTGTACACATATTTTATTTACAAAATTGTTGTTTAGTAACACGCGCTAACGTGTTTATTGAGTTTGTTTAGTTAAAGGTTATATATCATTTACAGATCAAAGGGTAACGTTTTCTGAACATTAAGTGGTGTATTATTTTGAGCATTTAAATGTTACACATACAAATATTACTGTATAAATTCAATATAGTACGAATGTTATTGTGTAATTTTTATATCCTGAACGCAATAGTATAATACATTATAGTATAGACAAATAATATCCCAAGGATCAAAACTTAGTAATAACGTAACATTTCAAGTTTTCGTTTTAGAACAATGAAAAAAAATCTAATTTTAACAAAGGAAACAAGTCAGTTAAAAATGTTCTACTGTTTTGTAATAGTCTGATGATAATACTCGAAGAATATAAGTCCGTCATTAATAAACACAAAAACTTATTTTAGAGTATATATCTGTCATAGTTACAGTATAATGACAGATATATGGCAAAAAAGTTACTTTATTTGAAAAAGGGCATACATAGTTATTAAGAAAATTCAAACAATATCCGAAAATGTAACTTTCGCTATGATGGAGTTTTGTAAATACTTCGATAATATGTTATTAATGATTTGTGATTAAGCTTAACAATACAGTCTGTTAATGTATAGACATTTAAATCGTTAAGATATTTGGTGGACAAAAATTGTACTCAACAAACATCTATAAATCTATAAAATTAAAAAAATTGGAGTGTCTGTTTGTAATATTAAAATAACCGCTTTTTACTAAATGTACCTATACATGGTACATATACATAGGTAAATAACATTTTTTTAAATTTTTTTCTGTCTGTCTGTCTGATTGTTCCGACTAATTTCTGAAACGGCTGGACCGATTTTGACGGGACTTCCACTGGCAGATAGCTGATGTAATAAGGAGTAACTTAGATTACTTTTATTTTAGAAATTTATTTATTTTACAATTTTACTCTGCGAACTGAACAGTATATTTTTTTTGTTAAATTTCACTCAGACGAAGTCGCGGGCAAAGCTAGTTTTTAATAAATCAATGAGTTTTATATTTTCGTGCGTTTACAAAACATTAATGAAGAAGACGGTCGCTGACGGTACATTCGTTTGCTCTTGGCTTGCATTTATGCTTCATAGTACACACTCTGTATAATACATAATATATATTAAGGTATAGTAAAATAAAATTGTTTTCACTGCATTGCTACAGCAATTTATTGCAAACGAAATTAACAGATATTAAAATGCTATATATGTATCTAAATTTAATGTTTTATTAATATATTATTATTATTAAAATCCGTATCTATTTTCAATTAAATTATTTCTTCGATTTTGCCTTTAAATTCTAGACGATGCTTTAGATTTTAGTCATTATTTTTAACTTTTATTTATATTTATTTGCAAAACTTCTTGTAACGTTAATAACACGTACTTATATCAAATAATTTAATATAAGCATGTAATTATATGCATGTAAAGGAAGCTATACTAACTATTAAGCGACCGTTGATACTCGTAACAACTATAAAAGCCCAACAAGATTTTGTCAGAGGTTAGATTCAAAGATGTGTGGGAGATCAAAAGCCCTTGTAAACTTAATAGTTAGCTTTGAATTAAGGGTCCCATAATTACAGTACCCTTGTAATACATAATATTCTATATATAAATTATTTAAAATAATGCTATTTAAACGAGTTAAATATACGTCTTTTACAGTTCGCGTTAATGTCTGTTAGAATTAACATTATGTAATCACAACTGCACTTGGTGTTATCTATACGTTAAAATACAGTGTTTAAAAGACATGATAAAAATAAGATTACAGTTGTGAGAAGTGGTTCTAGATTGGAATAAAAGGTACTACTCTATCGCAGATGGCCACTCATCCTTTACGCTATCTCCATTGCTCGCCTTTGCTAGTTTATTGGTTTATATGTACCTACTCTCCTTTCTTGTGTTCGCTTCAGAAGAGCAATAATATTATTACCTATTTATTTTATTGTTTAAAGACGAATAAATTATTTTGTTTTCTTTATTATGTAACGTTTATACATATTAATAGTTTTCAAAATAAAAGTAAATTGCATACGACGATTCAGCCTGCAACATCTCACTGTTGGGCATAGGCAGATATCAAAAAACAGAATCGAGCAATTAAATATAATGTTTACCTAATTTAATCCCACCACGCTGCTCTACTACGGATTGGCGGATAAATTCCGTAGTATTAGCAACGATAGCTATCAGGTGTATAATATATTACACAACGAGGACCGACAACTTAACATGCTCTCCGAGGCTAAGGGGGGAGACCCACAATGAGAAACATCCAAACCGGTAAGAAATATTTGTACAAATACAAATATCCATCCCGAGCGGAAATCGAACCCACAAATCGCCTATCGGTGTTTAGGCGCGATCATGGTCCATGCACCACTATACCAGATCAGTTTTAAATTGAATAATAGCTAAAAATACAGTAATAACAATATACATCCAAGACGAACAAAGTATTGACCGAAGGCTTTACAAAAATCAAAAACAATATCTTCTTCTATATATTAATACGTGAAGCAAAAACTTTGTACCCCTTTTTACGAAAATTGCGCGGACGGAGGAGTAGGTTATTTTGTACACTTATAGTCTACATAGAGAAGGAGTGCAGGATGCTAATATTTTTTCAAACGATTCAGCCTGTAATATCCCACTGTTGGGCATAGGCCTCTTCCCCAAGTAAGGAGAAGGATCGGAGCTTAATCCACCACGCTGCTCCAATGCGGGTTGGCGGAATATTTTTTCAAAATTATACATAAAATATACATTAAATTAATAAAAAAAGCATTACACACACTACCACACACACGCGCGCAAATTATACTATTTTGTTGATTTGTCAAAGTCTGTAGTCAAATTAAAAAGGTATTTAAAAGAAGGTTCTTTATTGTCATAATTATTTGGTTTTCTTTAATTTAAAATTTTAATTATGGTCGAATTTCGACCTCGGGGCGACCACTAGTTAGTATTATTTTCTATTACAAAATCGTCAGTCAGCCTACGTTGCATCAGGATATCAATTTAGAAAATCTAAATTTGCAGAGACTTACGACAGTGCGTGATCTTGGGGCGATTCGTGATTCAAGGCTTCTCTTCGACGAGCATATTGACGAAATGATTAAGAAAGCTTCAAAAGCACAACACACACACACACACTTCAAAATTCGTCATACGAACCTCAGAAGGTTTTTTAAAGAAGCATCAATATAAAACAATTCACCTAGAACCGCCGCTGGGTAATTTTTGTCCCATCTGTATTCGAAATAATAATTCGAGGTACAATAAAAGCATCGTATGAAAATTACGGGGCGTCGTAATCTTTGGCACTTCGAGTGTTAAAAAAAGTTATGTAAAATTCAACGTGCAATAATTTTGTCCGCACATGTGTAATTTACATACTAGTTCTTATACGCGAAGACCTCTTATTAGCTAAATGTTGTTTAGTACTATTGCTATGTACATATTAGTATTTGTGCTGTTGGTTGTCCAAATATTGAATTAATAAAATAAGTACGAGTATATAAAATTTTGTGTAGTCTTATATTTCTTGTGGAATCATATTACGGTACGGTCTATGGAAGCAGAAACAACAATAATCGTTTATTGATATTTGTAGTACAGTTATTATATCAATAAAACAGGTAACTACTGTTCCTTACTTGAACGGAAATTTTGTATGTAACCAATAAATAGATATTAAATAGTCAAATTATCCATATAACTTATTTTTCGACTAATATATTCAACTTTATTATAACATATTGTTACTAAAACCATCCACTCAGGGAGTGTAAGAACATATACAAATAAGTAATTGCAACTTAAACCTCTCTCCGATTAGTGCAGCATAAGAGCAGAATTCTGTCACTCAAGGCTTTTGCGCACAAAAGCCGGCAGTCAACCAGGGTGTAGAGCTTATTTAGGCTATATGTACTTGTTCTATATTCTAACGTTATTAGTGTCTCCATAAATAATAAAACTGTGGTTCGCAAGAGTAGATAGATTATTAGATTAGCCCGTTGACGCAGTTTGTAGTGCGTTGTTTTCTGCTCCCGGGTTGTGGGCTCGATTCCCGATCGAATCTTGGTGGAATATTTGTATTTATTTAGCTATATCAGTCTGCTGTTATTTATAACACAAGCATTAAGTTAATACCTTAGGGACAGGTGACCGGTGGAGGTGTGAGGGTGTATGTTAGAGATATTTAAAAGGATATTTCTTCATTTAAAACTAGATGACCCTGTCAACTTCGTATCACCTACATTTGTGAAAAATATGGACAAAACACTTTCTGAACGCACCAGTAAATATTTGACAACCAAGTGACAATTTTTTTGTCAAAAGACATCCACCGCTAGGAAAATTTTGTATTGAAAAATTTAATTGTCGTTTTTAGTATTTTCCGTTACTTATTAATTACTAGCTGCTGCCCGCGACGTCGTCAGCGTGCGTTCACTGCTCGTTCCCCGTAGGTGATAGCGTGATAATATGTAGCCTATGTTCTGACCCGACTTCTTAATAATATTCGTGCCAAATTTGAAGTAAATCCATGCAGTACTTTTTGAGTTTATCCCGGACATACATTTGAAGAAATAAAGGTTCACTGCTCGTTCCCCGTAGGTGATAGCGTGATAATATATAGCCTATGTTCTGACCCGACTTCTTAACAATATTCGTGCCAAATTTGAAGTAAATCCATGCAGTACTTTTTGAGTTTATCCCGGACATACATACAGACAAACAGACAAACAGACAAACAGACAAACAGACAAAAATTCTAAAAACTATATTTTTGGCTTCGGTATCGATTGTAGATCACACCCCAAGTATTCTTTTAAAAAAATATTCAATGTACAGTTTTGACTTTTCTACCATTTTATTATATGTATAGATTATTTATGTTTCTCACCGAATTCTCCGAAATCTCCCTGAACTTTTACAAATATGTCAAGATCAAAATCAGCCATTCTCGAGTTAAAGCGAGACTAACTAACAGCATTTGATTTTTATATATATACTAGCTGTCTGAGCCCACTACTTCGTCCGAGTGGAATTTAACAAAAAAGTCATTTATATAATTAATACATTTTTAAATAAAAGTAGCCAAAGTTACGCCTTATTATATCAGCTATATATTATAATATCAGCAATAGCATGAAATTCCCATCTAAATCTGTCCAGCCGTTTCAGAGATTAGCCGGAACAAACAGACCGACAGACAGAATTTAAAAAAAAAAAATGTTATTTATGTATATGTACCATGTATACAGCCTGCATTTAGTAAAAAGCGGTTATTTTAATATTACAAACAGACACTCAAATTTTGTTCATTTGTATAGAACTATAGATGTTAGATAAGATAGATCTAAAATACCGACGGTGCCGTAGAATAACGTTACATGTGAATATAGTACGAAATCAATTTTATTTAATAATTTACTTCAGGAGTCGAAGATCTATCTATACATGCAAAAAAAATAATTTTACGACCAATAGTTTCTGAGATTCTGAGGCGAACAACGTCCCATGTGTTTGTGTCTCCGTATTATAATGAACTAGATGCATATGTGACGGAGCTCGCGGCCGGCGGTAGCACGCGTTGGCCGTGCCTAAGTCACTTGTTACGTTGTTGAGTGGAAAACGAGCTTGTGCGCACGAGTTACCGTATTCGCCGATGATAAAGTTATTTTTCTTAAATAGTATTCATAATTAGTACTAAAACATGTCCAAATATAATAACAGATCTAATAAAATCCTTGATTTGGTGAAAAACAACTGTAAAAATTCGGAAGAAGAATTTGATAGTGGAAAGATATCTGGTTATAACAAGGAAATTTCGAATTATCCCGGTAAGTTAATCTTATTCCTTATTAATATGTATAACAAAATTGCATTTTAACGATTGTTTTATATTCTATGGTGGTTTATTTTAATTTACATAAGTAACGCCAAACTTCGCGTTTCATATTCGTATGTGACGTTATTTAATGGAGATTAGTCTTTACATTGTTTCTTACAAAAATGCTCTTGCAAATTAAATCAAATTGTAAAAGACATCTTTGACTACTAATGGAAAACTTAATTTGTTGATATTAAAGTATGAGTTACAAGTAGTGATATGTCGTTTTACCACGGACATATTCTGACGTTTTTGAGTTATATGTGAAGATAGAACGTTCTTTTACGGAAATCTTGATGACATATGTGAAGACAGAACGCTCTTTTGTGGAAATCCTGATGTAATATGTGAAGATAGAACGTTCTTTTGCGGAAAACTGATGTAATATGTAACATTGGTACGTTTTTTCTTCCAGAAAAATACTGTAATTTGGTTTAAATTGCTTTTTTTAAATTAAATTATCAATTTATTCGTATCCAAATAAAATTGTTTTCTTTTATTTTTGTAATTTTTATATTTTATATTATTTTTTCAGTTTCAAAGACACCTGTAAACCCATCATCGTCACCATTACATCCGGGTTCATAAAACATTGCTTTAGAGCTATTAGTTAGTCAGTTCAGCCTATTGTAGTTCACTGCTGGACATACCCTCCCCAAGTTCGCGCCAGACATCCCGATTTTCCGCAATCCTCCATGAAGACTACACCGGCAATCTTACGTAGATCGTCGGTCCAACGGGCCAGAGGACGTCCCACAATGCGTTTGCCAAGACGCGGTCTCCACTCCAGGATCCGTCTGCTCCAACAGCCATCGGTTCTGCGACACAGATAACCAGCCCACTGCCACTTAAACTTGCTAATTCTGTGGGCTATGTCGATTACTTTCGCTCGCGGATAGTCTCATTTCTAATCCTATCTTTGAAAGAAACCCCAAGCATAGCCCCTTCCATTGCACGTTGAGCGACTTTAAACTAGTGGACCAGTCCGTCAGTGTCCATGTCTCGGCTCCGTATGTCAACACAACCAGGACGCATTGCTCGAAGACTTTTGTCTTCAAGCATTGTGGAATCTTCGAAGGCAAGACTCGACGAAGCCTGCCAAACGCCGCCCAGCCCAACTAAACCATCCTATCAGCCTCCTTCTCGAGTTGTTTCAACCTGGTTGAATGGTGTGGCCAAGGTAGACATAATCCTGAACAACTTCGAAAAGGATACCGTCAACCGATACCCGTCTCGGTATTACTTGGTTGTTAAACATAACTTTCGTTTTATCTAAGTTCATACCGAGACCCACTCGTCGGGAGGACTCGTTTAGGCCGGCCAGCATTCGGCCTAGCTCATCCGACGTCTCCACAAAGATTACGAAATCGTCGGTAAAACGAAGGTGCGAGATGAATTCGCCGTTGACGTTGATGCCTCGTTCCTCTCAATCCAAGGTCATAAAGACATCCTCCAGCGCAGTGGTAAATAGTTTCGGTGATATTACATCTCCCTGTCTTACCCCACGCCGCGCCGGAGGAAAATGCACAGCCTGCTCCGGTGGGTGGAATTCGTCGAGTCTTCTGGCGAGACGATTCGTAACAACCCTTGAAAACAGCTTAGACGTGGCTCAAAAGTGAGATTGGTCTGTAATTCTTCAACAAAGACTTGTCACCTCTCTTAAAGAAGCACCACCACACTCCTGGACCACGCCTCCGGCGTGGTACCTCGGTGGATGACGGCGTTAAAAAGTTTATATTTCTATTCTGCTCAATCAGAGATCTCTCTCGTATTTGAGCAGCGGAGGTCTCGGCGTACAAGTTTCCGTATCCTCTTAGACAAAGCCTTCTGTTCTGGCAAAGCTGCTTGGGCAGCGGACAACTCGCACCTCCGCCGCATCAGATCCAAGGCTTCGGGAGAAAGTTTAGAATGCTTCGTTGACTACCTCGGCGGAAAGTGTTTGCGACCCAGTGTACACACCATCTTCACCATGTTGTCGGTCATCTCGTCCACTTCGCCAGCGAATCGAATCGGTTTTGGAGCTCCAGTTGGAACTGCTCGGAGCCACATAGTATTTGGAGCAGCGTAGGTCAGAGAGTAGATTTCATCAAGCGCGTATTCAGAGTGCCCCGTAATAGCCGGTGGTCGCTGCTGGTGTTAACCGGTTCTAATTATAATAAATACAAAGAAAGAACAAAATGTGATGTTGGAGACTGATAATTTTAGTATTTTATGTGAGTTTAAGAAACGTTGATTGATTTAAAAAAGTGAAGATATTTTTTATGTTTAATTATTATAAATTTGGTACTTTTAAAATTTTTTGACTGATTTTGTTTTTAAAATGTTTTATTTTTAATCGATTTTATACAAACAATAATAAATACTATTTATGACACGCTACTTATGAAAATGACTGCTCAAAATAAATCTGGAATATGCATATAGGACGAAATAACTAGCTTAAGTTTCATAAAAAAACGTTCCATTTGCATCTGGATCCTTAGAGCCTCCGGTGAATAACGTCACATGTGTAAATGTGACAGCAACAAGTCCATTATAAAACGTTATATATAAACATCGACCCTACTATCTTTTTAAATAAAACTGTTTCAAAATAATTAATAATACTGATAGATAAAATCACAGGCTTAATGTAAATTTTCCCAAAGTATGAAAGCGCCAGGTTTTTCCGTTTCCGAAATATAACAATTGAAAACTTTGAACGGCTCTACTGTAAAACGACTATTTTGCAGATAGTACGTTATTCTACGGCACCGTCGATACGAGTACTATCTAATGCAGCTACGTAGTAACGTGCCACTATATTTATTTAAGACGAACGTGTGTGTATAATATAAGACATTTAGTATTATTTTTTTATTAATAACAAGCGACACGCCCCGGCTTCGGTGTTCCTCAACTATATTATGCATGTATTATACATTTAAACCTTCCTCTGGAAACACTCTATTTACTGAAGAAAACCGCATCAAAATCCGTTGCGTAGTTTTTAAGATCTAAGCATACAGACAGCGGGATGCGACTTTGTTTTATACTTTCAGTTATTAGTGATTGTACCAAAATTATGAATAAAGTTTAAATGAAAAATTAGTTTCATTAACACACTACGGATTTTTAACCGACTTCCAAAAAAGAAGGAGGTTCTCAATTCGCCCTGTATTTTTTTTTCTTTTTTTTTTAATGTAGGTATGTTAGCTCAGAACTTTTGACTGGGTGGACCGATTTCGATCAATTTTGTTTTAATTGAAAGGTATTGCGCGTCATGTGGTCTATTTAAATTTAATTGAGATCTAACAAGTACTTTTAAAATTATATCTAACTAGCTGTCCCCGCAAACGTTGTTTTGCCATATATGATATTAACCCCCGTAACCCCCTCTTGTGGGTGGAATTTCGTAAAATCCGTTCTTAGCTGACCTCTACTCGGCGAAAGGAATATTCCTACCAAATTTCAAGTCTCTACGCCTTATGGTACCAGAGATATCGTGATGAGTCAATGGGTGGGTAACTCTTTTATATATATAGATAATGCGTATTTACTTGACTACTTATCCGTCGACCTACGTTGTAATATACCGCATAACTTTTTACTCGGTGTAATGATTTTGACGATTCTTACTTTAATCGAAAGCTAATACTTGTCATGTAGTCTTGTTTAAATTAGATCGGGATCTGATCACAACTTTTTGAGTAATCTTTAATAGCGCGTATTTACTTGACTATTTTTTCGTCTTATTACGTAGTACTTGTCGATGTAATTGAAGTCGGTTTTTTTTTCGTTTTTTTTTTTTTTTTTTTTTTTTTTTATGTAACTAGGTTGGCAAACAAGCGTACGGCTCACCTGATGGTAAGACCGTAGCCTATAGACGCCTGCAACACCAGAAGCATCGCAAGCGCGTTGCCGACCCTATCCCCAATCCCCCCCAGGAGCTCTGGTCACCTTACTCACCAACAGGAACACAATACTGGTTGAAAACAGTATTATTTAGCTGTGGTCTTCTGTAAGGTCGAGGTACTACCCCAGTCGGGCTGCTCCAATTTTGAGCAGGAAATTTCCTGCTGTGCCCTACCTCGTTTGCGAGCAAACACAATTATTTCGGTTGCAAGCAGTATGGAAATAAATTCTTACTTACCCAAATATGTAATGACACTTAATATAAAAAAGGAGCAGTGTTCTTTTTGTGCAAAACAGCTCAATCGCGAGCAAATAATTATGCGATAATAAAACTCTCATACTCGATTTCCTGGTACTTAGAGTTGATTGAGTACCAGACTACCTTGAGTGTAACAATAATATATTACGTGATCACTAAATCACGATAAAGTACGGAGTATCGAAGATGTAAAATGCTTTTTTTATTAATCACTGCGACTCGGCGAACGTCACCTGATTTTGTGAAGTGAAGCTTCTTTAGGCGCATGAGGGGTAAAATTTGAGCGATCGGTAACGCGGCAGCGTCATGGCGTTCAGTACTTGGATGACCGCCTGGGGACACCGCGTTAGGTTGGCTATTTGTTTTTTTTTTGCAATTAATATTTTTTTGTATTATAAAGCTCACCTGATGTTAAGCGATCACCGTAGGTCATAGACGTTTGCAACACCAGAAACTTCGCAAGCGCGTTGCCAGCCCCATCCCCAGTTCCCCCCAGGAGTCTGTCAGTCAGTCACCTTACTCACCAACAGTAACACAACACTGCTTGAAAACAGTGCTATTTAGCTGTAAGGTCGAGGTATTACCCCAGTCGGGCTGCTCCATATTTTGAGCAGGTTTCCTGCTGTGCCCTACCTTAGTCGATAATTTGATTTCGATGCAAACTAACAATCAAATCTTTCCTTTTTATAATCTTACTAGCTTCTGCGCGCGACTTCGTCGGCGTGGACTCCACTCCTGTTGGTCTTAGCGTGATGATATATAGCCTATAGCCTTCCTCGATAAATGGGCTATCTCACACTGAAAGAATTTTTCAAATCGGACCAGTAGATCCTGAGATTAGCGCGTTCAAACAAACAAACAAACAAACAATCAAACAAACTCTTCAGCTTTATTATATTAGTATAGATATATAAAATTCTCGTGTCACATAAATTAAATAATATATAATAAATTCTGAAATAATATTCTTATTATATACCCTTTTAATCAAAGTAATAAAAAATATTTTACCTAAATAGTTAGAGAGATAACTTTATGGACTTCATTAAAAATAAAAACATTGTGATCAGAACCATCGATATTTACTCAACTTGCAACCGCCGAAGGCAGTACAAGCACTAATGACTGAGATTAAAGAACGTTTTGCTCTTTTCAGAGACGACAAAGACGTCTCAAAGAACTAATCGCATCTAATAACTCACATTGGATGCAGTTGAATGGACCTGGAAACTAATGGTCGATAACTTTATATCGGTATTGACACTTTTTCTTTTTAGAAGTCAACCTGAAAATGATTTCATCGGCTTTCTACAAACCAATTTATACCAGCCCGTTGGCACAGTGTGTTGTGACCTTGCTTTCTGCTTTGCGTGGGTTATGGGATCGATTACCGCTCCGAGTTTGAGTGATATATCTGAGTCGACTCTTTCCCAAAACACAGGCATTAAGTTGCCTACCTTACCTGACAAACAACTGACTTGAACTTGGTGTGGTAAAGATATTTATTTGTTTATTATTATTTATATGTGTTATTCGCAGTCCCCATTCACACCTTTTATCTCTTGGATTCTTACGTTAAGTAAATATCTGTAACTTTATCGGCAATCGGTGAAACAGACCCTTAAACTTTCATTAAACCATTTCTAATTCGCAATTGATACAAGCACTTGTACTTTTACCTATACTTTATTTATTACATCTCTAGGTAAGTAGTCATAACATTTTGATAATGCTCGAATACAATAATTTCTCTTTTGTGGATGATAGATTCAAAAACAAAAAAAGAAGATAAAGTTATTCATGATACTCGTATAAAATAAAGACTGCCAAATAAAAGAGTAGTCAGCTGTCAGATCAGGTGGACCTATTCTGTTGTAGTCTGAATGAATTTACAAGGGCTGTTTTATTTATTACTAGCTGACCCAGCGAACTTCGTACCGCCAAACTGTCGATTCTTTAATTTTTAATTTTTTTTAATACTTATCCTTCCCAGAACCCCTCCATTAACACTTAAACTTTATGGAATGGTATTAAA
The DNA here is from genome assembly GCA_905220545.2 of Melitaea athalia. Lineage (NCBI taxonomy): Eukaryota > Metazoa > Arthropoda > Insecta > Lepidoptera > Nymphalidae > Melitaea > Melitaea athalia. The sequence continues at coordinate 7,835,365 of HG992176.1, read as the reverse complement.
GTTCAAAATGACTTTTCAGTATTATTACGAATCTTTTGTATGGGAATATAGAAAAGTGTTATTTTTATACTTTTTCAGGGAATTTTTCAAATTTTCTCTCCGTAAAAACTATTCTCGTACTTCAAGGAATAATAAAAAAAAAAAAAGAATTAGCGAAATCGGTTCAACTGCTCTCGAGATTTGCGCTCAGCAACACATTCAGCGATTCATTTTTATATATATAATTAAGAGATATGTAATGGTTAGTGTCGCTTTAGGTAGTATCTAAACCTGTAATGGTAGTATATTTATGACAATAAATAAATAAATAAAGTAGTAGTATTAATTATTAGGTTTTTGCTGTGTGGCTACGGCATAGAATTTAGCCTCCCCCTCTCTTCCCGTGGGTGTCGTAAGAGGCGACTAAGGGATAACATAGTTTCACTACCACCTTGGAACTTAAAAGCCGACCGATGGCGGGATAACCATCCAACTGCTGGCTTTGAAGTACACAGGCCGAAGACGGGCAGCAGCGTCTTCGGTGCGACAAAGCCAGCCCTGCGGTCACCAATCCGCCTGCCCAGCGTGGTGACTATGGGTAAAACACATGAGTTCACGCCACTATTGGCGCGAACTTGTGGAGGACTATGTCCAGCAGTGGACTGCGATAACCTGAAATGATGATGATGATGATTAATTAGGTAGATATAAGATAACTCTGAAATACCAATAATACCGTTTTACATCATTTTCTTTATCTATCATTTAATAATTCGCAAATAGTCTTGCCAGAATATTTCTTTTATCTGACGTTAGCAACAGATAGGTCTCTCTACAGAGATTTATTGACCGTAATAATAAATCAATTCTAAGGCGGGTGATAGACGTACGAACTTAGCGGTTTTTAAGATCGCGTACTTACTCGGCTCGACGTCGGTGACACACGTGAAGCTTACTCATTCTGTATTGCGATGTCGTCGACAGAAGAAGCTTTGTGTTATATAGAAAAAATTGTATCGATATTACATTAATTTAAAAAACCAAATAAAGACGAAGTTCGGAAATCATTCATTTTGAGTAATTTCTCAATCAAAAGTAACAAAAACGCCGGCGACATGCACGAAAAAGGATGACTCATTGTAGCGTTACGTTCATTGTACGCTTGCGCCGCATCTATCTCTTTTCCACTCGATATGCCTATGCGTGCGAAGATACGTTTTTTATGACGTTGTCACGTTAAACCAGTGGTCGGCAACCTTTTGGTAGGCAAGGGCCACGAGGTGGCCAAATAAACTGAAGGCGGGCCGCACTTATGATTTAAACCCTAGACTCTACCTGATACCTACATATAATTGGTCATATCCCATAGAAAAAATGAAAATGCTATTAAAATTTTTAAAACATATGGAATTTAATACGTACACGTAATACTTACATTATACAGCACAACAGCATTTTTGTTGTATGGATTTTTTTATGGATCTAGCTGCATTTTCTACCCTAATTCTAAATTTGTACTCAGATTTTTGCTAGCAGCTCTACATTTTGAGATATGAAGGGTAGCTATTTTTGTCAAAAAAACATGGTTTCCCGTCATATAACAATATATTTAAACAACATTTTCTTTTATGTAACTTTCTTGAATAAGTTGGAGTTTTACTACTATTCTGGATAATCCAACAGTAGTCAGCCATCATACTTTCACTCCAATAGCCCTGGTAGCGCTCCTCCATGAAGCGAATATCCTGATGAAAGCGCTCTCCCTGCTTCTCGCTTAAATGTCCAAGATTTACAGAAAATCGATCAACGTGGCTATAAGTGAAATGCATCTTAATGCTCATGTTGTATCCAAGGTGCTGAACGTATAATGGTAACTGCTTGACGTGGTCAGGAAAGTCGACGGACTTCTTATTTCCCGAAAAGTTTTTTACAAGCCAAAAAAACTAATTCCAGGTATTTTTTCAGCAGTTGTCATACTTTCCGTAAAATTTACATCGTTTATTAATTTTCTAATTTGTAGTCCTTCGAAAATTCCAGCTTTTAAATTCTCAGCACTCAATTTTGGAAACGATCTGGATATACAGTGGCGTGTAAAAGTTTTAGGCCACCCTGTTTTTTCCATGTAACTGACAAAATATTTTTTTCTTTCACTTGTTTTTTGTTCGAGTTGTTTGAGAGGACCATAATAAAGATTATAACGTTAATAATTATGTAAAATATAATATTGTACAACAGTAAATGACTTTCAACAGTGTGCAAAAGTATTGGGCCACCGCAATTCACGAATTTGCCGGACCTTACTGCACAAGATTTTTTGATATTTTTTTCTCATTGGTTTCTAAAAACGCTATGCACAAGGAATATGCTAAAAATAACTATTATTTCTGCCTCAATGCCGAAAATTTTTAACGATAAAACTTGAAATATGCAAACATTAAGCTCTGTGAAATTTTGTTCAAACCACGTTCAAACTTTTTCAGAAAAAAATTTCGTGTTACATCACAAGAGTTTTATTGGTGAGTAAAAGTACTGTCAAATGTTAAAATTTAAAATTTAACTAAACAAATGGAATACTGGAGAAATATCTGAGATACGCGATCGCGGTTCGTTCATGCATTTATTTTGATATTTATAGCTTATTTACAAAACATTCGCGGGCCGCAAGTAAGAGCTCCGCGGGCCGCATGCGGCCCGCGGGCCGCGCGTTGCCGACCACTGCGTTAAACTATCATCCGTAAACCAACTTTGTAGACAACTAATTTTTTTTTCAATACAAACCTTGTTGATTTATTATATTGTTTTATATTTTGCGTTACAAGACAATCCTATTCCACAAAGGTGAACAAAAAGTCATTGAAAGCCTTCCTAATTTTTTTTACCTATGTTTTTTGTATTTGTTAACGGTTCTATTGTGTTTAAAAATGAGTGCAAATTAATGGTATACTGTCGATTTTCGTTGTTATCGTATTAATTAATATAAATGTTAGATAAATTATTATTATAATAGACTAGCCGACCCGCGCCCACTTCGTTGGGCGTTAATTATCTTTGTGATGCAATTATATTGTGTAGCTCTTAGTACTGTTTTATTAGGTTCATTGTTTAGAATTTGACTTATAAAATCGTAATAATATCGTGTATTTATTATTTTAAATCACAGAACCAAATAACATACCTACTTTATAAATAAAATGTTGCTCCAACGCCATCTATCAAAAAGCGAAAAAACTTCGTCGTCGATTGACGTTGGTTAACTGAAATAAGAGTAAATAAAATAAGTAGACTAATAAATAGCGATAGATGGCGATCGTTTCTTTGTCATTTTGATAATATATTTTAATATTTTTCTTTTTTACTGAATTTTTTGTACAATTACAATAAAATATAGTCTATGTCACTCCTGAATAGTGTAGCTTTTTGTTAGTGAAAGAATTTTCATGATCGGATCAGTATTTGCGAAGATTATCCCCGATATACAAACAAAGTTATAAACTTTTCCTCTTTATAATATTAGTATAGATAACGTTGTGGTTGACGGGGTTTGTCATTTTCGACAAATTATTTAATACAACAAAAGCTATTGATACAAACTGTGTTTAGTGTTTGTCGATTAATTAATCACGTAAATTTCGAAAGGAGGAGTTCAGCAAAAATCACGAAATATTCCATTAACTAGTATTAATGACGAGTACGACGATAATAACGAGATATTACGTGTATTTTGAAGTAAAACTTCTTTACTCACGCTTGATTTGGTTAGTAATCTGGTGAAGGGGTGACAATAACGTTACGAAAAGTGTTATCGGGCTGGGCAAACGGAAGTTGAGAGGGAAATATAAGTTTGTGAAGATAGAAAGAGAGATAGTTACGTTTCGTAAGCTTTACTTCAGTCGTGTGGTCTAAAGCACACTCGTTTTTGAAGTAAAACTTCTTTACGTACGCTTAACTTTAGAAGTGAGCTGGTGAATGCGTGACGAGAGCGTTACGAAAAGTGTGATCGAGTGAGGCGAACGGAACAAGAGAGAGGGGTGCGAGCACACATTTTGTTTGTCTCAGATGGAGCTACAGAATTTTTTTTTTTTCGCTAAGCGCGCAATTAATAAACCGAAAAATGGACAGTAAATACTCTACTGAAATCTCTACTTTCTGTTGGTGTAAAAAATATACATTACTATGGTAAATGTTTTCAGAAAATTCAAAGAAATAACAGGTAACACACACTTTTTTATCGATTAATTTTTTTTTTCTATTTTGTTATTTTGTTTTAATGTATAGTAATTATTATTAATAAAATGTTTTACTTATTGATTATTAAAATGATATAATAATTTTGAGATCTAACCTTGTAGGCATTGATTTATAGGTTTTTTTTTATAAATCAACTAGCGACCCGCTCCGGCTTCGCACGGGTGCAATGCTGATACTAAATATAAAATATAAAATAAATATTTGCAATCTAAAGCGCAAAAACTGTGTTTATTTACGACATCACATTAGAATTAGGTAATTCAGCTATGCAATTAAAGGCAATTAGGCTATGTCTGTGACCCGCTATGTATATAAATATTGTGAGCAGGTGGCATGTGGTGGTTTCGGCATGCACGATTGGCTGTCTCGTGTTTGTCCTTATCATTTCATGTTCCATTACTGCGTTTTTATATTGTATTTGACTTTAAATTTTTAAAAGAGTACCGTGAGTTTTTTGCGCCAGCTTTTTTTCTCTCGGCCTACACTAGGAACATTACTTTATGTTTTTGTAACATCTAATAAAGCCGAGGTAAAAGTAAAAGTAGATAGGTGATGTCTACCGAGACATTAGAAATTTTGACTAAGTTAAGGCTGCTTATAACACTGGGTACGTTACGTAAGTTTGTAATGTACCAAATGTTAATGTTAATGTATACATTTATATTTTATTGATACTTTGCTGCCTTAACTTTTTTTTATTATTGTTTAGCTTTTTTGTAAATGACATTTTTATTTTTCTTTTTTTACTTTCGTTAAGTGTGTGGATCCACCTTATGACGAAATAAATGTTTTCATTTCATTTCAGAAAATTTTAAAACTATCAGTGTTCCTCTGCTATATTATCCATGTATTATACGTATAAACCTTCCTCTGGAATCACTATATTTACTAAAGAAAACCACATCTAAATCCGTTGCGTAGTTTTAAAGATCTAAGCATATATACAGACAGACAGACAGCGGGAAGAGACTTTGTTTTAAATAATTTATTTAATTTGTTTTACCCGCCCCGTCTTCGCACGGTTGCAATGCTGAAAGTAAATACTATCTAAGTACAATAAAAGATACGTTAGAAATCTCTAAAATTATCAGCGTTCCTCTACTATAATATGCATGTATTATACAAATAACGCATCAAAATCCGTTGCGTAATTTTAAAGATCTAAGCACATAATTATAGGGACAAACAGCGGGAAGCACTGTTTTATAATATGTATTGATGCTTATATTATATTTACCGCCGATGTTTTAATAACAGGCTGAATTTTTAATCATATTATGTGTAGCTGAATCTTGAGTAGATACGACGAGTCGAACAACTTTTTATCTATATATATAAAAGAGATTTCCACCCATTGACTCATCACGATATGTCTGGAACCATAAGGCCTAGAGACTTGAAATTTGGTAGGAATATTTCTTTCGCCAAGTAGAGGTCAGCTAAGAACGGATTTTACAAAATTCCACCCACAAGAGGGGGTTGCGGGGGTTAATAACATAAATGGCAAAACAACGTTTGCGGGGACAGCTAGTATATAATAAAAAATGTCGCATCGGTGGGGTATCAAAGTTATCCGATAAAGAGTAATTTTTTTTATGAATATTGAGATAATTGGACCATAAACTCGGAAAAACAATTGTTCTACAAAATTGATGCTTTGACTGAAGTGTCCGAACGTGTCCAAATGATGTGGTCATAAAAATATTGATAACCAGTTTATTTTATATACAGATTTTTTATATAATTGGGTCGGTAAACGACTCACCTGATGGTAAGCAATTACAGTAGCTTATAGAAGCTTGCAACACCAGAATCATCGCATCTCACAGGAGCTCTGGTCACCTTACTTACCACAGGAACACAAAACTTCTTGAAAGCGTCACTACATATTTAGCTGTGATATTCTGTAAGGTCGAGGTACATAATATGTCCAGTCGGGCTGATCTAGGTTTCGAGCAGTATATTTCCTGCTGTGCCCTGCCTCATCGTCAGTAAAACACTTAAACAGCTTAGTAAATGTTTGTATAATTAAATGGCCACATAGTGCTACTTTAGTGGTACGTTTTCCTAGTACTTCGCGTAGAAGTTTTCCATTCTATGGCAACACTTTTTTATTATTAATAAAATTTAATTGATAGTAGAACACAATTTTACCGCCGTCCTACAAAACGTGATTTGTATTTACAGGAAACAGGATTCGATATACCTACCTGTGACAATGTTAGACTATTATAAATATCACCTATATAATAATCACCTATACAATAATCAATCACCTTGGCAAGGTAATTGTGAAGACATTTTTGTATTTTTGTTGTACTTATACTAAACACAAACACAACACAGGCCGAAGACGGGCAGCAGCGTCTTCGGTGCGACAAAGTCAGCCCTGCGGTCACCAACCCGCCTGCCCAGCGTGGTAACTATGGGCAACACACATGAGTTCACGCCATTATTGGCGCGAACTTGTGGAGGCCTATGTCCAGCAGTGGACTGCGATAGGCTGAAATGATGATGATGAATGATACTAAAAACGCGGTCAAGTGACAAGCTTTAGCGTTCAATCACGCAATCTTCATTAAAACACACATTAAACACATTTAAAAATTAATGCTAATACATGTCTCCAATTTGTTAGGAAAGTTTACAGAAAATTTATTTTAATTTATTATATCTTCACATAACTAATGTTTAATTTTATTAAAAGATGTACATCAATTGTATATTGCATTAGTGTCTGATCATGTTAGTTATTCCGTATTACACGTTACTGAATTAATTTAACGCACATCATAACACGTTCTGAAACATTAGTTCATGTGAGGTAGTTTGACATGTTATGTACATAATATTTAAATATTACAAGAGTAGTTACAAAATTTGAATAAATTAGCATTTGTTTACCTAATAACCGAAGCCATTGATTTTGTGATTATAAACAAGACAACAGTGAAACTATTATTCCATTACTGAAGATTAACATAAATTTGAATACTAATGAACGGTAAATAAACTTTTTATAAAATGGAAGCTAGAGTGTAACATATGCATTTGAGAATTAATTTGATATGTTATATGATTTATTGATTAAGATATTTTTTACATTTTTTGAAAAAGGAATTAATTCCAGTTTAGTGTAATTGTAGTGCAGTGCCGATATAAACTGTCTGAATTCTTACAAATCGCAGGACTCTGCCTTCAAAGAAAATTCGTAAAGAGTGTGAAATACGAGCTCTGTGAATAGCGATTTTTTACTTAACATAAGCAATGGCGTCTTACTATATACACATAAAGTTAATAAGTAAAGTAGAAAAAGTAAAACATTTACTAAGATTAAAAAACAATATGGTTTTAAAGCGATAAAGAAAATTATAGTTCTATAGTTCATGACGATTTTCTATATTACTAACAAAACAAAAAAATTATAATCTTATATTTCTAAACTCGTGAAGCCAGTATCTTCCAATTTCCCAATAGTAACATATATCATAATATTGTAATCTGATAAAAGAAAAATCAATGTACTAATAATGAAACTGATCGCTAAATAATATTGAAAAATATATCAGATTTAAAAAATATAACTTTAATATTCAATAATGTATTTATCAAATTAGCTACCTAGATAGCTATTGCGTAACTTAATTTAGTTATAAAAATAATTTACCTGAACGTGACTACTGTTTCTGCAATAAAATTCCAAGAAATAATTTATTAATTACTATAAAACGTGACGCATTTACGTCGTTGACGAAAAAATCCGTTAACATATTATATTTCAATAGTGCCAACTCAGAAAGTTTTAGGGTTGACGCTGACTGACCCTTTTACTGTCTGACCACTTATTTCAGGAGCTTCACGGTTTGCGTTCACAGATATGGATGCTATAAGCCACAGACCAATAACAATTTCTATGATTTCAATTACATTTTATTTGAATTGAATTAAGCCTTTCGACTTTTTAACCAACTTCAAAAAACGAGGAGATTCTGAATTTTTCTGTGTGTTTTTCACGTAGGTACTGTTGTACCCAATTTGAATGTAATTTTTCTAATCGAAACCCAGTGCTCCTATTTGAATTTGATCGAAGTCTGATGATCAATTTTTTATTTTTCCCTAATAATGCGTATTTAATTAAGTATGTTTTCGTCTATCTACGTTATATTACTTGTCGATGTTAATTTGAGTCAGTTTTGTAGTTTTGTAGTCGTTAGTGTACGAAATGTAAACAGTATAAATTAGTGTTATGAACGCTACATATATATTTCTATATTATATTACGTCCTACTCTTAGATTCTACGGGTTCGGTTTTATTGGATCATTAACCACATTAAAACAAGTGATTGGCTTGTTTAGTACCTTAATAATCTTAATAAAGTAAATCGAAATAAATAAATAAAAATTGTGTTCGTAATCTCGGGAAATACGTGCCGCGAGCATAGTTATTATTATAATTAAGTAATGAAAAGTTACTACAACGTTGTATATCAACTAAACTATTCTTAAAAAAACGGCCATAAAACTTCACTCTTTACAAATTTGTTCAAATCTTTATCGTAAATTAGTTAATCCTTAACAAAAATAAATATTTTGATTAATTGTAAATGTTTAAATTCATGTGGCTTCAGTAAATTATAAGTCAGTAGAATCTATAACTGGAATATTTATGTAAAACCGACAGACCCGTACCAGAAACTGAGTCAGACAATCGAGTTTTTATTTCGTACTTTGTAATGTTTAATATTGTAAATTCGATATTGGTTACAGTTTAGCAGCACTTCCTTGATTCTCTGGTATTTAGATATTCGAATAATTTTGAAGATAAGATATATAATTATGTATAATCAAGTGGATACTTTGCCATAATGTACCTACTCTTAATAAATTTCTAGTTTTGCGAGCATAAAGCAGATATGAACATAAGTTTATAGTTCTAATTTCAAATTGAGGTGTAGTTTCCAGCTTAAAATCGGAAGCAACCCCTCTCACTCATCACTGTTCCTACTTAAAGTCTTAAACTTTACAAAAAATAACAGCCAAAGAATTCTGCTCCCAAGTAGTTACTGGGCTTAGTAAGGTGATATTTAGGGCCTATGCAAACCACGTTTTTTAAACGCGCGTCGACGGCGCGCTTTTGTCCCACAGAGCGGTTTGTTGTCGTTTGTATCGATACAAACGCGCGGCACCGGTGCACCTGTATCGATAGGCACGCGCGTCAACGGCGCGTTTTAAAAACGTTTTTATCCTATAGAGCAGTTTGTTGTCATTTGTATCCCCTAAGGCCCTAAGGGCCTATGCAAACCACGTTTTTTAAACGCGCCGCCGACGCACGTTTGTAGCGATACAGATGCGATACACACGCGAGTCAGACGCAGCCTGTAGACCTTTGCACACCTGTATAATAAAAACGCGCCGTTAACGCGCGTGTGTAGCGATACAGACGCGATGCAAACGCGCGTGTGTAGCGATACAGACGCGCGTTTTAATCGATACAAATGACAACAAATTGCTCTGTACGATAAAAGCGCGCCGTCGACTCGCGTTTTTAAAACGCGCTGTTGACGCGCGTGTGTAGCGATACAGACGCGATGCAAACGCGCGTGTGTAGCGATACAGACGCGCCTGTGTCGCGCGTTTTAATCGATACAAACGACAACAAATTGCTCTGTAGGATAAAAGCGCGCCGTCGACGCGCGTTTTTAAAACGCGCCGTTGACGCGCGTGTGTAGCGATACAGACGCGATGCAAACGCGCGTGCGTATCGATACACGTGGTTTGCATAGGCCCTAATAAAACAAATAATAACAGATATTGTTAAATACATAAATGTGGTTTCGTAACTTCATAATTTTATTTATCAAGTAGATAACAAAGTTAAGACGGAAACACTTTCAGTTTCAGAGAAATATTTATAGTTGACAACTTGATATGTTCTTTTTACCAGCCTGGCGCAACTTCAAGGTAAAAAAACGACTGTATGAAACGGGAGCGAATTTTGAACCCGTCTAAGTTTGAAAAAACATCGACATCTACAAAGCAGTATGTAATTGACGGCATTCGAATTTAGGCGGATTATACTTCGCCGCCATCTTTGGCCGCCATATCGTGTCATACTGTCATTTGACTTGACATTTCTTTTTTGCCATAAGTGTGGTAGCTGAGAAGTCGGATCTGTGCTCTTTATATAAAAAATTTAACCATCTAATTAGGTATTTGCTATATATTTGGCGTATATTTGGGTATAGTGATCGTCTAAGGCAAAAATGAGTGGGTTCCAAAAGAAAAAGTGCAAAATATGTGGTGCAAAAACATGTCGAATGGACGGCCAAAAAAGAATATTCATGGCAAGATTTCCTCTAGACGAAGATCGGTAAGTGCAGAATATAATTTATTACCGCGTAAAATAACTGTGTAAATTATAATTTTCATCAAACTGTTGGTTTTTCGAGTAAAATAATGCATAACCTTATTGATATGCAAAGAATAGTGTTGTGTATGTTTTATCGATAATTAATTTTGATTTGAAGTGAAGAACAGATGACGAGGTGAAAATGTATTATTGATATTTACTACTCTTTATACCAATCTGATAACTCAGACTAAGTATTACTCAAAACAATCTTAACGATTCTGGTCAAAGATATAAGTACTCTTTGCAATTCCCTCTGAGATAATTGTATTTTTATTAATTATCATCAGGTATCTATTACAAATTTTAACATAGTTTTCTTTTTAGCTGCAAACAATGGGTAAAGGCGACTGGTAACGAAAACTTGATAAACGTGCCTATAGAAAAATTGAATCAATTAAAATATATTTGCGGCAAGCATTTTCATACAAAATATTTCAAGAAAAGGAAAACACAGTTAAAGAAAAATGCTGTTCCACATATTGATATTGCTAAAAATCCATTAATAGATGGAACGTTCCATAGTTTTCCATTGCACATCCAATATGTGGCTAAAAGTGACAAAAGAGAAGATGTTTTAAATGATCATAATTACTACAGCCGCAATCCTCATCTAGCCTACACCGGCAATCTTACGAAGATCGTCGGTCCAACGGGCCGGAGGACGTCCCACACTGCGTTTGCCAAGACGCGGTCTCCACTCCAGGACAAAACAGGACACTTTTTTTGTTAAAGTTTGAACAAAATAAAACTCTGAGTATAGATACTTTGTTTTTTTTTTAATTATTAACCTACCTGAACTATTAACAAAAATTGTCATAAGGGTCACAAACTCGTCTCGACAAATATCGATATCGATAATTTCTGTGAAATCCACGTGAAATCCCTATTTATTTTGTTCTTGATATTGGCATTACGTATGTCATGAAGATGACGTTTGCGACTTCATATTGGCAAGACTTTTCGCTTCCATTTCATACTTATTAGATTTTACGCTATTTGTATGGGACTCCCGTCTCTTAAAACGTAGTGGTTATATACTCTTTGTTTTTACCTTTAAAATATTATAAGTGTATTCAAACAAACGGTGAATTTTTGTTAATAAACGTTTACATTTTTCTCCGGTTGCAATTAAATTTGTCTTTGATTCGCCGTCATCAGTTGCGAATTCCTTATTTCTGATTCATTTTATAAGATCTTTATTAAATTTAAATAGAAGGAATTTCGATTAAAAAAATTTCTCGATAAGTACCTATATTTCCTTCGTTGACAGATTGACATTTTTGTTGACAGTTCCGCTTTTATAATTCAGTAGCATTGAGTTTTATGACCTTGAATTGTCTCAAAAAGGTTTTCTAAACATGCTAGGAGATTTTTTCAAATATTTTCGGTAGATAATAATAATAGTTCGATGACGTATATAGAATGTTCAAATAAATAATTATCTTTATACGTAGACAGAGTAATACTATAGACCGCTTGATAATTCCTTTTCGTTCCCACAAAACAGAGATACAAATAGGGAAAACGTAGTAGGAAAAAAGAGATAGAGCATAACTATTTGCATCTCTCATCGCGTGCCGATTTTTCTCAAGGCCAGCAAAACATTTTGCTAAACAATTTTGACATTCGAGACATTGTGCTATAAAATTTTCAATAATTTAGCTAATTTTAAATATAAATAGACTTGATTTTGTTTAATTAAAGAAGATAAAGGCAAATCCTTATTGTTCACAATGGTTCGGTGTTGTGTTTTTAGCTGTAAAAGCGATAGTGAACGGAAAATTGCAGGATTGTCTTTTCATTCGTAAGTATTCCTTGTTTGTTATAATTATATAATCATTTTGCTGTCCGAAGTCCAGTTTTTATCTTTAAAAACGATTCCTAATTGTATTTATAGCTTATTTATCTAAATTTTATAATTTTACAATTCACATAACCTAATTTCAGTGTTTCTAGTTTCGTATAACAAAAGCCCCTACAAATTAACAAAAGACTTCAATTATTATTGTTTTTTTTTCTGCTCCCTGTTTAAAGGGGTAAAGTAACTAACATATGGGCCATGTTATTATTAGTATTATTTGAGAAAATAAAAAATAATAATAAATCATGATCTGTAAGCTTAAAATTACCCATAAATAGTTTTTTTTTTTGAAAGTATCGACTTGTTATTGGAAAGAAATTTCAAACTAATAAAAAAACATTAAATTTCTAGATAATAATTATTGATTACACAATGGTTACTTAATATATAAAATAAATAAATAACCATTGTTTCATAGAGGCAAATAGGGAACGAATGCTTAAGGTTATTTGCACAGGCCGGTAATGCCTTAATATGTAACTTTTCAGGCATGTCAAATAGTTAATAGAATGGCGTATCTAAACTTTATATTTAGCTTTATATATAATTTTATGATTGCAGTTTCCCGAAGAAGCAGAATTTGCGTGAAGTTTAGATAGCTGCCACAGGACGAAATCGTTGATCACAGATTAATGTTATTGAAAGCAGTCGCCGTGCATGACTTTGAAGTACGCATTCATCATACCGCAAAACAGTTTTTTTCACCCAGCGATAGAATTCGCAACGTACACAATAAACTTGTACTGTTTAGAGGGCAATAAATTCACTATTCTCTAATTTGTGTTGTTTTATTTCCTCCTGTTTTTTTTCTAATTACTAGCTATTGCCCGCAGCTATTCAATCAATTTTTCAACAAAAATAATTTTTCAATTCGAACTAGTAGTTCCTGAAATTACTGCGTTCAACGAAACAATTCCTCCTCTGATTCCTAAAACACCGTTTTGGCGTTTTAGCATTTTGTCCTTTCCACTGACGGTATTATGTCAATTACTTCAAACGGGGTAAATGTTTTTGTATGACAACACTAGCAAGACCCGACCTTGATTTACGTCATCATTCTCTGTCTCATGTGCGGCCACGCTGAGCAGTAGTCTATAGTATTTCTCTGTCTACGTCTTTATAACTATTTTGATTGGTTCTTGAAAATTTAACCTAGTTCTAAATTCAAATAATTTGACGATAGTCCATTTTATTAAAAATCGTATATTTCAGTCAATCCAAATGAAAAAATTTCAAAATACCTATTCTTGCGATGTAGTCAGTTAGTAATTTGTTTACATATAATATACGTTGTGCCGGTTGTGCATTGTCGTAAAATAGCGTCTCGACGCGATGCAGTGTGACGTAAAGAAGCGCGACCAATATATTTTCACGAGACGTGTATTTAGTACCCTACACAGTAGGACAGCATATACAATATTGTATAGGCTATGAATTCCGTATTGAGTCACTTAGCGTTGCCGCGGTTGTGGCTCACGTACAATAACAGAATTTACCGATTACAGCTACAACAGATAAGCGATTTCGGAAAAATAATATCAAAATATTGAAAAAAAGTGTGTGTGAATGGAGTTTACTCCTTATGAAAGATTACCGTAATATTTAACATTTTAAATCATATATTTAATAAATGTAATTAAGAAAATTCTAAAATCAAAACATAAATTGACTCTGGCTATTCGTATCGACATACTATATTATACTAGTGGTCGCCCAGTGGCCGAAATTCGACCATAATTAATTTAAATTATAAGTTTGAACATTATGAAGGTTCTGTTGTCAAAGAAGAAGTTTACTTCTATAATAAATAATAAACGAAAGAGAAGCAAAAGAGTGTATGCGTGCGTGTGTCAAATATATAATTATATTTTTTATTGATTTAATGTATTTTTATGTATCATTTAAAAAAAATTAGTATTCTACACTAAGGAGTACCTATATACTACCTACTCGTCCGTCCCTGCAATTTTCGTAAAAAGAGGTACAAAGTTTTTGTTTCACGTATTAATATGTAGATTATACTTATATTATACCTTTATCTTAATTGTAATAGATTGCTATAAACGCTGTAAAATGTTACTCTATATGTCCCTGGTCCCTGCTCAACGCTGTTTCACGCGATTTCGCTCTTCATATAGCAAAATCGCGTGAAACTGCTTTTGGTTTTTTACTACCTTTAGTAGTAAAAAACCAAAATATAAACCTGTTAAAACTACTTAAAATTAATAAAATATAAGTATATGTCCCTAAATTCCAAATAGAGTACCTATGCTTAAAACATTATTATTAATTAATATCACACTTACGCAGACAATTGATTTCAAAAACTATTAGAGTATTAAAAAGGACAAAAGCTATGTAGGAGCTTTTGGATTTAACGTTTTGAGTATAATAATTTGTTATCGAGTAGTTCGTAACTTTAGCGACCGAAGATATTGACCCTGACCTAAAATGTATCTACGAGCATTTTCAGTTCGAATGTTCAAGTGTTCTCGCCAATTCAAGTACGATATAATGTTACTAAATAGGGTAAAATTAAGAGAGCCTTTTTTTAATTAAAACTAGATCGGCAAACAAGCGTACGGCTCACGTGGTGGTAAGCGATTACCATAGCTTATATAGACGCCTGCAACACTAGAAGCATCACAAGCGCGTTGCCGACCCTACTTCCAATTCCCCCCAGGAGCTCTGGCCATCTTACTCACCAACCTACCACACTACCGCTTCAAAACAGTATTACTTAGCTGAGATCTTCTTTAAGGTGTATATTCGTTTAAGACAGCGATTCGAATAGTAGAATACTTATATAAAGACTATTGATAAATATAGTTTATTTAAAGGTTGTATTTGTACAAAATTTCCAGTCTTAGATGTAAATATAATGATGCAATCTTTATTAGGCTGAACGCCATTTCTGTTCAAAATTTGATTGCATAATAAACAGAAGCGTTTTTTAACATTTTATAAATTTAGCATTAATTTGTTCTCAAACAAAACAAAAAAAACCGAGACTTCAATTTAGATCGACAAGTATATTATTTATTATATATATATATATATATATAATGTTATAAGGGATAACTAAAAAAACTACTCATCAAAACTCTCTCAAATTAAACTGCGAACACGCGGTAAGAACCAGCAGCACACAAAAAATACAGTTGAATTGAGAATCTAATCTTCTTTGAAGACGGTTAAAAAAAGTATTTTTCCTGGGAATTAACGGAAAATCCTTAATATGATATTCGAGAGTTTTATGTAGACAGTACAATCACTTGCAATGGACGCTGTGTTAAAAACATAGACTATTTCAAGGCAGACAATATCATCGCTACGGCGCAGTGAACTATACCCCGTCCGGCCACTTATTATCTTTTTGATAGCTGACGCCTATAAATTACAGTTTTTTTTTTCGGAATAACGTACTATAAATTCTACTGTAATGTCATACTTTATTGACGATTTGATTGATTGAGTGAAGTACCCTGTGCATAACAAACAGCCACAGACCATGAAACAGTTCTTGAAATAATAAATCGATAATAAATCGATCATATGATAAAAATATTTTTACGTCATATGATTATTGTTTCTATAAATTTAATAAAAAAAGGAAATAAAAATAGTATCTATGACACCAACAGGGCTAGCATGCGTACAACGACATATCTCTTGACGAGAGAGATAGATAATGTCTACATCGAGTATTTTCTCGATTACCCTAACATGCGCAATACGAGAGACATAATTCTCTTCCGAAGACTAAATGGAACGGAAACGCCATGGTATACAAAAGATATTATAATAATATTTATAATTTTAATATATTTCGTTTATCGTAGTCTTTCTCGTCGATAATATTGACAACGAGTAGTTTATCTTCTTAAAACGTCAAAATCACGTCAAAATTCGACAAAACTACGATGTCATGCTAGCTCCCGTAGAGATAACTAAAATTTCTTGTTATCTCTTCAATTATCGTGACGAGAAGAGTATCACGTGCACGCATGTTAGCTACTGTAGAAATAAATAGATAATACGAGAAAAGGGGTAGACAAACATTTGTCTCGGCGCGCATGCTAGCCCTGCAAGATTTCGGGCCGGGATGGGAACCCGGTCCTGCTAGACACGGCGTCGTCGGGACTGTTCAGAGGTGAGCCGGACAGTCCCCATGGAGGAGAAGTCTGGCCTTTTCGCCGAGGCCAGCCTGTCGCTGGAGGGATCCTGTTGCCTGCAGATCCGGGACCCTCCAATTAAAGCGGCTGAAGGCTCCCGCAGGGATTTAGTGCGGTAGTGGCACCCCCAAGTGCTGAGTCCGACATACGGTCTAGGACTGCCTACCCGGGCGTCCTGGATATCACCCGTAAATGGGTTACCCTGCGATATCAAAAAAAAAAAAAAAAAGCCCTGCAAGATTGATTATTTGCAAGGATTAAGTCGAAATCTTGAAATTTAATTTTAAACCATGAGTAAAGAGCAATAACTCTGTTCATTCATTTATTTATTATTTATATATTTCATTTACAATTAAAAAAAATAATAAACGAATAAATAAATAATATTTTTAAACTAAATGTATTTCATTAAATCGATTGAAAGTTCTTCTTAAATAAAATCGATTATTATTTAAAATCGAATAAATAACGTGTGAGGCAGTCACTAATGTCAAAATTTCTTGAAGTGTCAAAAAGATAATAAATGGCCGGACGGGGTTTAACAACGTGTAACGTAATTGTATCTGACGTTACGCGACTTTAAGCGACGTTATGTGATGCCATATTCGCGACCAATACTTTCCATGACGTGGATTAACGTGGCACGTGAGTACAGCTTATAAATATTTAATAAATAATACGTTAAATAAAAATATTGATGATAAATCTAGATCTGATGTACACAGTGCCGGTAGGGCGCTGATTGCTGAATATAAAAGGGCGCCTGTCTATCTGATTTTTTGACCCCAACAATTTTTTTTAAAATAATAGATTGCAACATACTAGTAGAACTGTATCCAAATGTATGAATTGAGTGGTGAATATTACTCATCAAAACTTTCTCAAATCATATCAAAAAAAAAGTTAATAAACTATACCTGTAACGGATGCTAGTGGGGTGAAGACTTCTTCTAAGCTTAAGCTTTTGAAAAAACCTATTTGCAATCGACAATATCTCAATCTACTTTCACAAAATTTGTACTGAAAAATTATGTAATTACATCCATTGCTTTTTTTAATATGGGATTGAATTGCAATCAGGGGGCGCCCTTGAAATCTCGACCAGTAGGTCTACCATGAGTTTTGTTACAAGCGCACATGACGTAGGTAACTACAGTAGTAAACGTAGAAACGCAACTGGAATATTTAACTATACCATACTTATTATGAGTATTTCTAAATTTTATTATAGAGTCTATCGATCACTCGATAAGACTTATAGTTTTAAATGCGTTATATTGCGTATTAGTTACTAATATCTTTATCTTTCTTCCGTATAGAAAACTACACTCGCTAACGTGTATCGTCTCTGGAAACTCATGGTAGACGTACAGGGCGCTAATAGTACTAAGGTCGGCACTGGATGTACACGTAGAGTATACTCAATTATAAAATATCTGTCTTCTTATCAGCGATTAATAACAGTGCTCACTGAAATAATTTAAACTAAAAGAAAAATTAAAAAAAAAATTTCAAATATAGTAAAAAATAATTACGTTATAGATCGTTCTACTGGAGCTCTGTGTTGCGTATAGGTATATAGGTAGTAGGTACATGTAATTATGCAGCTTAGATCGGTGATAACAGTCGTTTGCTTATTGCTGTAATTTTAATTAAAAGAAAAATGTCGATACGTATTTGGTTACGAAGATACATATATACAATTTAAATAAAAGCATGTACTCGACTGAATTTTTTGCCACGTTCACAAGGTTACTGAATTATTCACCCTCGCTGTTCGCTATATACTGAAAAAGTACCGAATTGATGCATAATAATGATGAAATATTCTGTTCAAAATTTGTAGCAACCCGGCTGGGGAGCTATCTTAACCTTAACACAAATCACACCAAATAATACTGCTCTTAAGTAGTGTTGTATTCTTGTGATGAGTAAAGTGGTCAACGCTCCTGGGGAGGGGAGAGGCTAGGGTCGGTAACGATTGCTTAACGCTTGCGATGCTTATGTATTGCAGGCGTCTGTAGCCTACGGTAACCGCTTACCATCATGTGGGCCGTACGCTTGTTTGCCATCCTTGAAGTATAAAAAAGGTAATTTGGTCAAGTGGACCATTAGCTATGTCCACACTGTGCCTTTTCATCTTCAACTTTCGTCGTCACCTTTCTATTCAATTTTCGTTGACACATTCAATATTGAATGCGTCAACGAACGCGATGCTAACGTAGTCATTTCGATTCTGTCAGTGTTCAAAACATGAGCGACGAGAACATTTTGCTTGGTGGAATATGTGCGGCTTACTTAGTCATAAGAAAATCCAGAAAAAAAAAGATCAAAGCGAAAGTTTTGGATACGTAGCTATTATACTAATAAAAGTTGTGGAAAGCTTCTGTAATCCTCTATAAATCTCAAAGTAATATTTTTTCTTCGTCCGCCATCTTGATGTTGAACGCTTTGTTGCACAGAAATCCACTAGACGCGGGTAACACGTTTCGTAGCGCGCGCTATGCTTTCAACTGTCAATAACGCATGCGTCAAGGGCATGCCTCACGTGCGCTGTTGACTGCGCTGTGACGCATGCCCTTGATGAACGAAAAAAGGCACAGTGTGGACATAGCTATTGGAGTGGTAAGCTGAGTGACAGCGATGAGTCACAATTTTCTTATCGTGAATAGACTATAGCCTGATTCGATCACATACACCCCTCTCTGCCGCTAAGAACATTATATACTCCCAGTGCGTGCCAGATTGGGTTGCTAGTTGGTTATAAGTTATTGTTTAAATATAGCAAATGCACTTACGGTAGTGAAGCTTTAAGCAAATTCTAAAATGTTTATTTGCTTGAACAGTATGTTTAATTTAAATGTACTGAACACTTATACTCTTTGAATCAGAACGAGCATTTATCTAAAAACGTGAAATTTAATTTCGACATACCTTGTGAAGCGTAATGTTAAAATTACGCTTTCAAATATTATGTAAAATTATCCTTTTATTAAATGCTCCTGACCCGACAAACGTTGTCCTTTTTTGCAAAACTGCATTGCGAACTGTCTAACACGTGAAATTGAAATAATCGCTACGTTTTCTGTAATTTTCCGTGCTTTTATTTAATAAAAATTAATCTTCTATAAATGTATACTAATATATAAAGCTAAAGAGTTTGTTTGTTTGGTTGTTTGTTTGTTTGTTTGAACGCGGTAATCTCTGGAACTACTGGGCCGATTTGAAAAATTCTTTTAGTGTTAGATAGCCTATTTATCGAGGAAGGCTATAGGCTATGTATCATCACGCTAAGACCAATAGGAGCGGAGTCCACGCCGACGAAGTCGCGCGCAGAAGCTAGTTATTAATAAACATTAAAAAAATGTTTCCCAATTTTGACGTTTACCAATATATGTATTTAGCGATTCATTTTAATCTATACATCTATACAAATAACTAACATTGGAGTGTCTGTTTGTAATATTAAAATAAATTAAATGTAAAAAACCTTTTTAAAAAACAAGCTTTTATTTGAATGCACTAAAACGAAAAAAATAAATTTTTACTTTAAAACTTTTACTATCTACTTATAAAGTCATTACACATAATCTATATGATATAAAAGCTTGTCGCGAGATAGTACCTACTCGTATTTCCTTAGTTTGAAAATTTTAATAGTTAAAATCAATCACATCAATTTATTTAATTTACTTGTTTACAAGCAAATCTCGCGACAAGCTTTTATATCATATAGATTATGTGTAATGACTTTATAAGTAGATAGTAAAAGTTTTAAAGTAAAAATTTATTTTTTTCGTTTTAGTGCATTCAAATAAAAGCTTGTTTTTTAAAAAGGTTTTTTACATTTAATTTATTTTTGACTTTTTAGTCGGTTATCACGTCACTTTATTTGAATTATTCTTAGCAAGCCCTTTCATTTGATACCCATATTGTAGAAGTGCACTAAAAATAACAAGTCCGCACTCTTGGATATGCTGCCATATTGGATTTAGAATGACGTCACAAACTTAACCATGCATTGTCATTCAAATTGAACCTGCATACAAAATTTCAGCTCAATTGGTTGCTTCAAAATTGAGTTGCAAGATTTCACCCGAACAAACATACATACATACATGCATACATACAAACCATACATTGTCATCCAAATTGAACCTGCACACAAAATTTCAGCTCAATCGCTTGAAGATATTTGCTTCAAAATTGAGTTGCAAGATTTCACCCGAACAAACATACATACATAGATAAATACATACAAATCATGCATTGTCATCTAAATTGAACCTGTATACAAAATTTCAGCTCAATCGGTTGAAGATATCTGCTTCAAAATTGAGTTGCAAGATTTCACCCGAACAAACATTCATTAAATTTACATACATACATACATACATACATACATACATACATACATTGCAAGTTAAATAAAAGCTTGTAATAATAACCGCTTTTACTAAATGCATGTGGATGCATAACACGGTACATGTACCAAAATAACATTTTTTACAATTTTTGTCTGTCCGTCTGTCTGTTTGTTCCAGCTAATTTCTGAAACCACTGGTCTGATTTTGATGACACTTTCACTGGTAGATATCTGATGTAATAACGAGTAACTTATGCTACTTTCATTTTAGAAATTTATTTATTTTACAACTCTGCGAACTGAACAATAACTTTTTGTTAAATTCCACGCCGACGAAGTCACGGGCACAGCTAGTTTTATCTAAATTAATACTTAATGTCAATTATAATTAACATATAATTACTTTGTTCCAACGGAATCGTGAAATATTAAAGTGAATTCTTGATTCGTTTGAGTTCAATCAGTTTTATAAATAATGTATCTCGAAACCGAGCTCTGGTCGTATGAAAATAGAGAACACGAACTTTTCCAGAAACAAAGATGCTATTTAGTATTCACATCAATTATTAACCTTATGGTGCGTACATTTTTAACGTGAAAATACGGAGAATGAACGAATCAATGAATCACTTTTTTTGTACATATTTCTCTGGTTTATTGAATGTCATACAATATAAAAAATTTACGTTTGTCAATTTTATAAATTAAATGTTAATTTTACGTTACTTAAATATACAGTACCTGGGTGACCGAGCCTAGCTCGGTATTTTTTTTTGTTTGTTTTTTTCTCGGTATTTTTATATTTTAATTTTATTTAAAGAATAAATCACGAGTGAAATTTAAAAAAAAAAGAAAAAAAACTAATCTGGAGACTGAGATTCGAACCCGGGTCAACACGATTTGACACCCTTCGATTTCCTAATTACGCTACTATAGCTAAGTTGATAATAGTGAAATTAAGCTTCGTATTCTAATGATATTTGTTCATTGCCTAAAAACAGGGATAAAACGACATTTTTTTTAAATGAATCCTAGCTAGATCAACTTTTCGCCCCCGAAATCCCCTGCATACTAAATTTCACGAAAATCGTTGGAGCCGATTCCGAGATTCAGATTATAAACATACAAGAATTGCTCGTTTAATAGTAGTACCTGGGTGACCGAGCCCAGCTCGGTATTTTTTTTTATTTTTTGTTTTTTTTCGGTATTTTTATATTTTAATTTTATTTAAATAATAAATCACGAGTGAAATTAAAAAGAAAAAAGAAAAAAAAGTAATCTGGAGACTGAGATTCGAACCCGGGTTAAAACGATTTGAATTCCGTCGCTTTCCTAATTACGCTGTTACAACTATATTCTTAATGGTGAAATTAAGCTTCGTATTCTAATGATATTTTTTCATTGCCTAAAAACAGGGATAAAACGACATTTTTTTTAAATGAATCCTAGCTAGATCAATTTTTCACCCCCGAAATCCCCTGCATACTAAATTTCACGAAAATCGTTGGAGCCGATTCCGAGATTCAGAAAAAATATATATATATATACAAGAATTGCTCGTTTAATAGTATAAGATACTAGCGACCCGCCCCGGCTTCGCACGGGTGCAATGATGACATTTTTAAATGACAGGATCTTTACGTAATATTCCGACGTGGCGGCTGAGGTACTACTCTTACAACACGTAATATTACGGCGATGGCGGTTAAAGGGTTAAATGTTTCGCTGTTAATTACTTCTAACGACGATATCTGAAAACCTATTCATCTGATTGATATAGTGTAAAGGGCAATTTTAATCTGCATTAAATTCCTAAGCTAACTAAAATATTTGTTTGGATAAGGATTAATACTGAACTAAAGAAAATAGCTTGGAAAATAGCGTCATGTTTTTAATTAAAAATTTGAACATAAAAGTGGTTATTGTAAGTCAACCGTAAGAGATAGATATATGCTATCGCGGACTTTTTTGTAGCATTTTTATAGATTTAGAATTCGCTAGTACATTACTCCACTGTATCTTTGCTAGTTTACGCGGCGTTTGCGTGGAAAGCTCCCAGTTGGCCCGATTTTGTGCGACTTCTTCAACATTTATCGCCGTATTTCTGCTAATTTACATAAAACTATACTAAATGATATACATAAACCTTCCTCTTGAATCACTCTATCTTTTAAAAAAAACCGCATTAAAATCCGTTGCGTAGTTTTAAAGATCTAAGCATACATAGGGACATAGGGACATAGGGACAGAGAAAGCGACTTTGTTTTATACTATGTAGTGAAGATACAGATTAAACCGCGAGTACCTAATGAATATGACAACGATGATAATTATTATTATTAAGATAAATTCTTAACTATGATGCTTATCCCAATCTAATTAAAATATTTTCGTTTACTCTTATTTTTAAATACTTTATGTTAACGAGCGGAACGTTAGCACTATCGTTAGTGGGGACAAGCACTGCAACAGACGCAAAAAAGTATGACTTTAAGTTACATTCTTAATAATCGATCTAATAATATAGCTGAACGATACACGCACTGCACATTAATTAATAATATTCTAGTATATTAAAGTTATACGAACAATTCTTGTATTATGTGCTGTGCCCCGCGGTTTCACCCGCGTTGATTTGAGGGAAAAAAAAAGCCTTCCTTCATTTTAAAATATACCTAACCTTCCTTTTTAAATGGGCTATCCAACTGTGGAGAAATATATGGGACAACAACTCTATGGGATTTTTCAATTCAAACCAGTAGTTCCTGAGATCAGAGCGTTTAAACAAAAAAAAAAAAAAACAACCTTTTCAGGGTTATGATATTAGTATAGATTAGTACAGATTAATATTATATAAAACATGTCTTTCACACTTTTACGATGTAAATAGGTATGTGTTTACTGAGATTAATAACTAATAATACCTAACTAACTGTAATAACTCTTAACCTGAGATACTTTAAGTTTTGTTACTGTTTTACCACAACCAGGATGGATAAAGCGCAAATGTTACACGGCTAAAATTTTCCGCCAGTTTATTGAACCCCGACCGTCTGATTACCCTGTTGGGACTCAACCCCTCCAGTCTTCGGACAAAGCTTTCATCAGTTAGAATAAAATTTTACCTACTCATATAGTAAGTTCAGATACTTTTGATTGTATATTACATACAAAATCAATCTAAAATAACTATATAAGAAAATGTATGTATATATATTTTATATATAAGATATTTGTTATATAAGGCACTTCTGATCCTATATATAAAATTCTCGTGCCACAATGTTAGTTATAATACCCGAAAAGGCTGGAACGCTTTTATGAAATTTTGTGTGCATATCGGATAGATCTAGGAATCAGCCAAAGATTTATTTTTCATACCTTTAAATAATAAGGGTGACTGAACCCCTAATAATATATTTTTTGACAAATTTCTTTATTTTTATTTTATTATGATTTGACATTAAAAAACACACACAACTCTAAATATTCACCCTTCTACCACCACCAACCCCCATTTTTAATTGCGTTTAGCGGCGAGACAACGTTTGCTGTGTCAGCTAGTAGCTTCTATATCTATCTATCTATATAATAAAAACGAATGTTGCTAAGCGCATAACTGGAGAAATGGCTCGACCAATTCGTCTATTTTTTGTATGTTCCTTAAATCCCACGGAAGGTTTTTATACAAAAAAAAAAAAAAATAACAGACACGACGAAGTCTGTCCGGGCAGCTACTTTTTGTATAAAATTATATCTGTTGACGATGTAAAAAAATAATGATGACAATTTATAGAGATAAAGAAAAAATAATATAACACTTATGAGTTCTCATGTTTCATTTACTTAACTTTTTAACAAAATATTGAAAAAATTTACAAATATAACTAATTAGATTAGTCAATAACACATTTAACAATAAACCAAATTCATCAATCCATTTGTCAAAACGAAAATGAAATCGTAAATGATTCATGAGTTGGCGGTAAATATTAAATATTGTTTGTGACGCGAGTGAGAGAATCAAAAACCGATAACTCGATCGTAGTTTGACATATCGGGCTGAAATTAACTCGGTATATCAGAGTTATACCGTAAACATTGAATTGACGAGTAGATATTCCCAATTAGGCATCCACTTCTAATATGCGTGTTAAAGCCGGTTACATTATTTCATTTCATTTTGTATTCACTTTTTAACCACAGTAAAAACAGCGTCTACCAAACTTGTGATTTCAATATAATATTTATGCTTTAATAAATTATTTAAATACAAATATGTATATAAAAATGCTTTGATAAACTACTACTATCTGAAATTTTCATTTACGACTTATAGCAGGTTATATTCCTCAAAAGTAAGCCAATTACGAAGAATCGACCTTTTTAGTTTCTTTCACGAAAAAGAGTAAATGAAACGATGAGTTATTTTATAAAGCTTTTTATTGATACTGACATTCGATATTGAATTACAATTTACAACTTAAGAACTATATATTTACAGCTGATATTCTGGTACAAATCATGTCCGCGTGGAATTGTGCCAAGAATGCTGGAAGCATTTCCCAGTTGAATCGCTATGCCGATTCTCTGGGCAAAAAGTGCACCAGCCCTCTTGTCCAGTGGAGGCAATAAGGCGCGGAGTTATCTCATTTTAAAATAATTTAGCACTGCTACTCCAAGAGTTTCGACTGCAAACAGCACAAAGATGTAATTTGGAAACAAGGCAATAAGTTTAGTTAAGTTTTTTTTTTAGTTTACCATTTTATTATAATTCGCCTTTGATTGATCCTCTTACGTATTTTTTAATTATATAATTCTTGATTGAAGGCTCCGTTGGCAATCTGACTAGCCCTTTGGCACTGTTTGTAGTGACCCTAATTTCTGCTTCGTGGGTTGTGGGTGCGATATACCTACGCCCCGAGTCTGGGTGTTGTATATATTTATTTATATATGTATTATTTATATGTATGTTTATCGAAAAAATATTTATGTATATATGTATATATTTTTTTCAGTCGACTGTTACTTATAACACAAGCAGTTAATACCTTAGGAACAGACGACCGTGTACCTATGTATATTAGAGATATAAAAAAAAATTCTTTACATATTTAAAATCTATTGGTATTAAATACGAGTAACTAACTGATGTAGCGTACTTCGTACCGCTATATTAATTTTTTTCTGTGAATTCATCATTTTCTTGTATGTTCTGTAATACAAACCTTGTCAATCTCGAATACATAAAAAAAAACTCAAATTTAGAGCAATTTTTCGGAAGATATGCGCATACATAATAATGTATGCATACGCACACATACATAAAAATCTATGCATGTATTTAAAAGCGCATTCAGTCATTTGAATGGATGTGACTTTAACTCACGCCTGCTCCGCTCGCAGTTAGTAATTAGTTTAAAGACTAAGTTAATCATTACGTGCGCATGTCTTAATGCAGTTCGACAAATCAGATTTTCTGTAAGCTTGAAAGTGGCCGCATTGCGTCTGCTATCGATTAAACTTTGCTGCCAGAAACTATCAAGGGCAATATTTCGTTTCAGCGACCCACCTTTTTACTAAACTATTTTTAGTATTGCACGTGCGCTAGTTTGTATATCTTGGTATGAAGAATGTACTCGATTTAAAAAAAAATCTTAAATTCATAGGCAAATAATCGTCTGTTCTGTAAATTAAAAAGCAGTCTTTGTCTGATTATTTATTTGAACCCACCGATCTCGGTCGGGCCATAGTTAATTTTTTTGTTGTTGTAGATATTCTTTTTATTCATATCAGTGTACACGTACCTATGTAAACGTATATAAAAAATTTTAATAAACAACGTTAATTATCCAGTATTAAAATACAAGGATGTTAATTTGTTATGGTAAATATATAAACAGTATTTTAATGATAAAATTAAAATTACTTCAACGCTGTATCAATTTAAACTATCGTCAAAGGATTAAACTGCCATGAAAGGATGAGTCGGGTCTTATAAACGAAGATCTATAAATTGCTTACTTGAAGCGGTTAACTTCTTCACGAACAGCAACTTTTATAGTAACTTGTTTATTGTAATAAGAGTTCCGTAAAGTGTGTATAAGTGTTTGTAGTATAACTTTATAAAATAACAGACACTCAGAAGCTCTCAGATTTTAAAATTGCTTTAACCTTACCAAACTTGTCTTGTGGTTACTATTATTTTGCACTGTCTATTTTTAATTGGTAACAAAATTTTCATGTGTAATGTCTAAGCACAAGCTTCATCCGTGTAGCCATTTGTGTTTATTACACTTGGGCCTAAAAACAATTTTTTAGAATTTAAAAGATACCTATATGTCAAAATGCGCCTCATGTACACATATTTCTCCTATTGTACTATTACTTGAATAGAAAGGAAATTCAGTCCTCTGAACAAAGAGTGCGTTACACTGTTACGAAGATTGTTTCTCTCAGCTTATTTTAGAGGAAAAGCGAAATTCCCGTAGGTACTCGATATTAATTTACGCGAATGTATTCAGTAGAAAAGTAGGGTTTCTTGAATTATAATCGTGTTATACTTTTACTGTTATGTAGTATGTAGTGGATATATACATAATATATAAAAATCCGGGCTAATCTTCGAGACTACTGGACCGATTTTAATAAAATTTTGCACACACTTTGTCCAACTTAAAATATAGGCTAACGTAATATATTATAATATATAATATATATATATATATATATATATATATATTTCGAAAATTAAAATTAATAAAGTTTTCACTCTTCCAGCTCTTCTGTTCCTCAACTTCAAGAGGAATTAGTAGGTGATAAAATAAGGGGTAAAAATAAGGGGTACATAATACGTGTGTGTGCGTCTGCACACTTTAATTTTTACGCAATGTACAATTTTATTTGTTTTCGTCGTTGTATATTTTGTTTTATTTAAATTTGCTTAAAAATAATTCAACATTTTACTTATATTATTAAATTATAGATCAAATTTAATTTATCCCTTAACTTTAACTCCCTTAAGTTTTTTCAATTTATATTATAGTAGGGTAACAAAAGGATAGACCAAGAAGATTTTACTCAAGAGTAGGGCATTTTTGTAATGATACAGTAAAATATTGCCCTTAACGCATTCTAGAGTATTTCCCTGAGGGGAAACCAACGGTGCGTTGATAAAGTTATTTTGGTCCTTGTTAATAAACATTTACGTGTTTCCTAAGTACAAATCCGTTACTGAAGTCAGTTGTCAACTCCCAACGGAATGTAAAGTAAATCTCGTTTGATTAAACAAGAATATTTAATTTCATTCAATAGGTCTATATGATAAGTAATAGGTACATAGCCCCTTATTTATTAACCCAAAATAATCATATAAAATCATTACATTTTAACTAGATGTTAGTATCATTTTTTTAAAGACCCAACAATATAAAATATTTTACAAAAATTAATACCTACGTTATCTAAAATAGATCTTTAACAGCTTTCTGACGGAAACTCAATACTATTTCTTCGAAAATACAGTGTAAATTATATATAAATATTGTTATAAAGCTCACTTATTTCAAAGATAATTTTTTTTCAGTAAGTATCTATCGTTCTGGAATAAAGACAAAATTTTAATTCAAAAAATTATTGACTAAAATTAATTTATATAAAATTTATAAATTGACGACTCAACGAAGCGGAACATTAACAATTACCAATCTATATGAAAAAACTTACTCAAGTAAAACCACAAGGGATAAAACGATGAATGATTATATTGAATTTATTTGAACTTTACACACACTTTCCTACAAATCGTCAAAAAAGTCCTAAGTGAATTTGCCTATCAGTATTATTCGACAAAACTCATAACGTTAGCATATCGCTCATATTGATCTGATTGAATCTGATTGAAGATTTATTCATATGAAAAAATTATCTGGGTCAAGTTTGAAATACAATGCGAATGCAAAGGAAATACGTAAAATGTATGGACACGTATGTATTTACAAACCTTAATAATGATATATGATTGTGATATATGAATTATTTTTGAAAGATTATCAAGTTTAGTTATTTTATTCGATCACAAACACGATTCAGCCTGTAATATCCCACTGTTGGGCATAGGCCTCTTCCCCATGTAGGAGAAGGATCGGAGCTTAATCCACCACGCTGCTCCAATGCGGGTTGGCGGATATATTCCCTACTATGAGTAACGATCGCTATCAGGTGTACATGATAACAACCGGGACCGACGGCTTAACGTGCTCTTCGAGGCACGGTAGGGAGACACAAGGACTGCACAAATACCCAGACCACGGCAAACATCTGTATAGCCAATACAAATGTTGTCGTGTGCGGGGATCGAACCCGCAACCGCCCGCGCAACAGCCAATCGCAATCCAGTCCAGTTATTTTATTATTAACTGTGAATTCTCATGCCTTTCACAAAGCGTGCTTGTGAATTAAAATCAGGAAGTGAATCTCTCAGCTATTCAATGAGAAGTACAGCCTTCTCGATAAATGACAATGGCGCAGTCACTAATTTGAAAATTAGTAAATTACTCGTGTAGTAGATCCTAATAATTTTGCAAAGAGAATGGGTTATTTTAATTAACTGAGAATGTAATGAACAATTAACATACCACAAAACTAATAGGAGGTAGTATGAACCATGAGATATTAAAACAATATAATCTCGGTGCTACATTACCTACGAATAATTTTACCTACAAATTTTGTGGTTAGCAGAACAAAAATAACAAAAACCTTTGTTCAGTTCAGAGTTTTTAAATTTCTGCCACTTAATCACTATATATTATAAAACAAAGTCGCTTCCCGCTGTCTGTCTGTCCCTATGTATGCTTAGATCTTAAAAACTATGCAACGGAATTTGATGCGGTTTTTTTAAATAGATAGAGTGATTCAAGAAGGAAGGTTTATATGTATTACATGCATAATATAGTAGAGAAACACTGATCACTTTTGCAACCGTGCGAAGCCGGGGCGGGCCACTATTATTGACATAAATGTTTAATTTTAGCTACATTTTATGAACAAATTCATAATTAAATATACTGTACTTGTGTCACACAGCAAAATCTGCACCAAAGCTTTTAGCTCCTCTATAAGCCTTATTTAGTAAGGATCTGTAAAGATGTTCCTAACTAAACATTACGGCCCGTTATACGTTCCATCGTTTCTAATAATTAAAGTACCTAATATATATAAAAAGGCAGATTTTAGGCACAAGGAAACGATATTGTCCATTAGCCTGAGTTAATAATGTAAATCTGTTTTTTACTAAACTGTCGATAATTTGGTTCTCTGACATCTATTGAACACTCTTTCATTTTTATTATACGGCTTTAATACTTCGAATTTTAAAATTAAATAAATGGCGGTAAAAGTGTATAGCTGTCATAAAATGTCCGTACATACTAACCTAAAATTTTACTATAAATATGTAAAAACTACAATATGTATGTGTGTGAACATGTAATACTATAGTAGACTTAACAACAATGTTGCTTCATTGAGAATCGTGGAATCTCGACTAATTTTACTATGAAACTATATAGATCGTAATTTTAAGTAAATGATACACTGTTACGACTATAATATGCAGTATCATTGATACTAATTAATTCCTGTAGACTGAGTGCCCAGGAGGGCCAGACTTTTGTCATTTAATAAAAGCTGAAAATTTCGCAGTGCATGCTCCCAACACCGATAGAAGCAATGGCCAAATATAAAGTTTAACTCCTGGTTACTTTGGCAGATACCAGGTCTCAAAGGCATATGAAATTACTTCGTACTCGCACCCACAACCAACCTGTATGTTTGTCTAGGTCGAGATTGGATATCGAAATTGACCGGCTACTGAAGAAAAATCTTCTAATATAGACCGGGAGATAGTGACACAAAATATCAGGTCATTTGTACCAGTATGGCGGTTCGTCAGGGGTCTAATTATGTAAAGGCAAAAAGGAAAATGATGGTCATAGCGCTCGCACCGGCGGCCCAATCGCGTGGGCGTTTATCGAACGCGTCGGATAAATAACTAGTGTCGAACGATTTGTTCCACAAAAATGCTTGTATTTTCAGATAGTCGAAAAAAAAGTAGGCGGTAGCGGAATGCCATACTTCTCGGATGTGACTTACAGCCCGCCATACCGATGCGAATACATTAATTTAAATAAAACAATTCAACCATTCGTACCAGGCTAATTTTTGCAAAGCTAATCATCGTCGAGTAGCCATTCACGAAAATCACCTTGCCATACTTTTCCGACAGTTCCCAATGGCCGCCATACCACTGCAAAGGAGTAATTTCTTTTTTTTTCGCCAAACGATTTGTACCAGTATTGCCTTTGAATTTGTGGAAAGTATTTGACAAAATGTGACCGTTATTATTTATCCCATACTTCTAGTAGGGGGAAAAGTGCTGCCATACTTGAAATACTTGTTTATTTGACACGTTTTTAAAATACGACTGTAAAATACGTAAAATCATTTTTTACATCATGACATCATTGTATTCTGGTCATTTGGATGCAATTGTACCTAAAAAAAATTATTACAGATTGTAACCATCGGGCGGATGACTTGAGCTAAAAGGTGAAAAAAAAAAATTTTTTTTTTGACGATTTGTACCAGTATGGCATTTCGATTTTTGGAAATTATACGATACAATGTGACCATTATTATATTTGCCATACTTGTAGTAGAGGGAAAAAGTGGCGCCATACTTGAAAAAAAACTCGAATTACGAACAAAATCTTAGCATTTTGAAAAAATATTGTTCACATTCGCCACCTCCCACAGGTATGGCATTATAAGACTTCTATTTATGATCATACAGGGAACTGTTAAAAAAAGTTTCAGGGTGGTACAAATCGTTTGGCGAAAAAAAAAAAGAAATTACTCCTTTGCAGTGGTATGGCGGCCATTGGGAACTGTCGGAAAAGTATGGCAAGGTGATTTTCGTGAATGGCTACTCGACGATGATTAGCTTTGCAAAAATTAGCCTGGTACGAATGGTTGAATTGTTTTATTTAAATTAATGTATTCGCGTCGGTATGGCGGGCTGTAAGTCACATCCGAGAAGTATGGTATTCCGCTACCGCCTACTTCTTTTTTTTCGACTATCTGAAAATACAAGCATTTTTGTGGAACAAATCGTTCGACACTAGTTATTTATCCGACGCGTTCGATAAACGCCCACGCGATTGGGCCGCCGGTGCGAGCGCTATGACCATCATTTTCCTTTTTGCCTTTACATAACTAGACCCCTGACGAACCGCCATACTGGTACAAATGACCTGATATTTTGTGTCACTATCTCCCGGTCTAATAGGCACCCAAGTGACATGTGTGTAGTTCAGTTTTATACTATGACGTAAGTTTAGTTACAAAAGTTTGTGGCTCTGGTTAACGTGATATCTTATATTACTTCGTACAGAATATTAAATGGCAATGGCACTTAGCGTGTTTTCGCACTGATTAAAATTACAATAAACTTCATATCAACAGATTAAAAATATGAAACGATAAACATTCAACTAATCTTATAATATAAATATCATATTTGATATTGAAATATATATTTTAGTTCAACTAATATTATAAATACGGAATTTTGTAAGAATTGATGGATGGATAAATGTTTTTCACTATTTTACTCAAAAAATACTACATTGAATGTGATTAAATTCGGTAAGTAGATAGTTGGAGATCCAGAACATTCCCAAGGAAGCGAAAGTTATGCAGACAAAACTGCGAGGCGTAGCTAGTGCATATTACAAATGTGAAAACCATTTGTACATAGCATAGTTTAGTATTACTGTTACAGTCTGCAGAAATCTCACAGCTGAGCAAAGGCACCTTCTCCTATGATATGATGTCAAAAGCCTATAATAATCTGTTATTAACATGACGAAGGGTGACAGTCAGGGGTCAGCTACTACAGATTAAGAGAGTACGAGTAAATAGTATAAATTATCTTAGCGCCCTATGGGGATAGAAAGTGAATATTAAAGATCAAATCAATCCAGAGGTTTGTAATTAATTATGTTTGTAAGTTAAAATTAAAACTGTCCAACTTATGTACCATACTAATTACGTTTATTATAATTTTACGGAAGTTGTGCTCGTTATTGATGAATATTATGTACATATGCTATGTAACACGATATGTCTCAATTTGAGTGTGTTGTGCGCCTCCAAGAAGGCTGTGCTTTACTTTCACATAATGAAAAATACGAAGATCCGGAATATAACAAAATCTTCCCTCATCTGTTAATAGCAGGCTTTTATGGTGGCAGAGGTTGTTTTTATAAATTCACAATATTGAAATAAGCCTATAAAAAATTGTTTCATCTAATTAACAGATGAGGGAAGATTTAGCTTCTCGGATCTTAGACCAAAAGCGCTTACTCTTAAACTTCTATATTTTTATAACAATGCCTCAGTGTATAGCACAAAAAATATACACTTCAATACAGAATACACATTAAACTATAAAAATCAATATAGTCAGGAAACAATAAACTAAGACGCATATTTATTAGGAAAGCTGAAAAATCCTTCAATTTTTTAAAATAAATATTTTTAGTTCCTACCATAGTAAAATTTAAAGAAAATGTGAAGTGAATAAATCAGAGCCATCCGTGGTTATCTGCAAGAACCAAGACAGCTAATCTAACTTATAATCGTTGTATGGAGCTGCTAAGTATAAGCTGCAAACAATATTTCTAAAGGAGTACATTGAGGCGTGCACTTTTGGATTTTTCAAATATTTATAATTTGCAACAAACTAATGTATATTACACTAATACGGTTCATAATTTAAGACAAATAAAATCCACATCCTCTATTTGCTTACAGATGACATCCAACAAAAGGAAATATTTACTTAATTTATCAAACATTTGTATTATTTATATATATTTAAAAATATTTTTTGTTTTAATTATATCTATAACATAAAAATCGGCCAAATGCGAGTCGGACTCGCGCACGAAGGGTTCCGTACCATTGACTAGGTACATTGATTTTAATATCGGGCAAAAAGCGGCTAAAAAATCACTTTTGTTGTATGAGAGCAAAAATAGGCAAAAATGACGTTTTTTTGTATGGGAGCCCCCCTTTAATATTAATTTTATTCTAATTTTATTATTTATTATTAAAGTAAAAATAGAACTGAGTATTTTGTGAATATTTCAAGTGCCTACCTGTTGCCATTATTGATATCGAGCAAAAAAAGGCAAGAAAATCGCGTTTGTTGTATGGGAGCCCCCCTTAAATATTTATTTTATTTTGTTTTTAGTATTTGTTGTTATAGCGGCAACAGAAATACATAATTTGTGAAAATTTCAACTCTCTAGCTATAGCCGTTCTTGAGATACAGCCTGGTGACAGACACACGGACGGACGGACGGACGGACGGACGGACGGACAGCGAAGTCTTAGTAATAGGGTCCCGTTTTTACCCTTTGGGTACGGAACCCTGAAAACGCAAAGCCTTGTAATTTCGTCGGAACCGGCGAGATTATGACTGTTATCTTAAACATATAAATTGGAATACTGTTTTAAATTGAACAAAATTTTTCAAATATAACGGCCCTTCATTTACTTAAACATAGTTGCGTTTGCTTTGTATCAAAAAACAATTTGAGTTATGAACACATTTCATTAACAGGTTAACAATTATTTTCTTTTTCATTTCAAGCTCATGTCAACTTTTAATTCAAACGTTTTACTAAACATTTTGGTATTGTACACTAAAAAAACTTTAACAGCAACTTCAAAATCCAGGCTTTAAAATATTCCCTCATATAATTATCATTTTTACGGAAGAGGATGAGAATTTAATATTTCCATTCGACGTACTAGTTACGTACCAGTTCCGAGTATATTTATTAGCTTCAAGCTTATTTCAAATTTATTTATTTTTAAGTGAAACTTCTTTAAGCGCATGAGGGGTAAAATTTGAGCGACCGCGTCATGACGTTCAGTACTTGGATGGGTGACCGCCTGGGAACACCGTGTAACGTTGGCTTTTTGTTTTTGTTTTTCGATTAGTTTTTTGTATTTTAAATTCGTTTTTTTAATTAGTTTTTTTTTATTACTTTGCCAAAGAAGTTTTACTTCTAACATGTGTAGGTACTTTGTACGCACACACTTTTTTTAATTATATCTAGCCGAGTGCCGACCCGTGCCCACTTCGTTGTGCGTTAATTATTTTTGTGATGCAAATAATATACCTATACTTATGTTTTCATCTCGCTCACATATAACTACCACCCTCTGTTTCAACCCCAAAAGGGGTTGATTTCTAAAAATACATTATTAGTACACCTCCACACCATCTATAGAGCATACATTTTGAATTTCAAGTATCTTACTTCAAAAACATAGGACTTTCATACAAACTTCCAACCCCCGTTTTATCCTCTTAGGGGTGGAATTTCGTAAAACCCGTTCTTAGCGAATGGCTACTCCCTATAAGGAACCTACTTGCCAAATTTCAAGTTTGTAGGTGTTATAGTTTCTGAGATTTCGTGATGAGTCAGTGACCTTTCGCTTTTATATATATACTAGCTTCTGCGCGCGACTTCGTCGGCGTGGACTCCGCTCCCATTGGTCTTAGCGTGATGATACATAGCCTATAGCCTTCCTCGATAAATGGGCTATCTAACACTGAAAGAATTTTTCAAATCGGCCCAGTAGTTCCAGAGATTACTGCGCTCAAACAAACAAACAAACAAACAAACAAACAAACAAACAAACAACCAAACAAACAAACTCTTCAGGTTTATATATTAGTATAGATATATATACTAGCTGACCCCGCAAACGTTGTTTTGCCATATATGATATTAACCCCCGCAACCCCCTCTTGTGGGTGGAATTTTGTAAAACCCGTTCTTAGCTGACCTCTACTCGGCGAAAGGAATATTCCTACAAAATTTCAAGTCTTATGGTTCCAGAGATATCGTGATGAGTCAATGGGTGGAAATCTCTTTTATATATATAGAAGATATAGATTACAAAATATCAAAGTTTCGAAATAAGTGAACATTTTACATTATTAAGATAATGATATCGCAATCTTTTGTGGATTAAGCTATGATCCCTTTCCTACATGGGGAAAGAGGCCTATGCCCAGCAATGGGATATTACAGGCAGAAGCGAATCTTTTAACTGTTGCCTAGTGATTGACATCAAAATTCAAATTGATGTAGCATTTAACCAAGCTTCTTGACGATATTTATATACAAGAAATATACGTAATTATTCAAATTAAATATTATTTATTCATCATTCATTACTATGTCATTTTATTCACAACGAATCTCTATTTGTATTTTAAAGTATTATTACGATACGATACGATATAGACTGTAACATCCCACTGCACTGCTGGGCATAGGCGTCTTTCTCCATTAAGCATATAGGTATAGTACTATTATTATTACTTACTAGCTTCTGCGCGCGACTTCGTCGGCGTGAACTCCGCTCCTATTGGTCTTAGCGTGATGACACATAGCCTATAGCCTTCCTCGACAAATGAACTATCTAACACTGAAAGAATTTTTCAAATCGGCCCAGTAGTTTCAGAGATTACCGCGTTCAAACAAACAAACAAACAACCAACCAAACAAACAAACTCTTCAGCTTTATATATTAGTTTAAATTTAACTCGAATTTTTCGTAACAAATTTCACTAGCTCTTTAATTACATTAGTCTTATTGTATTTTTGTTGTAATGTCACCTATCTTGTTTCAATCGTTTGCATGCTAATGATGTGTTTTAACGGCCCTCGATAGCGTGAATGCATTCGAGCTACACGGTCTCCGTTGATGTGGTTTGCTTCAAACCTAACATCGGCCTACTCATCTGTAACGCGAATCGATTAACCAAACTCTATGTCGGTCGCTTTTTGATTACGATTATCTACTACGCTCTTGCACTATTTTGTAGTTTCTAAAACAATATATATAATATCAATGACGACACGATTATGTAAATTTTTCATAGTAGATATATGTTCTTGATATTATCAAAAATAAATTTATTTTCCGGCTTGTAAATAATCGATGCTTATCATTTTTCATGTTACAAAACGGCAATATAGATACCAAAGTTATTCAATAATCTATTTGTATATTATCAGTATAAACAAACACATTAACACGATTACAAACTTTGTTAAAAATAAAAGTAATATTTTTTTTATACATGTGAAATTGACATAATTATCAACGATCATACGACCAAATAAGATGCTTTTAAAATTTATTGTAAATTCTATTACAGTGATTTATAACAAAATGAATGTTGCTAAGTGCATAACTGGAGAATGGCTCGACCAATTCGGCTATTTTTTTTAATGGTTCTTAAATCCCACGGAAGGTTTTTATACTAAAAAAAAACATAACAGACAGAACGATGTCTGTCCGGGCAGCTAGTTAATAATAAGAATGAAACAATAATATTTATTTCTCCCTTAAAATTCAAGCTTGAATCGCAGTCTCCATCGATCTTTTTTCAAAACTTCTCTGCAGAAGTTTTCTATAGACGCAGCAAGTTCAGATTCTAAGAAATTTTAATTGAATTTTTCTATAATTGGGTAGAGAAAATATTAGAGCTAAAAATTTAATAATAAAATAGTTATAACTTCACAATATGTTTCTAAATTATTACTATTAATTTTCCATATTTGATAAAAAGAGAAACAAAGAGTAACAATTAAAATTATTGGAACATGTTAAGTTCGCTCG
The DNA here is from genome assembly GCA_905220545.2 of Melitaea athalia. Lineage (NCBI taxonomy): Eukaryota > Metazoa > Arthropoda > Insecta > Lepidoptera > Nymphalidae > Melitaea > Melitaea athalia. The sequence goes on along the minus strand of HG992176.1, from coordinate 7,797,544 downwards.
ATGAGTACCTACTTAATGTTTATTTCTTAAAGAAATGTTCACTCATTGAAAGCTATCAGATTTTCTTTTATCAACAGCTTATTTATTTTTTTAATGTAATAATATTTTAATATAATTTTTAATGATAATAGATAAATAATGATATAAGACGTTGCTTCGTACCAAATTTCAAGATTCTGAGTTCACAAGAAGTACCCTGTAGGTTTTGATTCCCTTGCGAGTGTCGAAAATCTGTAGCATAAACGGCTGTATCTTTTGATTGCATTGGATTAGAAGTTTGATTTTTGCACAGCGTTAAGGGATAGTAGATATGAATTTCGATACGGTAAACTCTTCCCTCAAATTAAAGAACGTATAGCGTATTTTATATTTTCAAAATGTGTGATTTTAAAAAGGATTGATAAAAATATTGGTTGTCAAATATTTATGCGTGCGTTCATAAATTTATTTTGTGTATATAGCTTTCTTCTATATACTAATGATTCATTTTTAAAAGAGAAAAAGATATATTAAGTATTTATATATCTATTGTGTATTAGTATTAGTAGTTTAGTGTCATAAAGCTGAAGCATTTGTTTGTTTAAACGCGCAAATATCAAGAACTACTACTTCGAATTGAAAAATTCTTGTTTTGGTAGATAGTCCATTTTCCGAGGAAGGCTATATAAAATTTTTGTACCTACCTTTTTTTCTCAAACTAGCACTTGTGAAACGGCGGAGCACAGTTATCTATACTAATATAATAAAGCTGAAGAGTTTGTTTGATTGTTTGTTTGTTTGTTTGTTTGTTTGAACGCGCTAATCTCAGGATCCACTGGTCCGATTTGAAAAATTCTTTCACTGTTAGATAGCCCATTTATCGAGGAAGGCTATAGGCTATGTATCATCACGCTAAGACTAAATAGGAGCGGAGTCCACGCCGACGAAGTCGCGCGCAGAAGCTAGTTTAAATATAAAGTTACCTGCATTTTTTCGGAGGTAGCCCGGAATTCTTGGGACCACTAATCTTTTCATTCTCAAAACTCTCATCTCAAACAAAAATCAAAACGAAATCTTAAATTTTCTAACTATTCGAAGAATAATTAATTTCACATTGTAACGATATACTTTATCCCTAGAATCTTTCTGAAATTACCTATCAGGTTATGAATAAGTTGACGTGTTTGTGTGTTGTACTATTTCTTCTTAACATACAAAGAAAAATAAATAAAATACGATAAATAAATAAAAATACATTTGATATGTACTCTCTTGTTATTTTATCTTCGTAAAGTTTTTTTTTTTATTATTATTGTAACTAGGTTGGCAAACAAGCGTACGGCTCACCTGATGGTAAGACCGTAGCCTATAGACGCCTGCAACACCAGAAGCATCGCAAGCGCGTTGCCGACCCTATCCCCAATCCCCCCCCCTCCCCCAGGAGTTCTGGTCACCTTACTCACCAACAGGAACACAATACTGCTTGAAAACAGTATTATTTAGCTGTGGTCTTCTGTAAGGTCGAGGTACTACCCCAGTCGGGCTGCTCCATATTTTGAGCAGGAAATTTCCTGCTGTGCCCTACCTACCTAAGTTACCTAAAGTTCATTTACATCTGTTTTTACTCTTCAACGTTGATGATTTCTCTGAGAAGAATAAATAATAATGTCAAGGCATTGCTAAGCTACATGATACACGTCAGCTACACTCAAGGCTGATCCTACGTCTTTTAACTTCTTTCACAGATGTCTTTTTTATATAAAAACTAAAATGCTTCTACACGCTGCGAAATCATAATCTTAATTTAATATACTTAAAACCTTATTTAAACCTTTGATATTTATTATTCTATCTTTTCAAACGTTGACGAAAGTGGCTTATCTCATACGCCTGAATAATATACAAGAAAAGCGTCACAACCATTCAAATGCAAATCACCTAATCGGATATCTATTCGGGTTTGAAGAAACGCAAAATGCCTTTACCACATTCACTTTTTGTTTCAATTGAAGTATATTTTGTGCGTAAATTTTATCTTAAGTGGTCGCACTGTTCACCCTTAGCATATTTAAAGAACCTATAAAAATGTAAGCTTGGTTCATAAATTGTAATTCGAGTATTATAGATTTATATAGTTTTATTTCAGTTTTAGTTTTTTTTTTTACTTTCAATTTCTCAGAATATTTCGGGTTAAGATCGAAAAAAAAAACATGTGTCTCTTTAATAATGTACCTATTCAAAAATTTAATAAATTTGAAGTACCTTTGTGTATTTTATAATTAAATAGGCAAATAATATGTATTTTCACTGTCGTAGTAGTTAAAAGGGTGACTTGAAAAACTTAATGGCATGATTGATAATCCCAGAATGATTAATCTTTGAATCTCATAATAATAGCCTTATGAAACGAAACGAAAACATTCATTTCGGCATACGGTGATACATCACTCACTTAACGGAAGTGAAAAATAATACAAAAATTCTTTAAACTCATTTCCCATGTTTTTAGTTTTTTTTTTTTTTTTTATATGTATGGATATTTGACTTTTGCAAATTGGTTAAATATCGGTATAAAGTACAGATACTAAACACGTCTTTTAACGCCTTTAAAAATGCGAGATACACGAGATGATGATGATCTGAGGGAGTAAGTAAAAATATTCGAATGTTAAATAGTCCTATGCTAGTACTACTTAATAAATAGTCTTACGAATATTTCACGGGAATAGATCGATTCTTCGATTTGTAATGTATTGCACTTGTTGTTTCAAATTCAATACAATGGTATTCAATATACACGCACAAAATAACTTCGACGACGAAAACAAAATAACGATTTAACTACCATTGTTTGTACTTTGTAGCAAAAAATCCCCTTTTAGACGGAACGTTAAGATATTTTTATCCCTTAGATGGTAACTAAAGATGGTAACAGAAGACTCGACGAATTCCAACCACCGGAGCAGGCTGGGTTTCGAAAGGGCTAGAACACCGTAGACCAAATCCATACTGTTCGTCAGATTATTAAAAATTAAGAAGAATATAATCAGCCGCTATGTATGACATTTGTGGACTACGAGAAAGCCTTCGACTCTGTCGAGACATGGGCTGTCCTGGACTCTCTGCAGATGATGCTGATGTCATGTTGACTGGCGATATATCGAGGTACTGAGATGTATATACGACGTGGCGACTATGACTGTTCATATCCAAGACCAGAGAACGAGACCCATTTTTCTCCGGCGTGATGTAAGACAGGGAGATGTAATATCAGCGAAACTGTTTACCACTGCGCTGGAGGATGTCTTGAAGACCTTGGATTGGGAGGAACGAGGCATCAACGTAAACGGCGGATACATCTCTCACCTTCGTTTCGCCGATGATATCGTCATCTTTGCGGAGACGTTGGATAAGCTAGGCCGAATGCTGGCCGGCCTAAACGAGTCCTTCCGACGAGTCGGTTTATTTTATTTTGTTTTTAGTATTTGTTGTTATAGCGGCAACAGAAATACATAATTTGTGAAAATTTCAACTGTCTAGCTATCGCCGTTCTTGAGATACAGCCTGGTGACAGACGGACGGACGGACGGACAGTGAAGTCTTAGTAATAGGGTCCCGTTTTTACCCTTTGGGTACGGAACCCTAAAAAGCAGTTATTTTAATATTACAAACAGACACTTCAATTTTATTTATTTATATAGATTATGTTTAGACATTAGCCAGTCACAATTTTGTTACATCTATATAATAATTTTATTAAAATATAAATAGTTCTTGTAAATTAGTTGAAAATAAAGATACTTATACAAGTGTATGTAATACAAGCTAATTAAGAATTAAAATCTATCTCTAAAATGGATCCCTGAATGTGTTGCTAAGCGCAAATCTCGAGAGCAGCTGACCTGATTTCGCTAATTCTTTTTTTATAATATTCCTTGAAGTACGAAGATTGTTGTTACGGAGAGAAACATTTAAAAAATTCCCTGAAAAAAGTCTAAAAACAACACTTTTCTATATTCCCATACAAAAGATTCGTAATAATACTTAAAAGCCAATTTGAACTTATACCATACCATAAAGTTTAAGTGTTAGAGGAGGGGTTCCGGGAAGGATAAGTATTAAAAAAAATTATAAAAAAATATGAATCGACTGTTAGGCGGTACGAAGTTCGCCGGGTCAGCTAGTCCATATAATATAAAAGAGATATCCACCCACTGACTCATCACGATATCTCTGGAACCATAAGGCGTAGAGACTTGAAATTTGGTAGGAATATTCCTTTCGCCGAGTAGAGGTCAGCTAAGAACGGATTTTTCGAAATTCTACCCACAAGAGGGGGTTGCGGGGGTTAATAACATATATGGCAAAAAAACGTTTGCGGGGTCAGCTAGTATACCTATATTTTTTAAAATCGACATGAAATTTAAAATCATATTCAATATAATATTATCTTTTATTTTACTATTTCGATGGTTGCATTTTAAATTAAATAAAAACCAAAAATTAATATGAAATATTATCATATTGTATTTCCTTGAAATAACTCCACTTTATCATAGTTGGATTGATATTTTAATACAATTACTAAAAAAGGGTAGTTTTAGTATTTTATCGAGGTTAATTGACGTTTAGCCGATTATTCATTAGATATACTTTAAAAACATTCCAACTAGAACACAGATGGCTAAGAAACATAAGGATAAATATTTTGTTTACGATATAAATGATTCTATTCAATCGTGAAATTAACAAGTATCACTCAAGTTAAAAGAACAATTTCTTAGTTTACACTTTTGTCAGTGAACGTATGATATATTACTGTTTGTATGTGTGGTGCTCAAGTAAAGATAATAAAGGAAAAACGTTTTACATTAACAATGAACACGAGCTTTTTATTTACACATCGCAAGTAATCTTAGATTTTCTTGTTCGATTTCATTCATTTTAAAATAAGAATTAACATTTATCCGAAAATAACAGACAATTTTTCTTTTTCAGATTCCTGCTTCGTTCATCAGTTAGTTCTTTTTGGTTCATTTAAAAATGTTTAGTTTACGCCTTCTTTTATCTCAGTTTATGACTCGAAATGTGAAGTGTTAAGTTTTCCGTCTCAATTGCTATGAAAGTTTGTATTATTTGTTTCAATATGTAAAAAGTTCTAATTATTATTAAGTTTTATTTCGTGCAATTGTTATGTGACGAATATGGCTTATAAATTTTGGTAATAGTGACAGTTTTTAGTGAATGTTATTTGCGACAGAGACGCATAATCTCAGAATAATACGTTATTATTCTAAGTGCATAATGTTAATTAAAAACTAGTATTTTGTGAGAAGAAAAATATGTCGACGCCAATGAAGCGTTCGTTAAGTTCGGAGGGGGGCGCTTCCAAGCGTGAATGGAAGATGAGGCTAAGCCTCCGGAGCCGGACCAGTCGCAGCATGGTAAGTCTCATAAATGTTAATTAGTCAAACCTTTTTTAGTTAATATAAATAAACATAAAGTAATAAATTTTAGTTAATATGAAAAAAAAAACTGTAGGTATTTTAAAAAAAACTTCGTTCATGAACACACCAAACAAAGTTCAAGTTTAACAATAAAAATGAATTAGCAACTAATAATACGATATATACTAAATCGGACATCGTAAATACATTAGTATAAATAGCTCAGTAAACTAAAATTTTTCGATTTAAGTAAACAAAATATCTACGTCAGACGTCAGTCTACGCGAAATATTGTATCTTATAATCTATGTATGAATGTATGGGTGTCTGTTCCTCTTTCACGTAAAAACTACCGAATGGATTTTAATGAAAGTTTATAAATAACACATAGGCTATAATTTTTAAAGATAGTGGATGAATTGTCCAAAATATAACGCTTATTGTCAAATAAGTCGGAAAAAATCTGCCATCTGCGAGATATCTGGCGTACGCTGCAAAAACTATAGAGTTTACACGTATATAATGTATAATAAAAATATTTATCTTAATAAATCCTACAAAAAAGTCTATCTTTTATGCCAAAACAAAGAACCATAAATACAATAAAAATTTATAATATATTTCTAATGCAAACTTGGTAGTAAAAATTGAATTTTATATCGCAGAACCTATATAGATGATTTTTTTATAAAGATAGATATTGAGAAGATAATAAGCTACTCGAAGTACTTACTAATCCTGCGCAGACGAAGTCGCGGGTATCAGCTAGTAATATTAATAAACATATTATATAATATGATATTATATATAGAAGTTTTTAACGAATAATCATGTTATCAAATTAATCTATACTAATATATAAAGCTGAAGAGTTTGTTTGTTTGATTGTTTGTTTGTTTGTTTGTTTGTTTGAACGCGGTAATCTCTGGAACTACTGGGCCGATTTGAAAAATTCTTTCAGTGTTAGATAACCCATTTATCGAGGAAGGCTATAGGCTATGTATCATCACGCTAAGACCAATAGGAGCGGAGTCCACGCCGACGAAGTCGCGCGCTGAAGCTAGTTAGATCATAATTATAAGACATTTTGCAACTTGTACGGGATTGTAATATTTATTATACTATTGCTTTTCTAATGAATTGTAATATTACTTATTGGCAGTCTGTTTGCTTAAGTTGCCAAGAATGTACGTATTTAATAGTTCATAGTTCGCGTAACTTTAACCGCGTGTGTGTTTACTGCTAAGCTTCGTAGTTTCCATTGGATTACTGTATGAAACAGTCATTTAACTATGTTTGCCTGTACATAATTATGTACGTACGAGTATATATATATATATCTTGTTGGTATTAAAATACAGTGACAATATAATAAAAAATTGTTTTATCAAACTTAAACTTTATAGGCATAATACTATTACAAAGTATTAATACATAGATAACCGTGTCGTCGTGTTTTACTATTAGGTACTTATTCAAAATTATGGTTAGAATTTTCGTACGATTTTTACTTAGATACTAAAGAGAGTTCTTGTAGTAATTTATTTTGATTCAACTTTCGTGTAAAAGTACTATTGAGATTTGGGTGGTAAAGCTAAAAAACGATAATTTTTTAAAAATTAAGTACCCGAGAACATTAACAATTTGTTTGTAATAATATACTCTTTTCGCCCAGGTATCAAATGAAATGAAAAGAGTCATTTCAATATTTCACCTGTAACTATATATTTAGTCCAAGTTTTTTTTGGTAATATGTCAAATATTATGTAGTAAAATCTCCACATTGAAATCGCACCTGGCATTGAAGTATTCGATGTAGTATATTAAAAATGATTTGTCGATAATTTCTCTCTCCTTATCTAATATCACAACGGTGGATTACGATATAAAATATAGTAGGTTATTTACGCAGTAAAAAATTAAACTAAATTGTTGCTGTTATTGCGATAAAATTCTATCAATTGATATAACCAGTTATGTAGGTACGTTGATTCGTCAAAAGTACATTGTTAAGTTTTTCTATTATAATAAACAATAATTGTGTTTGCTAGCAAACGAAAAAAAAAACCGTCTTCAATTACATCGACAAGTAATACAACGTAAGTAGACGAAAAAAGTTAACAAACGCACTAGTCGTCATTATGATTTTCGAGGGATCTCCTCGATTTCTCTGGGATTCCATCATCAGATCCTGGTTTCCTTATCATGGTACCAAACTAGGGATATCTCCTTTCCAACAAAAAAAGAATTATCCAAATCGGTTAATAAACAACGAAGTAATCTCCGAACATACATAAAAAAAATATATATAATTATATACGGTCGAATTGAGTACCCTCCTCCTTTTTTGAAGTGGGTTAAAAAGTGTTTCCTAATGATCGCGTATTAACTGTTTACTTGAAGTAATTTCGTGAAACGTGAGCATGATTACATATAGCGGCGTATCGTTTTTATTATTATACTAGCTGTGCCTGCGACTTCGTTCACGTTGAATTTAACAAAAAATGTGTTTTTCAGTTCGCAGAGTTATAAAATAAATAAATTTTTGAAATAAAAGTACTCTAAGTTACTCCTTATTATATCAGCTATTTGCCAGTGAAAGTCCCGTGAAAATCGGTCCAGCTGTTTCAGAGATTAGCTGGAACAGACAGACAGACAGACAAAAATTTTAAGAAATGTTATTTTGGTATATGTAACGTGTATACATCTATTTGCATTTAGTAAAATGCGGTTATTTTATTATTACAAACAGACACTTCAATTGAAGCAAAAAATTTGTACCCCTTTTTACAAAAATTGCGCGGACTAAAAAAACGGAAAACGATTTTTTTAATTATGCATAAAAATATTAAATCAATAAAAACATTACACACACTACCATGTATGTATTGACGAGTGAGTGTATGATTATGATTTGATGAGTGTATTTGACACACACACACACACACACGCATATTATATATACTCTTTTGTTGATTGTCAGACTATAGTCTTGAATTGAATTTTTTTTAAATAGTTTCTTTATTTTCTTAATTTTTTGGTTCTCTTCAATTTAAATTTTTAATTATGGTCGAATTTCGAACTCTGGGTGACCACTAGCATATATTAATACGTGAATCAAAAACGTTGTACTCCTTTTTACAAAATTTCGCGGCCGGCGGACTATGAAATTTCGTACACTTATAGTTTACTAGCTTCCGCCCGCGATTTCGTACGCGTGGATTTAATTATTTGCACTTAACTTTTAATTATATTCGAAAAAGCTAAACACCTAATGAAAGGAAAAACTAAAAGAAAGATAAAAAAATCAATAACATTGGACTTTCATACAAATTACCATTCCCTGTTTTTACCCCCTTAGGGGTCAAAAATCAGTTCTTAGCGAATGTCTACACCCTATAAGGAACCTACCTACCAAATTTCTCTTCACTTCACTCTCTCCACCTTTCTCTTTTAAATATATAGATAGATATAAAGAAGCAGCACAATGATAATTTTTAAAAAAAATTATGCATAAAAATATATTAAATCAATAAAAAAACATTACACACACTACTAAGTATTGGACAGACACACGCATAAGTATACTCTTTGTTGATTGTCAAAGTCTTTAGTATATTTTTTGATTTTTTATATAGTTAAAATTTTTAATTATGGTCGAAATTCGACCACTGGGCAACCATTAGTTTTTATAGATACATAATTATGCGTATTCGTTCCTTCAAACTTCAATATGGTGACAGTAGAAGCATTTGGATAAGTATTTGAAAATTAAAATTAGATTTCTTGTATATTTTTTTCATTCAAATGACCGTTAAGTATTTGCAATTATTTAAAGATATAGCTAAGTTAAAGTTTAACTATAATTTTTACCTAAATCTTCAGTGGTTACTATGTAGGTGTGACAATAATGCTTAAAATTAATATGAAACTAATGGCTAAGTTTTGATAATATTCAAGTTTATTTTACAAGACCTTGTTTGAATTGAAATACCTTACATTCGAAAAATTGACCATGAGAATTGAAAAAAATATACCTAACTACCATAATCTTTAAGAATGAAAGGAAATCAACTCTTGAAATCATGGCAATGCTTCCAATATTAATGGCCTGTTCGTAGTATTTACGACACTTCTTGATTGCTGTGAGACCACTGTTAATGGGCGTTACCGATTGGCTTGGACTTTAAGATTTCTATAAGTTTCGAAGTTAACGAACGTGTAACAAAAAGAAAATATTTCAAGTAATTTTTATTATAGCTGACGAACACCGATGTAAATACTTAACAGCAAAATAAAATCGCACAATCACTAATCAAGAGTACCTATTTGTTTGTTGTTGTTGTTTTTGTTTACAATACATTTTACTTGGAAAAAGAGGCCTATGCCAAGATTCTTAAGTGGATTATGCCCAGTAGTGGGCTGTTACTGATCTTTTTTTCTATTTATAGGCAACTTTTCAAGGGTCTAATTATTACCTACCGGATATATTTATGTATACATCTATACAAATAAATAAAACTGGAGTATCTGTTTGTAATATTAAAATAACCGCTTTTTACTAAATGCATATGGATGTATAAACGGTACACCAAAATAACATTTTTAAAAATTTTTGTCTGTCAGTCTGTCTATCTGTCTGTCTGTTTGTTCCGGCTAATCTCTGAAATGGCTGGACCAATTTTGATGGGACTTTCACTGGCAAATAGCTGATGTAATAAGGAGTAACTTAGGCTACTTTTATTTTAGAAATCTGTTTATTTTATAACTCTGTTAATTAGCTCAGGTGGGAAATCGGCCGATCGGGATCGACCGAGAAGACCTCGATTCAAATCCCCATTTCTCCAAATTGACTATTTTTTTTTAATTTATAGGTTGAAATTTGACCATAATTAAAAATTTTAATTCAAGAAAACTAAATAATTATGAAAATAAAGAACCTTTTTAAAATGTTCAACTTTTTGACTACAGACTTTGACAATCAACAAATAGTATAATATGCGTATGTGAGTGCTGTAGTGTGTGTAATGCTTTTTTTTATTAATTTAATGTATATTTCTTGTATAATTTTAAGAAAATATTAGCACTTCACACTCCTTCTCTATATAAACTATAAGTGTGCGAAATTTCATACTCCTACGTACGCACAATTTGCGTAAAAAGGGGTACAAAGTTTTTGCTTCACACATTAATAATTATATAGATAACCAGTTCATATTTTGTATTATGTCGGTAAAATCGAAAAATATTATTCATATTTTTTATCGATAAGTAATTCGTATTTAAATATGATATCCAAAAAACACGATTTACTAAAAATACCGATCTAAGCTCGGTCACCCAGGTATTTAAGAATATATTACTCAATCGCATGACAGTTTTCAATTCTGAAAATATTGACCATAACATGATCATACCTATTCAGGTAATGTCACATTACGGTACAACGCTGTTGGATAGACCTTAACCTTTAACCACCGACATACCTTTTTTATCACGTAGTTACCGACGTCCGGTAACAGAGACCGTTATATTATTGTGTTAATATGATTAATAATGTTGTAACATTGTTTTTAATGTTTTTCTATATAAATGACTATATTTAAACAAATAAGTACCAAAAAATATGGATCATCATTTACTTCAAATTTTAAAACATCAAAAACTTTATTGTACCATACTTTTTGGATAATTACTATTGTGACCAATAATAGTTAAATTACAAGTTAAATTTACTGTCAAATAATAAATAATAGTTTTACCTACATTGGTTGAATAAACATTAGGTAAAAAATAGCACACAAAACTAAAATTGTGACAGTGAATAAACGTTATACTTAATCAGCGCATATTTTTAGTACATTTCTAATATATGTGCTTTTTTAGTAATTATCATGATGGGAAGATTTTCTTTTCAATTTTAAGGGACAAAAAGCAAAAGTTTATCTTAATTTTATAACTAAAAATTTAAATTCTTCTTGTTCACCTGTGTGAAGATCTGCATAAAATATCTTAATGCGTCCATTTTAAAGTGACGGTTTATTTATATTTTTGTCTGGTATTCTCCATGATATGGCATTTTTATATAGATATTTAAACAAATTATGGAATTATAATTACAATTAAAAAAAGTTACGTAACCATCGACGTGCGCTTACAAAGACCGCCTTTTGACTGTTTCGACGTATTGTTGCTGAAGTTAGAGATACTGGGAGGCTCAAGACAGGGGGAAGCTCGAAACAGTACAATCTACCAGTTTCGAACACCGTAATGGTCTGTATGACCGCAAGACGGTAGTTAAAGGTTAAAAAAGATTGATAACATGTTCTTCTTATCATGACTTTCATAAAAAAGGTGAAATTAAATATTCAAAGTCGGAAACTTCTCATAGCTAACCTAATATAATTAGCCCAAGAGCCCGCGAGGGCCAGACCTTCGTTACTTTATAAAGGCTGAAACATTTTCAGCGCATGCGCCCAACATAGGTAGAAACAATGGTCAAATATAAAGTTTGATATATACTTGCTTTCGGTAGATTTTTGGCCTTTTTAATATTTTGTTAGAAGTCAAAGAAATCACGTCAACCATTGCCAGACACTTTTGGAAACCCCTACCCAGATATCCCCACACTTTTGTAACCATTAGGTTACTTCACAGTATAAAAGTTGAATTTCATATAGATATTACCTCAGTACAGTCTTTTTACGTTAGAATATAGTAACTCATCGCATCATAGGTAGAAACAATGGTCAAATATAAAGTTTGATATATACTTGCTTTTGGTAGATTGGTGGCCTTTTTAATATTTTGTTAGAAGTCAAAGAAATCACGTCAACCGTTGCCAGCCACTTTTGGAAACCCCTACCCAGATATCCCCACACTTTTGTAACCATTAGGTTACTTCACAGTATAAAAGTTGAATTTCATATAGATATTACCTCAGTACAGTCTTTTTACGTTAGAATATAGTAACTCATCGCTGCCACTTAAGTTAGCAACGCCTCTAGACCAATTAAATTTTAATAAATAAGAACACCTGTCTGCACTTACTTCAACTGCCAAATTTGAAGATGAATTGATTGATTGATTTCTGTAACGTCCTACTGCCAGGCATAGGTCTCTTACTTCATTTGGAAGAGTTGGAAGTTAATCCACAACGCAGCACTACACCAGTCGTGAGTAGATTATAAAAATAAGAATACGTATTTATCGAACAACTACAGCTACGTGACGTTTAAGAAAACGCACGCATAGTGCGTGAAAATAAGTTACTATAGCAGTAGTAAGATGTGTAATGTATAGCAACCTAGTTCAAGATTGAGCTTATCCAATAGTAATCCAGTCACGCTTTGTCAAACATTGTGTTGAGGTTTGAAGTACTGACTAGCAAACCTATGTCTAGCAGATAGTAAACTATTGTTTACAACCATGTATAGACATTGACGAAATTCGTAGAGTTAATTCCAGTATATGTATACAATTATAAATAACAATTACTTTTTTATAATTTCTTACCGAAAAGTTTTATTCTAATGGTTTCTTTATTTATATTATTATCAACGTATTTTATTAACACTAAAGTTTTGATTATCACCACACTAATCTATTACTTTACAACAAGTTCACAACTTTGAACTACTGCCATTCAGATTGCATTAAGCCAGTGTCCATAAGACCAATTTTCGCACTCTAGACCTGATTCTTAACAGAAAGGATAAACTGTTTGAACCAATTATGTCGGTTACTTATCCTTGACAGAGGGACAGATAATGTGTCTGTAAACTTAGTTTGAGATTGTAGCCATTATATTAAACTTGTTTCTGTGGAACAGTGCACTATGTATTTTTTCGAAAAGATTTCTTAGTTGAATATTTTGGCGTTTAACAACTGCTAGTTGCTGTTTGTTTAGTTTGATTTAACATTTTATTATGGATAAACTTACTCCGGAGAAACGCTTGCAAATTGTGGATTTTTTTAATTAGAATAATGGTTCTGTTCGTAAAACTTATCGTACACTTCGTCCTTTTATGGCATACATAATCGTCCTTCAGAGCGGCTAATTCGAATAACAATGGACCGTTTTTGTACCACGTTTACCCTTAATGTTAATGTGCATCCAAACAGTGCGCACTGAAGAAGCTGTAGCCGCTGTACAGTAACGCATTTAAGACGATCCAAATTAATTAAATCGTCGCCGTTCCAGCAATCGGGATTGTATCCTTCCATTTTATGAAAGATTTCATAAAAGAATCTTAGCTTAAAAGCTTTCAAGATTCAACTCGTGTACGAATTAAAGCCAAACGATCATTGTATGCGTCGCCAATTCGGCGAATGAGCTGAAGAACAACTTGAAATATATCAATTTGTTCTTGATATCAATATTGGTTGAATGGGTGCGTAAATCAGCCGAATTGTTGCATTCGGAGTGAGAATAATCCACAATTTTTTATCGAAACACCATAACATTCACAGAATATTAATGTTTGGTTTATGGGCTGGCAGAGTCATTGTTCCATATGTCTTCAAAAATTATGGCTGGCATTAATCTTGCTGACTTGTGGTCACAACAGGATGGAGCCACATGCCACATAGCGTGCGCGACAATTGATTTACTCGAAGAAACTTTGATCAAAGAATAATTTCACGTAATGGTCCAATTAATTGGTCATCAATATCGTGTGATTTAACCCCATTGGAAATACGGCCGCAAAAGCTGCGAAAAGTTTGGGAAACATGGTGCTCAAGATTGCGCCTTGCACACGCCAGTCTTTGCAGACATATGGCCAAAATCATATTTAAACATTAATATGATAAAATATTCTATCCAATAAAGCCCGTTACATTGATATTAAAAATACGTTTCTTTTTTTATAATGATTTAAACTTGTGTAACAGAAAAAAAACCACCCTTATATTTTCTGGAACGTTTAACAGTATCTATCATCATATTGTGTATGTTTGCGGTGTCTGATTTTGGTTTGAAGTTGTATTTTGAATACAAAAAGTCATGTCATTGAAAAAACACATTGGTTAAAAGTACTTTCGATGTAATTTTGATTAAATGTCTATATAATTATGTAAAATCTATTTATCTGAAAGTTAAACTCTAATTATTCTAACCTAAAAATCAATACAAATATAAATACGTTGAATATTCCAGAACTTATAAAAGTTGCAAGGCATAATTACTACGTACCTGGGTATACAAATTTTTTAATTAGGCATTTTTTATCATGAATTAATTATTATCTTTTTAACTTGTATAAAAATTTATGTACCAAATGAAAATGTAACTGAGATTGTTTTTTTTTAATCTACTATTTTTTTACCATTATGAAATGTAAAATGTACCATTGTACAAACCTTAGTGGTTTTCTTCTGCTACTTATAAATGTGAATTTGTACATATTATTTCTTTATTTGATAACTAGCTGACCCCGCAAACATTGTTTTGCCATATATGTTATTAACCCCCGCAACCCCCTCTCATGGGTGGAATTTCGTAAAACCCGTTCTTAGCTGACCTCTACTCGGCGAAAGGAATATTCCTACCAACTTTCAAGTCTCTACGCCTTATGGTTCCAGAGATATCGTGATGAGTCAATGGGTGGAAATCCCTTTTATATATATAGATTAAATAAATTAATAAATAAAAAACCTGTGTGGTTTTATGAAACCACGGTAAAAGTGAAATTTTTTTTCACATTATATTTAACTTAAAATAATATTCCATTGAGGGTATAAAAATCGCTTTATCAATCTGACGGCACGGCTGACCGTCACGCGACATGCAACACATAGACGAAAAAGTTTGAGACGATGTAATGAAAGTTTTTCTTTAATAAAAGAACTGGTTCACAAAAATTCGAAGACATAAAATTAGATCACATTTTACTTCGATTAATAACTTAAGTACCAAAATAATCAAAGACTTTTCAGTTTTGATAACCCGATTTAACATTGAAATACTACTACTACGTCTAAGGTTATTTTTATAATCTATATATATATAATTCTCGTGTCACAATGCTAGTTACAATACTCTTCCGAAACGGCTGGACCGATTTTTATGAAATTTTGTGTACATAAATAATAGGGGATAAAGGGGGTTAACAACATATATCGTTTGCGAGGTCAGCTAGTATTATATAACTATATATTTATTGCAAAGGTATCTACAGTAAAATTTAAGTTTCCTAGGGCATACATACAAATATTAGTACACTTTGAAATAATTAAAACGTAATAAATGTAAGTTTATATTTTACACATTATCGAGGTACTATAACTATGTATAATTAAGTGTATATTGTAGTTCATAAAACAAAATTTTGTGTTCTCGCACTAAAAATAGATTTGATTGATGTCGTACGCCAAATCTGAAATACAGTCTAGTAATTTTACTTCTGTTTGTTGATACGCGTATTACAACTCGTCATTCTGGCTCACGAAATCATAACACTTCTAATCGACTTCTTTTGAAATAGCCGTAATGCATTGTTTTACATGTATTTTACACATTATAATCTTCTGACATATGATATACTTTTAAACAGTTAGCACGTTTTGTAAGCTAAGCAAAATAATTTCCATTGCATAAAAATAATTCTTGTTTGACTTTACAAACATAATACCTTTTGAATAGTTTGATGTTTATATTAACTGTATAATTATAATGTATATATTAGTTGTATTGTTGCATAATGATAATTATTAAACGAGTTAATGAAGATGAGGTTAAGAGATATGAATAGTTTTTGCACTTATTGTGAGATTATTTAAACATAGAGGAAACTCTTAGATTAAATGTATTTATACTATATTGATACTACGAGTATAATAAATTATGTTTAATTTATAAAATTAATTGCTTACAAGGTTTTTTAGGTATTTATCTTAGGATTTTTTTTTATTTCTTTTTATAATACAGTGTTATATTACTGTTCAAAACTTAAATTATTATTTACTTACAGTTAATTGTAGTATAACTTATGTTCCCTCGATGACGAGAGCTTCTATGATAGTTGAAGCTCTTATCATGATTTTTTATTTATTTATATTATTTCAATAAAAGCCGTAACTATTTTTATCTCGACTGTGTTTAAAACAATAGTACTAGAAGTATTTTTTATAAACAACTAGGTCGACAAACAAGATATATACGCCTATAGACGCCTGCGAGAGCAGAAGACATGCGTGTTGCCGACCTTACCACCGACCCTTCCTAGGAGCTCTATGCTCTATCACCTAAGTCACCACAGGAATACAACACTGCTTCAAAGCAGTATTATTTATCTGTGATCTCCTGTAAGGTCGAGGTAAGTCCCCAGTCATTCTCCAGAATGGAACAGTCTCCAGGATTCTGAGTTTCCTTATTTCCATATAAGTAAAAGTCTTGCAAACAAGACGAATACGAAGACGTATGTAGCTTAATCAATATCGAATTATCTTCCTTTGATCACTTTTCGTACCGCTGACTAACGGATTCAACGGTTCTATAGTGTAACATTGTCAACAAGCTTACATAATATACATACAGTGGCGTGCAAAAGTTTTGGGCCACCCTGATTTTTTCATATAATTAATAAAATATTTCATTCCTGCACTCGTTATTCATTTGAGAAGTTTAAGAATATCGAGATATAGATAAATACCATCATAAATTATTTATTTTTTCGGAATATTTTGTTTCTACCACGAGAAATTATTTTCACTGGTGTGCAAAAGTATTGGGCCACCGTAATTCACAAGTTCGCCGGACCTTACTACGCAAGATTTTTGGACATTTTATTTTTCATTAATTATGAAACACGGTCTTTTATAAACATGTAAATAAATAATAATAAAGTGAGTGTTAAAAAAAAAATGTGTTATACGTTGTAGTCCGATAATTTGCACCTTCCAGATGATTTCAAGACAACGTCTTGTCAAATGAATCAAAATTATTTCAGTTTCTTTAACTAAAAATAATAAAGAAGTCATGAAATCAGCTTATGACTGGTATTATACGCCTTCTTATTTCTGGAGCTGCATAAAAATTAATGAAGACTGTCTTTTCTTTTCGACTTCCGATCCAAGCTAGTATAGTTCGCTATTGTGTTAACGTGTTGGTATACTACGTTATTATTAATGACAATGGCAGATTTGAAATTTTACTGGACATTGGATCAAATTCAACAACAGTTTTATTACCAAATAAACACTATTAAAAAAATGAGACACGTTCAATTGAACCAGAAGCGATTAGTAAACACAAAAGAAAGAACCATAAAGCAATTGAACAGAAGTCAGGAATGCAAACATATTGTCACTGAGCTTAGAAAAATCTAAATATAAAAATCTCCTGATGAAGATAAAAATTTACTAGAAAATGAAGATAATCAATATGAAATGGGACACATTGCAACTTGACGAATTATCTTAATAATGTTATTAACATATCTCATTATTAATTTTCTGTATTATACTGTGCATTCCCAAGGAGGGTTGATGTCAGGCAGGCGGCCGGTCGTAAAAAATAACATGCTAAATCACTTACAACATGAGTCTGAGGAAGAGGAGAACATGTTGTGCCGACCCTATATAAATAGGATAAGGGCAGGGAGATGATGATGGTCTTTTATAAACATGCGTGTTTGAAAACCAATATATTTACTCTTATTCCCGTAATAATGGTGAAACACACGAACGTTCAGGTTTTTGGAAAATTTTATTCAATCTTTTTCCACTCAGGTCTCAATTCCGTCTTGTTTAAGTGAATTTTTGCACCAATACGAAGCTTTTGGTTATGGCAAAGGTGTTCTATCAAATTTAAGTCCAGTAACTTAGATGTTCAGTCAAGGAGGACGACTTTTTAGCTCTGATTAAAGTATTTTAAATATAATAAGGCGCAAAGGACAACATAGGGAATTACCGGCCAATAAGTCTAATGTCAAATGTGTACAAAATATTCGCAAAGGTCATATTGGGTAGGTTAAGCTCAAAATAAGACGAAAACCAACCAATAGAACAAGCCGGCTTCAGACGGAACTTTTCAACGATAGACCATATCCACACACTCAAACAAATAATTGAGAAGTATAACGAATACAATAAAACACTGTATTTAGCTTTTATAGATTATGCAAAGGCATTTAATTGCATTAGTCATAAGACAATTCGGGAGAGTTTAGGAAGGCAAGGTGTACCTGAAACATATATTAACATTATTAAAAAAATATATACAAACAGTAAAGCAAAAATCAAATTGGAAGCTTTGGGGAAAGAATTCCGGATCAAACAAGGAGTTAGACAGGGAGACCCAATGTCCTCAAAGTTGTTTTCTGCAGTTTTAGATAACGTCTTTCGCAACCTTGACTGGGAACATCTAGGCCTCAATATAGACGGAAGAAAACTAAACCTATTAAGATTTGTGGACGATCTGGTCCTACTAGAAGAAAATCCAAAGGCACTCGAGATGATGGTCCAGACTCTGAATATCGATAGTTCTAAAGTGGGCTTAAAAATGTTCATTTTTAACAAATAACAAAAACGAAACTGATGACCAACTCAGAAATAGAACCCATTGAAATAGAAGTACAACAAATAGAATATGTCGATGAATATTGCTACTTGGGCCAGATCATCTCCCCTAAAGACCAAACAACCAAGGAAATAAATAAGAGGATTGCTAATGGCTGGAAAAGATACTGGTCTCTCAAGGATATTGTAAAATCTAAAGACCACAATACGGCAACGAAAAGAAAGGTATTCACTGCTTGTATTCTTCCATGCATCACCTACGGCTGCGAAACATGGTCCCTTACAAAATACCATAGAGACAAACTAGGAAAGTGCCAGAGAAGTATGGAACGAAGAATGACAGAAACAAGAAGGCAAAACAGAATTAGTAATGTCCAATTAAGAACAAAAACCAAATTATCTGACATCCTGGAAAAAATAGACCTCCAAAAATGGAGATGGGCAGGCCATATGCTGAGATCTATACAAGAAAAGTGGAGCCAAATAACAACGAATTGGTATCCAAGAGATGGAAAGATATGTCGAGGACAACAACGAATGCGCTGTGAAGATGAGCTAAAACTTACTGCGGGACCCAAATGGAGGAGAGTTGCTTAGGACAGGAAGCAATGGAAGCTACTGGAGGAGGCCTTTGCCAGAAGGCACACTGAGTTGAGAGATATCCTATAGCCAGACGAATCAAACAATACAGTCATAAAGATTAATCTCAACCAGTATAACGGGCTAAATAAATAAATAAATAAATATAAAAGTATTTTACAAGACGTGAAACATATTCTGCATGGTTTTCGTGCTGAAAAATTCTACCTCAAGGATTTTTTTTTTTTTTGTAGAAAATGCAAATAAATGGTCTCACATAATACTCTTGTATATTGTATGATCCATGTTGCCATGAATATTTACCAGCGGCCTGATGTCAACTTAAGGAAACTCTGCCCTAACTTTGATATTCGCGGCACCATATTTTATAACAGGAGTTCTGACTGACTGAACACTACGTCATGCCAGGTCATTTAATCTATCTCCGACTATCATTTCTATAAACTTGAAACTTAAATTCATCAGAAAATATTACTTTGCCCCAGTCTGATGCCGTTCAGTCCTAATACGTTTTCGCAAAGTCCATCCGTGCTGTCTTTTTGTCTTTTTTTCTTTGAAGAGGTGGTTTCTTTACAGCAATACGTCTCCATATTCCCATAGCCTTCAGACGTCACGACCCCGTACTCCAAGTAACATCCGCTTAACTTTCTCTTCAGAATTCTCATGAAATGTCCACTGCGATCTTTCACGGATCCACGCGGTCCACATTTATTAACGGTCTATCGCTCAGATATTTCTCCAGTATTCCATTTGTTTACTTTTTAAAATTATAACCTTAGACAGTACTTTTACTCACCAATAAAACTCTTGTGGTGTAACACGAAATTTTTTTTCTGAACAAAGTTTGAACAAAATTTCACAGAGCTTAATGTTTGCATATTTTAGCATTTATTGTCAAAAATTTTCGGCATTGAGGTGGATATAAGAGAAATTATTAATATATTAGTAGTACATAGCGTTTTTAGAAACCAATGAGAAAAGAATTTTAAAAAATCTTGCGTAGTAAAGTCCGGCAAATTCGTGAACTGCGGTGACCCAATACTTTTGCACACTGTTGAAAGTCATTTACCATTGTACAATATTATATTTTATATAATTATTAACGTTATAATCTTTATTATGGTCCTCCCAAACTACTTGAACAAAGAACAAGTGAAAGAAAAAAATATTTTGTCAGTTATATGGAAAAAAAGAGGGTGGCCCAAAACTTTTGCACGCCACTGTATATATTTGTGTCTGAAGGTCAGGGAAAGTTCCCATACAACGAATTCATTGAATATCAGGTCTGAAAAAATGGAATGATAATAATTGCATCTCTTAAACGAAACTTAAATTCCAAAGAAGTTTAAAAATGGAACAAATACCACATAATTATTTTAAAAAGTTGTAAAAGTAAACATGGTCGTCTGCTACTAAACATATTTTTACTTTTATATACATTGCTTACCTTTTTATTGATTAAATTTTTGTGTCATAAAATGATAGTCTTCAATTTATAGTGTAAGCTACTGAAGCTATTGAGGTAGGCCATAGCCATACTTTGCTTGAAATTGCAGAGCATTCCGACTGAGAAAGTAACTCATCCTTACAAAAGATCAGAGCAGTACTGTACTGCAACTTGCAAGTGGTGTTGTATCCCTCACGTGAGTAAATCAGCCAGTGTCGCACAATTAATAAACACTTAAATAAACGCTTCACACTCAAGGCGGGACCTACAAACTAAATCGTACATTTTAAATTTGTTGTCTGCTTGTCACGTATCACGTGTAATAATAAAACGTTTAAAAATATATTGTTTGATACATTACATTTCATTTACGTTTGTGTATATAAGGCAATACAAATATTAACAATGTATTCACTTTCATTTGTTGGAAGGACTAACCTAAACAAACATTGAATTAGAGATATGCATACACATGGTCTGTTTGTTTATGGTAATCATTAGTGTACATGATAGGCTCGAGAGGAATTTTAACGTGCGTGTTTTGTTTGAAACATTACACGCACGACTTAGGGCGACTTTTATTCATGATATAAAAAAAAATTCAGGAAATTATTAAACTACACTTTATTAAAAATTAAATGTATAATGATACGTTATAGGTAGGGATCCCTAGTACATATTTTTCACCTGATTAGTATCAAGCTAATTTTCCGGGAGTAGCTTCATTTTGATGAGACAAACAAAAAGTTCCTCTTCTAATATTACCATCAAATTATATTAATATTAACTAACTAAAAGAAAAAAAAACAGAAAAAAATATCAATTTTTGATGACCTTACGAGGTCATCAAGTTGATGACCTCGTAAGGTCATCAAAAATTATTACTAACCAGCTGTTTTTTTTTCTTTTAGTTAGTAAATATTTATATAATTTGATGGTAATATTTTCCTACAAATTGCGTGGTACGTTATCCCGGTCCTACGCTCACTGCTGCTCTATCTCCTGCTAACTCTATTATCTACTACGATCGAGAGTTTTCGAAGAGGAAATTTTTGTTCGTCTCATCAAAATGAAGCTACTCCCGGAAAATTAGCTTCATACTAATCAGGTGAAAAATATGTACTAGGGATCCCGTACTATTATATTGAGTATTTTTAAAATGAAACTCCGCGCTTCAACCGATTGCGCTTTATATGTTGGTTTTCCTCGACTACTAAAAGAACGGAATAACATTTGAGGTTAATCTCAAATATATATGTTAATATAGATACGTAGATATATTTATCTCCATAAGTATAACAGCTTCGTTGAAATATTGTCTACATAAATTCTTCAAATGAGCAATTTGAGTTTCTACATTATACATCTCTCGGTTATTCTCGTAATAGTCTCTATGTTGTTATGGTTCGACTCTATTATGTACTCGTAACACGTTAGTGCTACCCTTTGTGTAACTGGACAACAATGGGTTACTTGAGGATAGGCCGTCATTTGACATAGGTAACGGTAATAATGGTTATCTGCTATTAAATTATATCGATATTTAAAATAACAAGTATTTTAAATCAGAAAGTGAGTTGCATTTTTAACCGACTTCCAAAAAAGGAAGAGGTTCTCAATTCGAATGTATTTTTTTTGTGTATGTTAGCTCAGAACTTTTGACTGGGTTGACCGATTTCGATCAATTTTGTTTTAATTGGAAGGTGTTGCGTGTCATGTGGTCCCATTTTAATTTAATGAGAAGTAACGCGTTTGAAATTACCACCAGGCGGCGCTAGTATATAGTGAGGTATAGAAATGTTATGAAATTCACAGAACATTTATGTCTATGACTAATTATCACGGCTTTTTAAATATTTTTTATGGAATTTGTGCTTATATCTGATGAAATATGGAAGATTTACGATACAGGTTCTTACGAACACGAGAATGTTTTGACGGAGTATAATTGTCTCGGCGAATTGCCACCAACCACTGTTTTAGATGAGTTTTATCACTCGGAAACTTCTGGCCGCCTTTTTTTCCGAACAAAATGGTACTGCGCAACATTGAGGCATAATCCATTAATATTTTAATTTACTGATACACAAATAGGTACAATTGAAACCATGAAAACTTTTCCGCGCCTTACTAGCTAGCGGGGCTACCTCACTTGCGGGTGGCGCCGCCTGGTGAGCTAAAAAACGGCAGCCCTCATTGAGATCTGACAAATACTTTTAGAGTTATATCTAATAACGCGTATGTACGCGTCACTTGACTACTTTTTCGTTGACTTACGTTGTATTATACCGCATAACTTTTTACTCGGTGTACCGATTTTGATGATTCTTACTTTAATCGAAAGCTAATACTTGACTTGTAGTCTTGTTTAAATAAGACCGAGATGTGATTACAACTTTTTGAGTAATCTTTAATAGCACGTATTTACTTGACTATATTTTCGTCTTATTACGTTCTATTAAGGGGTGATAGCAGGCGAGTAAGTTCGCAAACTTGTGGTTTCTATGAATGACCTTTTTCGCCTGTGCGTCACCCTAAGTACGCGTATTTTAAAACCACCGAGTAAGTTCGTCGGCGATCCGACAAGTTTGTAATTTTGCTCGTAACCCGCCTCCGCTCGTACGTGTGGTAGCACTGCGAGCCGCGAGTCGCCATTTTTGACCGCCTTCCAAAAAAGGAGGAGGTTCTCAATTCGATTGTATTTTATTTTATTTTTTATTTTTATGTATGTTACCTCAGAATTTTTGACTGGGTGGATCGAGTTTGATAATTTTTTTCGTGGTCTCACGTCACGTGGTCTCAGTTAGATTTAATTTCTATCTAATAAGTACTTAATTTTCAAGTTGTACGTATCTAATAATGCAACTTAACTTGACTATTTTTTCGTCGACTTACGTTATAACATACCGCATAACTTTTCACTGGGTGTACCGATTTTAATGAATCTTATTTTAGAAAATATATTATGCTTGTCATGTGATTCCATTTAAATTTATTTGAGATTTGACAATTACTTTCCTACCTACTAATAATGCGTATTTACTTGACTGTGTTTTCGTCACCCTACGTTGTATTATTATACCCTATAACTTATACCCTTTAACTTTTTGCTGAGTGCACCGATTTTGATGTTTGTTGTATAAATCAAAAGTTAATAAGTAGAGTAGTATTACACTTGTCATATGGTCCCATTTAAATAGGATCGAAATATAATGAGTACTTTTTAAAGTAAACTTTGATACCGCGTATTACTTGACAATTTTTTCGTCTACCTACGATGTAATTGAAGTCCGTTTTTTTTCGTTTGCGAGCAAACATAATTATGTTACGTCAGTCCGTGGACGCGCAACGCTTGTAGCGTAGGTTTTTGTAGTTTTTGTTAATTTGATTGAAAAATTTCTCAAAATGAATGATTTCCGAACTTCGTATTTTTTTTTTGGTTTTTTTTATTTTTTTTTATGTAACTAGGTTGGCAAACAAGCGTACGGCTCACCTGATGGTAAGACCGTAGCCTATAGACACCTGCAACACCAGAAGCATCGCAAGCGCGTTGCCGACCCTATCCCCAATCCCCCCCAGAAGCTCTGGTCACCTTACTCACCAACAGGAACACAACACTGCTTGAAAACAGTATTATTTAGCTGTGGTCTTCTGTAAGGTCGAGGTACTACCCCAGTCGGGCTGCTCCATATTTTGAGCAGAAAATTTCCTGCTGTGCCCTACCTCAGTTAGTCACTCAGTTAGTTGGTTTTTAAAATGTAATACGATACAATTTATAAATAATACAAAGCTTCTTCTGTCGACGACATCGCAATACAAAATGAGTAAGCTTCGCGTGTGTCACCGACGACGAGTCGAGTAAGTTCGCGATCTTAAAAACCGCGTACTTTAAGTTCGTACGTCTATCACCCCCTTTACTAGTCGATGTAATTGAAGTCGTTTTTTTTTCGTTTGCGAGCAAACACAATTACCTATGTGTATAATTTTTACAGCTCGTAGTCATAATCATAAAATTCGATAAAAAATTTAAAAGTAACTTTTTTTATACAACTAGGTCGGCAAACAAGCGTACAGGTCACCTCATGGTAAGCGATTACCGTTGCCTAAAGACGTCTGCAACACTAACACGTTGCCGACCCTACTCCCGATCTCCCCAATAGCTCTGGTTACCTTACTCACCACAGGAAGACAGGTCGCTTGAAACATCAAAAACTATTTTTTAGCTTTGATTTTCTGTAAGGTCGAGGTACGTCTCCAGTCGGACTGCGCCAGACTTTGAGCAGGATATTTCCTGCTGTGCCGTACCTCAGTTATAAATATTCTATGTAAAACCAATATATGAATTAGTCAGTAGTAAATATTAATAATAACGTGATTGTATTACAAAATTTAATTTGTTTGTTATTCAAATGTCATCAAAACGACATTTCAAATTAGATTTGCTAGCTATAGGATTATGCAAGTCAATTTTCATGAATGTAAAACATTGATTTTTATTTTGAAACGTAAGCGATTAACTCATATTGCTTTTACTATGGTATTGAAAGAACTGCTATTATTATTAAGATTGCAAACGCAACGTTTACTTGCTTGGACTAAACAGTTTACTGGGAATATAAACTAATCTGGTCTAAAATTATGCTCTTGATCTTGTTGCTTTATACTTAAACGATAGAATTCAACAATTTATTAAAGATTGACGCGGTTTTCATAAACTTTTTTCTTAATACATGTTAGACACGGAACAGTTTTTTTATTGTAATTTCCTACACAATCTTCTCAATAAAACTATAAGCACTTTCTACTATTATTACACGATCACGATTCAGCCTGTAATATCCCACTGCTGGGCATAGGCCTCTTCCCCATGTAGGAGAAGGATCGGAGCTTAATCCACCACGCTGCTCCAATGCGGGTTGGCGGATATATTCCCTACTATTAGTAACGATCGGTATCAGGTGTACATGATAACAACCGGGACCGACGGCTTAACGTGCTCTTCGAGGCACGGTGGGGAGACCCACAAGGACTGCACAAACACCCAGACCACGGCAAACATCTGTATGGCCAATACAAATGTTTTCGTGTGCGGGGATCGAACCCTCAACCGCCCGCGCAACAGCCAATCGCAATCCAGTGCTGTGACCGCTGCGCCAACGCGGCGTCAACTAAGTACTATTATTACAAGACTCATATAAATTGCTGTATTTATCCAGCCGTATTCGAGGTTTACGCTTAGTAACACATCTGCCGATTCATTTTTATTTATATTACATTATAAAATTACTGGTTTGAAGAGAAAGAGCTTGAATGTATTGTGTTGTAAATATTAATAGGTATATTACAGGGTATGATTGTCTTACTGTAATTATAATATTCGAATGCAAAGCTAGTAGTCAACTCTGACTGCATTGGTAGGATTGAACCTAGAAAGTGGCTTGCCACCGGCAAGCTTAATTTTATTGGAATATTTGTGTTTGTTCTTAGCAATCATACCTTTTTTATCTTGAGAAGTAATATCAAAAATATCTATAAAATTATGATATATATAATATCTGTACCTCGATACTAATATTGATAACGGAGAAATGAAATTGCTTGTTTCACCTTCACGCTTCAGCCGTTTTTCGACTGGCTCGAATTCGTCGTGCACGCAAATTATTAATTATGGGGACGTAAAACATCACAATGTTATGTCAGATAATTATATTTGGTAGAAAATATTAGTAAAATATTTTCATATTTATAAGTTTTTATCCCTGAAGCGATAAATAAATTTATTTTAATAATAAATAAATAAAGAAATTATCTGTTTATATTTATTGAAGTGAAACTTCTTTAGGCGCATTAGAGGTAAAATTTGAGCGACCGGTAACGCGGCAGCGTCATGACGGTCAGTACTTGGATGGGTCAGTACAGGCGGTCGCCTGGGAACACCGCGTGACGTTGGCTTTTTGTTTTTTTTTTTTTTTTTTTTGAGTTTATTGGAGTTTACTCCTTAAGAATCGATTTTCATATAAGGTCTCCGATATGAAAAAAATATGAGGAGTAAAATCTACTGAGCGAATGACCTCGTTACGTTTTTGTGCGCTATCTACCTGCTATGAAGTTTACGACGGTACCGGCTACGACGGTTACGACGGTATCGGTTACGACGTTTTCTAATAATTCGATCGATAGATGGAGTTATTTTGATTCAATTATTTACCATTTGATATAGTATTAATCTTTTTCTTAGACTATAAAGTCTTTTTTGTGCATATTTAGAGAGTCGATCTGAACAACGAA
Organism: Melitaea athalia; assembly: GCA_905220545.2. Taxonomy (NCBI): domain Eukaryota; kingdom Metazoa; phylum Arthropoda; class Insecta; order Lepidoptera; family Nymphalidae; genus Melitaea; species Melitaea athalia. The sequence goes on along the minus strand of HG992176.1, from coordinate 7,770,262 downwards.
AAACGTTAATCTTAATTTCGTGCGTTTTTACTTATCAGACTTCGATTACGTATGTACGCTGGTTTCGGTCCACGAAAAAGAATTGTATATTAAATTTTTCATAAAATTATAAAACAATAGCCACAAGCGTTTCGCAAAGTTCAAACGGAAATTATTTAAATTGTTCAGCTAAGAAAACGATATTAAAAAAGATAAATGCTTTACAAAGTTGTAAACTTTGAATTACACGATTTGTGCGTATATGTATAACTATAATCGTTCCACTGTTAAACACTATAGAACACATTTTTTTACTTCGTTTCTAAAGAATCTTGATCCATACAAGCACGCTATAGATACTTAATTATTATCTATTTCTTCAAATGGGGAGTTCTGTGGGTGTTGATGACGTTCCAAGAAATCAATTTTTTAGATTTGTCTTTTATTTATTCAATTTTTAATTAGTTTCATGCAAATTGTGCAAAGTTTGTCTTCATGTGATAGTCTTGACGACGCACTCAATTTCTCATACTACTAACCCATACAAATATTATAAATGCGAAAGTAACTCTGTCTGTCTGTCTATCAGATAATCTAGAGCCTGAGAAAGGACATAGGCTACTTTTTAATGCGGAAAAAGGCGTGTAAGAGGTTGAAAGGTGGTGATGAAAAGTTGAATGGAAGTATCGTTATTTTTAGAGCTAGAAGGTTTAAACTTATTTTTGAGGCTGTTGATTCGATATAAATAAATATGATATTCAAAGTTTGTAAAAGTTTTATCCTCAATGGTGTAAAATAACAATAGGGAATAGCGGATGAAATGGAAGAGGATGAAATGAATATGGAAGGTTTATGTAAATGTTTTAAAAGTCTGCGACAAGAAACAAAATATCGGAGCTATTCTGATGTCCAAAATAAACCAAAAGATATTTCCAAAAAATTCTGTCTAAAGTCACTATTTCACGCGGACGAAGTCGCGGGCACAGCTAGTTACTCATAAGAAATAATAATTATGTCATTCTTATTATGTGTCAATCACTTTCCTAATTTTAATAAAATTTTAATAGCAAATGCAATGTTTACTATAAATATTGGAGACACTACTCGTCTACTCTACAGACACTCTCCTTTCTCGTGGTTAGATAAAACGAAAATCCAATACTAATATTGAAATAACCGTCAACAGTGGAAACGCGTTGATTTGCGCGACGTTGATGGATGAATGTGATCCATCATTGAATATGAATTGCTAAACATTGGTTACTAAACAACTGCGAGCTTGTAAATGGTATCTTTTTTTTACTGAAGTAAACTGCTTAGTGTAATCTTTTTTCACCTATATTCATAAATATAGTTAAAACAATAATAAAATTATTTATATGTTTATAATATGTAGTAATAATTTATTATTAATAACTGATATTTCCTAATTTTTTCTTATGTTATGAATTTTAAATACGTACAATATTGTAAAACTATGAAGTATGTATCTATAGGTCCAAATAAATAAAATTGGAGTGTGTGTTTGTAAAATTAAAATAGCCGCTTTTTACTAAATGCATATGAACGTATACGCGGTACATACACCAAAATAACATTGTATACAATTTTTGTCTGTCTATCTGTTTGTTCCGGCTAATCTGTGAAACGGCTGAACCTAGTTAGCTGATGTAATAAGGAATAACTTATTTTATAACTATCAATATTAGGAGCATTATGGATAAAGTAGATGATGATTGATGGATGGATGTTTATTGCTCTTTCACCCAAAAACTATAGGACTAATTGTTAAGAAACTTGGTATATTGATACTTGGTACAGCCATCTGAAGAATACAACAAGTGCAACAAGTAGAGCAGTTACGTTACTTTTTATTTCGACATTCCCGCGTAATTGAAACTGCGCCGGTGGAACCGCGAGGCACAGCTTGAAGCTAACTCATATTAAGTTGGTGAATCCTATATTGGATGAAGATTGTGGAAAACCGGGATGTCTGGCGCGAACTTGGGGAGACCGATGTCCGGCAGTGGACTACAATAGGCTGAACTGAAATCCCGAGTCACATAAGTCTCATACTACTGTGAAGGTACTACAAAATAATGTAACAGTTACAGTGCTTTAACTTGCTTCAGTCTGTAATATTCCATTGCTGAGCATAGACCTCTTTCCTCATGTAGGAGCAGTATCAGAGCTTAATCCATCACGTTGCTCCAATGCTAGTTGGTGGATATATTCCCTACTATGAGTACTTTAACGTATACTAATATTTATATACCACTAATTTAAATCGTACCTGTGTGTGACATGTAGACTTCTTACTCATAAAAAGTTATGGAACACCTAAAGTGTTCTATAACCGCGCTATAAGAACATTGGCTAAAAAATTCCATTCATAACAGCATTATAACACTAAACAGTTCTATAAACCTACTCGTATCATAAAGTTATAGAGGCGAGGACCCTACTATAACAGTAGGTACTATAAGATACAAGATGGCCGAACTCACAACAGCTGATTAATAAGAAACTGGCATTTGACTACAAATTGTTTGTCAACGCTATTTTGTCAATCGAATTTAAAGTACGTAATAAATAATAACATTGAAAATTACATGAATATTGCTGATTTTGAAATTTTCATAAATTGAAACACAAATATAAAACTAAATACTTAATTATAATTAAAATACAATAAATTAAATAACATAAAATTAAAGACATCAAAACAAACAAAAACAAATTTAATAAAAATCAAAAAATAAAATCACAAATCAGATCGATAAAATCAATTCGCCATTAAAACCAAGCATACATACCTATACCAAGCAAAATAATATTTACCAGCAAATTTATTATTTGTTACTATATTTCAAATATAACTTATTAATTCCTTGATGTGCTAATATTTGTACCTAGTGTTAGCATTTACTGACAATTATTACAATATTGGATTTTGTATTGATATTACTTTTATCGTATATTCGCTTAATACCGGAACAGTACAAAGATGTCGCCACCATCTTCCGAATGGTTAATATTTATTTACGATTAGTCAGTCGGTATCTTTATTGTTTAGTTTTACAGGATAGTTACTCAATAAATACTGTTATCGTTTAATTTATGCTTCTACTAATTTTATAAGATGGTTTATGTTGTTTTACTGTAATTATTACTTGTTAATGTATCGAAAGAGCATATAGATGGAGACACCATCTTCCGAATATTTAATACTAATTTTATGATTGGTCACTCGCCGTCTTTGTAAACTATTGGCGGGATTTCTGTCCTATAAATACGATAATTTGTAAGTGAAGAGTCAGTTATTGTTTAATCATTGTGCGGCTAGCGTTGCTGCTCGATAAGTATAGTATAAGTGATTAGTGTGATAATGTTTTAATGTAGTTAAAAGTGTGAGTTGTGAATAAATAACTATAGACTTGTAGTGAGAATTAATTATTCCTTTGAGTGTTTTCAGCTATTGTTCTACATCTCAGAAGTGGGATATCGTAACACTAGTTTATTAAAAACTAAAGCAACTTTGTGTACTTTTTTGCTTATAGACAAGTATTAGTTATAGACAGTTTATAGAACTGTTATGAATAGACAATTTTATCGAACGTTTCATAAGCCTATCGAGCATTTCAACTAATGAACGCTATAATGGTTCTATAAGCTTTTTTATGAATACGACCGTTAGTTTCCTATGTATTTGTAAATACGTTAACATTTAATAAACATTATTATGTTTTTGAATATAATTATTTATTTTTGTTCTCATTCGAGATATTTAGACATGATTAAACTTGTACGTTAAAGCTGGTACAAATCGGTCGTTTAGTTTTAGAAACAATTACGTTCATGTAAGCTCGAACTTAATCATCTGTTACGTCGTGTAACAATTAACGCCGACTCAAAGCGAAGTTTTCTCGAATTAATATATATTTTAGATAGATAAATATTAAAGTAATTTACTTAGTGTTAATTTATGAAAACATTCTATTTAAAATTTAGTCGTTTATACTATTTTTAGACACATAATTATGTAAGTATATTATAAAAAAATATGTCTCATCATCATCATCATAATGTATATAATTGTCTTGTTATATACTTATTTTTCCTAAAGTTAATTTATTCAAGTCATTTTTAATTTTTGGTTGTTAATAAGAATATGTATCTGTATAGGATGCGATGCGCGGGAGGCGATGCGCATCACTCCGTTCAGCGGCTACTTCGCATCGCGCTGACGAGTCAGGTCGTAGCACCCCATCTGCTCCACACCGCGCCATACCCTCCCCAGCTGACACCCCCGTACCAAAGAAATCTAATTGGGAAGTCATCGAACATTTTTCTTCTAATCGGAATAAGAACAGTCCCACCTCAGTAAGTATTACTTTTATTTTAAAATATTGTACTACTACTAGGCTACTCTAGTTTTGATAATAGATCCTAAACCAGGCCTGAATATAGTAGTTCGGGGAAAAAGTTTCCTTGTAATTTATATAGAAATTGAAGGTACATTACACAGATTTAAAAAAAAATATTTAAATGAACTATATTATATATGTACAATTTAGTTCGATATAATTTGCCGCCATCTCGTAGGTAGTGACAGGATTCCGTTGCTGTAGAAATTTTGGGACTTATCATGAAAAAGCTCTTTCTCTTGATTTTAACTTTACACTACTTACTTACTACTACTTTAAATAAAGCTTAAGGGCGCCTTCAAATTAGCCGCGCGGCGGCAGCGCGTCTGCAGCGCTGCTGACGCGCGACGTTGTAAATGTATGTAAATAACAACGTGCCACAGCAGCGCGACAAATTTGAAGGCTACGCGCTGCTGTCGCGCGTTGTTATTTACATACATTTACAACGTCGCGCGTCAGCAGCGCTGCAGACGCGCTGCCGCCGCGCGGCTAATTTGAAGGCGCCCTAATAATTAGTAAATTATAAGGCTATATAAAGATAAAGTAACAGCATTTCAAAACTAATGTTAATTTTGTACGTTGCCGCTATAGATAGGTAGATATTACAAATTGAAAGTGCTGCTCCGAAAGTTCGTAGCGTATTTTAACCTTTTCATCGCCAGGTTAGCCAGAATTAGTAACTCAATCATGGCATAAAGAGGATGTGGGAATCTTCGCGTAAAACTCAGTCACCCTTTTAGTCACATAAGGTCAGGGTGGCTAATTCCGTCTATGGGGCGTAACCGTCTACTTGAAATTATGCTCGTTACAGTCGAGTTGCAGCGTTTGTAGAAGTGTCGGTAAGACAGCATTGCTTTTAACTTCAAATAAAATTCCTTAGATGGCGGTAGTCGCTATAAAAATGGGTTAAAACAGTCTTCAAAGTTCAGTTGCTTTTTTAAAGTGAAATGTGAGTGTCACACGCTGCTGTATTTTCGAAGGTAAGTTTAAAATTATGCAACTTACAGTGTCGAATGAATTCTATATTTATAGTGTAGGGTCCTTGTAAAGGTTTCGTGTATTCTTTTGCAAGATAACGCTGCAAATGATTAGATTATTCAACGTAACAAATTTATACCCTCGAAATCGTTAAGTGCATAATTCCGTCTATTTTGAATGGGGCTAGATCGTCATATGTCGAATTTGCCCCATTTCAGAGATCGTAAACCTTTTTTGTCCCAACTTTTTAAAAGAGAACCATTCAATATTCAGTATATGTACTTACTTGGAGTTCTTTTAATGTTTTTTTAATGATCACAAATAGTCGTTGTATGTATATATAGTGAATTTAGATAATTCGGTTGGTACTAAATTGAATTAATTAAATTGTTTCAGTTCAACTAGACGTCGCCGTCATTCATTATGGTACGTAGGTACATATACAAGACGTACAAATAGAGGTGCTTATGATAAAAATCAACTACGTGAAGCCGTATTAGCAGTGCGTAATGGTACCTTAAGTGGTTACAAAGTTGCACAAGTATACAAAATTCCAAAATTGACAATAATGGACCACGTACATAAAAGAGACGCTCCAATATGATTAGGAGGAAATTGGAAAACCACTCTATCTTCCGAAGTTGAAATGAATCTTGCATCCTGTCTTCATATTGTGGAAACATATGGCTTTGGATTGTAGAAGTGATTGTTAACTTTATTAAGACTAATATACCATTTGATTTTGACAGGTTTTAAGTTTGTTACTGAATTAAAACTATTTACGATATCAAATGTGTATTTTTATTATATGAAGGTACCTTAACTTTATCCAGATAATTACATATTTTTCTGTGTGCTTTTATCTTAAGTTTGCTAAATTAAAGTGTTTATTTCATCCGCGACGTCGTCAGCATAAATTTGTTTATCTCACAAGAATATTACGGGAATGAACATTATATATGTTAATTCAAGATGATTTTAAACATGTAAGTTACATAAATAACATGATTGCACTCTATCACCCAACTCACTCAAATCGAATATAATAAAAATATTTAATAACGCTCCACTAAAATATGTTGACCACCCCTGCTTCTTTAGATATGCCGAAATAGCCCCGAAAAATGATTTTTACCTATTTAACCTGATAGAGACATTATTTTTAAAGTCGTTAAGCACAGAATTGACTGTCTCTTACGAACGCATGTCATTATTACGTGTTTTTTTAAAACAACTAAAGATTTCAATAAATTCTTCCAGTATGACGGATTTTCCCGATTTAGAAGAAAAAATCCGTCTACTGGTCAAGTTTTGAAAAAAGTTGTATATTCTGGTACTGGTAATAGTTTAATTAAATAAGATCACTGTATTTGAAAGCTTACAACATTGTTATTTTCATGAGACCATCACATTGACCATAAATCAAAACGTTCATCGGATACGGGCACTCAAATGTAAGTCGAAAAAAAACTATGCCGGAATTAGCCACCCTGACCTTACAAATTTATCCATAGCCTACACCTAATAAAATCTATACTAATATATAAAGCTGAAGAGTTTGTTTGTTTGTTTGTTTGTTTGAACGCGGTAATCTCTGGAACTACTGGGCCATTTTGAAAAAATCTTTCAGTGTTAGACAGCCCATTTATCGAGGAAGGCCTAGCCTATAGGCTATGTATCATCACGCTAAGACCAATAGGAGTGGAGTCCACGCCGACGAAGTCGCGCGCAGAAGCTAGTATTAACATAAAAACTATGTATAACAAATAGTAGCGTATAATTAACATCGGCGGCTTAATCACTGATACAATGTGATCTCTTCTAGGCTACCGGCGTGGCTGAAGACTACCCATATCCATACATCCAAATCTAAACTTATAAATAAAATTGAAGTGTCTGATTTTAATATATACAAATAAATAAAATTGGAGTGTCTGTTTGTAATATTAAAATAACCGCTTTTTACTAAATGCATATGGATGTATACACGGTACATATATCAAAATGACGTTGTTTATAATTTTTGTCTGTCGTTTGAAAAAAAAGACGTTTGTTCCGGCTAATCTTTGAAACGGCAGGACCGATTTTGACGAGACTTTAGACAGATAGCTGATATAATAAGGAGTAACTTAGGCTACTTTTATTTTTGAAATTTGTTTATTTTATAACTCTTTTTTTTACACGATACTAAAACACAAACAAGCGATTGTAAAATTTGTGTCTGTTTATCAGACCTTCTGTTAAATAAAAGGCTAATCTTCGGAATGGCTGAACCGATTTTTGTGAGTCTTTCACTGGAAGATAAAGGAGGTTGTGAGGCTACTTTATAGGATACTTTCAACTTTTTTTTTACTGTCTACACGTAATATCAGAACACATGATCAGGAATCAAGCCGTTTAAAAAATAATGAGTAGGTATCCAGTGAATCTCCCACGCGAACGAAGTCGCCGGTACAGCTAGTTACAAATAATATTGCTGAGAAATCGGATACATTTGCTAGGACGATCAAGGACGGATCAAGTACCAAATTTTTTGACAAGTTTTCGCATGATACATAAATAAACTAATAAATTAGCTGACTCGACAGACGTTGTCCTGTCTTAACTTTTGTATGGGAATATAGAAAAGTGTTGTTTTTAGACTTTAACAGGCAATTTTTTAAATTTTTCTCTCCGTAAGAACCATCCTCGTATTTCACGAAATGTTATAAAAAAAGAATTAGCGAAATCGGTTCAGCTGATCTCGAGATTTGCGCTCAGCAACACATTCAGCGATTCATTTTTATATATATAGAGAAGAGATAGAGATAAAGAAATAAAAATGAAATAGTTACAAGTCTGAAGAAGTTAGAAGGAGATATGTTTAAAATTCATTTTAATATTTTATGAAGATTTAAAAATTGCTAGAGATTTGGCTCGTCATATTTCTAAAATTAGAAAGTTCTATAAGCGCGTTGTTTTCAGTACAAAGAAATGCATGTAAAAAGAAGAGTGTTGAGCAACGTTTTAGATTAATTTATTATGAGAGCAAAGCAAGTGGTAGTGAGAAGCGCCAAAGAACTTAAACCTCTTTCTTTAATCGTTTGGATTAAAAAAGATATACTAAAAAGAAAATATGAATATTCAAGCTATAGCAAATTTTTTTGTGATGAAAACAATTTTAACTTACCTTTACTTGATCTAAAGTTATCTAATTCAAATTAAAAAAGGCGATTGTTTTAAAAGTTTTTAATTATTTTTATGTTAATTGTTAAATGTTAAAACTTCATGCAGAAATAAAAAAAAAATTAAAGATAATATTTGAATTGGAAATGTAATATTTATCATTAACGTCTCTAAAAAATTTTTTTAAATATTTTTCGACAAGGCCATTGTACTCGAGTACGAGGTACTTCTATCTTTAAGCACCGCTTTTTATGAAAAAATTAAAAAAAATCCGGCCAAGTGCGAGTCAGACTCGCGCACCGAGGGTTCCGTACAAAAATTATTAAAAATATTTTTATTATATGATGTATCTAAAAATGTATGCTTTTCGCAATTTTTCCTTCATCTGTATCTTCTATAAGAAGTTACTTCGTACCTTTCAAGATACTAAGTTCACGGAAAGTACCCAGTAGGTTTGATTCCCTTGACAGACAGACGGATAACAAAGTGATCCTATAAGGGTTCCGTTTTTTACTTTTGAGGTACAACCCTAAAAATCACCAATTTAGTATAACCATGACATTAAACTTAGCTCTTGAGTATTAATCTTGAAAGACACATTAGTTTAAATAGCATTATTATGTTTTTATTAGCAAATAAAAGCTATTATGTTAGTTACTGTTATATTATTACCTTAGAATGGCAGTTAAGTCTGCGTGCGTCTATAAAACTCTAATCGATATATCGTAGCCATTAAAAAAACGATTCGCTAATAAATTAATAATGAAACTTACACTATATACCTACGTAAATAAAATGTGAAGTTTTATCATTATTGAATAAATAATTGAGGAGGTTTTTGGTAAAAAATTCTTAGCTATACTAAAAAGCTAAAGTACTGTTTCTTGAGTAATGATTAATCTCACGACCTTAATGAGAACATTAACAAGCATGTAATTCACACTTTTTATCTAGTATACAAACCTATACACTTGCATAAATATAAAATAATTTAAATTATTATTATAATAATAGTGTTTGCTTTCAAACAAAAAAAAACGACTTCTATTGCATGGACCATTAACACACAAACAAATATGCCTATGATAACTTGCCTATCGAAAAGTGGTCAAGGCTAATTTTTTTTTTAGTTTTTGCAGGCAAGCCTATAATTATGATTGGCTTTGTAATTACAATATCTTACCTATGATATCAGTTTCGATTCGAACAGATCGATGTAGTATCGAATATAGGTATATATTGACCTACCTGTTCACATCTACTTGCCAGGTAGCCATGACCAAAAATAAGTAGGCAAGCCTACCTAGGCATATTCTGTGTATTAAAAACTATCAATTGATATAAAACTCATTCGGTTATCATATGAGTGAAGGTGATGAAAAATATTTATTAAAATTAATTAAATTAAAAATAGCCTTGACCACTTTTCGATAGGCAAGTTATCATAGATATGTTTGTTTATAAATTATATTTGATAAAAAATATGTCTCATCGAGTGATCAGATCGGTGAAGGTCGATGTTCTACGTCTCCCCTACTATAGACGAAATGTCAAGTAAATACCTACGCGTTATCAAAGATTACTCAAAAAATTGTCATCAGATCTCGATCAAATGAGACCACAAGACAAAAGCGGAGAGCTAGCAATTAATAAAGCAACATAAGAGACGTATTAACGCTCTCTCACACCATTGTAATCATATTTCGCACTCAAAATTGTTTTTTAAATTTAATATTATCTGTACACGTTATAATGTTTTGACTAAGACTGAACTCAAGAGAATACTCGTTTTCATCTAACTTTGTTATTCAAAGATTACATTTTCGTTATTATACAAACCTTCATGTGTTTTTATGTACAAAATTGCGGAATAAGATTTACTTATACTTCACTGTTACGACGTCGAAAAATAAACGAGATCTTTCGATGAATTGATGAAACGTGAGGGTAGTTACGTGCATTGGAATATATTAACACGCGATACTTATGATCATTGATGAAATTTTAAAATGATTCATTGTTTTGTCTTAGCGTAAACAAAAAAAGAGATGAGTTGTCCTTGTTGTATTTCAATGTTAAAAAAGTATTTTAATTGAAATGCAATTTCTATTTTCTGTTATTATAGCTATATTTCTATTTCCTAGACTTATTCAACAAAATAAATCTATTGGTATTGACACGAATCTCACAGTTGGGCAAAAGTCTTTTTTCTCCATCAATGAAAATAGGAGTTATGAGTATATACGTCCGACTCATGTTGATTTTCGCTCGTTTTTTCTTTAGTGCTGAGCATAAAATATTGTTTAATTGATTTAAAAAAAATGATTTTAAGGATAGAACAGTCTCGACTCAGGGTTAAACCATCAATCATTATTTTAATACCAATTCATGTTTCTGTCCAATAAATATTAATAATGCAATAATCTATTCACAATATCGTGGCTAAAATCTTAAAATACCTTGTACTGATAAATTCGTTTTAGTTTTGCATTAGTGATTTTGCTTACAGCGACTACAAGATTTAGCAAGTGAAATACTAAACTATAAAGGAAGGTTCATGATCAAACCTCTTAGTTATTTTGTCTGAACGAATTAGAACCCATCTTGATTGACAAGGGTACGCTGCCTACTCGCTATCTCAACAGTACAACTTAACGTTGTGATAAAATATGAAAGTACAAAGAACCCGCATACTAACCTAACAATGAACTAGTTGAGAAATTTAAACCGTTTGCTCGAAGGAAAAGTTGATAGTGTGTAATTAGTTATATATAGTTAAGTAAATTTTTGTCAAATTATTTCAATACTTTAGTTTTTTAAAGTAAGTGTTTCTCTTGACTATGATATGTTATATTTTCACGATAGACGATTTTTATAATATAAAAAACTTTGTTACTAGCTGGTACAGCTCACTGCGAACGATGTCGCGATTAAGCCACGACTTTTTTTTATTTACTTTACTAAATTTTAAGTGACCTTCAGGACCACACCTGTAAAAGCGTAACAAACTCATGCAAATTTTATGCACAGCCTACACAAACATAAAGAGAAAGTAGAAAAATCTGAAATAATCGTTTTGCCTATTGTTACCTACTCATAATTTTTTTTTGGCCTTTCTTCGTTTTACCTTAACATCTCCTATATATTATAAAGATAATTTTATTAGTAAAGTCAGAATATTAAAGAAATAGATAAACCATTTAAGTTTCTCCGTCCTGGCTGACTTGTTCGTCTAAAATTAGAACTTGTTTTTAAAAGAAAGTATTAAAGTAAAACAATCGTAAATATTTCAAAGTTACTCGTTCTTCGTTTAAGCACATTGTATTAATTATACTTGTAAAAAGAGTAAAACTTTTGTTATCTAAAAATTATATTAGAATAACGACAAAAAAGGCAACACTCCGTACATTCTATGATCTTTATGAAAACTATCAAAGAAAGAACATTTTCATTACTTTTTTCAATGTTTCATGCGGTCGTGTCACTTCAATAACATATTACCTAGATTCAAATACATAAAATAATAAAATGAGTGATATAAATTATTATTTTAAGCAATTCACTAAATTCGACGTTGAATATATTCTACTTTAATTAAGTTATGCTAGGAAGCTGGGCGTATTAATTAATTATTCACAAAACGAACGTGTTTTGATATAATTATGTGTACTGAATTGAAAATAATGATTGCACCGTACAATTTGAAACAATAAAATGGTTTAGTTGTACCTCTTAACTAAAAGTTGATTTAAATTAACTAAAATATTTATATTCTCTTATATCTAAATAACGTTTCAAAGGAATTAGTAAAATTTATGTCTTCTTATAATTCGCGGTATAAGAACCAGATGAACGTATCTACAAAAAAATCAAAAAAAGTTTTTTTTCGTAAAACGGTTCACAATATAGTCCTTTATGAATTGCCAAAACGACGTAACGGTAAAGTCAATATTTATCAAATTCCAAAAAAAACGAATTAGCTTATGAATCATTTTCAATTGAACCAGAAAAACGTATTATGAATACCGTTTAAATAGTTCTAATTATCTTCCTACTTCTTTAGAGCTATAAGAACGTATTTCTAAAAACAATATTTTTATTCGATAAGAATATAGTTTGTTTGGCAATATTATAAAAACCAGAAGAACGCAAAAGCTTATACGTTGTTTTGGTCGTTACAAAATTTTGTTTTGATGCTTAGTTTAAAGAGCCAGTGTAACGTTTGTGTATTTACGTTTTATTGGCACAAACATTTTTGTTAGATAAATAATACAAATCAATGGCCAAAACGATGTATTACGATTTACGTTTATGTGGCAATACTATTGTTTGAAAATAATTAAGGGTCACACTAACGTATGTCAACCAAATTTTAAAAATATATATATTACATCTGCGTAAGCACATATAAATAAATAATTTCTATTTTTTTCAAAGCTCTAAGAGTATGGCAATACATAGAAAACATTTTTTTTTCCAAACTAGTATTTTATCTGTATTAAAAAGCTGGTAAAGTTTAAAGAGTCGAATTTTCACAGTATTTTTGCTTTCCTGTAAAATTGAGAAAATGTAGATACGTTTATCTGACTCTTACACCGCGAATTATAAGTATAATGTAAGCGAAAGACAATAGGACTAATTTTTCTAACAGAGCATGTTTATTACAAGCATAAAATAAATTCACATAGTTTTGTCATAGTCAACTTACAAAAATATATTTCATTTAACTCAAGAGAGTTAATGAGTTTGAAAAGCTTTGAACTATGGAAAACCAAAATTGAATATCAAAGGAGGTGGCGACTGTTGTAACATGTTTTTCTAACGTTTTAACAAAGCGATCAACACAATAACATAAAGACGGGAGGAGACGGCTCAGGGCGTTATTCATTGTTCACAAGGCAAAACAATGCCTAAGGCTAGTGGCTTTAAAACCTTAAACTGTACCGTTCTGAAGCCAGTGTAAGTCAAGCCATGCGTTAACTTCCCTGGACTGTTTATCTGAGATTAACAAATATTAGCAATCTGTTTATGTTAGCTGAGCAAGTAACGTTGATTCGATTATAATAGGTATAGTATGAGATACTAAGAAATAGGCAGTAAAGGAAGACGTATTTATTTGTATTATGTAAGATAGATTAAGGCTTACGTAAATAATGAAAAATTAAAATCAAGTAAATTAAAATTACATATGCTAGTTACGATTCAATATTATTTTTAAAACAAAAATGCAAAGCTGATAGTAAAGTTGGAGCTTAGAAACGTGTCCGCATCTCATTACCTGCTTGGAATTGAAATGAAGCTTACTAGCTGCATTCTAAATCAGAAACAAATTATGTTCAGGAAAACCTATTTCAAATACGATCTGCTCGAAAAGTGTAGTAGTTAGGGATCCCTAGTACATTTTTTTCACCTGATCAGTATCAAGCTAATTTTTTGGGAGTGGCTACATTTTGATGAGGCGAACAAAAAGTTCCTCTTCGAAAACTCTCGATTGTGGTAGATAATAGAGTTAGCAGGAGGTAGAGCAGCAGTGAGCGTAGGACCGGGATAACGTACCACGCAATTTGTAGGACATTATTACTATTAAATTATATAGATATTAACTAACTAAAAGCAAAAAAAAAAATCAGAAAAAAAATTATTTTTGATGACCTTACGAGGTCATCAAGTTGATGACCTCGTAAGGTCATCAAAAATTATTACTAACCAGCTGATTTTTTTTTCTTTTAGTTACTTAATATTCATATAATTTGATGGTAATATTGTCCTCCAAATTGCGTGGTACGTTATCCCGGTCCTACGCTCACTGTTGCTCTACCTCCTGCTAACTCTATTATCTACCACAATCGAGAGTTTTCGAAGAGGAACTTTTTGTTCGCCTCATCAAAATGAAGCTACTCACGGAAAATTAGCTTGTTACTGATCAGGTTAAAAAAATGTACTAGGGATCCCTACCTATAGTAGCAATGTTGATGACTAAGAATCATATTATTGTATAATATTGACTGTTGTTGTTGACACAGTACTTAGTTCGATGGCATTATCTTGTCTAATCAGCTTTGCCGTAGCAACATTTTTGGACTTCAACGTACGATTCCACCTTAAGAGAACCAAATACCTATGTATAATATTCAATATGTTCAATATGACTATTCCGAAAATATGGACAATACGTACATTACTCGATATAGAACAAGGGTCTCTCAAAGTAGTTCTGTCTGTCTGTTACGCCTTCAGAAGTAATCCGCTGAACCAATTTTGATGAATTTTGATATAAAGATAGATATTAAGAAGATAATAAGCTACTCGAAGTACTTACTAATGCTGCGCAGACGAAATCGCGGGTACCAGCTAGTATTTTATATAAATAAAAATGAATGTTTCTAAGCGCATAACTCGAGAATGGCCAGACCAATTCGGCTAATTAATTTTTTGTATGTTCCTTAAGGCCAATGGAAGGTTTTAATACTAAAAATAAAACAAAATATTGTAAATAAAATTTTAAAAACATATTAAATTTTTAATATTAACTTATGACAGAACGAAGTCAGTCCGGGCAGCTAGTCAACAATAAAAATAAAGTTAAAACTAAAATTAGTACATAATTATATGTGCTAAGCATTTTTTTATGATGAATAAATTGATTAGTTTATTTTTAAGTTATCACTTTGAGGAACTTTAGGTAAACTTTGTTATAGTCGAAAAATATTATTTTTGTGATAGTTCAAAATTGTATGTAAAATCTACTATAATGTTATTAATAAATTTAAGATATTGCAGGCATATTTTATATGGCATTGTTATAATACACACAAACACACACACACACACACACACACACACACACACACACACACACACACACACTACAGCCTATCACAGTCCACTGTTGGACATATAGGCCTCCACAAGTTCGCGCCCGACATTATGACGCGAACTCATGTGTTTTGCCCATAGTCACCACGCTGGGCAGGCGGGTTGGTGACCGCAGGGCTGGCTTTGTCGTACCGAAGACGCTGCTGCCCGTCTTTGGCCTGTTTATTTCAAAGCCAGCATGGATGGTTATCCCGCCATCCGTAGGCTTTTTAAGTTCCAAGGTGGTAGTGGAACTGTGTTATCCCTTAGTCGCCTCTTACGACACCCACAGGAAGAGAGGGGGTGGCTACATTCTTTAGTGCCGTAACCACTCGGCACATTGTTATAATAACGTGTTATGTTTCAAACTTACTTCACACATTCGTCGCAGTTCCAGTATACTATTAACACTACTCTGTTCGTTGTTGACTCGACTGTACGAAATTTATAAAATGAACTACTCGTATTATTTTTCTATTTTCGTTTATCGCTATTTTCAGAAAGCTTCTATCGTGGTGTGTTTACCCGAGGTCCCTTATTCATCGGTCTCACTTTGATTTTGCATATATCGGAATAAATTTTGCCTATAAGCAAGTTTTGAAGTAGCTTACGACATTATTCGTTTCTTGAGGGTTTTATTTAAAGATCTCTGAAAGCCTAAATTCGGTGCGTATGATAAGAAGGACATAGAAGATGGAGGTTGCTTAAAACATAATTGTGTTTTAATTCTTATAAAGTATTGTGGTATACATTTCCTAATATAACAAAGATATTTATAGTATTATCACAAACGAACCAATATACATTGCTAATATATTCTAATGCTATATAATATCATATATTCGAGAAAATGGACTATGTTCTATAACATTTCTTAAAGAACAATTAAATGCTCAAGTTCACTCTGTTATTACAGAGTACCTACCTATCGTCTTATAGGTGTTCAATTTGGATGTAGTGGTCAAATCATTAATTTTCATCAAGATCACATCAATTTTACTTCGTGTTTTATCTCATTCTATTAATACTATCTCCAAATATGTTTTTGTTTGAAGAAATGATAGTAAAAGGCTTAAATATTTGTAAATCGTGACAATGTTGAGGCAGCTTTGATACATCTTAAAAATAATAAATATGGTATAGCGATATAACTACGAATAATAAAAGTAATTTACAAACTTTGCCTGACAATGGGAGTCATCCGTGAAAAGAGCATATCTCATTTAATTTAGGCTGCAAAAGCAATTTGGAAACTTCATTTTACAAATACAGTTTTTATAACTGTGTTTGCTCGCAAACGAAAAAAAAAACCGACTTCAGTTATATCGACAAGTATTACAACGTAAAATACACGAAAAAATAATCAAGTAAATACGGGCTGTTTAAGATTACTCAAAAAGTAGTTATTAGATGTCGATCAAATTTAAATGGAACCACATGAAAAGCATTAGCTTTCGATTAAAGTAAGAATTATCAAAATCGATAAACGCAGTAAAAAGTTATGCGGTTTAATACAACGTCGACGACGAAAAATAGTCAAGTAAATACGCATTATTAGATATAACTCTAAAGTACTTGTCAGATCTCAATTAAATTTAAATGGGACCACATGACTCGCAGTACCTTTCAATTAAAATACACACAAACATATCGACACAAATTCATCGATATCGGTCCACCCAGTCAAAAGTTCTGATCTAACATACATTTTAAGAAATACAGTCGAATTGAAAACATCCTTTTTTAAGTCTGTTAAAAAGTGATTATTATTTTCAAAAGTGTAGCTACCATTGATGATGATAAAGATATATTAGATGATAATGTATATGTATCTGGAGTTCCGAACGAGAATTTTCAATGCAATAGTTGTAAAATCGTGAATAGTGTACTCAGTAACGTGGAATAAAATGACAGATTTTGTAATTTACGTTGGGCAAGATGGCATTACTAAACAACTAACTATACCCCGTCCGGCGACTAATGATCTTTTTGACACTTCAAGAAATTTTGACATTAGTGACTGCCTCACACGTTATTTATTCGATTCGAAATAATAATCGATTTTATTTAAGAAGAACTTTTAATCGATTTAATTAAATACATTTAGTTTAAAAATATTATTTATTTATGCGTTTATTAGTTTTTTTAATTATAAATGAAATATATAAATAATAAATAAATGAATTAACAGAGTTATTGCTCTTTATTCTTGGTTTGCAATTAAATTTCAAGATTTCGACTTAATTCCTTGCAAGTAATCAATCTTGGGGTCATAGATACTATTTTTATTTCCTTTTTTGTATTAAATTTATAGAAAAAATAATCACATGACGTAAAATTATTTTTATCATATGATCGATTTATTATCGATTTATTATTTCAAGAACTGTTTCATAGTCTGTGGTTGTTTGTTATGCACAGGGTACTTCACTCAATCAATCAAATCGTCAATAAAGTATGACATTACTGTAAAATTTTTAGTACATACGTTATTCCGGAAAAAAAAACTGTAATTTATAGGCGTGAGCTGTCAAAAAGGTATTTAGTCGCCGGACGGGGTATAATTTAACATGCATCTCCAACTTTTTTTCTTACGAATATTAAAAATTTCTTATGGTGTATTGAATACGACCAATTTGCAAAACATCCTAGGTTTCGTTTTTTCGCTAGTTCAATAGTCTGATGCGTTGTATGACTATGCAAAATGGTAATATTAAATAGTTGTATCATGCACTTAAATAAACTTGAATTGAATTTTTTTAGATGGATTATTATTATTTATATCAAGTATCCAAAAATATTTATTTATATTCATATCATATCAGAGATTAGCCGGAACAAACTGACAGACAGACAGACAGACAAAAATTATAAAAAATGTTATTTTGGTATATGTAACTGAGGTAGGGCACAGCAGGAAATTTCCTGCTCAAAATATGGAGCAGCCCGACTGGGGTAGTACATCGACCTTACACAAGACCACAGCTAAATAATACTGTTTTCAAGCAGTATTGTGTTCCTGTTGGTGAGTAAGGTGACCAGAGCTCCTGGGGGGGATTGGGGATAGGGTCGGCGACGCGCTTGCGATGCTTCTGGTGTTGCAGGCGTCTATAAGCTACGGTCTTACCATCAGGTGAGCCGTAGGTACGCTTGTTTGCCAACCTAGTTACATAAACAAAAAAAAAATAGACTACATTAATCAAAGCAAATTTTCCTAGATATTTCTGGATGGTCGACTTTTGACCACTGGCAGCCCCATAGTTTGTATAGATGGTATATATAGATACATAATTATGCGTATTCGTTCCTTCAAACTTCAATTTGGTGGCAGTAGAACCATTAATTTGGATAAGTATTTGAAAATGAGTTAGTAGTCATTATTTTCATCATTATTATTTCTTTGTTTTTTGTAAATTTGTAATTATGGTCGAATTTCGACCATTATTCGACCACTAGTTAAAATAATCTTCCAAGCCCTTGTAAAGCTGTGCTTTTTGCTAGTGATATTGATATTAGAATTGACAAAATGTGTCAAAGGCGAGTTTTTTATTTAGAAACAGAAACCGTGAGATTTTCGTCAGATTTGTTTGTACAAAACATTTCAACGTAAATACAAAGAGCGTAAAGTTTAATTGAACATTAAAACTGTGAGCCACATACAGACGAAAGTGATTACGAGTGTAAAATTACATTTCTCAGTTCAACCGCAATTTTTTGATTAAATTTTTTGTTTGTGTGAAATTTCAAAAGTTTCAAATCTTGACATTAATTTGTTATTACCGTTAATTTTTTATTTATTTCCCCAGTATACATACACCTTTTTTATTTATGAACTAATTCAATTAATATTTTTCAAATTTTTTCTTGTTGTTTTATTGAATAAAAAAAGTCATACAAATTAGAAGTTTATTTCAGTATACTCGTAAAATAAAAATTCTATTTTTCTATTTTATAAAATATAACACAACTTTACTTCTTAAAAGTTACTGTTCAGTTTTACTGGCTTTGTTTGCGGAGTGACGAGATGGAGTTTACAGTCGAAGTGTTTCAAACTTCGCACAACCCAAACACTGTTCTATAAAATGCTTGATACTTTTTTAACGTCATAATTATTTCAGACATTTATTGCAATAATAATTACAGTCTATTTGCCTTAAGTAATAGTAACTCATCCTTCTGACTTAGCTGGGCCACGCCCCTTGACCGTCACATTAGACACTCTTTATATATAATTATGTAAAGTTTGATCGCAAACAATCAAAGGTGATTGAAGTAAAGCATCGTTGTGTTTTTTTTTGGTTTTTTTTTGGAAAGGGTCCGTGGACTATTTGAAATTACTCCAATACAAACTTGTTTATACACTTTTAAAGATCAGCTACTCTAATGACGAAATTAATTTCACACTTTTTAATCATTAATCTATACAAATAAATAATATTAAAATAACCGCTTCTGTCTATCTGTTTGTTCCGGCTAATCTCTGAAACGGCAGGACCGATTTTGACGCGACTTTCACTGGCAGATAGCTGATGTAATAAGGAGTAACTTTTATTTTAGACATTTATTTAATTTTATAACTCTGCGAACTGTACAAAATGTACTTGTCATCATAATATATAATTCTTTTCGTTTTATTTTTTTATTCGTTTTTAATTTCTTTTCTTTTCTCTGTGTATGTATTTGTCTTTTGTTATCAAATTATTATTTGTTTATGTAGGTATTTGTGTACGTGTATATGTATGTATTTACGTAGGTGTATTTGTATGTATATGTGTATGTATGAATATATATAATATGTATTTATATTTATGTCTGATAGTAGATACATATTTTGCGCCCCTATCCCTACTAACAATATTCTAGTCCTCTGCCCAAAGGTTGCCTGGAAGAAATCGCTGCTTTAGCGATAAGGTCGCCTGTTGTAATTGCAACTAATGCAACTTTATTATTATTGTTTACTTAATTAAATTTTTGTTACTTTTGTGTGTTGGTGTGCAAAAAAGTGTAAACAAATAAACAAATAAATAAATAAATATGCTACCACTGAATATTCAAAATACGTCTGAAACTAGACAAATTATTATAATTATTATTTTTTTGTTGGCTATTGATTGATTCATACCACATAGGCCACTTTCTCCGTGTAGAAGAAGAGCCGGAGCTTAATTCATCACGCAGCTCCACTACGGATTAGCGGATTTAGGGCGCCTTCAAATTAGCCGCGCGGCGGCAGCGCGTCTGCAGCGCTTCTGACGCGCGACGTTGTAAATGTATGTAAATAACAACGCGCGTCAGCAGCGCTGCAGACGCGCTGCCGCCGCGCGGCTAATTTGAAGGCGCCCTTATTCTCTAATAAGGATCTCATAATTATTCTCCGATATCGATAAGTATCGATCACGTATCTGTGATAATAATTGAGAACGACAGTTTTTCGTACTTTCCGAGGCACTGTTTGGAGACACCCACAAGGATATAATTATGTACATTGTACATAGGTATACTGGAAATAAATATTTATACAAATAAATATATTCACTACTAGCCGGAAATATCAAATTATAAATGATTTTGTATCAATATTATGATTTATACGTATAGCATGTTATTGGCAAAAATGTTTGAACAAGAAATCAAGATTCTTTGAAGAAATATTAGGGGTCAAGGGCAAAGGGTGCGTTAATAGCTATAATATTAATAATGGAGGAGACTTGCGCCCAAATTAGTATACATTTTTCGTATTTAAGAATTGTATGTACATATATTCAAATTTTTAACTACAATAATTAATTTTTATTCATTTTTAAGGCTCTTCAAAATTTTGGCTAAAATTCCGCGTTATTTTTATAAAGTATCTATCTGTTACAGTTCACTGCCCTTGATAACGTTTTTTTATTTTTTTTCGTTTTGAATTAGCGAAAAAATAAATAAATCCAAGTAACGACTATTAAAAATATGTTTAACGAAATATGTAAAGATAAGTTTTAACGCTGAAGAGAATAATTAAAGAGACCGCTGACCGTTGTTATTAACTGATCTCTTATGATACACTTTAGAACTATTATAACATTTACACCGAGTCGTCTGTTCTTACAATAAGAAACTTAAGGCTCGTGTATAGGTGCGATACGATACGATTCAGCCTGTAATATCCCACTGCTGGGCTCTTTCCCCATGTAGGAGAAGGATCAGAGCTTAATCCACCATGCTGCTCCAATGTGGGTTGGCGGATATATTACCTACTATGAGTAACGATCGCTATCAGGTGTACATGATAACAACCGGGACCGACGACGGCTTAACTTGCTCTCCGTGGCATGGTGGGGAGACCCTCAAGGACTGCACAAACATCCAGACCACGGCAAACATCTGTATGGCCAATACAAATGTTATCGTATGCGGGGATCGAACCCGCAACCGCCAACGCAACAGCCACAAACGAGTGCTGTGACCGCTGCTCCAACGCGACGTCTATATCGGGTGTTATAGGTAACAGCCTACTGTTATTGCTTTTTTTTTTTTATAAATATACATAGAAGTAATACATATACAAATTAATAAATACAAATATAACACCCAGACTCAGGCGGGAATCGAAATCTTAACTCCCGAAGCAGGAAGCTGGGCCAAACTGCGGCAACGCTAGTTAAGTTTTATAGTGCGCCATACATAGTGTTTTTGTTTCCGAAATCGAAAGGTTGCCTGGAAGGGATCGACACTAAACGTAAAGACCGCCTTACTGTGTGGGTTTTAAGTTTAATGTTTTATTAGGTAGTGTTTTGTATTTTTTTCTGTGGCCTACCATAAACATTATTATTATTATTACACCCAGAACGATCATCAAATTTCATTTGGGTCCAAAATTATTTACTTCAAACAGAGATCTCAAACACTTAGAAAATCCTAAATGAACGAGCTTAGCTAGAAAGACCCCGACGTACTTAACAGTTGATTGAAAAGTCACAAATTATCCTTACAGTATTAAGTCGGATACAAATCACAATAGCAAAACAAAATCACAGTAGCAAAAGCGGGATCGCAGACTCTTATTTTTCGATGATGTGTTTTCAAATATCATTATATCATTATCACATATCATTCACATCACATATCATTTACACATTAAAAATAAATAATCATCTATACTATATACATACAAATAAATAAATTTGGTTTGTCTGTTTGTAATATTAAAATAACCGCTTTTTACTAAATGCATATAGATGTATACACGGTACATATACCAAAATAACATTTTTTATAATTTTCGTCTGTCTGTCTGTCTGTCTGTTGGTTCCGGCTAATCTCTGACACGGCTGGATCGCTTTTGCTTTTTTTCCACTGGAAAATAGCTGATGTAATAAGGAGTGACTTAAGCTACTTTTATTTTGGAAATTTATTTATTTTGTAACTGCTAACTAAACAATAACTTTTTTTTGTTAAATTCCACAAGGACGAAGTCGTAGGCACAGCTAATTCAATATATTTTAACAACGTTGTAATGAAGGGTTTTCGTTTAAATCATGTAATATACATAGAAGAAAAAAAAACATGAATTACTTCTGAAAAGCTTCCAAGAAAATGTCCGACAATACATTTCGTTCATTTGCTCTTGATTGCAGAAAAAAAACTGTTGGAAATAATAATTTCACGTTTTATTTTTTGATTTCATTATTTCGTTCTATTTGCTTTCTGTCTGTGTGGCACGTGATTGCTACCGTTTCACATTAATATGACTCATACATTGCTTGGGGGATTCGTAGGTGAAAATATAAATACTTCGAGATGGTGTCATCGAGATGTGATTCTTGTTAATAATTTATTTACTTGATTGGAAATATTAGTAAAAAAGAGCGTCCTAAATATTATATAATCACTAGCTTTTACCCGCAGCTTCACTAGCATTGATTTTTTTTAAATAAAAAAGTATCTATATGTTACTTCTAATACCTCCAAGAATATGTGTACAAAGTTTCATGATAACGGTTAAGTAGTTTTTGTGTGAAAGCGTAACAAACAAACTAATTACATTTACATTCATAATATTATATACTCGACTACTCGTATATACTCATTACTACTTACAATGAAAACGTTAACAAATGACAATGATAATTTTACATAATATCTATATATATTTTTTAAGTTTATCGTGTTCACTATAAATGAAAGAAATTAATTTTGAACTTCGCTTAGCCTCATGTACAAAAACAGTCTATTACTCAGCAATCAATATTTATTTATTGATCATCTTCCATTATCGGTCTGAAGTCAGATTAATTCGTGTATTGCTACTGTTTTCATTTTCATTTGTGCCTAAGTTATGAACGATTCCTTTTCAATCCTATTTTCCTATATTCACATCTTGGCATTGTGTCACCTTAGTATAGGCAACTAGCTGACTCGGTAAACTTCGCACAGCAACATTTTTTGTGAACATAATTATATTTTTTTTTTATTTTTTTTATTCTTCAAACCTTATCCTTACAGTAACAAACATTAAAAAGCACAATCAAATTTGGCGCAGTCGTTTGGAAGTGATCCGCGTATATTTACTTCGACCAATCATGTAATAATGTACATTAATTTAAAAAAAAATTATGTCCATGGTAAAATAAGTCTCATCTCGATTAAATATGTAAATTAAACATTCATCGCTCATTTCTTATTTCTATATTACTAATTCTTAGTTTTATTTGGATCGTAAAAACAACGTAACACTCTAAAAAGATTCGTAAAAACATTTGAATTATTTGAGTTTTGGGTACACAAAACCGGTAACTTTAGTAATTGTTTGCTTAATTTTTTAAATTCAAAATTTTGCTTCCATAAAGAAAAATATTACTCATTTTATTTTTTCATTATTACAATTAGAATGATAAATAATAGTACAGATCTTACACAAGATGCTTACATAATACTCAATTAAACTGTAATTTCACTTGTTAATTATATTTAGAAAAGGTCTAGTCCGTTAAATCACCAGTTAATACTTATGTTTATTTGTGAGCTCTAAAACATGGAATAGTACCTAAGCATAAATATTTTTGCTTCTATGATTTGTAAAAGCGTTATTAACTACTTAGTTACTTAAGCAAATAAATAGAAAATTACACATCACTTGAATATTAAAATTCGATTTCTTTTTTCTTTTATAAATTTTTTAAACAATCCGCTTGAATTCTTAACCTATCAGAAAAGTAAAAAAAGCGAACTCTATGAGCAGTTCTAGCGCATGAAAGGTGAACCATAAATGTGCCATAGAAAGACGTCCTATATGTTGTAATATAATAATTTTGCACTACTTTAGCTCTTTCTAAATATTATTAATATCTACGCGAGTAAAGTTGCGAACAAATGCCAGTTAAAAAGTAAAACGTATATATTTATAGTTAAAAAAAAAACAAAGACTGAGATTTCAAAAGTATTCCACGGGATAACAATAAAACATCACCAAAACTACACACGACATTTTAACGAACTCTACATCTTATTGTACTCTGAAAGCTATAAATTTCCAGTTCTGTACTGTAAATTGGAATCGAACAGCTCTTATGTGACAGTGATCAAATTACATAATTTCTGCTCTACTTCCCTTCACCCTCGCACTTTCGTGAAAAAGGTTAGGTGTGCATTGGACGAGTACAAATTAGGGTTCTCTCTTTAATGAATAAAATTAATTTCCTTTTTAATTACTGGTTTACAATAAGTAATCGAATTTAGAAAAATAAAATATTTTAGAAAAAATAAGGCAAATATTATATATAATTATATATTTTTTGTATTATTTTTCTTGTACCTACCTATTGTTTTTATTTTATTTTAATTTATAACTTTACTAGAATAATTTTACCCGATTTTAACTTTTTTTTTAATATTTGTCACCCATTTTCCCTTAAAAGTTTTGATACCTAATCATTTTTTTTCTATGTTACGGGACTTAGCGTGATTTTTATTGTATTAAAATAGAAACTTAGTAATAAAAATCGCGGTAAATCCTATGGAATAAAAAATGTTCATAGTGATCGTGAAAGTTTAATAATCATGTCTGTTGTAGAATTATTACTTGGCGTTTTTTTTTAATGTACATATTTGACACTGTAACTTTAAATAAAAAGAAAAATAGAAGAAAATAATTAATACCTTACATTTTAAGTAATGACAACTTTATTTTTATAGAAGCTACTACTACTTCAATACAGAACTGGCTTAGAGTGTTCAGAGGGAGAAGGTGTTTAGTTTTACTTAAGAAAAAAAAAAGTGTCAATATTTTTGTCATTTTCAAAATTATGTAAATTTAATAAAATAATTCATTTAAGTTAATTATTTGATTACATAATATTTACGTATTAATAACATGTAAACGCGGTTTACAAATCAGGCAACGGAAGAAATTGAGAAGCTGTCACAGACCATCACAGCTACATGGAAATACGTGATTATAGTTATCTATATAT
Organism: Melitaea athalia; assembly: GCA_905220545.2. Classification (NCBI taxonomy): domain Eukaryota; kingdom Metazoa; phylum Arthropoda; class Insecta; order Lepidoptera; family Nymphalidae; genus Melitaea; species Melitaea athalia. Next base: position 7,744,404 of record HG992176.1, on the reverse strand, counting down.
TAATACGTGAAGCAAAAACTTTGTACCCCTTTTTACGGAAATTGTGCGTACGTAGGAGTATGAAATTTCGCACACTTATAGTTTATATAGAGAAGGAGTACGGAATGCTAATATTTTCTTAAAACTATAAATGAAATATACATTAAATTGATAAAAAAAGCATTACACACACTACAGCACTCACACACGCATATTATACTATTTGTTGATTGTCAAAGTCTGTAGTCAAGTTAAAAATTATTAAAAAAGGTTCTTTATTTTCACCTGACCTTTGGGCGACCACTAGTATACATAATTAGTTCAACTTTATATGTAAACCAAACGAAATATTTAAATACATTTTGCGTTGACACGTTATTAGGCTCCGTTTTAAATTTTAAAATCATTTGTAGAGCTGCGGAAACTCCTTCCGGGAAATGTAAATTGTAAGAGGGCGTAAAAACAAGAAATACAAGCAGTTTAAAAGCGGATGTTATTTTTTCATCTCGAGCTATATCTGTGTTATCTTATTCTTTACAACCAATTTTATTAGAAAGTTAAAAACATCGAATGTGAATAAAACATAAATCTCACTACATACTTTTTAAAGACAGAGGACTATTAAGCGTATTTTGGCTAGACAATTCCACGAGAACGAGGGCAGGAAAAGTTTTGATAGAATTGGATTTGGTCGCTATGATCTACATATATACGAATATATAAATTCAAAAGTACTTAGAAGATTATATAAGTATAAGTGCTCCGTTTTTCACCCATTTACGTATCGACGCACGTTTACATTTTTTTTTAGTTTTTCGTTTTGAACATGAATTGGCTTTTGATGAAATGATGCAACTTTCCAAATATAATGAAGAGCGGCTTAATTCTCTTGTGAACCATGATTATCAATGCTTAAACAAATTTTATCCAAAGCCTTCATGTGAAATAAGAAAAAAAAATTATGTCAGCTTCGTACTTACTAAACCTGTACCCAAAAATAAGACATTGATATATAGTGATGAACTGGGGAAAAATATGAGTACAAGGTTACATATAAATAGCAACCCAATTTGCAATTTTTGTATGCCAGATGCCGCAATAGGTGAAATGATAGATAAGGTCCGGAACTGTACGTACGACGGACGACCCCTCCTCTACCTAATACCTTAATGTTACTATTCAGTAGAAGAGGGAATTTAAAACAACAGCAGTTATTCTTTTATTTAGACAAGTTATGTAAACTTATCCAAAAAAGATTATTTTGTTTACATTTCCTTATGTTAAGGTTAACTACAATGAAAATAAAACAAGACAATAATAAATAAAAAATAATTTGTTATATAATAATAGAGTACCTGGGTGACCGAGCCCAGCTCGGTATTTTTATTTTATTTTTTGTTTTTTTTTTCGGTATTTTTATATTTTAATTTTATTTAAATAATAAATCACGAGTGAAATTAAAAAAAAAAGAAAAAAAAAGTAATCTGGAGACTGAGATTCGAATCCGGGTCAAAAAGATTTGTAATCCGTCGCTTTCCTAATTACGCTGCTACAGATATATTAATAATGGTGAAATTAAGCTTCGTATTCTAATGATATTTTTTCATTGCCTAAAAACAGGGATAAAACGACATTTTTTTTAAATGAATCCTAGCTAGATCAATTTTTCACCCCTGAAATCCCCTGCATACTAAATTTCACGAAATTCGTTGGAGCCGTAATACAGAAAGGTTATTAAAATTGATTGAAATAAGTTCAGTTTTTAAAACTGGCTCATTTTTGATGAGACAATGGATTTATTCCATCTAATTATTATTTTTACAAAAAGATAGCATGTTTACTATCATATAACTTTTGACGTGAATATTAATTTAGTAGCTGCTTCTATCAAACAGTCAAACACATTGACGTCCATAATACTAAATCTAATTAATAATTTAGTCATAATAATACTTAATAAAAAAGACACGCTTTTATAAATAAACCAAACTAAAAAGTAGAGAATTTGAACGTTAGAAAAGTCCAAAGGATAGCGAGAAAAGCCTTGATTATTGTGCCAAGCCGTTAGGATAATTGAATAATTTTATCAAATTAGTGCATTGTCATCGGTCCTCGAAAAGTTTAAATGAAATCTGAACGTTACAAGTGGGTCAAAATAAAGTCTAAAGGAGTCGGTTACAAACTTACATACATATTAACAAACATACAGGTGAATCTAATAAAAAGCATATAATAATTAATTAAGCAGATAACAGAGGCAAAAGTAATAGCTCTAGCTATAGTAATGAATATTTGTGTGACAAGCATTGTCTAAAATTATTGCATCAAAACATACAAGGCTTTTTAGGTAAGGAACAAGAATTCAACATGTTTTATTATAATAAAACGTTACTTATTGAGTATATCTATACAAATAAATAAAATTTGAGTGTTGTTTGTAATATTGTCCACGAGTTTATATTCTAAACTAGCTTCTGCGCGCGACTTCGTCGGCGTGGACTTCACTCCTATTGGTCTTAGCGTGATGATACATAGCCTATAGCCTTCCTCGATAAATGGGCTATCTAACAGTGAAAGAATTTTTCAAATCGGCCCAGTAGTTCCAGAGATTACCGCGTTCAAACAAACAAACAAACAATCAAACAAACAAACTCTTCAGCTTTATATATTAGTATAGATATTGGGTTTTTACATACAAGTACTAAATTATGATGACTAAAATGTAAACTTAATATTTACTTAATTGTTTTTTTAATTTAATATTCATTGTGTCAACATCACGAACTTATGAAAATTTTATAGTGAAGTTAAAATAAAAATATTTAATGAGATATATTTAAGTTCCTAACTTACGGTTCAAACAAAGTTCGGTCTCCTTTGGTGCGCGACGTGCGAAGTAATTTATAAAGGTTTGGCAGCCGTAGGATCTGGGATCATGAAGTTGGACAGGGATTAAGTAAATATTTCTTTGGAAGATGGTGATAGTATTACCATTAGAGCTAGCGCGCACCACGACTTTTTACCGCGCTATTATTTAATCGCAGAAATGCAACGTATGAGTTAGTAGGATAGTGCGCGCACATGCGACTGAAAAATCGCGGCGATTTTAAAATCGTGATTTGCCACATTTTGTTGCGACTGCTCGCGACGCGATTATCGCGAAAATAAAGTGCAGCGTATGAAATTGTATGATCCCGCGCGCACTGCGATTTTAAAATCGCGTATTCGGGCCTCATCGTTTTCCATCTTTCCAAGAGTAAGCATGTCAGCGCCTGCATATAAAAGGTTGTCGCAAGATTTGCTTGTAAACAAGTAAATTAAATAAATTGATGTGATTGATTTTAACTATTAAAATGTTCAAACTAAGGAAATACGGGTACTCATATCTCGGGACAAGCTTTTAAATAATATAGATTATGTAATAACTTTATAAGTAGATAGTAAAAGCTTTAAAGTAAAATTTTTTTGTTTCGTTTTAGCACATTCAAATAAAAGCTTGATTTTTAAAAAGGTTTTTTACTTTTAATTTATTTAAATAATAATTTGGTTGCTGTGAAAGTTGTACTACAGTATACTGTTATAATTGTAAATATAATAATTCTCATGTTTCGTACATTCGTCGTGTTATTGACGCCGCGTTGGCACAGCGGTCACAGCACTGGATTGCGATTAGCTGTTGCGCGGGCGGTTGCGGGTTCGATCCCCGCACACGTAAACATCTATATGGCCAATACAAATGTTTGTCATGTGCGGGATCGAACCCGCAACCGTTAACTAATTACCGTTAAATATTAACCCGGCGCCAACGCGTCAAAATTAATTACATTTCATAAAATGTATAGAATGCTTGAAAAATTATGAATGGTAAAATGGTAAAAAATAATTCGTATTATTTTTATTTTTGTGTTTCCCAGACATGAGGAAATTCGAAAATGTTTTTTATTATCATATCAAAATTTTCGATCCAGCGATTCGGTTGCTTAAAACCGAATAAAAATCATTTCCGAATCCCGCTGCATCGAAAATTTTGATATGATTATAAAAAACATTTTTGGTAAAAAATAATTAACGTTGCCTATTATAAAAAGGCCAAGTACACATTGATTTCTTATTATTATAAGTTGTTCCACTACCCACATTCTCCGCCCAACTTGAGTCCCAAAATAGTTAAAATTGTTATTTTGTGTGTTACAGAAAAAACTGTTGTTGTTGTTGTTGTTGTATAAATATAAATACTTTTACTAAAATAATTTACTTTTTTGTTTTAATTAGAAATAAACATGGAAATCTTAATCAGGGTAGGATAATTTTATAAATAATATTAAATTATCTTACCCTGATCTTATTTCACGAAGGGTCAGCAAAACGTTTTCGTTTTTACGATATTCTTCATCAGCTATCGTGATTTTAACCATTACTTTTTGTACCAACACACAATGCAAAAATGAGTGAAATTACTTTTAATTTATTTTTGACTTTTTAGTTATCACGTCACTTTATTCGAATTATTCTTAGCAATCCCTTTTATTTGATACCCATATTGTAGAAGTGCATTAAAAATAACTAGTCCACGCCATCTTGAATATGACGCCATGTTGGATTTAGAATGACGTCACAAAGTTAACCATGCATTGTCATCCAAATTGAACTTGTATATAAAATTTCAGCTCAATTGGTTGAAGATATCTGCTTTAAAATTGAGTTGCAAGATTTCACCCAAACAAACATACATACATATTACAAACATACACTGCAAGTTAAATAAAAGCTTGTAAGAAGAACCGCACAAATCAAATGCATCAAAGTAAAAAGCATTCCTCTGAAAATAGTTTTCAAGCTAGAGTTTTATCCAAGTTCTTCACATTACAGCAATAACAGTTTTACTTTTATTAAATTTGAATTAAATAAGTTGTAGTATAATTACTTAAGTTACACATGAAAAATATTTCTATAAAAGAGATTACAATAAATGATAAAAAATCGGGCCTATTGACAAAAAACAAAGTTAAAACTCTTGTAATTTGAAGAGTAAGTTAGGTAACTGATATTTTATTGAATTATTTTAAAATAAGTTTAGCAAAGGAAAAGTTTTAACGAAGCATCTAGAAGTACCTGAGCCTCTTCGACATTTAATTTATAAAAAGCTTAATATAATAAAGTTTTAAAGGTGTTGTATTGAAAATAAACTTCTATAATACATTTCCTACCTATTAAATATTTATTTATAAACTATTATAACTGTGCCCACGACATCGTCCGGGTAGAATAGTGACTTTGGACAGCATTTTTTGGATATATATTTAGGATTTTGGTTTATTTTGGATTATAAACACCGTATTTGGGTATTTACATGTTTAACGTGATTTTTAAATTGGCATAACTTTTTTATTTATGAACCTATTGACATGAAAAAAACACTAAATGTTAATTGAAGCTTACCAAAATATATTAGTGACAAGCAAATCTAAATCGGATAAGGTGTTTCTGAAATTAGCGTGAACAAACGCGCAGACAAACGGCCAAACAGACAAAAATTCTAAAAATCATTTTATTGCGTGCTATTTGCGTTGATAAAGGTCCCAATAATATTTTTTTCTCATATACCTTCCATGTACAGACAGCGATCCGTTATGGGCCCCGTAAACGATCAAACTTGTTTGTCAAACTTGTTTGATCAAACTTCATGTTTTATATATCAAAAAAGCCCGCAGCCCCGCACACGATCAAATAATTTGACAAACACGTTTGTCAAACAGAAATTTAATATGAAGTTTGATCAAATATTTGATCGTCTACGGGGCCCTTTACATTTTATTATAATTATGTACTTAAAGATAATGATTAATAGATTGTTGAAGTTATTTAATTCCATAATACGTAGGGGAAGTCAGCTCAAAGCGGCCATAGGAGGCAAAGCGGCCACTCTTAATTTTTCGGTTATTTGGAATGACAGTGCGACGTTGCCTTTTTGTCACATAAGAAACCTCTCGCCCCACGCTGGGCAGTCAATTCGGTAGCGTTGGAAACGATCATTTGGATACAGTGTCGCAAATAATATTTTTCCAAGTTTTGCTAAAAAAATGCAAGTCAAGTTCATCCTGTTTTGATCATACCTCTTTATATTTAAACCCTTTTATAACACGTGTATTGTTTCTTATCTATTTGGCTTGATTTGTGCAAAATTTGCTCAAACGTAAATGTATAAAAGTATGTGTAGTCGCATTTTGAAACAAAATGGCCGAAAAAGGCAAAGCGGCCAGCCCTAATAAAAAAATATTATGATTGGACAGATAATGCTAAATTATTTTGTTTAGATGGTGAACAATTATAAGAAAAAACCCAACCAGAGATCATGGGATGAAAATCTTATGGCACGAGCTATCAAAGAGATAAACGATAAGCGTGGATCTGTTAAGTCTATCGCAACTTAAATGTAATATCCCTCGCACTACTCTAATTTTAAGAAGACACATTGCGACAGGATCTGCGAAAAAGAAACTTGGGAGATATAAATTTAGAGATTATTTAATTAAAGATTGAAGATAAATTAATAGGTAAATTTAAGATTTGAGAAAAAAGACATATTTTGAGCGTGGTGTTGTGGGTCGTATAGGTCATCATCATCATCATCATCATATCAGCCTGTTGCAGTCCACTGCTGGACATAGGCCTCCCCAAGCTCGCGCCAGACATCCCGGTTTTCCGCAATCCCCATCCAGCCTACACCAGCAATCTTACGTAGATCGTCGGTCCAGCGGGCCAGAGGGCGTCCTACACTGCGTTTGCCAATACGCGGTCTCCACTCTATACTGGGTATACTGGGTCGTATAGGTAATCGATCAAAAAGATGTCGCCAGTTTGCTCGGTGCTGCCTATTTGCGAGCTGCGACAACCCAGAATGCTGTCAGTGGTTTCGAGAAAACGGGCTTGTCGCCTCCAAATAGACATATCTTTGATGATGCTGAATTTTGCCAGCAACCACAAAAAGAAAACAAAACCAACAGAACAGAAGACCACAGCTAAATAATACTGTTTTCAAGCAGTGTTGTGTTCCTGTTGGTAAGTAAGGTGACCGGAGCTCCTGGGGGGATCGGGGATAGGGTCGACAACGCGCTTGCGACGCTTCTGGTGTTGCAGGCGTCTATATGCTACGGTAGTCACTTACCATCAGGTGAGCCGTACGCTTGTTTGTCGACTTAGTAACGAAGTAGTTAGTATGGAAGACCCGATACCATCTAGTGATCAACAGCAACAACACACATTACCAGTAGATGTCGATCACTCTAGAACACCTTCTCCTTCGATTATTGACCAAATAATAGCAGATAGATATTATTGCTAGTTTAGCAACAGAGTATAAGACGGGAAAAATTAATACCAAATTTTTCCTTTAATAAATAATGTTCTTTTATATTTTTTGGACATTTTATTTCGTCAATTATGTTAAATAAAAAAAAGAAACAATATTATACGTAGTATCTTTGGGGCTGGCCAATTTGCCCTTGTCCCCCTGGCCGCTTTAGGCGGCCGCTCGGGCAAAGCGGTTTTTTTACAAGTTTCCGTAATTTAGATATCATATGCTTATTATTTCAATTTTCGAGACACTAAATTTTACAAATCATAAATTTAATAAACTCTTTTCCCATCATTATAAAATTCTTGTTGAAAATCAATCGTTTGATTGGTTTTTTTTTTACTCAAAGTTAAGGTGGCCGCTTTGAGCTGACTTCCCCTACTCAACTTAATAATATTTTAATTGTAATTAAGAATACTCTTCGCCTCTTTATTATTTACGTTGAATTATACAAATCGTGCAATTTATACAGTTTACTAGCTGACCCAGCAAACGTTGTTTTGCCATATAAATTATTAACCCCCTAAATCCCCCTCCCTGGAACTTAGGGGTATGAAAAATAGATGTTGGCCTATTCTCAGACCTACCCGATATGCACAAAAAATTTCATCAAAATCGGTCAAGCCGTTTCGGAGGAGTATGGCAACGAAAACTGTGACACGAGAATTTTATATATTAGATAAGTAAACTAGTGACATGTGTCCATCTATATTTTTTTACAAGATAAGTAATCACCAACATAATTATCATATACTGAAACCTTCTCCGAAACACGCTGCATCTTAGGTATGTTATAAGTATTATTCCGATTGGTTTAGAAGTTTTCACAGAATAACCGAACAAAAAACCGGCTCTCCATTTATTATTATAGAATAGATAGAAGATATCTAGGTATATACATACAAAATTATTTCTAAATAATAGATACACGTTTTTTACATTAATGTAACACTCTAAGAAATAAAACATTAAACTTTTTAATTAGCTTTCGTGACAAAGAGTAAGTAACCTGCCTATAAAACATCTACGAGTATCTGCAGTATGAATGTATTTTCAGTATGTAAATATATAAATTTGCATAAGTGTTGCTCATACTTTAATTAACATATTATATGTATTAATCATGACTTTTAGAAATTATTTCTCACAATTTAACAGGCCGATAGTGTATCACTGCTTGGTAGAATTTAGTTATCTTCTTAATGAAAAAAATAACTAGAGGTTTGATTGACACTATCTAGTTTATCGCGGATTTGTGGATTTGATGTCCAACTTAAAAACTCAGCGGAACTATTCCAGATTCACGGATTAAAATTCATTAACGTCGTTTTCGATATGTATAACAGTTTTGTGGGTAAATTTTTAAGCATATGTCGAGTCAATAACCAGTTGTATAGATTTGCATTTTTAAACTTTACTTAAGTTGTGGCTGACGTTCTTAAGCTCTAATTAAAATAAAATGAATTAGAAATACAGCAGTCAGGAGGTCGAAAAGAAACCACATAATTAGTAATTATGTATTAATTCCATAATAGTACAATAATTATCTTAAAACTACATCTTATAACTAACGACTGCTTGAGTCGATGTGGTACCAAAGAGTGATCAAAATAATATTACAATTGATAAATTTAGAGATTAAAACAGTGGAGCATTGAAAGGCTAATACGGGTAAATCGGCGAATGTGGAAAACTCGTAGGGTGGTCGCCAGGTGGCCGCCAGGTGTTCGCTTGGGAAGATTCCATCAGTTTGGTACGTCAGCATATTCGTGAGATCAGTGTTCCGTAACGCGTTTAAGTATAACATACAAAAAACAATCACAATAACATTCTTATTTTGTTGAAAAGTTCATCGAGACATTGAATCAATGTATAAAGTATATTTGCTTATAAGAATTAAATCTAGATTTGCCCACGAGGGAACAAAGGAGATCGAAAAAAATACAAGATGTAAGTCGAGTCAAGATGTGTAAATACTCTGGGCTATGCAATTAAAGTCGGAACGCCGCGGGCAACTCAAATACCAATCACTTCTCATTCAATCAAGGCGCCTTAGGGTGGGATCCGCGGCCACTTTCACTTTGATTTAGTTATTTACATATCTTACGAGAGTTACAAGTAACTAATACGGTACATTTTCAACTGGATCTCATGAAATTCGTGTTATACAATCTTGAATAGTATATAGCCTTAAAATACAGAAGTTTTAATGCAATGAAAAGAAAATAGAGTAAATTATTGAATCATCACTAAATATTATAAAACAAAGTCTCTTCCCGCTGTCTGTCTGTCTGTATATATGCTTAGATCTTTAAAACTACGCAACGGATTTTGATGCGGTTTTCTTTAGTAAATAGAGTGATTCCAAGGAAGGTTTATATGTATAATACATGCATAATATAGTAGAGGAACACTGATAGTTTTAAAGTTTTCTAATGTGATGTCGTAAATAAACACATTTTTGCGCTTAGATTGCAAATATTTATTTTATATTCAGTATCAGCATTGCACCCGTGCGAAGCCGGAGCGGGTCGCTAATATTAAACTAATCCTTTTCTTTATATTACGTTATAGAATATTAAAAGATTGTTACATTACCTATATGTAGTACAGTACAAACTGACCTAAATCAAAACACTATTCAGATAACACTATACACTATACAAATAAGCTAATCCTGGGAAACCTCTGGAATAAAAGTACACAGAAAAAAATATTTCATTATTTCATAATATATTGTGTCCATTATTCATGAAACAAGTACCAACTATTCGAATGCATTAATAATGGATTAATCCATACTAATATTATAAATGCGAAAGTATCTCTGTCTGTCTGTCTGTCTGTCTGTCGTCTGTCTGTCTGTCTGTCGCGCAATCACGCCAAAACTACTGAACAGATTTAAATAAAATTTGGTATACAGATAGTCTAGAGTCTGAGAAAGGACATAGGTTACTTTTTAATGCGAATAAAAGGTAGTAAAGGGTTGAAAGGTGGGAATGAAAATTTGTATGGAACTATGTTCGTGTTTCGTAACTGTCAAACATTTAATGTTCATCCCGTCGATATGGTAAACTCTCCGATAAAATTAATGAACGTATTTAAATAAAGGTTTCGAATCGACAACATATATCCACAATGTACGGATAGTGGCGTATTTTACATTTTAAAAATGTATAATAATGTCAGTAATGAAAACGGATTGATATAATATATATTGGTTGTCAAATATAAAACGTAGTGGTTATATACTCTTTGGTCAAATATTTATGCGTGCGTTCAGAAATTTATTTAGTGTAAACTAAGGAAAATATAACAAGCTAATTAAATCTTATACTACTTATTAAAAAAATGGAAAGCATTTTTTCCCTCAAATCAACGCAGATGAAACCGCGGGGCACAGCTAGTTTAAAATAATTTAAGTCCCAAAAATAGTTCGATATGCACGGCACCATGTTTATTGTTAAAGTACTAGGTAAGGTGAACACTAACGTGATTGGTCATCAGAATACGGAATGACGGATACTAAGGCAATAGGGCGACAATAGGAGTATGGACAATATGGTTTAGCAATAAACGAATTATTTGTTAGAAATCGAAATGTATAGGAATTTAAAGAAAAATAATCGTAGCGATTTTTTTTTTAATTATAAATAACGAAAATAAATATGTATTAAATACATATTTATTTTCGTAATTTGTACTCACAAAGTGGATCCAATAGTATAAAATAATCAAAATAAAATATTAAAGTTGTAGTCCACTTTATAAATTCTGGCGACCGAAATTTATCACTACTTATTACGTAAAGAAACGTAATAAAGATAAAAAGTGATATCTACTAGTAAATACTCATATCAAAGGAAAATAAATAAAAGATAGATTAGCAATGATGTCATTTAGGAGTAAAAACACTCTTATTACTGGCTCATTATTTTATCGTAACAAAATAGTCTCATTGGCTAACGTTTTAAAAGCATTTCAGCACCCAAATAATCCAATTACTCCCAGGAATGACTGTCAAAGCCCACTTCCAACTTCAATGAACAAACTGAAGATGTATTTATTGAGTTAAATGTTCATTTATTTTCAACCAAATTTTTCGTATAGTTAAAATACGATGTCGATTATTGAATAAATGTTTTCTTTAAATTGTGTATAATTACTAGCTATGCCCGTGACTTCGTCCGCGTGGAATTTTACAAAAAAGTTATTGTCAGTTCGCAGAGTAAAAAAATAAATATATTTAAGAGAAATATATATATAAGAGATTAGCCGGAATAAACAGACAGACAGACAGAAATTGTAAAAAATGGTATTTTGGTATATGTACCGTGTAATGTGTATACACCCATATGCATTTAGTAAAAAGCGGCTATTTTATTATTACAAACAGACACTCAGACAGATATTTATTTTTTATGTAGATACCTTTTACACGCCTCCGAGGAGACTGTGCTTTACTCCCACAAAATGAAAAATTCGAGAAGCACTTACTTTTAAACCTCTATATTTTTATAACAAAACATTAATATGCTTTAAACTTTTGTAGAGAAGTATGTAGGTACCGTCGGCAAAGAAAGTGGTGTACCACCCTAAGGTTGAATGCTGCTTGCAGATTCATAGGCGATAAAGATTAGTTTCGCTTGCAGATCGATCTGACAACTTCTATTGCCGTCTTTATCTAATTAGTACCTGGGTGACCGAGCCTTGCTCGGTATTTTCATTTTTTTTTTTTTGTTTTTTGTTTTTTCTCGTTATTTTTATATTTTAATTTTATTTAAATAATAAATCACGAGTGAAATTAAAAAAAAAAAAAGAAAAAAAATTAATCTGGAGACTGAGATTCGAACCCGGGTCAAGACGATTTGACACCCGCCGATTACTTAATTACGCTGTTACAGCTATGTTGGCAGTAGTGAAATTAAGCTTCTTATTCTAATGATATTTTTTCATTGCCTAAAAACAGGGATAAAACGACATTTTTTTTAAATGAATCCTAGCTAGATCAATTTTTCGCCCCCGAAATCCCCTGTATACTGAATTTCACGAAAATCGTTGGAGCCGATTTCGAGATTGAGATTCTATATATATATATATATATAATATACAAGAATTGCTCGTTTAATAGTATAAGATTGATAAGATTGATAACGATTATTACTGTTTATAGCGTGACAGCTACGCTGCTATGGAACCAATGACAAGAAGGAGTGCGGAATGCTAATATTTTCTTAAAATTATACATGGAATATACATTAAATTAATAAAAAAAGCATTACACACACTACAGCACTCACACACGCATATTATACTATTTGTTGATTGTCAGTCTGTAGTCGAAATGATTTTTTTTAAAAAGGTTCTTTATTTTCATAATTATTTAATTTTCTTTAATTAAATTTTTTAATTATGGTCGAATTTCGACCTCTGGGCGACCACTAGTGGCGAGTCCACAAATATATCTACAACTTCTGTAAACTTGTAATTACAATATGCGTTTAATAAAACAGTTTATTTCAGGAAAAGTTTTTATTACATATAATGTCAGAAAGAAAAGCTAAAAATAAATTTATCCTTTTATTAAATTTCCACAATCACTGTTAAAATCTATACTAATATATAAAGCTGAAGAGTTTGTTTGATTGTTTGTTTGTTTGTTTGTTTGTTTGTTTGTTTGTTTGTTTGTTTGAACGCGGTAATCTCTGGTTCTACTGGGCCGATTTGAAAAATTCTTTCAGTGTTAGATAGCCCATTTATCGAGGAAGGCTATAGGCTATGTATCATCACGCTAAGACCAATAGGAGCGGAGTCCACGCCGACGAAGTCACGCGCAGAAGCTAGTACTTAATATAAAAACCATAAACATAAACATAGTTATATTCACATTTAGAAGAGGTTGGAAAAATTTAAAAATTAGAAACGGGTGTAACCATTGGCCTCTATAAACTCTAAAAGACGAGACCTCATTGAACCAACAAGCCGTGAGCAAAAATCGGTTCCCCGCATTTCCTCCCAAATAGAATTACAGTGACTAATAATAATAATAGCTTGTTTGGTTTTTTCATTTTGATATTTGGACAATAAGGCCACAAATATTTTCTATCGGGTTGAGGTCCGGTGATCTTGAAGGCCACGGAATTACCCTTACGTCAGTGTTTGAACGAAACCAGGCTCTTACGATCCTCGCATTATGAATTGAACAATTATCTTGAACCAAAATCAAATTGTGGCACTTCGTTCTCCAGGTAAACATTATGGACTGTCGGTAGCATTGCACTCTGAAGCACGTCGATATAATTTACAGCTGTCGCTCGAGGAGGTAGAGAGCACACTTCTCCTACACCATCCGCACTTATCCAGCCCCCAATATTTACGGAAATTCAACCTGATTCTCTATTTGGGATTATATGATCATCTCTATACCGTATTGAATTATATCGCCAAAGGTGAAGACGTCCATGCTGACTGGATTTAAACGTTTTTTCACCACAAAACACTGTATTAGACCAATCAAAATCTAAGTGCTCTCTGGCGAAGTTCAGACGAGCAAGTCTGTGAGCATCCGTCAAATATATTTTCTTGGCGTAATTCCCGTGGTGCAACCCCATGTAATGTTCCTTATTGTTTGGGCACTCACATCGCATCTCCGCAAAATGTTTTGTCGGCTTAAAACCAATGATTTCATATTCCCGTCTCATGAATTATCTGTCGTTATTGGAGAATGCAAGCCGGCGACCACTTCTTCTGCGATTTAACAAACTTCTCACCTCTCCTTCACGACGAATCCAAAACCGGACACAGCGTATCGATAAATTCAAATTTCGCGATTTCGCACTGAATCCCTCATTGAATTGGGCAATTATTTGTGCTCTTTCGGCAATGGTCAAGTTGGCAGGCATTGAAGATGATATTTATAAGCAGTTGGGTGAAAAATAACACGGAAAATATAACGGTTTTAGAGGAAAATTATAATAGAAATTACTTAAATGTGTTTGACAAAATGTGAATTTTTGACGTATGCATACTTATCAATTAGGTTTACGTCATTATTTTACGTCTCTTTCAGTAATATATTTTAATAACAAACCTTGTTGTAATTTTCGATGACAGGGAAACTAAATGAAAACTAGGACACCACTTTCTTAGCTGACCGTACATCAAACTTTTTATTTTAAAATTTTATATCATTTGAAGTCTTTTTTGAATACTACTAGTAAAACGACTGGATTATAAATATGGTGTTGGTCGTCAATGTTTTGGATATACGGATGGTAGCAAAATAACGCGAGAACCACTTGACGAAATATGCTGTTTTTTTATTTTTATTATGGCAACAAACTATCTACGTAAGAATATGAAGGCTGAAAAATTCTTAAAATTTTTACAATAAGTATTTTTAGTTTCTACATACATACATATAAATCACGCCTCTTTCCCGTAGGGGTAGGCAGATACCACTTCTTTCCACTTGCTACGATCCTTACATACTCGTTTTGCTTCGTCCACTTTCATTATTCCTTTCATACATGCTCTTCGGTTTAGGGTACTCTTGACCTGGCCTTTTTTCAGGACGTCCCTAATTTGATCTTGAAACGTCAGCCTAGGTCTACCCCTTCCAACACTTCCATTCACACTCGCCTTATACACTTTTTTCGTCAATCGTTCTTCACTCATTCTCTCGACATGGCCGAACCATCTCAGCATACCTTTCTCAATTTTCGTCACTACATCTTATATATACCTATCTTATATCATATTATTTTAGTTCTACCATGATAAAATCTGCAAGAAATCCTAATTAACTAATCGATCTCATGTCTGTCTGTGTCTGTCACTGTGCGTGTGTGTGTGTGGATCTTCCTGGCAGGTCCGAGGGCCTGTCTGACCAATTTCCATGAATTTTTTTAATTGAAAGGTGTTGCATATCATGTGGTCCCATTTAAATTTAATTGAGATCTGATAAGTACTTTTCGAATTATATTTAAGTACCTGGGTGACCAAGCCTAGCTCGGTATATTTATTTTATTTATTTTTTTATTTTGTTTTTTTTCTCGGTATTTTTATATTTTATTTTTATTTCAATAAAACGTCACGAGTGAAATTAAAAAAAAAAAGAATTAATCCGGAGACTGAGATTTGGGCCATGATTTTCTCGGTCGATCTCGACCGTCTGATTTTTCACCTGAGCTATTACAACTATAATAACAATTGTCAAATTAACCTTCCTATTCTAACGATATTTTAGCCATTTTTTCATTGCCTAAAAACAGGAATAAAACGACATTTTCTAAAAATGAATCCTAGCTAGATCAATTTTTCGCCCCCGAAATCCCCTATATACTAAATTTCACGAAAATTGTTGGAGCCGATTCCGAGATTCAGATTCTATATATATACATACTAGCCGACCCGTGCCCACTTCGTTGGGCGTTATAATCCATTTCACATAAGAAGGGTACGGTGAAATTTGATATGTTCCAATACACTCTCACTATTTTCAGCAAATCAGATAAATATAAATGTTTTAAAATCACCAATTAATTTCTAAGGCAAATAATAATGCTTGATTAGATTGAATTGTTGACACGGCACGTCAGAGGGCGCAGGTTAAAATCCTGCTGATTTAAAATCTTTATATATTTTTATCTTTTTGCTTTTATCTTGTCACTCCTGAATAGTGTAGCTTTCTGTTAGCGATAGAATTTTCATGATCGGATCAGTATTTGCGAAGATTACCCCGTATATACAAACAAAGTTATAAACTTTACCTCTTTATAAAATTAGTATAGATATATACACAAGAATTGCTCGTTTAATAGTATAAGATAAGATAACTAGCTGTGCATGCGACTTCGTCCGCGTGATTTAAAAAAAGTTATTTAGTTTTTTATTCGTTTTTGCATTTTAATTTTTATTACTATGTAAAACATTTCCTAAATCTTTAACCACAGATACTGTTACAGATGGGGATGGTTATCTATTTTACAGACGTCCTTCACCTGAAAATGGTTGTATAAGAACGCAATCCGGTCACGAACTAACTCTATCGATATCGACAATCGCTGGATGTTTCCATTTTCACCAGTACTGTCGCGCACTTTTATTTATTTATTTATCAGGAATGGTACACAGCACAGAAAAAGTTATAAATAAAAATAAGACTTAAATCTATACTAATATATAAAGCTGAAGAGTTTGTTTGTTTGGTTGTTTGTTTGTTTGTTTGTTTGTTTGAACGCGGTAATCTCTGGAACTACTGTTCAGATTTGAAAAATTCTTTCAGTGTTAGATAGCCCATTTATCGAGGAAGGCTATAGGCTATGTATCATCACGCTAAGACCAATAGGAGCGGAGTCCACGCCGACGAAGTCGCTCGCAGAAGCTAGTATAATCATAAAGGCCAATTACGACCATCCATCCGTTTAAAATTAAATTAAAAAACGTGAAAATTAGAGAAGAAAAAACTAAACAACTAAATTAATACATTAAAACTTATTTACATATTAAACTAATAAAACCCACATTACCCATTTAAAGCTTATATATCAACGTTGAACTCTGTAGCAGTATTAAGTCCATAAAGTATACTTGTAAATATGTCAATAAAGGTTCAGACTTGGCGGTATATGGTGTACAAAATGCTAAAGATGAAGTAACGTCATATCAAAATGGAAGATATATTAGTTCTTTCGAGGCAATCTAGCGCATGTTATCATTTTCGATTCACGAACGTTTTCCTGCAGTAACACATTTGGATATCCACTCAAAAAATGGCCAGAGTATTTATTTTGATCCAAGCAACGTCTGTAGAGTGGTAGAAAATCCGAGAAACACGACATTGATGGCATTTTTCGATCTGTGCAATAACGACGAATTCGCAGCATCTTTATTGTACGAAGTAATAGCAGCTTATTACATTTTTAAAAAACAAAATTGAACATTCCAACGGCAATGTCGAGGTACTCCTGAGGAGGGTCATCCCGGCATATTTCAGGCTTCGCAAGATAGCGTGTCGAATACGATCATCTTCTAATCGCTGCTCTCTTGAATTTTCTATTTCTAGGCTTCGTGAGACAGTGTGTCGAATACGGTCATTTTCTAATCTCTGCTCTCTTGAATCATTCGATTCTAGGCTTCGCGAGATAGCGTGTCGAATACGATCGTTTTCTAGACATTGATCTCTAGATTCCAGAGATTTTTAAGCCCTTAACAATTAATGACGCATTCTAACTGTAATTGTTCATTCCTCACAGAACTACTCTCAGACTAAACTTTCCATTATGGACCGTTGATTTAGATGTTCATGTGTTTTCTGTAGATAGTACTCATAAATAGAAAGCTTTTTGTGAATTTTCAGGTTGCGGGAACGTACGGTTCAAGAGATATAATTTTTTAAATTTTGCCATAGGAATTGAAATATAACACGCCATTGTACGTTTTTAAATAACTTAAATTAACAATTTAGAGACGTCAATTTGTCACTATACGAACTTAATTTTAATGTCAATTTGTAAGTAATATCCTTAAGTATTAGGACAGTATTACAAAATTTAGTATCGATGTGCTAGCTTTTAGGGTTCCGTACCCAAAGGGTAAAAACGGGACCCTATTACTAAGACTTCGCTGTCCGTCCGTCCGTCCGCCTGTCTGTCTCTCTGTCACCAGGCTGTATCTCAAGAACGGCGATAGTTAGACAGTTGAAATTTTCACAAATTATGTATTTCTGTTGCCGCTATAACAACAAATAAAATAAATATTTAAGGGGGCTGCCATACAACAAACGCGATTTTCTTGCCCTTTTTTGCTCGATATCAATAATGGCAATAGGTAGGCACTTGAAATAGTCATAAAATACTCAGTTGTATTTTTACTTTAATAATAAATAATAAAATTAAAATAAAATACATATTTAAGGGCTCCCATACAAAAAAAAACGTCATTTTTCCTATTTTTGCTCGATATCACTAAATGGTAAGAGGTAGGCACTTGAAATATTCACAAAATACTTAATTGTATATTTTCTTTAATAATAAATAATAAAGTTAAAATAAAAAAAATATTAGGATAGGCTCTCATACAAAAAAGTGATTTCTTAAAAAATATATTAGAATAGGCTTTCATACAACAAAAATGATTTTTTTTTGCCGCTTTTTGCCATATATAAAAATCAATGTATCTACTGTTGTTTACCTAGTCAATGGTACGGAAACCTTCGTGCGCGAATCCGATTCGCACTTGGTCGATTTTTTGAATTATGTTAAGAAAAATAAAAAAACAGTCAATTTTTATAACTTAAATTGGCATTGTAAATTTTTTAAAGATATTTTGTAGTTAAAACTTTCCATGATGTTTATTTTTTTTTTTTTTATAAATGCTATCTCGAACATTTAAGTAACATTTTTTACATCTGTAGGACTTTTCCGTCCAGAGAAATCTGCATCTTTTGGCAGAGGTATGTATCTACAAGAAAAAAAAATTTTAAATGGTGGCCATTCCGACAGGACTAATAATTATGTGGGTGTTTTTATCGATGAAATTATGTATATTTTGTAATCTTAAATTATCGCTAGCTCGGGACCGGACAACCTGTATATATATGTTTGTAGGCAGATCCATTAATTCTCGACAAAAGTTTGCGCTCTAGGGTCAGCGATTTTGATGCTGATTTTTTTCCTCGAAAGTAAAAATAAAAATGAGACGATCCTGAAAATTTGAGCCCGATATGTGCATATCCGGCCGCTGGAGGACTTTTTGAATTTTTAAAAAAGTCGATTTTTCACTAATTTTCAAATATTTGTATCTTAGCTTCTATATAATTTAAAAACACATTCTCCTCAGTATAGGTCTAAACTTATATCGGGATTAGCTTATAGCTTCCAACGAAACCACTGGTTTGGTTACATTTTGCCTATTTATAAAACATGAGTATATATGTACCGTATTTGAACTTGAGAGTCGACCAGCAGCTATAGCTAATCTACCCAGCTTTTGCTTAATTGCTCCGATATTGTAAAAAAAAAATTAACGTAAATTTAAAAAAAAAAATTGCTGTTTTTAAATAGTTAGAACTTTTTACTTTAATTTTTCTGAAAGTTTGAAACAAATCGAAGTTCGGAGAAAAAAGTTCTATTTAAAAACTTAGCATTTTCAATATTTGCTTTCATACCAGTAATAGCGTCTTCGCTATCTACAATGAGAGTTAAACGAATATTAAAGAGAAAAAATTCCAGAGTATTTAACCAATCCCTTAGAAACACAAGGCGGAGTAATAAAGGAAAAACATGGCTGGAAGCGAAAGACTGATTTTAAATTTGAAAAAAAAAATATTTCGAAACAAAAAGGAGTCGAGGTAATTTTATTTGAAAATAAAAAAAAAAATATTATTTTACATTTATTGTAACATTTGGAGACGTTAAATATTTCCCTTCTAATAACGTATATTATTTTTGTTTTACCTATGCTTAACTCGTGAGAGAAATAAAAAGAAATAAGACAATAGATTGAAAAGTCTATTCACTAAAACGTTTAGATGTGAAAAAAGTCTTAGGAAGAAGATTTTAAAATCTCAGCTCAAAGTACTCGAAACGGATTTTAGAATACATTTCACATGCAAATCGGATTACTTCCATGTGTCTTGTTACTGTATTTTTATTCACGCGCCGTTCCTACTTCAACTATTCATTGATGTTCCAACCAATAGTACCAAGTAACATTATGGAAATCTCTTAGGGCAGGTATAGTCTGACCGCGTATCAACTAACTCTCTCTCTCTCGAGGGATAGTTTGCAATTCCACAGTTTAATCTGAACAACCGCGTAAACGGTAAAGTCAAATATTAGCAGTATCTAAAATAATTACCAAGTTTTTCAACTTTAACCGTTTGTACCGGATACAAAGATGAAGTTTTTCCTTATACGCTTTTTTAAAACTATAGGATGATCCAGAAATGTATGTTTTTTTTTATTGAAAATATTTTTATATTCAAGACAAATACATAAAATATATCTTTACTTATCTAAACTGATATATAACATTGCTAAAACTATATGTAATTTTGTTCATATTTCTCCGTCTTTTGGCAGGATGTCTACATTTTGGCACTCGTCATGCCAAAACTACTAAAATAATTCAGATAAAACTTGACACAATTTGGTTCCATCCCGAGGGAAGTCATAGGTAAAGCTTGTTAATGACAAAAACATTTTTCATAAGGTAAGTTTAACAAATAAATAAATACTGTCTAGTCTGACTAAAATTAATACATAGTAATGTGACCGTATTTTCCTTTCCTAATTGTGCTAGAATATTTTGACACGGGTGGTTTTGAGGAGAGGATTATTTATTCATCTGTATTATATGATTGACATATTATACGCATTTTTATATAAATTTTGTTTTGACAATAATGGACACAAAAAAAGTTACTCTATTTGCTGCAATCGTTCAGAATTTATGCGCGTACATACATTTCTGCGATTAATTTTAGCTATAAAGTTTTTCATGAGTATGATAATTTTTTTATTTATTATTGTATATTAGCCCAGTAATATATTTATAATTTCGCAATGAAAAGTCCTTAAGACCCTATGTTGCAAGCTGTGTAGCCACGCTTTATTTCTAAAGCAATACATTATACCGACTCACCAGCTTACAAGCCAGAAGGAGGATTATACTCTCAGTGCGCAGCAACTTTAAAGCCTCGATTAATAACCGTTTTAATAGTAAATTATATTTATATACTATTGAATATTTATATTATTAGTTTGATTTATAGTAGAAAAATTTATGTCTTACAAGGAATTCCAAATTATATCACTAGCTACCCGGACAGACTTCGTTCTGTCTGTTATGTTTTTTTTTTGTATAAAAGCCTTCCGTGGGCATTTTTAAGGAACATAGAAAAAAAATTAGCCGAATTGGTCGATCCATTCTTCAGTTATGCGCTTAGCAACATTCATTTTTATTATATAGATTTAATTCTTACAACCTAAAAATATATAACTTTTTACTAATTAATTTTTATTTTATCAATCGTATTTATGTATTGTAATGACCTATAATACATTTTTTACAGAATAATATTTGAAATTTATTGAGTAAACATAAATATCACTATAAAAATTCGATTTTGAACAAGTAATATAATTAAAAGAAAACAAAAAACCCGCCTGCGTAAAAAACGGAAAGAGCAAAGTCAACATTTTTTAAACTTTCTTATTGTATTTCTTTATTATTATTACAGTAATAATAATCATAATATACATTTTTGAAATCCTTGTATTAAGCCCTTTAATTTTATACCCATACTATAGTATTCTAAAAAAAAAATATTTCTTCATTAACTACAATGGCTTCGCACAGCCGCCATGTTTGTTTTTTTTTAATGTCACCTATCTAAGAACACTTGGGCTGCTAAGACAAATCTAACGATATCTCAATTATGCAAATCCGTTCAGCGGTTCTAAAGAAATGAGGTAATTAAGAATATTACATACATACATACAAGATACGCGCGAAAAACATAACCCTTCCTTGGCAGTCGGGTAAAAAGAAAAGTAAATAAAAAAAATGAAGAACAATTTCTCTAACCGACAGTGCCCCGCTCTCTCTCAATATCCTTGTCGTTTCTGAGGCTGCTAATAATAACATGCACTAGATATTTTTCAGGTGTTGATTTCTCTCTAGTGTAGAAAGGAGCACAGATGGGATATTCTGGGGGCACTTTGTTCCGGTTGCCTCAAATGTTGGCTTTTCGCGACATTGTTTTTTAAGCCACGGCGAAACGTGTAAATCTCACAAGTTAACAAAACATTATGTTATATCGAGACATAGTTAAATGCTAAACAAAGTATGTTTTTATTTAATCTATCCTTTTTACATACTTAGTTTTATGTTATATTGGCTTGTTTCTAAGTTTTATACGTTTTTTTCTTACTTTACTCAATATGTATGGCCTATTCACATTATCGCTAAGACAAATAAAGGAACAGCCAATTGCCGTGACCATTTCGCGAAAACGTGACTGATTTCTCTCTCCTCGAGAAGACCTTGTTGTAATGTATTTAAATCCAATGAATAATATTACAAGTGGTCAAGTCGACACAAAAGGCCGAAGAATTCTGAAAGTCAAACAGGAACCGCATTAAGGTCACAACTGTATACTGCTTAACAGGCCGGAAGGATGACGTTTTTCCAGAATATATAAATGATGATTAGTTTTTATTTATTTACTACAAATGCATATAAATAGAACTAGCTGTGCCCGCGACTTCGTCCGCGTGGAATTTAACAAAAAGTTATTGTTCAGTTTGCAGTTGTAAATTAAATAAACTTCTTAAATAAAATTAGCCTAAGTTACTCCTTATTACACAAGCTATCTGCCAGTGGTAGTCCCGTCAAAATCGGTCCAGCCGTTTCAGAGATTAGCCGGAACAGACAGACAGACAGACAAAATTGTAAAAAATGTTATTTTGGTATATGTACCGTGTATATGTACATCCGTATGCATTTAGTAAAAAGCAGTTTTTTTCATATTCCAAACAAACACTATATATATATATATATATATATATATATATATATATATATATATATATATATATATATAAATGTCATAATATGACATGTGTGTCAACGGTTGTCAACGGTGTCATATTATGACATTTATATATATATATATATATATATATATATATATATATATATATGTCATAATATGACACCGTCATTCAGCCGCATTCCAACCATCATTAGCATACCAACATTTTCTATCAAAACCGTGCATATTTTTCAGTGTTAAGCTATTTATTTATTTTTTAACAAAGACTATAAGTTAGAACTATTATCACGATTAAGCCTGTAATATCTCACTGTTGGGTATAGGCCTCTTCCCCATGTAGGAGAAGGATCGGAGCTTAATCCACCACGCTGCTTCAATGCGGGTTGGCCGATATATTCCCTACTATGAGTAACGATCGCTATCAGGTGTACATGATAACAACCGGGACCGACGGCTTAACGTGCTCTCTGAGGCACGGTGGGGAGACCCACAAGGACTACACAGACACCCAGACCACGGCAAACATCTGTATGGCCAATACAAATATTGTCGTGTGCGGGAATCGAACCCGCAACCGCCCGCGCAACAGCCAATCGCAATCCAGTGCTATGACCGCTGCGCCAACGCGGCGTCTTATCTTAGAACTCTTATGTCATTATCCAATTTAAATGCTATTTTAATGCTATGCTATCTTTAGGCGTTAGTGATAATAAATCGTATTTTTGTACATTAACAATATAGAAAACACCTAAAAAGCGATGCTGTTTTTAATTAAATTTATTATTCTGTCATCTATAACGCTAGTTAGATATAGGTAAGCTTTAAAAAGAACATTAAAACTTTCCTACAGTTTGAGATTATCAGAAAAATGTATCAAAATAAGTGTTACATACATATGTACATAGACATTGGAAAAATAAAAAACAATTAATTTCGTTATAAGTCATTTTCGGATGGTATGCTGACAAGAATACTGGCATTTCTTTACTCTTTGTCTACGATATTTAATGTAGTTGAAAATGTTACATACATATGTACATAGACATTGGAAAAATAAAAAACAATTAATTTCGTTATAAGTCATTTTCGGATGGTATGCTGACAAGAATACTGGCATTTCTTTACTCTTTGTCTACGATATTTAATGTAGTTGAAAATAGGGTTTTATAGTTTCAAAATTAAGCGCCCTAAATCAAATAATATATGTCGGAAGTTACAATTAGTGTGGTTGTAGCACGTAGATACATAGCCACAAATATAGTAACAATTATTAATATGAATTCATGAATTGAATTTTTGTCTGTTTCGAAGTTCTGCTATTAGTTACTTAATTTAGTTTTAATCAAGTACAAGCTTAAGACACGTATTCGCTTACAATGTACGTCAGGATTTAGTTATTTAACTCAATTACGGCTGATAATAATTTTGTTACCGGTTAAAGACGAAGTTCTTATGTGATGTGGGAACGAGTATGTAACTAAATAATAACCTTGTAGCACTTCACTATTAGTGAAGTTACAAACTTAAATTATACAAAATAAACAACTATTTGTCTTTTCATAGTACTAATTATAATACAAGGTAAATAAAAACAACACTTTGTTGTACACTAAGAAAAACAACTTTAAAACATATAGGATAAACAAATGAGAGAAGATCGGCCTTTTTCTCTAAAGAACAATATTTTCCAGCCTACCTGGCATAATGTTATAATAATTAATTTTATAGATGTATCTACAGTTCTCATGTGAATAATTACAAATGATCTTTAACATATTCTAGTAATACTTATAGTCCCTATTTTTAATTATTTTTATCAGAACGACATTTATCCTGACGTGATCATAAATAGCAAAGAACACTAAAGAACTTATTCGTGTTCAAAATTATTTAGCTATAGATATTCGTTAACAAAGTTACAATCTATTGTCACTATAAGAGATGTCTCAACGTGACACATCCGTTCCGGACACTCTGTGGTCTGTGGTTCCGGATGTGAAGTGCTTTGTCAATGGTCACGCTGTAGGTACTCATCATATTTAGAGTTAGGTCGTACTCGTAGTATTTTCTTCTGCCTTACGCATCTTAAGAGCCCTATGTTTCCTTACGATTATTCTGTTAACTAAACATTTTTACTAAACTAATATAAGTCCACTTATCCTTGTATAATTTTGTTTCGCAACTGCCGATGATAAAACAATTCTACCAAAAACATTTTTTTCCTCTAATTATTATTTATGTATGCACATCTAAAAGAAGGTGCAAATATAAATGCTCTTCATATAAAAAAATAATATGATCACTGACGTAAGATGACTATCTGTATTAATATTTACGTCAAGCGAAATTTTAAAGGAAAATGTTTTAGTTTAACTTTATTCCTGGGATAAAAATAGAATCGAATAAGCTTAAAAAACAATTTTTGAAACATTTAAGAGAACATTATTTGAATCTGGTTAAATATGTTTCATCGTTTAATAATTTACTTCATTTGTGTTGTGATAATGCTTAATGTATCTTACAATGTACTGTCTGTGGGATTTTGTTTTCGGATAATGAGGCTAGTTAAAAGCACATTTAATGCCAGCAGACATTAAGCCGAAGAAAGGTAAGAATGTGAGTTTAGACAGTTTTTACTTAACTGCATAATTGATTTTGCTGTGTTTTAAGCAATTCTAGCTAATTCTATAATTATCTACTTTTTATACTTAGGAATTCCTGTACAATTTACACTTGTGATCATTTCGTGTAAGAAGTTTTCCTCTGTATTTAAACTGTCATTAACCTAATGTAATATCATATTACTAATATGCGACAAATAGTTGATTACCAAAAATTACTTAGTTTTGAAATAACGTAAAAATGTCCTGTTTTCAGCTGCAAGGTTGCTGGTATATATAATACAGATATTTTATTGTAATGTAATAAAAATATTTTTACTAAATTTAAAATACTGTACGAGATATGAATAATAGACAAACTGTATACGCTCTCTCAAGATACTTTGCACTCGTAATAGTGTTGGGTATTGATTATACTCTTTACGGAAGTCTTGAATAGTCAGTCTTACTACACCAATATCAAATTCACCAAGGTTAATTTTTCTTCGTGTCACTTCATTGGTGACGTAAAAACTGCAGTAGTTGTGCTCGCTTCGTTTGAATATGACGACGTTGCTTTATTACTTTGCTCGACTCTTGCCTGTTTTGTATGTAGCGTACTGCGCGTACTTGCGTACTTCTTTTCACGTAAAACCCTAGTGACTGTGCTTTCAGACACTCCAACAGTCTGTGCTGTTCTCCAGCGTGCATCGGTTAATTTTTCTGCATAATTATTACATGCTTCCTTTTTAATAAAATCGTATACTTTCGAGATTATTGCTCTTGCTTAGAATAATCAATTTAATTGTTAAAATAAATTCTGTTTATAAAACACCCAATGATAAAATTTCAATGTCCTGGCTTTTAAGGACAATACGTTCCGTTTTTTTTTTTTGACATAATAAAAATAATATCATAGAAAAAATTAATTAAATGTAAAAAACCTTTTTAAAAAACAAGCTTTTATTTGAATGCACTAAAACGAAAAAAATAAATTTTTACTTTAAAACTTTTACTATCTACTTATAAAGTCATTACACATAATCTATATGATAGAAAAGCTTGTCGCGAGATATGAGTACTCGTATTTCCTTATTTTGAAAATTTTAATAGTTAAAATCAATTACATCAATTTATTTAATTTACTTGTTTACAAGCAAATCTCGCGACAAGCTTTTATATCATATAGATTATGTGTAATGACTTTATAAGTAGATAGTAAGAAAAGGGTAAGACCGGGGTCCGGGGTATTCTCCCTATTGGGCTGCTACAAAGTTCGAGCAAAGGTACATCCTGATGTGTCTTACTTCAATAAAATTAATAAATTTAATAAATTTAAAAAGTGGTTGTTTCCAAGTTGAAATCACAAAATTTTTACATATTTATTTTTAAAATTAGAATCATTTTACTCGTAATTTCTTCCAAAATATGTAAGTCGAATACATTATACAACCTTAATTTATCAGTACCTACTTATGATAAAAATGTAACGGGTCGCTGTCTGTAAATTTAAGATATATGAGAAAAAATATTATTGGGACCTTTATCAAAGAAAATAGCACCCAAAACAATGACTATCAGAATTTTTGTCTGTGCGTTTGTGCACGCTAATCTCATACATACATACATATTATAAATCACGCCTCTTTCCCGTAGGGGTAGGCAGAGACCACTTCTTTCCACTTGCTACGATCCTTACATATTCATTTCGCTTCGTCCACTTTCATTATTTCTTTCATACATGCTCTTCGGTTTAGGGTACTCTTGACGCTAATCTCTCTGTGATTCTATCTACTTATGTGATTTAGATGTGGTTTTTACTAATTTATTGTGGCAAGCTTAGCTTAACATTTAGTGTTTGTTTCATGTTAAGTTATGCCAATTTAAAGAATCACGTTGTAAAGCCACTATTCCACGCGGACACAAGACGGAAGTCACAAGCACAGCTAGTTCAAAATAATTTTAAGATTATCTATATAGAAAACAAAATAGCCTACTACAAATTTAAAAACGAGTTTACTTTCAAATAGGATTTAAACAGTAGACCGTGTAAACGACCGTTAAACACATTTATTTATCAAAATATTGCCAAAAACGATTCTTACATTAAATAAATTTATATACTAAAATAGATTTGTAAAGGCGCTTTAGACAAATAAACGTCCACATTAAGTAGGTAGCTAACACGAGCGTACCTATGTAAATATTATAATATAGCAAAGGCTTTTGTTCCGAAATTATGTAGAACACAACAAAACATGCTGGGTGACGGGTGTTCGTATTTTACAAGCTTATTATCTTTATTTTCTCCAATTTCGACGAAAGTATATAATTCATGGCTATATTATGTATGTATGTACTCGTGCGTGTATATGATTTTGTGTATTTGTCTTTGCTAATTTTCATTACATGTCGAGAAAACGCTAGGTTTTGAAAGATTCTTTTACACACATACGTTTACTGTATTATGTTTTTATGCTATTACTTAACTATTTTCGAGGTATGCCGGTTTTTACATAAATGTATTTATTACAAGCTGACCCGGTAAACTTTATTATACCTTATGTTTTAGATATTTTATACAAAACTTGCTCTGACGAATAACGAACACAAAAAAAAGAATTATCCAATTTTGTATAGTCATTCGGAACTTCTGCCCAATTAATACATTTCGGCATTTTTTATGTTTTGTAATAAAAATTATAAATAAAAGTATCATACCATAGCACAATCACGCCAGACGTGCTCAACTACAAATGTAGTTATCCCTTATTCCCACATTTAAACATACATTTGGTAAAGTAAAATTAATTACGTAAAACTATTAACGCTAAAAGCTTAATATATACGCATGCGAGTCGTAGGTTTAGGCTTTGTGTAACTTTTAACTAGGTTTGTTGAAAATTAGTTTATTTATTATTATTATTTTTTGTGTCTTGTTTCAACGTTGTTTTAGGTTAAAATATATCTAGTTAAAAAAAAACAAAGACTGATATGATTTTGTCAATTTTAAACCAGAACGATAATCTTTCTATGGAAGATTCAGCTTCTGAAGTTAAGGGTGATTAGGTTATCGACTATTGAATTGGTTTCTAAGCGATAATGAGAGCAATTATATTACTGAAGATGAGAAAAAACAAATTTTTAACTGCTATTTGGTCTGAACAAATTTGTCTGAATAAATCGGCTCGACCACTGTAACAGAAGTTGTTATTAGTCAATTTAGAAGTGAGTGAGACTTTGTTTAATTTTTCCACGACTCCCACACAATATTTCTTTGTGTTGTGTTTTGCATGTGTAGAAATTTTAATTTATTATGTAAGGACCTTGATATATTTCATCAAAATTTAAAATCTTTTTAATGAGTATCGAGTATTCAGAGAATATTTGCTTGTTTTTTACAAGTAACTGACTCCGACTGTAATTTAATTATTGTAATATATTTCATTTGGATGTTGTACTCGGTTGCCATTGATTTATTATAGTAATAATTTTATTGATTTTTTCCTTTTTACCGTACCGTAATAAATAAATAAATCGTGCTTCAGCCTGTAATATCCCATTTATTTATTATAATAATAATTTTATTGATTTTTGCTTTTTTACCGTACCATAATAAATAAATAAATAAATCGTGCTTCAGCCTATAATATCCCACTGCTGGAAAAATTTCCCCTTCCTTCCTCTTTCCCCATGTAGGAGAAGAATCAGAGCTTAATCCACCACGCTTCTCCAATGCGGGTTGGCGGATATATTCCCTACTATGAGTAACGATCGCTATCAGGTGTACATGATAACAACTGGGACAGACGGCTTAACGTTCTATCCGAGGCACAGCAAATAAATATAATAATAAGCAATAGTAGGTAAGTATATGTATAAAAGAAAGTCGTGTAATCGTGTTAGTTACACTATTTATAACTCAAGAACGGCTGAACCGATTTGGCTGAAAATTGGTAGGGAGGTAGCTTAGAACCAGGAAACGGACATTGGATACTTTTTATCTTAATTTGACCCGGTAGGTGGCGCTGCTATCGGTATGTAACTCCGAAACTACTGAACCAATTTGTATCAAATTTTGTAAGCCTCTGTAATTTGGTCCAACTTAGGAGATATGGTCATTTTTATCTCAATTGGCCCGGTAGGTGGCGCTGCTATCGGTATGTAACTCCGAAACTACTCAACCAATTTGTATCAAATTTTGTAAGCATCTGTAATTTGGTCCAACTTGGGAGATAGGGTAGTTTTTATCTCAATTGGACCCGGTAGGTGGCGCTGCTATCGGTATGTAAGCAATCAAATTTGGTAGCTGTTTTCCGGGCAGGACAACGTCTGTCCGGGTCCTCTAGTAAATAATAATGATAATTAAAACCACGCGCACACTGACGTAAAGCGGGATTTTTAAACCACAGTAGCTGACCCAGCGAATTTCGTACTGCCAATTTTTTTTAATGTGACTTTATCGATTTCTTTAAACAAACCTTGTCCTAACACCACCTGTACCAAACACAACGAAAACATAGTTATCAAATTGCATCAATCGTTCGGAAGTTATGCGCATACACACATATCCGAGGCTATTTTTTATGAATATAGATAAATAAAATAAGAGATAGTTACGTTATCCTTTATTACTTATCGATAGCTTATAAGCACACAACAAATACTATAAAACAGCGATGTGGACAATAATGCAGTAATGTTTATATATAAAATTAAAGAACCTGAAACGAAACAATAAGTTTAAAGATTTCATAATATAATGGAAATTCGGAATTGTATATCATTTTATACAAATAACATTCATTCCAGACCGGCAAGTTTAATAAAACAATTTATATGAGTATTACGGTGAGATAACCCTTACATATGAAACACAATGGTTTCATTTCTATTACGAGAATAATATAAATAACACTTTTGAAGGTGATTTTTCAGTGTAGGAGTTGAACAAATTGACTACATTTAGACTTAGCTCAGTGAGGATAGCGAGTAGTGACCCACTTTTACAGACAATTGATATAAAGTTGTTACAATAAAGAAATTCTGTAGCCAAATATCTTCTTATTCTTGCTCCTTTAATGTTTCCCATCGTACCTACTTACTTTTAAAGGACAAAAGCTTAACGAAGGCTGTAGGTGTCCATGTCATGTGGCAATGATAACTAAAGTCAGGTGACACATCTGCTCGTTTCTAAATACAAATCACAAACGGATGTAGGTAAATGTCTGCAATGATGTCGATATTGCGGTACATTTTCACTTTCAAACCCTTAAAATTGTTAGTGATTCGATATATACATTTTAATAACTTTGAATCATACAATTCCAAATTACTAAGACAAAATAAAGTTACTTCGGGTCAAACATTTGGTTTACAGCACAGGTTTTAATCTAATAGGTTATGAGTTTCGAATTAATTACAGTTTATTCAGGTATGAATGTTTAAATCATATTAAGATAACTTTAAATTACCATTACTCGTACATAGAAGTCAGTTCATAAGCGAAATAAAATTCTTAACATAAGCTGCAATGTTCACGATCAAGTAAGTAAAATATAAAAATCAAATAAATGTGATATGGAGACTATGCAGTCTTAGTTAATTTATTGTTTACTACGTCTGTTACAGAAAATGTTTAGCATAGAAATTTCAGTCGTCTGAGTGGGAAAATAAAAATCTCAGAGCTCTTCTCGATGATAGTTACATAATCAGACAGGTCTTAGAAAATTTAATTGAGAGACTGCTTATAAACTAGCAGATTACTGTTCGGTAACTAGATAATTATGTGAAATTGTTAGATGATAATTGTCTACTGCTGGAAGGTCCTGATTTAATTCTCTTACGTTCTTAGAAATTTAGTGGTTTCTTATGACTTGTGGTCACTACATAGATACCAGGTAGGGAGGTTATAGGAAATGTGTTAATGTGTTTATATGTGTTTGTCTTTAATAAATATGCCTTATTTATAAAATTTACTTAGTTACAAAATTGTCTACCCACAACTTTTACAATTGTGATTCTCAGTTCCAACGGTTTTACTTGATAGTAATTAACAAAGCAATAAGACTAGCAATGAGCCTGATACATATATTTAAAAAAAAAAACGATTCGATTTGTAAACAGACAATTAAATTTATGCATAGATAAAAATGTGGTAGGCATAAAATTAAGTTAACTGCAGTATACAAAATAAGTAAATAACGTTTATTATTTTATAGGTGGAAGCTGAAGGCGGTGTCGTCTCTTCGACCCCAGCGCTTCCACTATGCCCGACTGGGAAACCGGATGTTGATGCGCAACCGTTGCTTTGTGAAAGTAAGTTTAATGGAAATATTCTAAAGTAGAAAATTGTTTATTTAAAAGCACTCTTCTGAAACTTATTTCATTATCTTTTAACTTATTTTAACCGACTTCAAAAAAGGAGGAGGTTACTCAATTCGACCGTATATAATTATGTTTTTTTTTTAATGTATGTTCGTGCATAACTTCGATGTTTATGGACCGATTTTGATAATTCTTCTCTTCTTTTTGTTGGAAAGGAGACATCCCCAGTTTGGTACCATGATAAGTAAACCAGGATCTGATGATGGGATCCCAGAGAAATCGAGGGGAACCCTCGAAAATCGTAATGAAGACTAGTGCGTTTGTTAATTCTTTTCGTTCACGTACGTTGTATTACTTGTCGATGTAATTGAAGTCGGTTTTTTTTCGTTTGCAAGCAAACATAATTATTTAATATGAATTTGCTGTTCTCTATTAACACCTAAAAACGGACTTGCAACAATTGCTTGTATAATATTTGCTTGTATAATTTTTATTGTTAAGTTGAATATCGATTACGCGTCTGTTAAAATGGGTACTATCGTTGAAGCCAAAATAATTAGCGTTTACGATACTTCCATGACTTTGTAAAAGTATTTAAAACGTTCAATCAATCGATTATTAAGTTTATATTAATAAGGTCTTTTTAGGGTTCCGTACCCAAAGGGTAAAAACGGGACCCTATTACTAAGACTTCGCTGTCCGTCCGTCCGTCCGTCCGTCCGTCTGTCACCAGGCTGTATCTCAAGAACGACGATAGCTAGACAGTTGAAATTTTCACAAATTATGTATTTCTGTTGCCGCTATAACAACAAATACTAAAAACAAAATAAAATAAACATTTAAGCGGGGCGATAATTTTTTATTAGTAAACGCCATCTATAAGAAATTAGGAAAACTTCGTCAATAGACTAATAATAGTTTTCTAATAGCATCATAGATGGCGTCATAATTAAATAGATATTTAACAGAATAAATATTTTACAGAAAATTTACTTACATTTAGTTTAGTCAATGGTACGGAACCCTTCGTGCGCGAGTCCGACTCGCACTTGGCCGATTTTTTACTTTAGGAACGTTATTTCTTAATTTGTAATTTATTTATAAAATTGTTATTCTAGATGTCATTCTACCCGTTTAATGTATTAGTATACTGTACTGTAGTATTATGTATAGGTACTAGTGAAATTCGACCATAATTCAAAATTTAAATTAAACAAAACCAAAAAAATTATGAAAATGAAGAACCTTTTTTAAAAAGTTTCAATTTGACTACAGTCTGACAATCAACAAAAGAATCTAATATGCGTGTGTGTGTCAAATACATGGTAGTGTGTAATGTTTTTTTTTTTTTTATTGATTTAATATATTTTTACGCATAATTAAAAAAAATATTAGCATTCTGCACTCCTCTATAAAAACTAAGTGTACGATATTTCATACTCCTCCGTCCACGCAATTTTCGTAAAAAGGGGTACAAAGTTTTCGCTTCTCGTATTAATATATAGATAAGTAGGTGGAGGATTATGCCCCAGGGTAACAAATATCATTTAATTTTTATCATACTTATTACCTTACAGATTAATTGTATATATTTAACAACAAGTCACTCTGTTACTCTGTTGCACTTGCAATGTTTTGCTTGAATCCAGAGCAGCTCGACTTGGAAAGTATTTCGATCTTAGAGAAAATTACCGCAAATAATCCTGTAGTGTTTGGTAGCTAGAATTCCTGGGCAGGCTCGGGGTAAAGTCGGCAAAGCGCTTGCATTGCTCCTGTTGTTGCAAGTTTCTATAGACTACCATGTCCGCTCGCTATCAAGCGAACCGTAAAAAAACAAAAAATTGCATGTAACGCTAACTGATGTAAAGCACAGCAGAAAATTTCCTGCTCAAAATATGTAGCACCCCGACTGGGGTAGTACGTCGAAATTATTGTATTCTAAAATTAATTTACTTTTAGATTGAAATGTTATTTTAACATGCAATCATGATAACTGTCAATTGAGATTAATAAAATAACAAGAGAAAGGACTTAGAATAACGCATTACGAAATCAAAAAGTAAATAGAGCTACAAATAGGAAATTAGAAAAAAATTTGAATTGCCAATAGACGTCTAAAAAGACATTTGGCAACAAACAGAACGTTCGCGCTTACATATTTTATTACAAAGGAATACAATATTAAAATGTGTTATGAATTGATCGAAATTCGACTATACTTAAAATATTAAATTAAAGAAAACAAAAAAACTATGAAAATAAAGAACCTTATTAAAAAAAATTCAATAATAATCAACAAAAGAGTATAATAGGCGTGTGTGTCAAATACATGGTAGGTGTGTTATGTTTTTTTTTTTTCATTGATGTAATATATTTTTATGCATAATTAAAAAAAATATTATATTCTGCATTCCTTCTCTATCTATAAAATAAAATTGGAGTGTCTGTTTGGGTGGATGTTTACACCTGCCAAAGGCACGGGCTATGCTTGGGGTTTCTCTCAAAGATAGGATTCGAAATGAGACTATCCGTGAGAGAACGAAAGTAAACGACATAGCCCACAGAATTCGCAAGTTGAAGTGGCAGTGGGCTGGTCATCTGTGTCGCAGGACCGATGGCCGTTGGAGCAGACGTGTCCTGGAGTGGAGACCGCGTCTTGGCAAACGCAGTGTGGGACGTCCTCCGGCCCGTTGGACCGACGATCTTCGTAAGATTGCCGGTGTAGGCTGGATGAGGATTGCGGAAAACCGGGATGTCTGGCGCGAACTTGGGGAGGCCTACGTCCAACAGTGGACTGCAATAGGCTGAACTGATGTTTACACGGTACATATTCCAAAATAACATTATTTACAATTTTTGTCTGTCTCTCTGTCTGTCTTTCAGTTTGTTCCGGCTAATCTCTGAAACGCCTGGACCGATTTTGACGGGACTTTTACTGACAGATAGCTAATGTAATAAAAAGTATCTTAGGATACTTTTATTTTAGAAATTGGTTTATTTTATAACTCTGCGAACTGAACAATAATTTTTTTGTTAAATTTCACGCGGAAGAAGTCGCGGCCATAGCTAGTATAAACTATAAGAGTAATTTCATACTCCTCCGTCCGCGCAATTTTCGTAAAAAGGGGTACAAAGTTTTTACTTCAGGTATTAATATATAGATAATATAATACATTATTATACTCGAGGCAGGAATTGATCCCACATTCCTTGGACTAGAAGGCAGACTCTGAAAAACTGTGTCAATGGGCTAGTCAGTTTATCATAATGTACGACGATATATTATATCATAATTTATATGATATGCTCTCTACAAATCGGAAACGTTGATATCTATCAATCGTCAGTGAGGTATTATACATCGTATTAATTTTTTAAATTATAAACGTTGTGAAATAGAACTCAAAATCCAATATACTGACGACCACATTATAATAACTATAACACATTGTTCCGAATCACAGCGTCGGCGAGTTCTTCGGAATTTATAAATAAAACTTCTCTTTTTATTTTAATATTTATATTAGTAGTTAAAGTAAATGTATAATCTGTATTTTTAATTGGCAACATTAATTTCCTGTTTGTCATATTTTTTGTAAAATTTAATCTGTAAAAAATGTAGTTGTCAACTTGTCACTTCCTTTATAATTTATTCTTTTGATCATTCTCTCACTAAAAATTTTGTAATGATTACATCTGCTCGAATCAAATAAAGTATCACTTAAATAACTGTTTCTGATAGTAAAAATTATAATAAACAAATTGAAGAAGAAGTATTGGGTTTAATTTAAGCCCCAGGGTGTCGTCTAAGACACACATCATCGCTTCAACAGCGAAAATGATGAAATTTTAAACAAACAATGTACGAATTCAAATTCAAATACGATACGAAAATGATGTAAGACTACATACGATGTATGTGTATTATCTAAAAAAGGGACTTGTTGAAAGGGAATTTGGATCTGCTATTAATTTTAATCGAAGCGATTTAAAAGGAATGTGTGTGCTTTTTGAATATTGCAATTGTACTACTATCGCATAGGTAACACAATTGAAGGATTATTTTGTTCAGGGACCTAGACTGTGATATTTATTTTTCAGAAATTCGTGTATAAATATTGTTGGTGACTGAGTTCTATTAAATTACTAGCTTCTGCCCGCGACTTCGTCCTCGTGGAATAGGAACTATTCTGTCTTACATGATTTTTGCGAATCTTTAACTGTTTACGCAGCGCACGCAGCGGAAGCTCTCAAAAGGAAAAAAACCCGATTTTGAAACATTCTTCATTAGTGTTCCGCTCCTATAGGTCTTAGCGTGATGATGTTTAGCCTATAGCCTTTCTCGATAAATGGGCTATCTGACACTGCAAGAATTTTTCAAATCGAACCCGTAGTTCCTGAGATTAGCGTGTTCAAGCTAAGCAAACAAACAAATAAACTTTTCAGCTTCATAATATCAGTATAGATAATGTATCTCATTGCATCTCACTCTGTGAGGGATATTTCTAACAAACGAAATATCTTATAAATTATTATATTGCTAGCTGTGCCCGCGACTTCGTCCGAATGTTAACAAAATAGTTAACAAAAGTTATTTTTCAGTTCACAGAGTTATCAAATAAATATATTTCTAAAATAAAAGTAGCCTAAGTTACTCCTTATTATATCAGCTATCTGCCAGTGAAAGTCCCGTGAAAATCATAAACATTTCACAAAATTTTTTAAAAATACTATTTTGGTATTTGTATCCTATATACATCCATATTATGCATTTAGTAAAAAGCAGTTATTTTATTATTAAAAACTAGCTGACCCGGCGAACTTCGTACTGCCTAACAGACGATTCTTTAATTATTTTTTTTAATACTTATCCTTCCCGGAACCCCTCCGCTAACATTTAAACTTCATGGTATGTATGGTAATAAGAATAATAAAGAATCTTTTGTATGGGAATATAGAAAAGTGTTGTTTTTAGACTTTTTCAGGGATTTTTTAAATTTTTCTCTCCGTAAGAACTATTCTCGTACTTCAAGAAATATAATAAAAAAAGAATTAGTGAAATCGGTTCAGCTGCTCTCGAGATTTGCGCTTAGCAACACATTCAGTGATTCATTTTTATACAGTTTAAAATCTATACAAATAATATTTATTTGTATAGATTAGATAGAAAATCTATACAAATAATATTTATTTGTATAGATTAGATAGAAAATCTATACAAATAATATTTATTTGTATAGATTTTAAACTGTTATACATCAAAAACTATAAAAGGGCAATATAAAGCTCAATCACTCTAACAGTATACCAGTATTAGATGTCCAGAAATATGTATATATACATATATAGCAATAGGCATGACTACAGTATCCAAAAATCGTCAATCGTCAAATGTACCTAAGGTTTGAATTTATATATTTAACTAGCTGACCCGACAGATGTTGTCCTGTCTTAACTTTTGTATGGGAATATAGAAAAGGGTTGTTTTTAGAGTTTTTCAGGCAATTTTTTAAATTTTTCTCTCCGTAAGAACCATCCTTGTACTTCACGGAAAGTTATAAAAAAAGAATTAGCGGAATCGGTTCAGCTGATCTCGAGATTTGCGCTTAGCAACACATTCAGCGATTCATTTTTATATATATAGAGATAATAGATCGCATAGACGTTGGTTTTATATGTACAATAAATAAAAGAATATAACGAATTCTTGTATAGAAATCCTAGCGCAGTCCAAGATACGCTAGGCTAACCTAGTCACTGCAATGCATTTTGTAGAACTTCATTATCTCCTGTCAGTAGCAGATTTGATTACGTATCCATTAATGTCTTAACTGACTTACATCTAGTAACAAGACATCAAATTTGTAGCCGTGACATTGACACATATATTCTCACATTAGCTGATATTTTAAAAATTATGACATATTCTTTTAAAAATATTGAGTCATTTTTTTAACTTGCATAGTTTTGATCATGATGGCTTGGTTTATAAATTGCTGAGAAATAATAGAATAATAGAAAGGATTATTTATTTAGAACAGTGCTGTTTAAGGGACGGCGCGTTAATTTCCCGTCTTTTTATTCACCGCACATTAATATTAGGCGAGGTGATGACAGCACACAGTTGATCGTGATAAGATTGTACAGAGTCGTGCTGATAGACAGCGAAAACACCGGACTTAGATCGTCGATTTTATTAGTCATCAAGTAATTTATGATAACATTTCAATCATTTACTAAGTCAGTAGATGTAGGTATGTAGGTACATTTGTATATTTTCGACTGTCATATATTTTGACTTGACAACAAAATAATAATTCTTCATCACTCAACAAGGTCCGCTGTCTCGTATACATAATAATTATGAGATATTGCGACGTGGTTGAACAGGTAACGGTGACGCGTCTCTTTTATATGTACGCGATATCACTGTATGCATCATTTTCAAACAAAGCTGCATTCTTTGTTGTGGTTTACGTGATCCCTCTTCATTACATTATGAATTAATCAAACATTGTATAGTAGGTGTTTCGACGACAAAATGTAATTTAAATAGAAATTAATGTATTACCGATAAATACAAAAACTTCATCGTGAAATAGACGAACTATAGTAAAAAAAGCCGACTCAATAATAAAAAAAAAATAAATATATCGTAAAAATATATTTACAACGTGTGGCTTTATTGAAATAAGGCCTCCAAATTTTTCAATTTATTAGACAGTCGTTTTACGTAACATCGAATTCCACAATTATTAGGAACGAAAATCAATCACGACGTAAAGAATTTTTAATATGCAGTTGGTATAAATCACTCTCGGTGAAGCAATTATCCTCAAATAAAAAATGTGTGTACTTACGTACGTACGTAAGAAGTTATACTTTATTGGCTAGCTAACTTCTCGTTGCCAACTTCTTCTTCGTTGGCTAGCTAATTTCAGAGTGTTGGTTTTTTTTGAGACGGTGTGCGCGCGCATCGTAAAAATTTACTTGTTGAGGACCGAGGGTTTCTTCAAATTAAAACTTCAGAGTCCTCCGTATTTTTTCTTTATTTTCTTCCTTACTTATTTATTTCTTCCTTGTTTCTTGTTCTTGAGTCGGCGAATGTTCGGTAGAGAGTGGTTTGCTGTTGCTGGGACCCGCTCTTTTATAGAGGGTCCCCACCTCGGTAACAGCCGCGAGTTTGAGAGGGGTGACCAATCATGTTTGAGAGAGAGCGAGCAACCAATCACTGTCCGCCTCGATCGGCCTGCCAACCTAAGCATGCGAGAGCGACCAGTTGCCGCTCGCTTCGCTCGGTTGGCCAACATACGCACGCGTGGAAGACACGTACCAATGTATGTTGCTCTCTCTCTCGCACCTAGTGCCACCTCCTGCTCTCTCTCTCTAACCGTACATTCGCCTCACTCTTACAATTTTATTGTATCGTTTGCTTAGTAACTAGTTCACATAGTAGTTTTATTTGCTAGATATAATCTTTCCTTAAATCTATTATTATACCTTACATACTAAGCTCTTTATTTACATTACAATTTTTATATTTATGAATAATTAATCAGTCTTGACGTAAGCCGTCCGTAACATCCTCCCCCCGGCGTAGACTCTTCGCAGCCTCTCCCCTCAGCAGGACGGCGATCTTCGTCGTAGGCCTCCGGAACACACCTCCTCTGGTTCGCACGTCGGCCGCTCTGACGACGCCGTCTGGTCCCGGATGCACTCGTTCGACGACCCCTCTGGGCCATGTGTTGCGTGGGAGCGCGCCGTCGATGATGATGACGACGTCGCCCTTCTGCAGCTGCGGTCCCTCCGTCCTGGCTTGTCCCCTGGGTATGAGCGTCGGCAGGTACTCCTTGAGCCACCGCTGCCAGAACTGGTCCGCCATCGCTTGTGATCGCCGCCATGTGCTGCGATCCGCTTCGGTGCACGGCCCTGTTCTTGGCAGGCCTGTCGACGACCCCATTAAGAAGTGGTTGGGAGTCAAGGCTTCGTCTTCCTCGTGGTCCACTGGAACGTGTGTCAACGGCCTCGCGTTGACGCTGTACTCTGCTTCAGTGAGGAGTGTTTGCAGCACCTCTTCCTTCGGTGACTTCTCCTTCAGCGTTGTACTAAGTGCGGCTTTTACTGACCGCACAAGTCGTTCCCATGCGCCTCCCATGTGAGGCGCTCCCGGTGGTATGAATCGCCATTCTGTCTCGTACTGTAGACAGTAGTCGCGGAGCTCGGGGATCCATTGCTTGTAGCAGTCGCGTAGCTCGACGTCGGCTCCTCGGAAATTTGTAGCGTTGTCGGAGTAGATCACTCGCGGCCATCCTCTTCTGGCGGCCATCCGTCGTAACGCCATAATCGCCGAGTCCGTAGATAGAGACGACACGATCTCTAAGTGCACTGCTCGCGTTGTTAAGCATGTGAACAGTGCACACCATCTCTTTTCGTGCCTCCTTCCTATGGTAACTGTCATCGGCCCGAAGTAGTCAACACCGCAGTATGTGAAGGCGCGGTGCCCCGGATCGATACGTTCCCCGGGTAAGTCTCCCTTCGGTGGTCGTGTAGGCATCGTCTTGTAGACACGACAGAACTGACAGCCCTTTGCGATCTTTCTTACTGTCGGTCGTAGGCGGAATATGATGTACCGCTGGCGTAGATCATTTACTACGCGCTCGTTGTTCGCGTGCCCGGCGTTCCGATGTTCGTTTTCGATCATCAGTCTTGTGAAGGAGTGTCCGCCGTCAAGTATTACGGGTCGATTGGAGTGCGTTGCCACTGTTGACGCTCCGATGCGTCCTCTTGCTACGATGATCCCGTCTTCTAGTTCTGGGTCCAACTTCGTAAGCTTGCTGTCCTTACGAAGCGGCTGTTTTCTTCGTAACCTCTGTAGGTCATCGCCGAACGAGTCCTTTTGAGATTGTCGAATCC
The DNA here is from genome assembly GCA_905220545.2 of Melitaea athalia. Taxonomy (NCBI): domain Eukaryota; kingdom Metazoa; phylum Arthropoda; class Insecta; order Lepidoptera; family Nymphalidae; genus Melitaea; species Melitaea athalia. Next base: position 7,703,669 of record HG992176.1, on the reverse strand, counting down.
ACCTCGCTTCGGCGTCTTTGATATGCGCTACTGACAATGGTATGTCTCTTCGTTTTTGTTTCAGCCTCTCGATGAAAAGTCGTACCATGGCCGTGGCTCTTATGAGTCTCTTGTACGATGAAAACCGGCTGATGTCGGGTAGCGTGACGTCACCGCCAGTACTTCCTTCCGACGTACTGTACACGATTTCATCGCTTCGCTCGCCGTCCGGTGTCGTCGTAGGCCACTCTTCTTCAGGCATCCTTAAAAACGAAGGTCCATTGAACCAGCGGTCCGTTCTACTGATCCGCCTGGTTCCAATGCGCGTAGCGTCGTCTGCGACGTTGTCGTCTGTGGGTAACCATCGCCAGTCATCTCTGTGTGACAACTCGGCGATCTCGGCGAGCCTGTGTGCCACAAACGGTGTGTACTTCTTATCTTCGTTTCTGATCCAATGCAGCACCGTTTTGGAGTCGGTCCAGTAAACTACTTGGCTCGGTTTCCAGGAGTGTTCTTTGAGTATTACGCCGGCCATCCGAGCTCCAATTACCGCCGCCTGAAGTTCGAGCCGCGGTATCGTTTGCAGCTTCAACGGCGCCACCTTTGCCTTCCCCATGACGTGCGCTACTTCTGTGGTGCCATCCTCGTGACGGATCCTCCAATAGGCTGTCGTTGCAAAGGCTTGTTCACTGGCGTCGTTGAACACGTGAAGTTGTATTTCCGACCCTGGTGCTATCTTCATACTGTAGCACCGCGGCAGGGCTAGGGCGGAGATGTCGTCTAAGCCCGCGACCCACTGCTGGAACTCTTCGGCTTCGTCGCTCGGGAGCTCTTCATCCCAGTCCACCTTCTTTAGCCACAGCTTCTGTAAGATGATCTTTCCTACGATGGTGTACTGGCTGATGAGTCCTAGCGGGTCGTATATCGACATGACGGCGCTCAGTGCCTCCCTCTTTGTCGGCACTCTGTGCTGAGTCTTGACGGCTTCCGGGACTCTCTTGATGTCTGTATTGAAGCCGACCGTGTCATCTCTCGGGTTCCATCTGAGCCCGAGAGTCTTCTCCATTTGATGCGCCGTCAGTCGCACGTCCGCGTTCCTCGATCGTTTCGCCTCCGGTATACTCTCGAGCACCTTTGTGCTGTTTGAGTTCCAGCCCCGGAGATTGAAGCTTGCTCTTTCGTGGATTTTCATGACATCTCTTATTGTTTCGACCGCCTTGTTCACGTCGTCGAAGCTGTCCAGGTAGTCGTCCATATAGTGTCTCTCTTTGATGGATTGCGCAGGCTCGGGGTACTCGCGTTCGTATTCACTAGCGTTGTAGTTCCTCACGCTGTGAGCGAGAAACGGAGAACATGACGCGCCGAAGATCATCGATGTCATCTTGTATGCGCGAGGTTTCTCTTCGGGTCTGTCTCGCCACAGAAACATCTGTGCCGGCTGGTCTTCGGGGCGGATCTTCACACGCAGAAACATTTCTTCTATGTCTGCCGTTACCGCGATCTTCTTTTCGCGGAAGCCGAATAATATGCCGGTCAGTGATGCTAGCAAGTCCGGACCCTCTAGTAGACAGTCGTTTAAGCTTACGCCGTCCACTCTGGCCGCTGCGTCGAACACCATTCGTACCCGCTCTGGCTTGTTTATGTTGACGACGGCGAAGTGTGGCAGGTACCATTTGACGCTGCTTCCTTGTTCGCTACCGTCGCATTCCTCTGCGTAGCCCTTGGCGATGAGATTCGCTACTTGCAGCCCGTATTCCCTTTTGAATACGGGTTCTTTGTTCATTTTCTTCTCGAGCGTGCGCAGCCTCTTGAGCGCGTACTCGTAGCTGTCGGGTAGCTCTGGGTTGTCCGTCTTCCATGGCAACCCGACCTCGAACTGATTTCCCTTGCGTTTGATTGTCTCCTTAAGTATCCGTTCCGCTCTCTGGTTCTTCTCGCTGACTCGGGTTTTTAGAGTTATTCCTAGCGAGTCAATGTCGAAGTGTCGCTCGACGAGTCTATGTAGTTGTGCGTCGCTAGCTGGCGTGTAGATGTGAAGCACTGATTCTTCATTCTTCATTAGAATTCTTCCGGGCACTGAACCGTGGAGTACCCATCCCAGCATGGTTCGTGATGCTGCTGGTTCGTTGCGTTTACCGGCGCGTAGCTGTCTCGACACAATGAGATGCCAGTTGTCGGCACCGATTAACAATCGAGGCCTGACCTTCTCGCTGACGATGTGTCCCACAACGCCTCGTAGATGCTTGTATCGACTCAGGTTGTCCGGTACTTGCTGCTGACATAGCTGCAGCTCTTTCACTGTTCTTGCTGTGATTTCGTGCTTCGTATCTTCGTTGATGCCTTGTATATGAATTTGTACCGTAGCGCTGCTTACTCGTCGATCTTCGTTTATTCCTTTGAGGTTGAGTGGCTTCTTCGGACCTTCTTCGACGATCTCATTTGCCAGGTCTTCGTCGATGAGCGTCACTGTTGACCCTTCGTCGAGGAGGGCGTCCGTGATGACCTCCCCCCGTGGACCGCTTAGTTTCACCTTGCAGGTCTTTAATAAAACGGTCCCTGGCGTTGACCTGGTGGCGACGTTCATGACGGTCGCCGGTGTGCTCTGTTCTGCACACGGTTCTTCTTCCCTTGGAAGTTCCTCATTCTTCTTATGTAGAATGGCATGGTGAGGCATCTTGCATCCGTCTACGCCGCATGGTTTCGCCTTGCATGAGGCTCGGCTGTGCTTCCGCTTCATGCATTTGAAGCATAGCCTCTGCTCCTTAGCCCACTTCCACCCTTCATTTGTGGTGAGCCTTTTCAGTTGCGGACACGACGGGGTATGGTGACTCGTTGACTGACACCGGTAGCACGTGATTGACTGCTCTTCATGCGTTGCTTCACTGGTAGCGAAAACCTTTTCTTTCGCCACGGTCCTCTTCGCCATTGGTCGCTCCCTTCTGAGAGACCCTGAAGCGCCGTTTCTTCCAGTGTGCGTGAAGCGTAGCAGCTTGTCTGCTTCCGCCATCAAAAACTCAGCGAGCACCGTCATCTCGTTGTCCTGTGCGATTCTCTCTTCGTTCATCGCCGCGTGTTCCGCCCATTTGCTCACAAGGTGTGGGCTAAGCTTCTCCATGACGTCGCGTACTAGTAGAGGATTCTGGAGATAACCTCGTTTGTCTACGCTCTTCATTGTGTAGACGATGTTCTGTAGTTTCACGGCCAACACGTTCAGTTCCCCGCTGGAGCTGTCGACCCTTGGAAGTCTCTTCAAATCTTCCAGAGCTTTGTTGATGACGTACTCGGGCCGGCCATACTTCATTTCAAGTGTCTTCATGATGAGGTCCGGGTGCGTCGCCGTGTACAGCTGAGAGATCACTATCTCTCTGGCTTCCCCTCGGAGGCTATTTCTTAGTCGTAGAAGGTTCTCTGTTGCGCTGAACTTGTACAGCCGCGTCGAATCTTCCATAGCCGCCTTGAATGGAAGCCACTCCATGATGCTACCGTCGAATGGCGGGAGGTCTGTCGTCTGTCGCGGCGGCGGTCTGGAATGGATCATCTTCTCTAGCACGTTTGCTAGTTGTTCGATGCCTTTCCCTCTTTGTTGCGTCCGCTCCTCCCCCCGTACTTCAATTGCGGGTGGAGGTTGTACGTTTGATTCCCGTGGCTGATTGGTAGCTTGACTTCTGTCGATCCATTCGCAGACTCTTTCATTTTCGTCAACGCTCGCTGCTTCATCCGCTTCTATGGCTGAGATGTCCGCTTCTAATCGCTTCTTGATTAGGTTTTCTTGCATATTCAGGCGCCTCTCTTGAATCTCTGCTAGTTGCTTCGCGGCTTCATATTCAGCCACTCTAATGCGAGCTACAGCGCTGCTCGTCGACCGTCGAGACCGCACTGTTCCTGTAGGCGATGGAGGCCTGTGCGACTGTGTTGTCTCCGTCCGTAGTGATGTCGACGCTTGAGCGATGTCTTCTTCTAGCGGGGCGAGGGGTGCCGGCGGTGCCATAGGGATTCGTACCGGTGATCTTTCAATCGTTCTTCCGATCGGTATCGTTCCTACGGCCGTCGATGGTGATCTTGGCGGTTCTTCATGGATTCGGTGAAACGTGGATGAACTTGCTTGTAAAGCGCGTTCCGATTCGCCGAGTCCTGATTCCGACCTGTTCTTGCGGCTTCTCGTACTATGGGCCATGGCGTTGATTTTTCTGTCTTCTAATTGGAAATTCCCACGTTGGCTTCGTGCTTCGACTTCCAATAAGAATTTTTACCCGCCGATATGTCTTCCGGATTCCAATTGGAATTTCTTCGGAATTCCAATTAGGCAGAATTCTTCAATGAAAAATCCCACGATGAATTTCTTCTGAATTCCTTGTAGAAATTTCCCACGCTGGTTTTCTTTCTTCTGGATCCGGCTTCTCGAAGGACCACGCAATGTTGAGGACCGAGGGTTTCTTCAAATTAAAACTTCAGAGTCCTCCGTATTTTTTCTTTATTTTCTTCCTTACTTATTTATTTCTTCCTTGTTTCTTGTTCTTGAGTCGGCGAATGTTCGGTAGAGAGTGGTTTGCTGTTGCTGGGACCCGCTCTTTTATAGAGGGTCCCCACCTCGGTAACAGCCGCGAGTTTGAGAGGGGTGACCAATCATGTTTGAGAGAGAGCGAGCAACCAATCACTGTCCGCCTCGATCGGCCTGCCAACCTAAGCATGCGAGAGCGACCAGTTGCCGCTCGCTTCGCTCGGTTGGCCAACATACGCACGCGTGGAAGACACGTACCAATGTATGTTGCTCTCTCTCTCGCACCTAGTGCCACCTCCTGCTCTCTCTCTCTAACCGTACATTCGCCTCACTCTTACAATTTTATTGTATCGTTTGCTTAGTAACTAGTTCACATAGTAGTTTTATTTGCTAGATATAATCTTTCCTTAAATCTATTATTATACCTTACATACTAAGCTCTTTATTTACATTACAATTTTTATATTTATGAATAATTAATCAGTCTTGACGTAAGCCGTCCGTAACATTACTCTTATCATTTTTCCCTCATCATCTCCCTGCCCTTATCCTATTTATATAGGGTCGGCACAACATGTTCTCCTCTTCCTCAGACTCATGTTGTAAGTGATTTGGCATGTTATTTTTTACGACCGGCCGCCTGCCTGACATCAACCCTCCTTGGAAATGCACAGTATAATACAGAAAATCAATAATGAGATATGTTAATAACATTATTATGATAATTCGTCAAGTTGCAATGTGTTTCCCATTTCATATTGATTATCTTCATTTTCTAGTAAATTTTTATCTTCATCAGGATATTTTATATTTAGATTTTTCTAAGCTCAGTGACAATATGTTTGCATTCCTGACTTCTGTTCAATTTCTTTATGGTTCTTTCTCTTGTGTTTACTTATCGCTTCTGGTTCAATTGAACGTGTCTCATTTTTTCTTATAGTGTTTATTTGGTGATAAAACTGTTGCTGAATTTGATCCAATGTCCAGTAAAATTTCAAATCTGCCATTGTTATTAATAATAACGTAATATACCAACACGTTAACACAATAGGAAACTAAACTAGCTTGGATCGGAAGTCGAAAAGAAATAACAGTCTTTATTAAGTTTTATGCAGTTCCAGAAATAAGAAGGCGTATAATACCAGTCATAAGCTGATTTCATGACTTCTTTATTATTTTTAGTTAAAGAAACTGAAGTAATTTTGATTGATTTGACAAGACGTTTTCTTGAAATCATCTGGAAGGTGCAAATTATCGGACTACCACGTATAACACATTTTTTTTAAAGTTTCACTTTTTTATTATTTATTAACATTTTATTTTTATTTTACAATTTTTATTGGGTTACATTAAGTCCAATTTTTTATTTTTATCTTATCATTTTTCCATAACGCGCCAAAAGAAGTATAACTTCAAAAATCAATTTCATCTTAAAATATTTTTGGGAAGGAGGCATATCAGTTCACAATGAATTCTTCTTTTACTTATAATATCTACATATTTAAAATCGTTGAGTCATTCACTCATCACGAAATCTCAAAAACCGCTGGACGCTTAGAGATAAAATTTAGTACGGAAGTAGTTTATAAATAGTTAGAAGACGTCCGCTAAGAACAAAATTTTCCATGAGACTAGATTGAAGGAGTCTATAGAAAGGCTCTCACGAGTTTGCATGAAAGTCCTTCATTTTTTGTGCTACAGGCTTTAAATCCGACAGTAAGGTAATTAATAGTTGGTTGACGTATCTGATTATGGCCTCATTAAAGGGGTCTAATAGTCTAGTCGACAAGTTTAAAATGGTCAAAATTAGTTATACTGCTCTTAAAATTATGTGTGATAGCTCATTGGATCCGTATAGACGTCTAGAATTTTTTTCTAAAAGCGGGTATAAGCACATAAAAAATTGCAAAAGTTATAAACAATTAAAAGAAGGTAAAAATGTCCTTTTATTTTTGATATATAGTATAGCCTTCCTCAATAAATAGGCCATCTAACAATGAAATAATATTTCAAATCGGACCAGTAGTTCCTGAGATTATCGCGTTCAAACAAACAAACAAACTCTTCAGCTTTATAATATTTAGATTTATATAAGTGCTAAATATCTCATTCAGTTTTTATTAATTGTTTCTGATTACCTTTTAAAACTGCCATAAAAATTTCCTAAACATTTCCTATGATAATGGAGCTTAAAACCGTATAAAGCGTTTTATTTCATTTTTTTATTTTACCTGCTAAGAAGTAGAAGCTTCGTTTACCTTATAGGATTTTAACGTAAGAGATGATTGAATCTGATTGATTGTGTAAGTGGTGTAAAGTAATTTTAAAATCAGTAATAAATGAATCGAATTAAAATATTATCTTTGTGAAAATTTATTGTACAAATTATATGGTATCTATGACTATCTGCTTCCGATTTTTGGAATTCAATTAATCAAGTTTCAATCATTTTTACAGATTACTTCAATTACAAGCTAACTACTAATTTGAATAAATACCCTTTGTCACTTGACTGCTTGGATAGAAAAATAACATAAATCAATCTATAGACATTTCCGAAAAGCAAGCTTATATATTATATGTATTCGAAAAGATTTTTACTAAAATACTTAAAATTTAAGGTCTGTAGTAAAATTTGTCTTATACGTGTAATAAATCTTCGGTATAAGAGTACACCGTAGTGTTATACAAGCTTTAATTATTTTCTAGTTTCTTTTTTAAAGTAAGTTGTATTTTGTAGCTCATGGTAAGCCAACATGAAATGGATTTTTCACAGAAGAACTTTAGAAGCTAATTAAAAGCTCGTAAAAAAGTTTTCAACTGTATTTGAAATGTAGGTAACTGTTTATGTCGGTCTTTTGTGCTAGTTGAAAAAATGCTCTCAGACACATTCTGTGTTTTGTTTTTTAACCTACGACAAAGTCTCAAGTGTCAAATCTTAAAAACACACATAAATTTAATATTAATTTTTTTGTCTTAACAAATTGTTTTATTTTTTATTTTTATTGGTTTGGCGAATGATTGCATATATACTTACATGCTATCATATGACAATATTGTCCCCGTACTTACCAATAAATATATGAAGTATTATTAGGATATTACGAGTACCTATTATATTTTTCAATTTAAATATTACTTTATTTTTAAGCAATAAGACTGACTTCAAAGCAAATAACAAAACAAGAATGTTAATTCTAAAGTAGTACGCAATGTCTGACACCAACGACTTTGAGTGAATAAGGGGTTTACTTTACAAATAGATCAGACACAGCAAACCTAAACTATCCTAAGTACCTTACTAGTAATGACAATTTTCTATATAAAAATACCTAATTTTAGTATAAAGTTGTGTCATGTTATTCTTGAGAGACGAAGAGTAACATAAGTTTTAAAATTTCATTTTATTTATTCTTGTAATTTGTTAGGGATTTCAATTTATTTGTTATGGTTTACGCGTATTTCATTTAATGAAATATATGTGGTGGTGTGTATTTAATGGCCAACAGGCCATTTTTTTTAATACCTCATATTTATATAGCGCTTGACCTATTTACTAATTACTAATGGTCGCCTAGTAGTTTAAATTCAACCATAATAAATTTAAGTTATAATCTCTTATATACAGGGTGTCCCGCGATAAAGTGCAACCCCGAAAGGGGGTGAAACTAGACCATAAATTATCGACAAAAAACATAGATTTTTTTTTTTAATATTTTATTTTTTATTGACGAATTAAGATTTTTATATCTTACGTAGACTCTATGTACAAAAAATGATGATTTCTTCCAAAGTAGTGGGTCGATTACTTTAAAATAAAATAAAATATTACGCCACGTACTTGGCGCTACGCTAAAATAAGAATTAGCTAGCAAAAAAGTGGCATTATGACTTTAACTATGCTTCTTGTGAAAAAAAAATCCATTTTTATGACTGTTTTTTACAATGATCTCTAATTTTCTCAGAATTATGCCCCCAGGAAATTTTATGATTTATTATTATTTCTCAGCATATTGCCATTCAAATAAAAAAAATTTACGCCTGTATCCCGAAAAACACGCACAAAAATCATCATTTTTTGTACATAGAGTCTACGTAAGATATATAAAAATCTTAATTCGTCAATAAAAAATAAAATATATATTTTTTTAATTTTTTTCTGTTTTTTGTCGATAATTTATGATCTAGTTCCACCCCCTTTCGGGGTTGCACTTTACCTCGGGACACCCTGTATATATATATATATATATAAATGAATCGCTGAATGTGTTGCTAAGCGCAAATCTCGAGATCAGCTGAACCGATTTCGCTGATTCTTTTTTATAACATTCTGTGAAGTACGAGGATGACGATAAAAACAACACTTGTCTATATTCCCATACAAAAGTTAAGACAGGACAACGTCTGTCGGGTCAACTAGTAAGTTATATAAGTTTTAACATTATTAAGGTTCTGTTGTCAAAGACTATACTTCTAAAATAATAAACAAAAGAGTATATACGCGTGTGTATGTCAAATACATGGTAGTGTGTGTAATTTTTTTTTTACTGATTAAATGTATTTTTTATGCATAATAAAAAAAATATTAGCTTTCTGTACTCCTTCTCTATATAAACTAAGTAAATACGTAAGTGTGCGAAATTTCATACTCCACCAAAAAGGGGTACTAAGTTTTTGCTTCACGTATTAATATATAGATAAGTATCACAACAACAATGTTGTTCTCTTGCTAAATATTTGGTATCTTGACTTAAAATGCAAAAACAAAGGGTGTATAGTTTTATTCTGTTATGTCTCTTAAGATTGTATGTAGTAGTACAATAGCAGCAATGATATCAATATCCGTTTTTTCACTCACTCACTTCAGCCTATCGCAGGCCACTGCTAGACATAGGCCTCCACAAGTTCGCGCCAAAAGTGGCGTGAACTCATGTGTTTTGCCCATAGTCACAACGCTGGGCAGGCGGGTTGGTAACCGCAGAGCTGGCTTTGTCGCATCGAAGACGCTGCTGCCCGTCTACGGACTGAGTATTTCAAAGCCAGCAGTTGGATGGTTATCCCACCATTGGTGGGCTTTTAAGTTCCAAGATGGTAGTGGAATTGTGTTATCCCTTAGTCGCCTCTTACGCCATCTACGGGAAGAGAGGGGGTGGTTATATTAATTACTGCCGTAACTACACAGCATCCGTTTTTTATATCGTTTTTTATATGTTTTAAAAAATGATATCAATACATATAATAAAACTGTAACGGATCGCTGTCTGTACATGTAAGATATATGAGAATAAATATTATTGGGAACTTTGGATCAACGCAAATAACACCCAAAACAATTATTGTTAGAATTTTTGTCAGTTTGTCTGTGCGTTTGTGCACGCTAACCTCAGAAACGGCTTATCCGATTTAGATGTGGTTTTTACTTAACATTTAGTGTTTGTTTAATGTCAATCGGTTCATAAATAAAAAAGTTATGTTAATTTAAAGAATCACGTTGAACATGTAAATACCCAAAACGCGGTCTGTTAATAAACACAAAAAAAAATATTATCCTTTACTTACTTTCCTACAAAACACATAGACACTAAATAGAAATATTGAAACGTTGAACAATAAATATCAAATATTTGCCGCTCTCCTAAAATGAAGATACTACAGTAATATTATGTTCATAATAAATTAATTCAAATGAATATTTCCAGCTGGCAAATATTATATCAGTTATATCACGTTTAATTAAATATTTGGGATTTAAAAGGTATTCTAACTATTACAACCTAAATATTAAATCGACGTAGGTATAAAATAGTGTACTGCTTAGTTAGTAGTGAGCAAGATTCCAGCTCTTAATGAAATGTAATTGTTTAGAGATGTAATAATTATTTATTTACAACCATCGGCATGGTCCTAAATACCATGTCAAAAGCTTATTATTATCTGTCACATTTAATATTTACTACTAATTTTACGCTTGCGGCTTCGCTCGCATGGATTAATTGATCTTTGCTATTTCGTTTTCTTCCGTTAAAATGTAGCCTATATCACTCATTGTGGTCTAAGATCCGGGATATAGCAAAATGTTCCTTCATCTGTTAATTAGATGAAACAATTTTTTATAGGCTGATTTTAATATTGTGAATTTATAAAAACAATCTCTGCCACCATAAGTCTGCTGCAATTTTTTTTTATCTTTTCCCTCTCATGTTAATTACATGTACTATTGTTACTGCTGACTGAGGTTACTGACCTGGCTGCAGGTAAGTATAGCAATCATAAAGATGGCTGCCTACTACGGTCAGGTATATAATATGTAATGTAAAATATTAACGGTTTTAGCTTACTACATGTAATTAACATGAGAGGGAAAAGATTTTTTTAACTATTATTATTTGCAGCAGGATTATGGTGGCAGAGGTTGTTTTTATAAATTCACAATATTGAAATCAACCTATAAAAAATTGTTTCATCTAATTAACAGATGAGGGAATATTTTGCTATCCCGGATCTTAGACCATTGATAATTATCGTGAAATAATTATTAAAAGCAATTAAGATTTTTTTTTTCAGTTTATCAACTAAAAGAACAAAAAATCAATTATTTTCTCTTAATAGTACTTTACATTTACTAAAATGCAACATAATTTAAAATTACACAAAAAACACTTTTCGTGTCGCTCAACTACTTATACTAATAAACATAATTATGCTTATTGATACTAAATTATATATTTTTGTAGAGTAGGTACTATACTATATTGTATTTTAACATTCTATATGCATACCATTGCTGATTAACATTCTAAGAAAATGCTATGAACTCAATCGAACACGCTGTTCAACAGCGGATTAGCAGTTTAATTTCTAGTACTGCAAGATATTTCCGTCACATGCTTCTCATTTCCCTCTGCGATACAATAAAACTACGACTGTTTGTTTTTAAAAAGACTAACGAAGCATTAATCATTTAACTAACTAAGCACTCGCCGAGAACTTATTTTTAACGGTAAGGAATTTTTTTAATTGCGAGGGTAAATGTCTGTTGATAACCTAAAATAATTTAATTTGAACGAATAGTCCAGTCGATAATTTCAAAACGGTCGAAAATAGAGAAACTACTAGATACAGATTTACTGTTGATTGATTGATTGATTGATATATTGGCACAATTTTCTTCCCAATCGTGCGACGCGTTTACATCCTATCTTCTTGACCATTTAGCGCGACAGTGTTGCTAGCATTTCTTTTTCGTTGTGAATTAATGATTGTCTTCGACATATAGATATTGTGAGCGGGTTTTTTTTACGACGATCCGTGCAGTTTTAATTTTACGTATTCATAAAATTGAATTTATTGCCGCTATAAAACCTCCTTTATTGAAATAATTCTATAAAACGCCATCCCTATTTAACATTTATTTAGATATCTTAATGATTATAAAATAAGTCACATAAAGGTTCCATAATAACTAAAAATGTTTGCTTGCTTCAACCTATCGCAGTCTACTTTAGGGCATAGGCCTCCCCAAGTTCACGCCAAACATTCCGGTTCTCCGCAATCCTCGCCCATCCTCCACCGCTTATCACTCTCTTTCGTGGATAGTCTCAATTCTGGTAGGTACTATCTTATACTGCTCACTAGTCCGAAGTAATTCAGAATATGCCTCCGAGCTTCGGAACCCTAAGTATGCCACCTACATCACACGTCTTGAGAACATACAAAGAAAATTTATTAAATTTATTTCTTTTAAATCTAGTCAGCCATATATAACTCGAAGAACTATTTGCAAATTTACAAAAAAATCCACATTCTCCCCCTTGAACTAAGACGTGAAATTAGTGACTTAATCTATATTTTAAAAATTACAAGTAGGTAACTTAATAGATTGTCCTGATCTTTTAGTCAAAGTCTTCTTAGGAGTACCTACTAAACTTTTTCGCAATAACCCGTTAGGCCGTTAATACACACACCACTAGTTTCCACAAACTATATGCAAAACTTATTTTTGAAGTGAAACTTCTTTAGAATCGTTGTGATTTCAAACCGGAAGGCAACAACAGGGAACAAACGGGCCGCGCTGCAAGCCGCTAATTATAAATTAGTTTTTTTTTAATTCGTTTGCCAAAGAAGTTTCACCTCTATCGTGTGTGAATCGCACACACGCCTTTTTTTTGGTGAGCGGGTAGTAAGTTTAATGCATATTCTAAAAAAATTTGGTTGTCTGTAAAGTTGGTTTACGGACGATATTTTAACGTGACAACGTCATAACAAAACAGGGATAGATGTGGCGCAAGCGTACAATGAGCGTAACGGGACAATAAGTCATCCTTTTTCGTGAATGCAGCCGGCCTTCATCGATTTATTAGAAGTTGTCACGTCAAAAATTTGACTTGGATCTATTTAACACTAGCTGTGCGGCTGCAAGGAACCTAAACTTTAATTTTTCTTTAATAGATAATTGTATGGTTTTATAATTGTATCTATGGTTTTACTGCACGTAACTTTGTTGACTTACATCATTTCATTGACCACATTTTGTAATCTATACGTGTTCTTGTTACTACGAATAGTATGTTTTCTTTTTTACACTTCCTTATTTTGTTACTACCAGTGGGAAACTATTGGATGCTTTTCATTTCTATATCAACTTATACATTGTATTTCTCAGCTATTGGTTCCCCCCAAAATAAATAAATAAATCTTTGAGAGAGACTCCATGCATAACCCCTTCCATAACAGGTTGAGTGGCTTAATGACTTTAAGTTTAAACTTGTGTAGCCCCAACTGAATTCTCGAATCGCGATATGTCGCTAGTCGATATGGCATCTCTAAAGAGAATGTAGGACAGCCCATGTCTGAATAGAGCACAAATGCCATATACAGCGTCTGATAAGTGGCTGATAAACAACTTAAAATATTAAACACCAAATGTTGTCTGGAAGAAATCGCTCTTTTAGTGATATATATTATAAAAATACAAAATATATATACTAGTTAACCCTGTCGGCACATTGTCTTGTCTTGCAACTTGCTACCTCGTGAATTCGAAATAACAGTTACGTTATTGAAAATACGTATTACTAACGACGTACTTACTTGACTTGACTTAACGTATTTACTTAGTTTGAAAATTTTAAAAATTAAAATCAATTAGGTCAAGTTATTTAATTTCCTTGTCTACGCAGGTAAATCTCACGACAAGCTCGTAATGAAAATAATATACTTAATTAACGTTTTCCTTGTATAGTTCCACGGATCGAGCAGAGTGGTGGGACAGGCGAAACTAATGATGACGATGAAGAAGACGAGGAAGATTGTTGGGATCAATGCCTTCAGGGCTGCCCCTCACACATACGTCACATTTGCGAGACACACAGATTTGAAAACCTAAACGTAAGTCAACTTTTTATATAATAAACTTGAAAGTTCGTGCAGCTATTTTTAATTTTTCAGTTTAAAAAATATAATCGACAAGAAATTCCTCAAAGTTACTATCGTTCTCGTCGACAAGACGGACTTTATACATTATAAATCGGTAAAGAATATTTAGGTTGATCTATGAATGTAATTATAACTACAACGTATATATTTCAATAGATAATAAGTACCTAAAACAGTCTTAGGACTGGTAAATGATATAGGGGAGCTTAAACGTAAAATGTAACAAACTTCGGTTTTATTATATTAGAACAGATTTAATGGAACTTTTGAAATGTTGACACTATTACGACCACATTGCAGTCGTCCGCTTATTGTCCCTTAAGGAATTCCATTTTTCGTCTCGAATAATTTCTGAGACTTAATCAAATAAATCTATACGTAATGTTATACTGTAGGGCTAGAGCTGTTTATTTAATCTCAGAAACTACAGGTGTGATTTTAAAAATACATACTGGCTAAAAGACATTAAGCTAGGACAGGACATAAAAGGACGGAATGGTAAACGTAAACATCAACAAAGGAGAAACCGCTTGCTCTGAATAATTCTAAATTAAAAATAGTAACCTTTTTAAACAGGTACATAAAATAAATGTTAACAAATAAATAAAATTTTCAGCGAAGACTTTTAGTGGAAGTTGTATTATCCATAATTTTCTTTCATACTATACTGTGTGTATGTCCAACTTTTAAAATATAAAACAATTTTTTTAAATATTATCACTCAAAATCATATAATATATAGATATTAATTCATCTAAATAAATTTTGTAAAATCTTACCTTGAATTTCTATATAAAATACGAAAAAACTTACCACATATAACCAAGAACAAAGAATCTAAGTTGAATGCTTTTAATAAAAAATCTTTGTTCACTCCATCAATTGTTTCACGACTCGTTTTGTATCAAAACCTTTTTTTAAATAACGAAACCAAGGGAATATATAAGCAACTTATGAAGCAATTTAAACTTTTCCCTTCGGCAAGACCTCCAAAACAAGCTATTGCGTAATTTACATAACATATCCCATTTCTTAGGGTTACACATATTATTTTTATAAGGAAATATACTTAATTAATATTTTAATTTAATCGTTACGTTGTTTCAAAGTGTAATAATTACCTCTCGATAAATGAAAAAAAATGTTAAATGAAACGCCAATAAAAATGTAAGTACCTGGGTGACCGAGCCTAGCTCGGTAGTCGGTATTTTTAGTATTTTTTTTTTGTTTTGTTTTTTTTTCTCGGTATTTTTATATTTTATTTTTATTTAAATAAAAAATAACGAGTGCAATTAGAAAAAAAAGGAAGAAAAAAGTGTCACTTGCAGACGTGGATTTGAACCTTGGTCTTCTCGGTTGAACCCGTCCGATTTCCCACCTGAGCCATTATTACTTTAATGAAAATTACCTTCCTATTCTAACGATATTTTAGCCATTTTTTCATTGCCTAAAAACAGGGATAAAACTAAATTTTCTAAAAATGAATCCTAGCTAGATCAATTTTTCGCCCCCGAAATCCCCTGTATACTGAATTTCACGAAAATCGTTGGAGCCGATTCCGAGATTCAGATTATATATATATATACAAGAATTGCTCGTTTCGTTCGTGTTCGTGACTATAATTGAAATTGACAAGTTAAAAATTGTAAGCCTGAAGGTTTACTCGTTTTACAAAAAATTTAGCATAACCAACAACGTGGATAAAAATATATCATTAATATTTGTAATTTGTAGAAAGATATAAAATCTTTTTCGAACATAAATCAGATTTTGAACTTATAAAGGAGTTTAACCATCACTTTGACTATGTTTCTCGTATTTCTCTGTTGTTTTCGCGTATTATTGTTATCGCTTAGGCCGATGCCTGGAAATTTAGCGGGCAGCGAAGCGGCAGTGGCGGCAGGGCGGGAGCGGCGCGGGCAACGCCGACCGTTCTCGAAACCAGCGGCAGATCGCGTGGCTATAGTCGGGCCGCACCAGCCCCTCATCTTTTGTCTTTGTCGCTCGCGTATAAACATATTGCCGTTGCGTTCACACAACAACACTGCAATGCTGACGCGCGGGCGGTCACCGCTTGACTGGAGTCACCGCTCGTTGCCCGCCAACGCGCCGCTGCCACGCCGCTGTTTCCGAGGGTCGGTCCATTTGATTGTACGCATAAGATCCGGCCGCTCCCGCGCCGCCGCCGCCGCTGTCGCCGTCTGCCCGCAAAACTCGCGACAATGCCCTTAGAGTTTCGCTTCTACATGCACGACTTGAATCGAATTATTTCGGTCCAACTTGATCAGATTCGTGACGAGTTTCATGAATGAACGACAATAAAGACTTGGGTTTGAGAATATTACCATTTGATCGTTATCTAATCTACATTTTATCAAGTTGCAATACTTGTCATAAAATGTTACTAATATTTTTTATCATGCTAGTTCTCTTGCTAATACTGTCTAGTGCATGTACGTAGTAGTTTTAGTGACGTGCTTATGTTCTATTTATGAAAAAGATATTTGATTCAAATGTAACCGTTGAATTTTATACAATACTAGCTGACCCCGCAAACTTTGTTTTGCCATATATGTAATTAACCCCTTAATCCCCCCCCCCCCCCCCACCTTCCTTATAACTTAGGGGTATGAAAAATAGATATTGGCCGATTATCAGATCTACCCGATATACACACAAAATTTCATAAAAATCGGTCCAGCCGTTTCGGAGGAGTATTGTAACTAACATTGTGACATCAGATTTTTATATATAAGACTAGCTGTACCCGCGACTTCGTCCGCGTGGAATTTAAAAAATATATTGTTCAGTTCGAGGAGTTATAAAATAAATAAATTTCTAAAATAAAAGTAGCCTAAGTTACTCCTTATTACATCAGCTATCGGCCAGTGGAAGTCCTGTCAAAATAGGTCCAGCCGTTTCAGAGATTATCCGGAACAAACAGACAGGCAGACAGACAAAAATTATAAAAAATGCTGTTTTGGTAAATGTACCGTGTATCCATACATATGATTTTAGTAAAAAGCGGTTATTTTAATATTACAAACAGACACTCCAATTTTATTTATTTGTAATTTGTATAGATATAGATTAAATGGGTTATGACATTAGTTTGTTAAGCAAGTGAATAAAACATACTGTGTGATTATTAAGTCCAAATTAAGAAGTCATTTTTGAGCAACCCGTCTTACAGTAGCAGTACTTTTTAACCGACTTCCAAAAAATGAGGAAGTTCTCAATTCGATTGTAATTTTTTAAATGTTCTTCAGAACTTCTGACTGGTTGAACCGATTTTGATTTTTTTTTTAATTGCTAGCTGTTGCGTGTCGTGTGGTCTCATTTAAATTTAATTGAGATCTGACAAGTACTTTTCGAGTTATATTCACAAAAAGGGGTACAAAGTTTTTGCTTCACGTATATAGATTATATAGATTCTAATTAATAGAATCTCCATATACTTATATAGATTCTAACCAAGTTCAAGATATTTAATATACGCTACGAGTAAAAGCTATGTGGCTACGGCAGAAAAGAATATAGGCATATAGCCACCCCCTCTCTTTCCATGGGTGTTGAAAGAGGCGACTAAGGGATAACACAGTTCCATTACCACCTTGGAACTTATAAACCTAATAAATATATGGCGGGATACCCACCCAACTGCTGGCTTTAAAATACACACTACACAGGCCGAAGATGGGCTACTACTGTTTCTTATACAGGCTGTTTCCAAATTACCCGTAAAGCCGAAAGGAGGTTAATTGGGGCCTTATAACGAGTCCGTTCACAATATTTAAGAACCGTAGTAACGCTGTATAACACACCCCAAAAAAATAAAACATATTATTATTTTCACTGATGTGTCAGTAAAATCAAAGAGTAAACTACGCAGAATGTACCCACATTTCTACCTAATTCGCGGAAAGACAATTTTTTAAGACTGCCGTCACTGTTCAGGGGGGGGGGGGTCTAGCATCGATAAATCGTTGCCGATACAGTAATTCGCGAGCACAATTTAAATTGCTATCTTCACGGCCTACGCATAACTTCATATCGTAATATTCCGAGTTATAAAGCATCGTTATTTAGCAAAAAATGTTAGAAAAAAATCTCGAAACCGTTTTAGGATATCGATTAGAAGATTTGAAATTGGCAACACATTTTTTTCCAACTTGACATTTTTTGAAGCCAGTACTTGAGTACAATGACATCCTTGTATTGAGATAGCAGATATTTATGTATGAAAAATAGTAAAACTATTAAATTAGACAATTATTAGGTAAAATAGGTACGTAGGCATTTCTGTTAAATAATCTGGTTTCCTGACATGACAGCTTACTAGGATTGACAAAATTCTTGGCTTTGATAATCTATACTTAATATTATAAAGAGGTAAAGTTTATAACTTTGTTTGTATATACGGGGTAATCTTCGCAAATACTGATCCGATCATGAAAATTCTTTCGCTAACAGAAAGCTACACTATTCAGGAGTGACATGATAAAAGAAAAAAGATAAAAATATATAAAGATTTTAAATCAGCAGGATTTGAACCTGCGCCCTCTGACGTGCCGTATCAACAATTCAATTATCTGATTTGCTGAAAATAGTGAGAGTGTATTGGAACATATCAAATTTCACCGTACCCTTCTTATGTGAAATGGATTATAACGCCCAACGAAGTGGGCACGGATCGGCTAGTTAATTATATTTTTACGGGGTATTTTGTAACACGTTGTATATCATTCACTGTTATTCAAAAGTCAGGTAGACTTGATTTTTTTAACTTCCTAGCAATGTTTGGGCTTTAATACTTCTTGCATACAGCATACATATACTAGTGATAAATAGTTAGAATTTTTGTCTGTCAGAAACGGCTTATCCGGTGTAGATGTGGTTTTCAATAGTTTATTGTATAATTGTAGTAAGCTTCACTTAACATAGTGTTTGTTTCATGTCAATCGATACATAAATAAAAAAGGTACCTATGTCAATTTAAAGAATCACGTTGAACATGTAAATACCCAGAACGCGAACGAAGTCGCAGGCACAGCTAGTATGTAATATAAAGACACGAACGCAAAGGAAATAGGAAGCTAATTAGGTATTCTATTTGATAACACAACGTACATTTCAACAAAACCGTGGATTATTACTGAGATTATTTTTTCATAAAAGTTAAAAATAAAAGTGATTATTGTACTAACAGGGAGTAAACTGGTAGTCGCCTGCGCTAACGTTTCTTTTTATCCGATTAAAAACTTTTCAAATAACCAAGGAAAGGAGAGCGTAAAATAAATTAACCTTCAAGACTGCATTAAGTTTTTCCCCAATTTTGTGTACTCTCATTTAATATTTCCTGAGTGTCTTGAAATTCTTTAAGCTAGAAGGTATAATATTGTTTGTTGCAATAATTTTATTATGATCATCTTAAGAATTGTAAAAATTAAGTTTAGTTGTGAACAGTGTGTGTTGTGTTAGTGTAAACACATGAGTTCGCGTCATAATGTCGGGCGCGAACTTGTGGAGGCCTATGTCCAGCAGTGGACTGTGATAGGCTGTAGTGGTGGTGGTGGAAGTTTAGTTGTAGTATGTTTGTGTTCTACAAGTAGACATTTTTGTTTACGAAAATAAATGTCTACTTCTTTAGATTTTATAAAATCTAGATTTGAGTCAAAAATCTAATTGTTGCTAACTACAAACAATTATTATTAGTGGGTATTTTAACAAGACTCAGAACTTACTAGACGTTGTCTGTTATTACAAACTGTTAAAATGGCTAAGATTAAATCTATATAATATATAAAAATTTCGTGTCACAATGTTAGTTACAATACTCCTCCGACACGGCTGGACCGATTTTTATGAAATTTTGTGTGCATATCGGTTAGATCTAAGAATCGACCAACATCTATTTTCCCCCTAAGTCATAGGGGGGGGGGAGATTAAGGGGTTAATAACATATATGGCAAAACAACGTTTGCGGGGTCAGCTAGTAATCTATAAATTTTTCTAAATTTTTTCACAATTGTGTCACAATTTTCTTAATTTTTAAAATTTCTTGAGTTTTGCGCTTAGCAATTTTATTTACCTATGTAGATAATTTTCATACGATGTATAAAGTTATAGCTACTTCAATAAAATTCAATAAGTCACATGCTGAATGCAAATGGTTGTTACTCTTTTACGCTAAACCAACAACCCTTTTATAAAGAAACCTCGTTTGTACATAATCCGGACATACCTACGCGGAAAAAATCACAGGATACGTCCTGTAATAACTAAGATTTTTTTTATTATTATACTATAAAATATAAACCAGTATTTTTAATTGGGTTTATTTAAAAATTTGCGTTCTATTTTATAGTTATTGATCGTAGTCAGACAGTAGATGGTTCTATAGTTTAATTTGCAAACAAACTCTGCTGTTCAAATATTGGGTAAGGTTAGTCTCGGATTACAAGTGTTTGAGAATATCAAGTCTTTAACTAGATGGACAAGGGATTGCGGTATCTTAAGATACAGTACACGAGCAGATAAAACGTCTAACTATAAATTAAAAGGTAACGTAGCCGTCCGTTGTATGAATCTTTTTTTTTTATTAAATATTTACAAAAATAAATTATTCGTAGCAGAGTGAAATTGCAAGCTATAATTGTACTATATTGTAAATTATTTAGAGAGGATTATTATCTCTTCTCTTCTATATATATATATATATATATATATATATATATATATATATATATATATATATATATATATGAATCGCTGAATGTGTTCCTAAGCGCAAATCTCTAGAGCAGCTGAACCGATTTCGCTAATTCTTTTTTTATAATATTCCTTGAAGTACGAGGATGGTTGTTACGGAGAGAAAAATTTAAAAAATTGCCTGAAAAGTCTAAAAACAACACTTTTCTATATTCCCATACATAAGATTCGTAATAATACTTAAAAGTCAACTTGAACTTTAAGACCATACGATAAAGTTTAAGTGTTAGTGGAGGGGTTCCGGGAAGGATAAGTATTAAAAAAATAAAAAAATTAAAGAATCGACTGTTAGGCGGTATGAAGTACGCCGGGTCAGCTAGTAATTATATATACATATTTTATATTTAACTTAGGTATGGCACAGCAGGAAATTTCCTGCTCAAAATATGGAGCAGCCCGACTGGTGTAGTACCTCCACCTTACAGAAGACCGCAGCTAAATAATACTGTTTTCAAGCATTATTTAATGATGTTTTAGTCTTATCTAAAACCATGAGAGATTGCAGATTGCTTTTCAACCTAATTTTTTTTTTCGCTTTATTTTTCTTCTTTTAGGGATGTCGTGGTAAAATTGAATCCAAGCAAGGTATATTTTACGAAAATATTCTTCAGGATCAAATAATTTTTTACGTAGGTACTTAAATATGTCTAACTCCGACAAATCATGCTATTTAATTTATTGTATAGGTGTACAATTATACAACTACAGATTTATAAGACTGCGAATTGGTTAATTTGTCTCTTCTCGATATATTTAAAACACCAATTATTCAAGGCTTATCGAGTACGTTCTACCTAGTATGAGTGCTCTCTACAATAAGTAGACAAATTATGTTTCGACCTATTCATCAATTTAAGATTAAGATAAGTCAACGATCCACGGAGAGGAATGAGTTTGTATGTCATATATCTATTTAAATTTGCTTTTTAGATAAAAATGCCCAGCCCAGTCAAATTAGTATTTTAGATTTACAAAAATTGGAAGCAGCAATTTTCCTTCGGAATTCGTTGGAGGGGATCACTGGTAGCTTAAATTCAAAAAGTAGGGAAACCAGGCTTGTTTCTTCATCCGCCATCTTGATTTAAAGGGTTATTTTTTGTCTCTTGAATAACTCGTTTATTTTCAATTTTACACGAAAAATAGTTATTACAAAAGTTGTTTAAAATTAAATTTCCTACAATTTTGATCCCTATGATTTTTTTCGTAGGATCGATATTTTTCGATTTATGCCTGACAAGAGTTAGGGGTGGACCTATCACCTAGGTATTGTATTATTGCGTTTATTATTGATGCTGTAAAATAAATCAAAAAATATCGATCGTACGAAAAAAATTATAAGAATCAAAATTGTAGAAAATTTTATTTTAAACAACTTTGTTCATTACAATTTTTTTCGTAAAATTGACAATTAACGTGATAATACAATGATAAGATTTCATCCCCTCCCATATTCTCGGGTATAAATCGATGAACATCAATCCCACAAAAAAATTGATGAAAACCAAAATTGTAGGAAATTTAATTTTAAACAACTTTTGTAATAACTATTTTTCGTGTAAAAATGAAAATAAACGAGTTATTCAAGACACAAAAAATAACCTTTTAAATCAAGATGGCGGATGAAGCAACAAGCCTGGATTCCCTACTTTTTGAATTTAAGCCACCAGTGATCCCCTCCAACGAATTCCGAAGGAAAATTGCTGCTTTCAATTTTTGTAAATCTCAGTCCGTATTTGAGCTAATTTGACTGGGCTACTGCTGCTTACATCTACCCACCAATAAGATTATTTTTGTGTAATGTCAGTAACTTTGTTAATGGAATGCTATTTGTTAATGTTTTTAAGTTTTAATTTATTGCGTTACTTAGTTTTTTTTTTAATTATTTATGTTTAAATATACTTGATTATTACTTATTTATTGTATTATGTATCTGATGAGATTTTTTTTCTTGTTTTTGATATAAATTATAAGATATGCATTCTTTTATTTAATTGATATTTTGTCATTTTTGAAAGAGTTTTAAATACTTTATTGTTTTCACTGTTCACTGTCACTGTGATTTTTGCATGTGGTGTTAGCCTAGTGATGTATTATTTCTATATGCTAAACATTATTTTACGAATAGGTGTAAACAACTGTTGGCTAATCTAATAAATAAATAAATTAATTAAAAAAATTATAAAATTAAAGATTTTTCGTAAAATTTAAATTAGAGAAAATAGGAGGAAAACCCTTCACTCGAAGACAGTATCTGGCTCAAAAAGCCGAATTTAAAGGTAGACGCTACGGTATTACGTAATACCATTTACGAAATCCGAATCTAAATTAATCATTTTAACTGTAAGAATAATCAACTACCATCTGACCTGAACTTTACATTGTACCATCAAATTTTGTATAATTAAAAATAAATAAAGAATACATTAAAGCCGTTCGCTCCAACGGCAATCACTCTGACAGTAAAGAATACAACTTTAATTTTACTCCGAACGTATCACATAAATTGAAAGTGTATAATATAAGTAATTAATGGGGTAAAAGTTTAACTTAAAAAGATTGCTGTTATAATTTTGATGCTTTTGTTTGTATATTTCTCTCTGTATTCGTCTGACATCGTAAATTGCAATGATTGAAAACAACTTTTACTCATTTAGATAATAAGATAATCTATATATATATATATCTATAAAAATCAATTGCTGCTCGTTAACCTCGCTAAAACTCGAGAATGGCTGGGCCAATTTAGCTAATTTTGATCTTGAAATGTTTGTGGAAGTTTGGGGAAGGTTTAAACGGTGAGAAAAATAAATAATATGTAACGGAAAATATTAAAAACGACGATTTAATTTTCCAATACAAAATGTTCCTAGCGGGGAAATTTAATGTCTTTTGTCAAAAACGTTGTCAATTGGTTTTGTGTAGGTAATACAAAGTTCACTGGGCCATCTAGTATTAAATAATTTTAATACACATACCGACACGGTTAGTTGGAGGTGCGAGTTCGAACCCCGCTGGAACGGTCGTTATTTTTGATATGATATTAAAAATGTCTTTAATACACTGTTTTGTTATTATTAAACAAATTATAAATGTAGTATTCCGTAAGATACTTAATTACACACACAATTAAGTGATAACGTGAAGCAGTTTTCAGTCATCGGAACCTATCCCTAATCTATATCTCAATTTTATGTGAGGAGATCAAAAGTAAACTTAAAAATAAAATAAATATAATTTACTTTACTGTCATAAAGATTACCTACATATGATGAAAATATTATTCATGTGTAGGTATTATAAATATCTAAATAATAAAATTCCGATCACATTCCCTTTAAACTACTTGTTAGAGTTGTTGGTATCTCTTCCCCATCTTAATATATTAAACTAATATCGGAAAATGTGAAAGGGGATAGAGGTAAACCGAGGCACCCGCCTTACTACCGTACTACAATTTAAGATCATCGTGAATGAATTCTGTGACACCGGCAGATTTGTATGCCTCCATTTATTTATTTATATAGTTGGAGAAACCGAGAAATGAAGTTCAATATGTGCATTAGATGCTAACTTGTTTTTTCAATAAAAGTAAAATTTTAAACTTTTAAAAATATGGGAAACCCTGTGCCAATTACGCGCGTATAATATAAGATCAAGATTAAAAATATATATATAAAGACTAGCTGCAGCTGATCCGACAAACGTCGTCCTGTCTTAACTATAAATATTGAATTCAAATTGGTATAATTAATTTTTAAAAAAAAAAAAAAGTGTTATAAGCAACCTTCTGTCAATTCTATGTCAAACTGACGTAAGGTTAGGTTAAAAAAGTTTACATTGTCCAAAGCGCTAAGAGGCACGTTAAGTACTCTTAAGTTTTGTAATTTTTCGCGTAATTTTCTTAATTTTTTCTTTCATAAAAACTTTCTCCTGGCAATAACAAAAAAAGAATTAGTGAAATTGGTCTAGTCGTTCACGCGTGATGGCATTGCCAAGGGAAATAGGGATTCATTTATATATATATATATATATATATATATATATATATATATATATATATATATATATATATATATATATATATATATATATATATATATATATATATATATACATTATACCTATATATGTTACTGTAAAAGCTCGAACTCCGGTAAATCCTAAGATTTAAGAGTGAGTCTTAGGATTTACCGACATGAGTTGGTAAATGTAAAGATTTATGAAAATGGGACATTTTTTTCGGGCTTTTACTATTAGAATTTAGTACATGCTAGGTTTTACCACTGACGGCTAATAAAAGTTGGTTTTGGGAATAAAACAAAGATTAATTCTTATTCATTTATTTCAGTCACAAACTTAAAATTGGTAAGTCTTTAGATTAAGACCCGTAGACCGTTTATCGCCATAATTTTGTTACAAAAAAAAAAAAATAATAACCCTAACCTATCTAACTTGAAAATTAGACCGTTTATCGTCATATTTCCGTTACAAAAAAAAAAAGAAATAACACTAACCTATCTAACTTCAATATTAGACCGACGCGGGTCTTAATCTAGACTAGCCACGTTATAAAATGTCTTTTACAACATTTACCGTGCCTTCAATGTAAATCCTAAGACTTACCAAGTGAATGGTGGTAAAAGTGCGAATCGCAAAATTGTTCGTGCTTTTACCATTAAGAGTTGGTAAATCTTAGGTTTTACTCTTAAATCTTAGAATTTACTATAATTCGTGCATTTACAGTAACATATTTATATATATATATATATATATATATATATATATATATATATATATATATATATATATATATATATATATATATATTATACATCTCTATCTCTATATATATAAAAATGAATCGCTGAATGTGTTGCTAAGCGCAGATCTCGAGATCAGCTAAACCGATTTCGCTAATTCTTTTTTTATAACATTCCGTGAAGTACGAGGATGGTTCTTACGGAGAGAAAAATTTAAAAAAATCGCCTGAAAATGTCTAAAAACACCACTTTTCTATATTTCCATACAAAAGTTAAGACAGGACAACGTCTGTCGGGTCAGCTGGTATTATATAAATATTGAAACTGTTGCTCAACCTTAATTACCATAACAAAAGGAAAATGCAAAAACGCTAGTATAAAATAATTACTCTTTGATTTCATATTATTTCGAAACTGCAATCGTGAGACAACCAAGTCCTAAGTCATAAATTTACAATTAAGTACAGTAGTAAGTTCTTATTCTAAGTCCCATAGTGGACTTATTATGTTTTATGTTTTTATCAAAACTACTATGTGTGCGCATATTCATATTCATTTCTTATACGCAACTGTATGTTCTTACAATACAGAGCACTGTTAAACTGTTAATGGTTTTTGCAGCACTGTTTATCACATCAATTGTATTTTTTTTCTGTAAATAAATAAATATGTGTTATAGAATTTACATTTTTAACATTTTGCTATATTTTAATATCAACCATGACACTTTCTATCACAACTGTATCTTTATTCAGTACCTAAATGGTTACTCAGTCACACTCACGTATTTAGATGAAGTAGTGGTCGCCCAGTGGTCGAAATTCGACCATAATTAATTTAAATTTAGTTGGAGTGTGTAATGTTTTTTTTTTCATTATTGATTTAATGTATTTTTATGCATCATTTTAAAAAAAATATTAGTATTCTGCACTCCTTCTCTAGGTATATAAACTATAAGTGTGCGAAATTTCATACTCCTCCGTCGGCTCAATTTTCGTAAAAAGGGGTACAAAGTTTTTGCTTCACGTATTAATATATAGATTAACTAAAAAATAATGGAACCAGATATAAGGCAAGGTTTTTGCAATCGCAACAATACGGATATGTATATTACATATTATGTACATAATATTGCTAATATCAGGTGGTGTCAGGTATAACATGCTACAATATCATTTCAAAATCCCTGATTAATCTAACGAAAATTACAGACAATATATTTGCAACAAATGCATTTTACGTATAGATATGTATGTCGATCAAAAAAGCACAACAAATATACTACTCTAGAGTCTAGACTAGATTGAGAGACACAGTTCTAACAATCGAAGCTGTATACAATAGTCTCAACCTCGATGACACAAGACGAGGGACACTACCTACGTATCACGATCAATATCCGGCCGCAGCGTCTCGACTCAATATCGAATCATCGAAAATTCGACCAAATGTATTCAGCGTGTATTCATCACTAGTCATTATCACTGAAAATTCAACGGTAACATTATGGACACTCGTGCGAAAATAGTATAGAAGTTACATAACTCTTAGTTACGTATTACATACATAATATTGCTTACAAAGTAACATATTGATCACTACCCAAAAATAGGGGGATCGTACCTTTAAATGCTTAAAAAAAACCAACGTAAATGATTCTTTAAAATTCGTTAAATGTCATTGACAATTCAGGCAAATAAATTTTTAGGACCCAGTTGATAAAAGGAAAGAATACAGAACTTTTCATAATATTAATGTACCACTGTCACAATCTTTGTTTCATGGTTTTGATACGATTCTTAGTATTTTTTTACCCATATAATTTATACGTTTATATAATTAATATATTTAATCCAGGTTTTAAACGGTGACATGAATTTTGCTTCATTTTTAAGAAATTCAATTCATCAATACATTTACAGTACAAAAATTCTATTAAATAAAAGCGTTATACCCGATATACGCGTGCGCTATTTGTCAAGTACGAATTCAAGTTAAAATGTGGAAATCAAATTTTATATGCTTTTTATTTACATATTATGATGAGGAGTTGGCGCAGCGGTCACAGCACTGGCTGTTGCGATGGCGGTCGCGGGTCCGATCACGACACGACAGACAATTGTATTGCCCATCTACATGGGCAACACAAACATCTATATGTTTGTCGTAGTTTGGGCGTTTGTGTACGAGGATGTGTATTGTGTGTCTGTCCGGTCTGACAGGACAAATACCTACCAGGGACCGTTGAGTATGAAGCGTTTATTTATACATGTGTGTATACTCGTATACAGTACAAGATATTGTACATACACATATCAAGCTACCATGCAATTTATACTACATTTCTAGCTATATATCTTTTTTAGCTTGAACGATTTTGTAACATTTCTTTCAGCTTCGAACACGTTTTTGGGGAGTTTTTTTATACTTTTGTATCGTCTTTCATTGATTTTATGCCTTATTTTGTGTAAAAAACTGATAAAGTTTGAGTCTGACTAGTATTGTACGTAATATTCTTTATCACCTTATAATACGTGTCATCATCAATACATGTCAATGGTGTCAAAATATCAATACAATACCTTTCTCATAGGTTTACTTTTTTACTATTTTTCATTTCAGTTAGTAGACCTTAGTAATACCTACATTTCGTCATATTATTACCCGACTACGTCAAAGTCAAAAGGAAAGTTATAATTTTAGCAGTCTATGTATGTATGTATGTTCGTCTGCTCGTATCTTTTAGAGATATGAGGGACTAGGGATAATATCTCCAAAACTACAAGTCATGTTTAGACCCATGAGATTTCATTAAAAGCGTCTTAATAGTCCGCTAGTTATAGGCTATCACAGTTTGAATTTGTCACATTATTATATTAAATGTGGCGCCCTCTATTAGATATAAAGTGACGTACAATTATTTTTTTCTGTTTAGTCGGGTTTTAGTTTTTAATTTTTTAGGGTTCCGTAGCCAAATGGCAAAAAACGGAACCCTTATAGATTCGTCATGTCTGTCTGTCCGTCCGTATGTCACAGCCACTTTTTTCCGAAACTATACTATGTATTCGGTGAACCGCATTAAGGTTTTCAAACAAAAATAGAAAAAAACGTCAAATTTTGGGGGCTCTCTATACTTAGAACTGAAACTCAAATTATTTTTTTTATCAAACCCATACGTGTAGGTTATCTATGGATAGGTCTTTAAAAATGATATTGAGGTTTCTAATACCATTTTTTTCTAAACTGAATAGTTTGCGTGAAAGACACTTCTAAAGTGGTAAAATGTGTCCCCCCCTCACCCCCCGTAACTTCTAAAATAAGAGAATGATAAAACAAAAAAAAATATATATGATGTACATTACCATGCAAACTTCCATCGAAAATTTGTTTTAACGAGATCTAGTAAGTTTTTTGTAGTTGTTTTTTTAATACGTCGTAAATCGTAAAACGCAATTTACCTTTCATTCAATCAACTCAAATATTAAAAAAAACATTTAATTTCAAAAACATAAACCTTATGCATAAACCGTACGGAACCCTTCGTGCGCGAGTCCGACTCGCAGGTGGCCGATTTTTATCTTGTTCTCTCGATATTAATCATTACATATCTATACTAATATATAAAGCTGAAGAGTTTGTTTGTTTGATTGATTGTTTGTTTGTTTGTTTGTTTGTTTGTTTGTTTGTTTGAACGCGGTAATCTCTGGTTCTACTGGGCCGATTTGAAAAATTCTTTCAGTGTTAGACAGCCCATTTATCGAGGAAGGCTATAGGCTATGTATCATCACGCTAAGACCAATAGGAGCTGAGTCCACGCCGACGAAGTCGCGCGCAGAAGCTAGTCTACTATACTCGTATTACCTACTACTATATTTACACTCGATTTGATTCTGAAGTTTTTCCATACGTAGGTACCTCAAAAAATTTACCTACATAAATAAAGTGTGCTGAAATTTCGTTATAAAATTTGCTTTAATAATAATAATGGAGGAAAAGAACGCCACGTTCCAAAAAATAATTACGAACATCTTATGCTCCATAAATGTAAAATATTACGAGGGAAAATTACATTTAAAAGTAAATAAGCTGTTGATTAAAGAATAGGAGATAACATTTTTAATGCTTGTTTTTAAATACAAAACATATTTAGTACTAAACAAGGAAACATAAGCAACATGAGCACATTTCTATAATTTTAATTGTTTCCTGTTTCTAACGAATAATTGGCACCAAATAATAAAAAAGAAACAATCTGGAAAACATTATGAACTGGTAATTGTTTCGTTATTATATTTCTAGTTCTAACATTCTCTATTATATTATAGACACATCCAATTAAAATTTCTTAGAAACTGTATAAACAGTGAACTTGCTACGACTGTAGGAAACTTTTTCAAAGCAATAAAAAACGTCGTGGCTATTGTTGTTATAATAATCAACATGTTTAAAGTGTTAAGTTTGTTACAATCATTATTCTTTTTTCTATTACTTTGAATGTATGGTTTTAAAGTCATAAATTTAGCAAATTTTATTTTTTGTAGTCTATCGATTGGAGAATTGTTTTGGAGAGTTGGGGTTGTCGGATATACTATGAGTAACGATCTGTTATACCTAGGTTTAACAAGCGGTTAATGCTAACGCCGCTATTTTAATTCCTTTTATATATTTAATTTTCCATGCGGTCGAGTTAGTTACCGTTTACCATCCACGTCACTAGCTATTTTTTTGTCAAAAAAAAAAAGAAAGTGAGGTGTTTTAGGGACAGTTCCTGTTAGTGTTTTGGACTATAATAAACTCAGTATTAAAACAACTTGTGTTTTGTTTTAAAAAAGACTACCGGGAGGTACCGCGTTGATAGCGTGATCGCTATCAGGTGTACATGATAAGAACAGGAACCAACGGCTTAACGTGCTCTCCGAGGCACGGCGGGGAGACTGCACAATATTTTGCCTTAATTAATTCAATAAAATTAATATAATATGTCCATATACTCAATTAAAACTCTAAAATTTTGATAGATCTTCGTCAAATAAATTATTTGTTTGATGGAATAAAACTCAAACTCTCATTGGTTAACTGATTTCCTTGTTTATTATTATTAAAAAAATCACAACCGTTGTTTCAGGTCGAAATGCTATACCAGCGCTATTTTCTGCGCATGAACCAAACGAATATGGCACACTTAATCGGACTATTACTGGTGGTCGCCGTGATGCTGTCGTCCGTAGAAATTAAGACACTACTCATAGCACAAAGCTTTCTTGCCGACCTCTTACCATTCACTGATTTGAAAATACTGGATACAGAACAAAAAGGGTATGAATGGCTTTTTATTACATTTTCTTACAAAAATGTAACAAATATTCATTTTTACAATATCACAAATTTTATCTTACCTGACTTCATTATACACTGTACGAAAAATTATTGAGAAAAGAAATAAATTTATTCAAGCTTAACAATTTTTAAGTTGGAAGTCTTTCATACTATTTAACTGTGTGAATTATAATACCTATGTTAATATTTTTACCGTAGTGAATTCGAGGCAGTGCAAGGAACATCGCCGTCTTCGACGATGAGCTATCAGGAGCTCACGGATCAAAACTCGATGAAAATCAAACGATTATACTACGAGAAAGAGCGTGTCGCTCACATGATCAATACTATTGCCCTCGGAGTTGTCGCACTAATTTACACCTGTGAGTATTATACAGTTGTAGGTAACATAAACATGTAATCGAATACTAAATGAATAAAATATACAGCATACAGCTAAAAACAATAATATTTAGCAGTTTGTAAATAAAATTGTAATTTTTTTAAGTCAAAAAAACTTTATCTAAAGCTCAAAATACCAAGCAGTGATTAAAAGTTTATTGAAAGGAAATATCATCTACAATTAAGTTTAGAAGCCGCGTCAAAAGTTTTGTAACGACTAAATTCGTTTTCAAAACAAAAACAAAATACTAAATTGTACGCGGTAAACATAATATATTTATACATATATAACATATATTTCGACTTCTTCCTTCTGTTTTATTCAGTTTCATGTAACGTCAATTTTATACTCATCTTCATACAATTATTTTTATCGTTCAGGAACCGAAAAATAATTACTTATATTTTTCATTTGTTTTAATGGAACACAATTCAATGGTAAATTTAATAATTATCTAATAATGGTATTTATTGAGTTATATCAACAATTAATATTAAAATAAAATAAGAGACCCGGTTTTTCTCATAACGGTTCACCCTATATTCGACAAGCACTTTCTCACCAGAGGCAGAGTAGCTAACGAGCACTTCATTAAATAATAGATCAAATTTCGTTTTCCGAGTGACAATATTTTGTTATTTGTATTAAAAGCGTTGTTACAGATGGGAAATGATTCCATTTTATTAGAAGTGGATTACCTATGCTTATTTAAAAAGTTGTCAGCGCAAACAAAATGCATAATTTTAACATTCGGTTGCTGTAAGTTTCGTGTGATAATAATCATAATTTGAAGTTCATCTTCGACATTTTTAGTCATAAGCGGGACACATCATTACCATACAATATGTTAATTTTTAGCTTACGTCTCATACGGTTAAATAATTTTGATAGTAATAAAAAATGGCAAGACCCTTATTTTGAAGAGTACTATTAATTCCATAAACGATAACATTAAACGATACAAATTATTTATTACATATTTCATTATTTACTGACACAATACTGTAATCAGAAATAAATAAAGTGTAATTTCAGGTTTACTGGCATGCTTGAGCCGACCAGCTATCAACGAGATTTACCTGCTAACGATATCGTACGTTGTACTCATCACATTTCTGCTGATTGAGTGCTCATTTGCTGGAACTGCCGTCCTAAGGTAATTTTAATTATATCAAGAATAACTCTTAGTTTTCTTAACAAATCGCAATCGAGCTTTGGTAGAATGTATATAGAGTGTTCGACTCCTAACTGCGTTCCTTTAAATCGGGGTTTCTGTAGGTGATATAGGTTACGTTCCACGTGAAAAAAAACCTAATACGAGCTACTCTTGCAACGTACTTCTTCATAAAACATCCAATACAATTTTTCTTAGCTCTAAAAACGTCGATAAAGTGAGTTAAATTAATATTAATTATTAATTAATTTAATATTAGTTGGTACTAACTGCCGCATACAACTAAATAACCGCCTATGGAAATGAATTCTTTATCTCTTAGAATGTTTTCATTGTAAACTGTAGCCGTACTTTACGCGCTCACGAGGTAACATGTGGAACGAGTCTATAAAAGTATCTCGTCTATTTAAACAAAGTCAAAAACTCAATAGTGTAAGATCCCAAGCACTTCAGACCTTTTTTTTTATTTTTTGAAGTACAAAATATATACAGTAAAGTAGCATTACAAAGTATTGCCTTTTTTATACAACTAGGTTGGCAAACAAGCGTGTGGCCCACATCTCGTGTTTAGATCTGTAACAGTAGAAGAATCGCAAGCGCTTTACCAATCCTTTCCCCCCCCCCAGGAGCTCTGTTAATCTTTCATCACAGGAACACAACACTGCTTGAGAGCCGTGTTGTTTAGCTGTGATCTTCTATAAGGTGTACGTCCCCAAACGGGCTGCTCTAGACTTTTAGGATATATTCTGCTGTACCTTACCTCAATGAAAGCTAAAGAAATATTTTTATAAAGCCATCGCTATATTTAATTATTCCATTTAAATCTGGACGACGGGTTTGTTTTCTTGGGAACCACGATTACCATATTGTCTGTGAACACGTCAATTCTGTCAAGGACGAATTTCTATCATGGACATCGAAAGGACAATCGAAGTGTGGTGAATAGTCACTGTATTAGATCTGAAGAGAAGTTACAAAATCGATTGTTTATCAATAAAGCATAATTTACCTGGTAAAGGCCATCGGAACGTGGTTAAAGCATGGAAAATCGTTGCTTTAAAATAATAAGGGGACAAAATCATTTTATCATCTTACTCAGTTGACATATCGAAAAACACAGTAAACATGTTCTTGCATCGAGGAATGTTATTCTACCAAAGTTATTACTAATTCCTGGACTAAAATATAAAGTACCTACCTACATTTTTTTTTCGCTTTATTTTTCTTCTTTTAGGGATGTCGTGGTAAAATTGAATCAGAGCAAGGTATATTTTACGAAAATATTCTTCAGGAACCGCTGGATCAAATAATTTTTTTACGTACTTAAATATGTCTAACAATCCACGGAGAGGAATAAGTTTCTATGTCATTCATGTGCTTAAATTTGCTTTTTAGATAAAAATGTGACGAAAGTCATTTTCGGGAAATAATATATTTTACCACCCTCTTTTTGTTACCTTCTTTTTTTTATTCAGAGAAAAAGGCACTACTTACTTAACTAAGGTAGGGCACAGCAGGAAATTTCCTGCTCAAAATATGAAGCAGCTCGACTGGGGTAGTACCTCGAACTTACAGAAAGCCACAGCTAAATAATACAGTTTTCAAGCAGTGTTTGTGTTCTTGTTGGTGAGTAAGAGTAAGCTCCTGGGGGGAATTGAGGATAGGGTCGGCAACTCGCTTGCCATGCTTCTGGTGTTGCAGATGTCTATAAGCTACGGTAATCGCTTACCATCAAGTAAGCCGTGCCTACACTTGTTTGCCGACCTAGTTGTATAAAAATAAATAAATAATAACTTAGTTGCTGTTGCAAAGTTAAAAAATGTACCGTAATTGTTCGTCTATATATAACTTGTCGCAACTTATTTATTGTTGTTGTATATTCCCAAATGTTTTATTGTTTTGAGATAAATGTGTACCTTAGGACAAAATGTTTACCATATATTGTTTACATGTATCCTAGATCCCTGGACTTGAGCTGCGGAACTTGTGCATTGTTTACATATCTTACTTATGCAACACTACCCCTGAGACTACACGAGGCGACATTGGGCGGCGTTGCACTTGCGGCGATTAATATTGGAGCACAGTTAATAATGAACAGGGCTACGGCGGCTCAGGTAAGGAACGACTTATTGCGTCTAATCAACAATGGCGTTTCAAAGCATTCTTTCTAACTGAAAGTAATACCTAGGTTCTTCATTCTGTTGTTATATGACTATTAATTTGATTTTATTTTCTTTACTTATTTAGTTGATAAATATATTGTATTGTTTTTATTAATACAAATCTGTAGCGATACTTACTTCTTTCTACAAAATGCGGTATTTGTCAGCCGTATAATAGCAATGAAAATGAGTTTTTGCTTGGTTTTTACAAGCTTTTATTTAACTTGCAATGTATGTATGTAAATTTAATGAATGTTTGTTCGGGTGAAATCTTGCAACTCAATTTTGAAGCAGATATCTTCAACCAATTGAGCTGAAATTTTGTATACAGGTTCAGTTTGGATGACAATGCATGGTTTGTATGTATGCATGTATGTATGTATGTTTGTTCGGGTGAAATCTTGCAACTCAATTTTGAAGCAACCAATTGAGCTGACATTTTGTATACAGGTTCAATTTGGATGACAATGCATGGTTTGCATATATGCATGTATGTATGTATGTTTGTTCGGGTGAAATCTTGCAACTCAATTTTGAAGCAACCAGTTGAGCTGAAATTTTGTATGCAGGTTCAATTTGGATGACAATGCATGATTTGTATGTATGCATGTATGTATGTATGTTTGTTCGGGTGAAATCTTGCAACTCAATTTTGAAGCAACCAATTGAGCTGAAATTTTGTATGCAGGTTCAATTTGGATGACAATGCATGGTTAACTTTGTGACGTCATTCTAAATCCAATATGGCAGCATATCGAAGAGTGCGGACTAGTTATTTTTAGTGCACTTCTACAATATGGGTATCAAATGAAAGGGCTTGCTAAGAATAATTCGAATAAAGTGACGTGAATAACCGACTAAAAAGTCAAAAATAAATTAAATGTAAAAAACCTTTTTAAAAAACAAGCTTTTATTTGAATGCACTAAAACGAAAAAAATAAATTTTTACTTTAAAACTTTTACTATCTACTTAAAAAGTCATTACACATAATCTATATTATATAAAAGCTTGTCGCGAGATTTGCTTGTAAACAAGTAAATTAAATAAATTGATGAGATTGATTTTAACTATTAAAATTTTCAAACTAAGGAAATACGAGTACTCATATCTCGCGACAAGCTTTTCTATCATATAGATTATGTGTAATGACTTTATAAGTAGATAGTAAAAGTTTTAAAGTAAAAATTTATTTTTTTCGTTTTAGTGCATTCAAATAAAAGCTTGTTTTTTAAAAAGGTTTTTTACATTTAATTTATTGCAATTCGCAGCTACGTACACGGTATCAATCATGACAATACTCACATTTTTACAAATGAAAATGTATTTACTCAAACGGGATTAATAATTAATCAATTACATAAAAGTAATAATTGATTTTGCTTTTGTAATATTTAAATGTTATCGATAAAATAACTAATTACAATTTTATTTTAAGCGTTTTATTTTGGTAACGATTATGATATGAGGTAGGTATATTTACAACATTAGTAATTTATTTACAATTAATATCGACAGATTTTGTCAAGCTTGGTGACATTGATTGCCTGCAACGTAGCTGGTATCATGACTCACCATTCTCGAGAACTTGCCCAACGTCGCGCTTTCCTGGAGACAAGGGACTGCGTTGAAGCTCGCCTGATCACACAGCGAGAAAATCAACAACAAGTAAACTGATGTTTAATATTTGTATTTAATTATATTTTCACAGTCAAAAACTAATGTGTAATCTGCTCAACTATTTCGCTTTGTCCGTGACAGCTCAGTCGAATTAGCTCGAAAATGGGCTGAGATTTACAATAATTGGAAGCAGCAATCTTCCTTCAAAATTCGTTGGGGGGGGAGGGGTCACTGGTAGTCTAAATTCAAAAAGTAGGGGTAACAGACTTTTTCCGGATTTTATCGCGGTTTATTAAGTCTTTTAGATGTAAAGTATCCGAAACGTCGGGCATCTAAAAGACTTAGATAATAAACCGCCATAAAACACGAAAAAGTTGTTTCATTATAATGAGTGAAATTCGCGTAAACATTAGAAAACAATATGAGATAACTTTGCAAAATTTAAACGCCTGCAGCGCTTTTAAACATTACATTATTGCAGAGAGCTCGCAGTAACCTTGTAACGTAATTTGAAAGACAATAAAGAGCAAATTATACGGTATGTGGTATACTAAGCATATCTAATGTGAACTGTCATCCTCAGATGATTTGGTTCATAAAACTAGTCGACCGATAAAAAGCCTTTATATCGACTTTCAATATCTACAGGTCTACACTAATTATGTAGATATGCTATACTTTAGGATTTTGTCAATCACTTTTACAATGACGTGGTGGATATAGTTATTGTTGTCTTCTATTGTTAGATAATAGATATCTCTTCTCTATCTCTATATAGATAAAAATAAATCGCTGAATGTGTTGCTAAGCGCAAATCTCGAGAGTGGCTGAACCAATTTCGATAATTCTTTTTTTATAATATTCTTTGAAGTACGAGGATGGTTCTTACGGAGAGAAAAATTCAAAAAATGCTGTAACGCTTTTTTTTATGAAATTAATGTATCTTTTATGTATAATTTTAAGAAAATATTAGCATTCTGCACTCCTTCTCTATATAAACTATAAGTATGCGAAATTTCATACTCCTCCGTACGCCCAATTTCCGTAAAAAGCGGTACAAAGTTTTTGCTTTACGTATTAATATTACATAAGATGATTGAAGCCAGTTGCATTTAAGCATGTTGCCTGTGCCAGGAGATTCCGCTCTTACATTGACATAACACAATAATATCATGATCTAAGAGGCGTGGAAGCGCGACCTTCACCGATCTGATAACTCGATGAGACATGTTTTTTATCAAATATAATTTATAAATAAATATGCCTATGATAACTTGCCTATCGAAAAGGGGTCATAGCTACTTTTGATTTAATTAATTTTAATCAATTTTTTTTTCATCACCTTCACTCATATGATAACCGAATGATTTTGATCTCAATAGTTTTTAACACACAGAATAAGCCTAGGTAGGCTTGCCTACTTATTTTTGGTCATGGCTACCTGGCAAGTAGATGTGAACAGGTAGGTCAATATATAGGTACCTATATTCGATACTACATCGATCTGTTCGAATCGAAATTTATCAATTTCGATTCGAACAGATCGATGTAGTATATATATCTCATAGGTAAGATATTGTAATTACAAAACCAATCATATAGGCATGCCTGCGAAAACTATAAAAAATATAGCTATGACCACTTTTCGATAGGCAAGTTATCATAGGCATATTTGATTATAAATTATATTTGATAAAAAATATGTCTCATCGAGTTATCAGATCGGTGAAGGTCGATGTTCCACGACTCCTCTACTATCATAACAACAGTTAAAAAAGGATCTTTACTACAACATTAACATTACACAAAATCATTACATTAACATTAATTGCATTAAAAAAATAGTTTATGTAGTTTCAAAATAAACGAATAAAATAAATTATATTTTTAAAGAAAATTAAAAAATTTAAAGTAAAAGAAAAAAAACTAATATTTACAATTTATTGATTTTAGTTATTTATTTTATATAACAATTAACTAATTAATTTAGATTTTAAACAATGTTATTATTTGTAAAAACACTAACATAACATCTAATCTAAAGACATATAGAGAGATACATAGTCGATTGACGAACATTCAAAAATTCTTGTAAACTAAATCCCACCAAAAACATTCTGTAAAAAAACTAGCCAAGTCTCGATGGAGCTGCTTGTTTATCTCTAAAAAGTAATGAAATCTAGACAAAGTCGTACCAAGTCTAAGGTTCATTACTGCGATTTCTTTATTATTATAGTTAATGTTGTGTGACTTGGCCGTTGAAGGGTACACAAGGGTACAAAACTATGAATAATATCCCATACTGATATTGGTAATTGGACACTAGTGTCTCATTTTAGGCGGTTGTTGATAACACATGAATTCAGCATTGACAATGCTGACTTCTGTTCTCTTATTTTTGGAGCGTTAAATCGACCACCGATCTAACATAAAATAGACGTACAGACGGACTTCTATCAATGATTAGAAGTCCGCTGGTACTGGAAATAATTTTTTATACAGTTTGTTTCAGGCTTGCCTATACAAAAGTATTATTGAAATACGCAGCTTTATCAAGCCTACAATTGACTGGTTATTCAATCAACGTTTTCCAAGTGGCAATTTTCCATCGTCAATGGGTAGCGGTTCTGGCGACATATTGGTGCAATGGTGTCATGTAGCACCTGGTTTTGTACCCTTGTGTACCCTTCAACGGCCAAGTCACACAACATTAACTATAATAATAAAGAAATCGCAGTAATGAACCTTAGACTTGGTACGACTTTGTCTAGATTTCATTACTTTTTAGAGATAAACAAGCAGCTCCATCGAGACTTGGCTAGTTTTTTTACAGAATGTTTTTGGTGGGATTTCACTTCTTTTTGTAGAAAGTAGAAACGTGGGCATATTCAGGCATATTGATTTATTTTTTAGAATTTCTTATTTGATACATTTTTTTCTTTTTAGTAACAGTTTTTTTTTTTATTATTACAATACAAATATTTCTTTTCCTTTCTTCCGGTTCTGATTCTTGTACTTGACGTGTTGGTATCACCACCACTCTTAGTCCAATGCATTATATTTTTACCAAATTTTGAGCGAAATTAATATTTTAGTGTAATTTGTGTAATATTCGAGTGGAATTAAGTTAAGAGAGCAGGCAGAGGGGAGGCATTCGCCCAGCAGTAGGACGCTATAGGCTAGATTAAATTAGAAGATGTGATCTGATTTTTGCAATGACAGTCGATTTTTTTATGTACCAACTAGCTAGGCCTCGCGGTTTCACCCACTGTGATTTGATGAAAAAAATAGCCTTCCTTCTTCTTAAAGTATAACCTTTCTCTTTAAATAGGCTATCCACCTCAGAGGAATTTTTCAATTCGAATCAATAGTTCTTGAGATTAGCGCGTTTAAACAAACAAACAAACAATTCAACTTTCAGGTTTACAATATTAGTATAGATTAGTACAGATTAAGATATATAAAACATATCTTTTACACTTCCGCGGCGAAAATATTTATATGGTTTAAGACTTTGATTGGATTGACAGAATAATCTGGAATTTTTCAAGGAGACCAATCAATTGAACTTTCTTTTTTTGTAATCTAATTCTTTTGTACATTTATTATTTATTGTATATTTAAGTAGCTTGATAATTTTCCTTAGTTTACACTAAATAAATTTCTGAACGCTCGCATAAATAAATATTTGACAACCAATATGTATAATGTCAATCCGTTTTCATTACTGACATTATTATTAATTTTTAAAATATAAAATACGCCAATATCCGTATATTGTGGATATATGTTGTCGATTCGAAACCTTTATTTAAATACGTTCTTTAATTTAAGGGTAGAGTTTACCATATCGACGAGATGAACATTAAATGTTTGACAGTTACGAAACACGAACATTATATACATATACTTCCATACGAATTTTCATTCCCACCTTTCAACTCCTTACACCCTGTTTTTCGCATTATATTTTATGTAATGGTGGTATATCGATCTCTTCTAATAGTTTGATTGGGTTCTTGTGTTTTTTAATCAGGGTCACCAGGTACTCCAGATCTTCGATTATCCTAGTTTTTATAGTTTTCCCTTTATGTAGCCATTAAACCCTAACTCTGTACCAAATTTCAGCTCTCTGAGTTTATGGGAAGTACTAGTTCTATTTTGATGATCATGAGTGAGTGAGTGTCGTAAATGCGAAACTTTGCTTTCGCTTAACTTCTGAACTAAATGACCTACAGACTTGAAATTTTGGATTTTAAGTATGTGATTATAGCTTACTCGATGACGAAAATTTCAGCGTTCTGGTCTTATCCAGAGGTTCTCAAATAGGGGCCTGAAAATGCAGCGAAATGGTTCGGGTAAAGGATGGTACGGCAGTGTTTGCTTCGCGCTCGACTTGGCGGGGGCACGGCAATTAATTTAAAAAAAATATTCAGTTCATTGAAAAAAACCTCTCAGAGTTAGAT
Source organism: Melitaea athalia (assembly GCA_905220545.2). NCBI lineage: Eukaryota > Metazoa > Arthropoda > Insecta > Lepidoptera > Nymphalidae > Melitaea > Melitaea athalia. Next base: position 7,663,084 of record HG992176.1, on the reverse strand, counting down.
AAGAACCACAAAACAGATAGAGACAATAGCAGTACAGTAGAGATCTTACTACCTAATATTGTGGTATCACGTTTTAACCTCCTAAAATAATTCGAATTAGTTGAATAAATATCGGTGTGGCAATATTTTATTATTATTACCAACATAAAGTATGTCACTAAATTTTAAAATAACACATGCAACATGCGTACATATACGAGTATATACCTATAATACAACCTGTCGTTACCTAAAAAACCTTATATCCATTTCACTCAAAGAATATGTTAAAATTTAATCCGCTAAAAAATATAATTTTTGTATTCCGCTCAGGAACGATTACTGCTCTCAGTCCTACCTCGCCACGTCGCCATGGAGATGAAAGCGGACATTGCCAACCAACCTCGTCAGGAGCAATTTCACAAAATTTATATTCAAAGATACGAGAATGTGAGGTTAGTACAAAAATAAAATAATTACTTTTATTAACATTTTCATAAATTTTACGTAATATAATGTAATGTAGATGTTGTTATAACTTCAAAAGATATACTTTTTTTATAGATTACTAGGTAGGAAAACAAGCGTACGGCTCACCTGATGGTCAGCGATTACCGTAGCTTATAAGCTACGGTAATCGTCGTTATTTAGCTGTGATCTTCTGTAAGGTCGATATGCTACCCTAGTCGGGCTGCTCCATATATTGAGCAGGTTTCCTGCTATGCGCTAACTCATTTAAAATGTTATGCTATTATTGAAAAAACTAGATATATTTTTGTTTCAGAAAATAAAGATTACAGCTTTTATTTATTTTTTCTTTAACATTAATATAGTATAGATAATAGTAGTATAATTATAATAGTAGTAGTCTACTTAATTTTAATTAATTTATTATTTTTATATTTTATCTATCTATATTATATACTAGCTGCTGTGCCCGCGACTTCGTCCGCGTGGAATTTAACAAAAAAATTATTGTTCAGTTCGGAGTTATAAAAAAAAATCTAAAATAAAAGTAGCACCTTGTTACATCAGCTATCTGCCAGTGCAAGTCTCGTCAAAATCGGTCCAGCCGTTTCAGAGATTAGCCGGAACAAACAGACAGACAAAAATTGTAAAAAATGTTATTTTTGTATATGTTCCGTGTATAGATCCATATGCATTTAGTAAAAAGTGGTTATTTTAATATTACAAACAGACATTCCAATTTTATTTATTTGTATAGATAAGAGATTTCCACCTATATATTGAATTATTGACACACCACGATATCTCTGGAACCATAAGGCGTAGAGACTTGAAATTTGGTAGGAATATTCCTTTCGCCAAGTAAAGGTCAGCTAAGAACGGATTTTACGAAATTCCACCCACAAGAGGGAATTGTGGAGGATAATACCTACACATATATGGCAATATTTATATATATATATATATATATATATATATATATATATATATATATATATATATATATATATATATGCCATAAATATGATAACATATATGGCAAAACATCGTTTGCGGGGTCAGCTAGTTGCATATATAATTTAGAAATCATAGAAAAAGTTTAGTGTAAAAGACTAATTTAATTAAAGTAAACTGGAGAAATTTCAAAGAGTAACAAAGCATTTGTATCTATTATATTTGTTGCCGTTTGCCTTCTCAGATGAATTTATCTTAGCTTCGACATTTACATTGTAATCAGCATGTTTCCGAAATATCGGGAAACATCTCATCTCTTTGAATCATTCATTGAATTTTGGTTCCGTTCAGACATTAATCAAATTTACTTTCCCGATAAAAATGTGTGATCTATATTTATATTATCTGTATTAAGATTTCATACTTTTCTAGCATCCTGTTTGCGGATATCTGCGGTTTTACATCTCTTTCAGACCAGTGCACTGCTGAGGAACTCGTTCGCTTGCTAAACGAACTCTTCGCTAGGTGAGTTATTTTTTTAAATATATATTATAATACTAGTTAGATGTATTTCGCGGTTTCGTCTGTGTAAAATTTAATATTTGAATATATGCAAGTAAGACATGGCACTATGAAATTTTAGCATATTTATGTAACTTCAAATACAATATTTCAATTTCACAGCGAATGCGATATCACGCGCTAATCTTGTCACATTCGTGATATGAAATTTGAATATCATTATATATGAGGGCCCTTGATACACTATTTCACGTTACTGCTCTGCTTTTATGGCATGAATAATAACGCTGTGTGTTTTATGACCTTCCCTTTCTGAATCTATCTAACAAAACGAGAATTTTGAAATCAATAATTTAAAAAAAAAATAATGCAAACTAAATAGTACTGAAAAAAATCGCACAAGAATAGTATGCCTTAGGCATATGTAGTAACCATAATGTGGAAATTGCTTATGTAAAGGCAAATAAGTAAAGAAAAGTTTGCATGGCTGTGCACAACACTAAGGAAAGTACTACTAGTAAAGGGACGGAAAAAATATAGTCAGAATTTTTTTTAAATAACTAACGGTTTATTCTAACGAAAAAGTTATTATTATCTATAGTAGAGTACAGTAAATAAGATACATTAAAATTACATGTGTTTTTTAAGGACATAGATAAATAATGTGCATTTTCGCTACTGATGATAACATTATAACTTTTTATGTGAGCATATATTTTGTATCGTGGTAAAGTTTATAAATAAAATACCCCAATATAATGAACACAGACTGCTTTTGGTGCTTAAGGTATATATTTATTGTTTTTGTTTAGGTATTTTTGACGGAATTTTTCCTTTCTAGATTGCATTAAACCTTTCAGAAACTAATGATTTTTATTATTAGTTTACGAGTATATACGAGAGGGCTTATATGATAATAAATCTAGTGTTAATATTGCTTACATGACGCTATTTTAACAGTAAACTGGTGTAAACCTATGAGGATGAGCATAGTTCATCATACAGTCATAAAAAAGGCAAAAGAGTAATAGTGTCGATGGTTATAGAGGTCAATGTCCAATATTGATAAGTATCTTGGTAAACAGTATGGAAGGTTTTGAGGCATTGAAGAGATCAAACATTTCTTGAAAAATGATAACTAACGGATACCTACGTGCCATGAAAGGTGGAACTTCAAACTGCCGAGTGCATTATCGGCATTGATAATAATCCATTAAAGACTTCCCGGTTATAGTTGTCTGCTAACGAGTCTTTGCTCAGACATAATATTATAACCAGCTGTTCTACTAACTTACTCTTCGCGAACGCCTCGTGAGATTCCTTACAACATTGCAAACCTCAGACTGACAGTATTACTATACTAAAATCATAAACAAAATTACTAAGTGTCACAATTCGAAAAATGATAATGTCCTTTTTCGGTTAACAACACAGAATCTAGCTAAATATAGATCTTATCCACGACATTATATTCATGTAGGATATAGACTCGGTAGGTTAGCGAAGTGTATAACCAACCCTTTAAGAAACTCTCACTAAGACTTGTTTATTTCACTAAGGGATACAAAGGCAGTGCTGCTTGAAACGCATTGTAAAGAGATTATTTTTCAAAAGTTCTGAAACATCGCAAAATCTCTAACTCTCCTCTTTTATACTGTAAAAAGGCTTTTGTCCAGCAAAGGACCGTAAAAGATTTATAACATGGAATTCCAACAAACGTGTGTCTACAGTGCGGCTTCCATAAAAATCTGTATAGGTCGTCTAAGGGCCTAAGCAAACCACGTTTTTTAAACGCACCGTCGACGCGCGTTTACTATACAGACGCGATACACACACGAGTCAGACGCAGCCTGTAGACCTTTGCACACCTGAATACGCGTTTGAAAGACGCGATGCAAACGCGCATGTGTTGCGATACAGACGCGATGCAAACGCGCATGTGTAGCGATACAAACGCGCTGACATTTTGGATCTATGCACACCACGTTTTTTAAACGCGCCGTTGACGCGCGTTTGTAGCGTTACAGACGCGATGCAAAGGCGCGTGTGTAGCGATACAGACGCGCCGGTGCCGCGCGTTTGAATCGATACAAACGCCAACAAACTGCTATGTAGGATAAAAACGCGCTGTCGACGCGCGTTTAAAAAACGTGGTTTGCACAGGCCCTAACAATTACTCATCTGTCCTCCTCATCATCAACCTCAATCATCGTCCTCCGACCACTCAGTAACTGTAAATAAAGGTTTAGGGACTAAGCGGCGTCACACTATATTTTGAAATAAATGTAAGGAATTTATTTGTTTGAGAATAAAGACGATTTTGGTAATTACCTTTGAATATGAATATAGGAAGAACATGAATATTTAAGTAATGTATAGAAATAAATTACAATTTGGATTCAGGAACAAAAAAGACGTCAATTTTGATGATGGCATCCCATAGAAATCGAGAAGATGTTTGTTAATTTTTTTTCGTCTACTTACATTGTATTACTTGTCGATGTAATTGAGGTCGGTTTTTTTTTCGTTTGCATGCAAACACTATTTTAATTAAACCGTTTTCTTGTTTGATAGTTAAGCTTTAATAAGGTTTTGAATTATTACAGAAAACATTTTTTATACTGTTATAGGATAAATATTGTGATAGATAATGAGATGAACTTTGTTATTTATTAAGCACATAGAAGAATTTAATACTACGTCAATAATATTTTTAATGGAAAGGCCACGAGAAATCTATTTTGCTACAGAACGAACAGACGCATCAAAAAGTTATAGCGCTTTGAGGTAAAACCAACGTTAAGTAATTCGACAAAACCTTGCGGTCGACTTTAATATCAGAATATTAAACAGACAGAATATAGTAATAACAAAACATTGTTCATTGATGTTTTTTTTTTTTATTCGAAATAATAACTTTATGTTTATCTTAAAACGATGTGCATAAAAAAGATATTGTTTTTTTTTTTCTTTTTATTTTATCGTCCACGTAATAAGGGTTTTATATCCAATTGGTTACATGATTCGCGTTATTCATTTTTATGTTTTCGTACTAATAATCTATACTAATATATAAAGCCGAAGAGTTTGTTTGTTTGGTTGTTTGTTTGTTTGAACGCGGTAATCTCTGGAACTACTGGGCCGATTTGAAAAATTCTTACACTGTTAGATAGCCCATTTATCGAGGAAGGCTATAGGCTATGTATCATCACGCTAAGACCAATAGGAGCGGAGTCCACGCCGACGAAGTTACGCGCAGAAGCTAGTTATATATAATAGGAATCATTTGCAGCGCAGTTACAGAAGACAACTCTATTTTTAACAAATATTTTTAACTATTATAAATTACAAGTACATCTCCTAATAACAAATAATTGCCTCTATGACTACTAACACCTATAAAATGACAAATATTGTTGGTGCGAGTAGTCGCCTAAAACGGTTTGCGGGTTCGTTTCCCGCTCGGGATGGATTTTTGCCTTTGTGGGTCTCCCCACCGTGCCTCGGAGAGTAAGTTTGTCACTCCCGAGCGTCATCACCGCGATGCTCGGCGACGACGAGTCCTAGAAGGCGATGGTCTCCTTCTGAGAGACAGTAATGTCCCAGAAGGAGGCCGACGAGCGGGTGAGAGAGGAGGCCGCCGACGTGGCTTCCACCCGCGGGCGACGAATGGGGGTGCGTAGGAGGCACTACCTAATGCGCTTCCAGTAACGTCCCTGTGCCCGTGTTGGGCCGGGATGGGAACCCGGTCCTGCTAGACACGGCGTCGTCAGGACTGTTCAGAGGTAGCCAGACAGTCCCCATGGAGGAGAAGTCTGGCCTTTTCGCCGAGGCCAGCCTGTCGCTGGAGGGATCCTGTTGCCTGCAGATCCGGGACCCTCCAATTAAAGCGGCTGAAGGCTCCCGCAGGGGGTTTAGTGCAGTAGTGGCACCCCCAAGTGCTGAGTCCGACATACGGTCTAGGCCTACCCGGGCATCCTGGATATCACCTGTAAATGGGTTACCCTGCGACACCAAAAAAAAAAGCCATCAGTCCTGATTGTTGTCATAAATACCTGATAGCGATCGTTACTCATAGCAGGGAACATATTATCCGCCAACCCGCAATGAAGCAGCGTGGTGGATTAAGCTTCAATCCTTCTCCTATCTTTCTCCAGAAAGTGGCGTATGGATGGCGTGGCAGTGGGATGCTACAAGCTGAATGCAGTTACTATTTCTATATAATATGAAAGGAATATTAAAGGAATCTCGCCGTCTCCGATTCAAACTTTCTTTACTATTTGATAATCTACAATTCTTATTCTTAACAATATATTGTAATAATAAGTTCCGTTGTTATGTTTCGTTCTGTTAATAGTTGATGATAATTGTTCACGCAATTTTTGTCCTTAATTATTTTTTTATTTTTATTATTATTAAACCTTCCGTGGGCCTTAAGGAACATACTAAAAAATAAATTAGCCGAATTGGTCGAGTCATTCTCGAGTTATACGCTTAGCAACATTCATTTTTATTTATATAGATAGACTAGCTACTATACCCGCGACTTCGTCCGAGTGGAATTTAACAAAAAAGTTATTGTTCAGTTCGCAGTTATTAAAAAAATAACTAAAATAAAAGTAGCCTAAGTTACACCTTATTACATCAGCTATCTGCCAGTGAAAGTCCCGTCGAAATCGGTCCAGCCATTTCAGAGATTAGAATGAAAAGCCTGATTACCTTATATCTTTACATTTACGTGAAAAATAATAAGACCTGTTGCGCATTTGCGGATATCGCTATACTCGTCTCGTTTAGCTCGTAAAATTTTCACCACGCTTTAGTGCACATTTAATGGCGTCCACCTCAGATTTTACGCTTGATTAAAACAGTAGGGGTACACGGCGATTGGAAAGAAATAATAAATTAGAATAAAGTTTATAACAACGATACGAATTAACTTCAAAAAATATTTACTCGTAGTTCAACGTCTTATTATTTAACTTTTATTTAAAAAACTTTTTACGTATAACTTTTAACAGACCCCGGCTTCCCCTGGTTATAATTTACTAATGAAAATAATAAAATGAATTATATATATTTGTTTTGCCACAATTAAAGTATAAAATACAATCTAAATTAATTTTTAAAAGGAAAAGATTTAAAATTTAATTAACCAAGTTAGGCTACAATTTAACATAGATAAATGTTAAGATGATGTATACAATAAAGGTACAATTACAATACAAATATAATTAAACTACCTAATGTACCTTATATATATATATATATATATGACCATAATGAGTACATATCTAAATCTAAATATAATGTATATAAAATGCTTTTTTATACGTAAATACACAGTTTTCTTTATCGCCACCAAACCCAATCAACTTCCCGTTGGTGTGGTAAATACCCCTTGGTCTCCAGGTAGTAAGGGAGTTTGGTCGGGGTTGGTGAAAGTGGGTGGTGGTGGGTGGTGAAAATGTTAAAACATATTATATTTCTGTCCTTTTCTAACGCATTTGGACATCTGAAAAGATCTCAAAATTTCTGTAATGGTCTAGAAAGTTTCTGCGATGTATTTTAACCCGAGCAACGCCGGGTTTCGCTGCTAGTATAATAAATATGCTTAGCATAGGAACTAATTGAAGGCCATATTTATTTAAAAATTATTTTATCCGAAATAATTGTACGTCTTACTGTTTCTGTGATCTTTTCTAAAAGAAATTTGATAATTAATTAATTAATGATAATTTTGAAACACACGACGAATGGTATAATATATCATACATATTTATAATTATGTATATGTAGGTACTTTATAGAATCTTTACGTTTTGCTATAATAATACATCTATGTAGAGAGGATAGCCCCAATGAATATTTTATATTACATAATATAGGTAGTCAATTATTATTACGCAATTTTCCAAAATTAGAAAAACACCAAAATAAAAGAAAATATCCTCATATTTTAACAACATGATTTAAAATAACATTAACAACATTTAGTATTATAAAAATTTAATGAAGTTTATTCTTATTTGCTTTTTTTCTTAATTTTTTTTTGGTCGTACCAACTCAGAAACCTTTGTGGGCTCATGCACAACACTTTGCTGAAGATCATGACATGATCAAATGGATAGTTTACGATTATATAAAAGATTTATTATTTATTATTAAAATATTCATACACGTCAGATTGTTAAGAGCGATGTGCAGAGTAACATTAAGATGACGACATAAACAGCGACTTGTCTTACAAACCTTATAGCATTCGATATTTTCGTCGGTGGTAATTAACCGACTTCAAAAAAGGAGGAGGTTACTCAATTCGACCGAATATATATCGACGGGTGCAAAGTAAAAAGAGTTATATACAAAACAGCTACTTTTCAGGAGAGCGCATAATAAGAAAAAGTGCTCCCATTTTGTCAATTTCAAACCAAATTTGTTGAAATTTTCAACATTGCTACATTATTTACAAAGACAAACACCTGTATTTTTCATTTCTTCTAATCATGTTTAATTTATGAGATATTGCAGTTGTCCGCCTCTACACTGTGCTTAAAAATATGACAACTGAGTTAACTACCACTTGGTCGTTTCTACATAGGAATTAAAAGTCTGGATTTAATAAAGTATGTTTCATACATATTATATTTCAGTAAGTATAAAAAGTATGACTATTCCAATTATTAAAAATAGTCCATAACTGTGTTATATTCTAAATAAAATCAAAGTTCAAAGCATAATTACGCAGATGTCTTTTTCTACATCGTGAAATTATTTGTTTAACATTGTTGCCGGCCGGCGAAGAACATGCCATCTGACTGATGACGCAATAGGAATGAACGTGCGCCCCCCGCGCGGACTGCGTAAAAGCGGCCAGCGGTAGTTGAACGCATGTACGTCGTGCAATTTTACAAAAAAGCAGTAGTTGTCTTTTTTTACTTGACAAAAGTACAAGAAATGAGGCAATATTTTAATTTTTTCTTTTGCCATGTTATAAAATATAGAGTTTTTAGTTAGTTACTGAAATAAAAAAAAAATCTCAAAATTGTAGTTAGCTTTTTTTACTTTGCACCCGTCGAATATATATTTTTATGTATGTTCGTCGATAATTTCGTCGTTTATGAACCGATTTTGATAATTCTTTTTTTTTTTGTTAGAAAGGAGATATCCCTAGTTTGGTACCATGATAAGGAAATCAGGATGTGATGATGGAATCCCAGGGAAATTGAGGAGAATCGTAGTGATGACTAGTGCGTTTGTTAATTGTTTTCGTCTACTTACGTTGTATTAGTTGTCGATGTAATTGAACTCGGTTTTTTTCGTTTGCTAGCAAACACAATTAATACTTTAACGTTTATATAGTTACTTCGTTGAAGTTTGAAAATTTCTTATAACCAAATATCAATGACTAGGTTCTGCGCGCGACTTCGTCGGCGTGGACTCCGCTCCTATTGGTCTTAGCGTGATGATATATAGCCTATAGCCTTCCTCGATAAATGGGCTACCTAACACTGAAAGAATTTTTCAAATCGGACCAGTAGATCCTGAGATTAGCGCGTTCAAACAAACAAACAAACAAACAATCAAACAAACAAACTCTTCAGCTTTATTATATTAGTATAGATCTTAACCCATTCAATATCACAATATATCAACTGATAACTGTGTTTGCACGCGAATGAAAAAAACGACAAGAATTCAGATGTGCGCATTATTTCATTTCAATTATGTCACATTTATTTCTTTCAGTTTATTCCGTCCCGATTCTGTAAGCAATATGTAAAACAGTTACCTTTGTATTTCATAATTATATCAAACAAGTTTAAAACAACAAACGACTTGTTTCGACTGACTGATGAAGTCGAGGTTTTCATTTACGCATAATCAGGTGCTGCAGGAAGTTATATGTTCAACTTACGTTGTAATTAATCACCACTGTTACGATTATTATACTGTTATTTATTATGTCATATAGATTTGACCGGCTAGCAGCTGAGCATCATTGCCTCCGCATTAAGCTGTTAGGTGACTGCTATTACTGCGTATCTGGTCTACCTGAGGCTCGCGATGATCACGCCAAGTGCTGCGTGGAGATGGGACTTGACATGATTGATGCGATTGCGTAAGATTTTTTTTTTCTTGGTATAATATTCAGTAGCTTGACGGTGTGTTGTCTGCTATTAATTGCTCACCGCTGCCTCGCTTGTAGTTCTTAGTTGATCAAAAAAGTGTTCATCAAAATATTACGCTTAGGTACTTTACTTACTTACCTTTAATAAGATAGTCCTACCTTAGTCGGACTAACCTACAAACCGGTCAACCTTTCAGGCTCTACAACAACAAAATATTGTTACACGTAGTATTTGATAGTCTATAGCTTTATTAGTCTAGATTTATCTCTATATCGAATATTTTATTAGATAAAAATATCTTTTTCACAGGCTTGTACGCGAGGTAATGGCAGTGAATGTAAACATGCGCGTAGGCATACACACTGGACGGGTACACTGCGTCGTGCTCGGCCTGCGCAAATGGCAGTTCGATGTGTGGTCTAACGATGTTACACTCGCAAATCACATGGAAAGCGGTGGAGTTGCAGGGTTAATATTCATATAATATTTTATAGACAAATGTAACAAGAAAAAAGTTTTTCTATATCTATCTGTATCCTCTATCTGTTATCCGTGTCACAAGTAAAAAAAGTGTATGTATCATCTCCGACGCACGACTGGAGTTTACTATTTCAGATTGACTGTCTAAATAGGCACAAAAGGCTTACTAGTCTAAGAAAAAGATTAATACCATATAAAATGGTAAATAAACCAATCAAATAACGCCATCTATCGGAACCCAATAGCGATATTAGAAAACGTCGTATCGTTTATTAGAAAGCGTAGATGGCGTTACAATAACGTAACGAGGTCATTCGTTCAGTAGATTTTACTCCTCATATTTTTTCATACCGGGGCCTTATATGAAAATCGATTCTGGAGTAAACTCCAATAAACTCCAAAATTAAAATTTATTATTCCTTTCAGACGTGTCCATATCACAAAGGAAACGCTTAATTGCCTCGGTGATGATTACAAAGTTGAACCTGGAAATGGAGACCTCCGCAATGCCTATCTGAAGGACCATAACATTGAAACATACCTCATCGTACCCGACGATACTAGCCGCGTAGTAAGTATTCATTTAATGGTGTTGTTATTTTTTTAATATTATGTGAAAATTGTTAGTTGTTTTTTTTTGTGTTTGAATAGGAGTTATTACTTTAAAGTTAATTGTGGCACTAAGGCAGTCTTAAATCTTAACGTAAAGCTGAAAAGATCCTAATTGGTGAAGGTAATTCAAATGAGTAAAATATCAAAATGAAAGTCAAATAAATAAAGAAATCTCTTAACTAGAACTTAGTTTAGTGTTGTTTCGATTCTTGTTTTTCTCTTCTACTTCGTACAAATATATAACAGTAGGTAATCTTAGTCTCTGTATTTTACAATATAATGTACCTTATCTTAACACTTCGCTAGTTTCAACACGGTAACATTGTTAATATCTAAAGGATACATACTAAATAAACGATAATCTCGAAGATTTCCTGACTTAATCAAACGTATATAACTGTAAATTTTGGGATAGGAAATCCAGTGACAAAGATGTTTAATTATAAATTACTAAAATCACTCAGGAGTAAATCAACACATTTAACACTTACAATTTACTACTTAAAACAATAGTGGGATGTACAAAAAAAAATGTACAGTTTCAATTTTTATTTTACAATTGATAAAAATGTGACAGGTAAATACGGTCCAACAATTCGTTTGTTTAAAAATGCGGTTTCCGCTTTACCGAGCGACGTTAAAGAATACTTTAACTTTTTAAATAAAATGAGGATGAATTGTCACGAATAGAATAAAATAATTTATTTTTCAAGTGCTGTAAAAATATGTTTTTCATTTAAATTGCTAATACCGTCACTAGGTTCAATATTGTGATACTCTTATTCATTATGTTTAATATATTTAATCCATCTCCAGTTGTTTAAAAGAACAGACAACGCATTGCTTTATCAGCAAATTCGAAGGTGTTGTAACGCTCCGACTGCTTCAGCGTAACCTACTTAATCGAAATGTGCGTTAATTACGGGACTAGGAATAATGCCATTTAGACTCGCATCAATATACTAATAATAATTTGAAATATTGTTATTAGTAAACAATTATAATATTTACACAATCAATTGTTCATTTTGTTATTTCGTCATCAGGACAAGAAACCACAACACTCATTTGCGCTCAACGCCAACGTGTCAAAGGAGATGCGTGTAATGGGTCATGGTTCACAACACGGAAAGCATTCCTCAAAGTAAGTTTTTCTTGGAGTTTACTCCTTAAGAATCGATTTTCATATAAGGCCCGCGGTATGAAAAAAATATGAGGAGTAAAATCTACTGAACGAATGACCTCGTTACGTTTTTGTGTGCCATCTCAAACGTTTCATTTTTTTACCATTTGAATTCATCTTTTTCTAATTTAGTATTAATCTTTTTCTTTCTCGTGCCTAAATGGACAGTCGATCTGCAGGACTAAACTCCAGTTGTGTGTCGGAGCTGACACACACACTTTTTTTTGTAATTTTTCGTTTGCCATACATATACCTTTGAATCCATATACACTTTGAATTGAACTAGAAAACTTGTACGGGTTCATCAGATTCAAATTTCAGAACTGCATTGGTGGAAATGTATGGCTTCTTTCCTATGATCCGTAGTGTAATACTACTCGTATATTTGTATACCTTTTTTATTAAAACGAATTATAGACTTATTTTGTTGAAACCATGTATGTAATCTCAATAATAGATTGTTACACTTTCAAAACACAGTTGCCGTCAACGCATGTCGCATGTTCTTAAGGTTTCCCATATCATGATGATGATCTTATGGTACCTCGAAACATTAGTTAGACTGAAATTTGAAAATAATAGGAAGATGTTGCTTATGATAACTCATATCCATCATTATCTCGTAGTGGAAAATTAAACCGCTAGGCCGCAATGGAACTACGTACGGTGTAAGCCCTATTTTTACGAAAGAGAGGACAGCTTTGCTCAGTTAGAATGAGACTAAGCTTCATTTCTTTCTAGTGCAAAAGAGAAGGCTCAACGGAGCAATTTAATTCAGTTACAGTACAACAGCGTGGCAGCTTCTATTTCCATTTAAACAGCGCGGCGGCTCCATTAATTTAGAATTTTGGAGTAGAATTATATTCATGTAGTCAAGAGTAAATGACATTATTTTGAGTGCCGTAATTAACGGGCATTTCGACGCAACCATCGACATTAACTTTAATGCAGGTGGAGCAGGGACATAAAATATGTGCGAAAGATGGCTTGGCTTACATTTGGCATTTTTAATTATGCATAATTAGATACCAATATTACAAAACTTAAGAAAATTTCATTATATTGTAGTTCGCTAATTCGTAGATGCCATTTCAATTTGAAAAAAATAAATGTGCGCGATATAAAATGGTTTTATTTTGAAAATATATGGATAATACGAATTACGTTTGCGACAGACAGAAGATTGAAAAAAAAATGCAAAATGAAAGCGAAATGCAACGTCGGCGATCTCCAAAAGATAGTACTACCTATGTAATTTACGTATATACAAGTATTCCTCCTTCTCCTTTGTATATTGCTATCCGATAGTTAATAAATTACGTAGATGTTTGACAACCACTCTGGTGCAGTAGGTGGTGTAGTGTGTGCGCTTGCGTTGGATATTTGTATTTCTACAAATACATCTTTCCGGTTTATATGTCTGTTCTTGTGGGTCTCTCCACCGAGACTCGAAGAGCGCGTTAAGCTCTCGGTCCCTGTTGTTATCGTATACACCTGATAACAATCCATACTCATAATTAATCTATATCTATATCTATATATAATTATAAAAATCAATGTCACTTTTCGTTGTAATTTTATAACTCAAGAACGGGCTCACATATCCAAACCAAATGTTTAGACTTTATTCAGACTATTTAGTAGATGGTTTATGTGAAGTTTGCACAAAATCGGTCGAGCGGTTCTTCATTTATCACATTTTTTGTAACAAAGAAGGATCATTTTGTTAATGGGGATTTTGCTGTCAAATTGAAACTTTTTCAGTGTTGACAGTACAAGCAAGTTGTTATGTTATTCATTTCTGTCATTTCATTTTGGACGTGCTTCGATTAAAACAAATTAAGACAAAAAAACCTAGGGATATCATCACAAAAATAATTAACGGCCAACGAAGTGGGCACAGAATGGCTAGTATAATATTATATAATATAGTTATAGTAAAAGATGCCAATTTTCAATTCTATAGTATTTTTGTTACAAAATTACCATGGAATTTTTTTAATACAATTAATGTTATACATTATCCAATAGACAATCCTGATAAGTTTATCAGTGTTAACGAAGGGGAACATGGGTATTACATAATTAAACACAAATAAAAGTATCAATCGATCTGACAAACAGCAAGCTTTCAACTCTCAGTTACTCTATCTATAAACTTAATTCACACAGTATTGCACGCGGTGCACGCCTAGATAACTTTAAATATTTTTAACGAGATCTTAATATCACAATTATCTTGTACGTACTGCACCTGACCCTAAAAGAAAAACCAGAATCAGTAAAAATTCGAAGAATCGGCTCCACTTGCGCTTCGATCTAACGCACGACAATTCAACATGACTACACAAACGCGATTCTCATGGCATCGTGAGATAAATTGGTGGTCTTAGTGGACGCGAGAACACTATCCCATTTCTGATGTTAGAAACCAGAAGTGAGATTTATTAAAATAAAACACAAATCACGAAAATTACAATTATTACTTTTATAATATCTCAAACTATCACAATTTACTTAATTAACATTTACATCTAATTTTACATTAACAAAATAATTCATTGACAAAGCAAAATAAACCACCAATTTATATCTAATTCGATATCACACCATTATGCTAAACCAAATTCGAATTTTTTTTTCTTTTTGTTACAATTTATCCCTAATAGGGAAAGGCAAGAGACATTAAGTCCATACAGCCAGGTCTGATTTTATAAATTTCAACTTCTTTCTTCTTTCACTTTATTGAGCAGCAAATCACATGGTTTCTGCCCTAAAATGATCCAAAAATATATTGATTCACGACGAATCACGAATCCAAAATGTCGGCGCCCTCTAGGGCAGACGGCGCGAAACTAAAACCAAATTCGAAAAGTCAGACGTCACATCAATTTTAATTTTTATAAGAATTATCAAAAGAGGTTTTATTATAAAAAGTCCATATATGCTAACAATATATATACAAGACTTGCTCGTTTAATAGTATGATGTATAGAAACTAGCAATAGCTCAAACCGATTATGTAGGTACCTATTGTGTTTTAACTTCAGCTGGCTACGTTCATATTAAATATCTAATGACGACGTACACTTTTAACGCACTTTTAAATTTAATGTAGTGAAATTTAATTAACAATATTTCAAAGATTTTACTCGTTTTGATCGTTAAAACCGCTTTATAAGTGCGAAAGTAGATGTTTAAAAGGTATGCCTTTAATAAATATGTTAATTTCCGGTACCTATCGTATTAATGACGTCTTACCACGATGTTGTTAAAGCAATTTTAATGAAAGGAAAGTACTTTGATATTTCCGATGTTTATAAATGCATTTTCATTAACCGAAAATGTTTTATAAATAATTTTCGATATGTATACAATTTTAGATTACATATTACATGTAAATTGAACCCTTAAATAGCTTTTCTTTTATGATTTTCATATTTATCGCACCCAAATAGTAATAATAATAAACAGCTTTATTGCACACAATAAAATGGATCACTTATATATATATATATATATATATATATATATATATATATATATATATATATATATATAATTATATATATATATATATATATATATATAATTATATATATATATAATGATATAAAAGAGATTTCCACCCATATATTGACTCATCACGATATCTCTGGAACCATAAGGCGTAGAGACTTGAAATTTAGTAGGAATAGGTATTCCTTTCGTCGAGTAGAGGTCAGCTAAGAACGAATTTTATAAAATTCCGAAAAAGTGGGGGTTGAGGGTGTTAATAACATAGGTATATGGCAAAAAAGACGTTTGCGGGGTCAGCTAGTATTAATATAAAGCTTAAAAATAAGTTACATAGCGTGCAATGGGCGGTCTTATCACTAGATAGTGATCTCTTCCAGACTACCTACCAGAAAGGAGCTTGCATTTAACGGGCTTGTGCAACATATAAATATACTAGCAGCTCGCCCCGGCTTCGCTCGGGTAAAAGAATTATAAATTTAACACAAACCCCCATTTATTAAATTTTAAAATATTAAAAAGCTTTTTTTAGCTAAGCTGTTATAGATAGATATAGGTACCTACACTTTCGCGAACTTTTTTGTAGATCTTTTTTAGTCCTATAATTTAATCGTTCATCATTTTGTCTTATCTTTAACCATTTAAGTAGCGCACGCGAAGGAAAGAAATATTTGAGACGATTTTTTACACCTTGGTGAACATAGCCCGTTTTTTTTTTTTGCAAATGTCTAACTTTTTAAAAAATAAATTATAGCTTATGTTACTTCCTAATAATGTAGCTTTCTATTAGAGAAAAAATTATTAAAATCGGTCCATTACTTTTGGAGCCTATTCAATACAAACAAATAAAAAAACAAAAATGTCTCCTCTTTATAATATTAGTGTAGATGTAGACAAATGTAATTTAAGACTTTATTGAAATTGGAATTTTAAATTTCGTGCCATTACTACACATGCTGCAATTGCTCGCAGCGCCTTCCGAAATGCAACCCAAATAATCGTTGTTTTGAATGAAGTTCAAATATTCGACAACAGATGGCGCCACCACACTTTGAAAGGTTGGAAAAGCCCTTATATCTTTAAAAACACGCCATTTAGGTTAAAACGGGAACTTTCTTGTTCGAGGGGGGATAAAGGGCTATCACACTATAGTCCCGTTATCGTGCCGGGACTCCTTTTTAAGTTTTATCGGCACGCACATTTTATTAAGTTAGTTTTATTTTATACTAGCTGACCCGGCGAACTTCGTACCGCCTAACAGTCGATTCCTTAGTTTTTTATTTTTTTAATACTTATCCTTGCCGTAACCCCTCCACTAACACTTAAACTTTATGATATGGAATTAAAGTTCAAATTGACTTTTAAGTATTATTACGAATCTTTTGTATGGGAATATAGGAAATTGTTGTTCTTAGAATTTTTCAGGGAATTTTTTAAATGTTTCTCTCCGTAAGAACCATTCCCATACTGCAAGGAATATTATAAAAAAATAATTTGCGAAGTCGGTTCAGCCGCTCTCGAGATTTGCGCTTATCAACACATTTAGCGATTAATTTTTATATATATAGAGATAGAGACTAGCTGACCCGGCGAACTTCGTACCGCCTAACAGTCGATTCTTTAATTTATTATTAATTATTTTTTAATACTTATCCTTTCCGGAACCCTTCCACTAACAGTTAAACTTTATGGTATGGTATTAAAGTTCAAATTGACTTTTAAATATTATTGCGCGAATCTTTTGTATGGGAATATAGTAAATTGTTGTTTTTAGACTTTTTCAGGGAATTTTTTAAAATTTTCTCTTCGTAACAACCGCGAAATCGGTTTAGCTGCTCTCAAGATTTGCGCTTAGCAACACATTCAGCGATTCATTTTTATATATACCTATAGAGAAGAGATATATAGAGATATATAATAATAATAACTAGCTGCCCGGACAGACTTAATAGTAAAAATTAAATAAATGTAACCTTTTCCGAGTGGTCACTTTATTTTTTAATTTTTTTATCAATTTTTCTTTTAGTATTAAAACCTTCCGTGGGCCTTAAGGAACATACAAAAAATTAAATTAGCTGAATTGGTAGAGCCATTCTCGAGTTACGCGCTTAGTAATATTCATTTTTATTTATATAGATATAATATAAATCATATCAAAATTGTATCGTGGCAGTGCACTTCACCAGCGCTCTTTAGTATGAGCCACTTTTGCATGTAACCCTTAATAATATTTATTTGTCACACTTCAAGCATAAAGCAAGCTTACTCTCGTATACCCATCTGTCGACTTCCGAGACTCAAATGTAAAATCACCATTACCAACTGGCTCAAATCTTTTACCTATAATGATACTGAAAACCTCCTTCTTCATTAATCACCTGACTCACCTTTATAGATAGTATTAGTTCTATAATTTTGTTTTGTAAGTATGTATTTTTTTCCTCCATTTTCTTATTACTATCATCTACGAGACCTGTCTCCATTTGACTCAGTTCTGTACTTCTTATCCTGTATTCTTAACTTTGGAGGGGGACCTG
Organism: Melitaea athalia; assembly: GCA_905220545.2. NCBI lineage: Eukaryota > Metazoa > Arthropoda > Insecta > Lepidoptera > Nymphalidae > Melitaea > Melitaea athalia. The sequence goes on along the minus strand of HG992176.1, from coordinate 7,644,701 downwards.
GTGACTTATAGGACAGGTATTTTATACCTTTTTGGGGCATCAGTCCTTCACTAATAGAGTTGTTTTGTTGAAGCTATGCGCGTACAGCCGTACATACATTTCGGTGCTTCTTGTTATTTATAAAGAGTTTCAATTATTTTTTTTTCTTTAGGATCGGTGCTGACGCAAATAATGAAAATAAAAACCCAGAGGATGAAGTGAACGAGTACTTGATGAAAGCAATTGATGCGCGTTCAATCGACCGTCTCCGCGCAGAACACTGCAAGCCGTTCACGCTTATCTTCCGAGACAAGAAACTGGAACGTAAGGTATTATCCCTTTTTCTGTTTGTATTTATTGAAATGTTAGCAACAATTAAATACTGAAAGCTAGGCTTCATAGAAAAAGGAAATGGAAGATCTGTTCCTTTTTTTCTTAAAGTCGCAAAACGCTACTGCTGATTTTTCAAGTATATTGTTTTAATGTTGTATGTGTTTATTAATAAAAATAATAAATTAACAAGTCTTGTATACAAAGTGAATTCGAGGAGAGGTCTTAAATAAAAATTAAGTTTAGCTGTAAACATATTTTGTGCCTAAATTACTCCCTACTTCCATTTCACCTATTTTTGTTTATAACTTAGAAATTATATAAAACTTAAGAAATGGTAAATAGAACATGTAGTTTAATTTAATGAATCTCGCATGTATTTAACCTATATACTGAAAACATGTGGCATATATAATTAAATTTCATAAAATATGGAATAATTTATGGAGATGTGCGACCATAAAAAACATGACATGAAAATTTGATTTCACGTTCTCGCTTCTGCCTGTTATATTCCACTGCTGGACTAAGGCTTCTTTTACAATGTAGGAGAAGGATCAGAGCTTAATGCACCATGCTGCTCCAATGCGAGTTGGCGTATATATTCCTTACTATGGGTAACGATCACTATATAACGGTGTAGATGATAACAAACGATACCGACGGCTTAACGTGCTCTCCGAGGCACAGTGGGGAGACCCACAAGGACTGCACAAACAACCAGACCACAGCAAACATCTGTATGGCCAATGTATATCTGTATTTGTCATGTGCGGGGATCGATCCCGCAACCGCCGGCGCAACAGCTACAAACCACCGAGACCGTTGTGTCACCGTTGCGCCAACACGTCGTCAATTTCACGTTCTAGTAAAATAAAATAATTTGCTAATATAACCTCGTAACAAACATATTAAAATAATTCTTAGTGTAAAAATAAAATCTAAAAAGACTTTGTAACTAATTTGAAAGAAGCCTTTACACAAACAAAATACATTTGTCAGAAAACTTCACAATAATGTTTTTAATAATGTAAACACGTCTTCACTTAATTTTATAAAGTTTAGTTTGTTTGTTTTTGTGAACGTGCTAATTTCAGGAAGTATTTTTGCGAAAGGCTATTTATAGGATATGTATGATTTTAGTACGTTTTTTCCTTAAATTAACGCGGGCTAAACCGCGGGGTACAGCTAGTGTAATAATATAAGTTTAATAATAATTCCAGCTTTACAAATGTGAATAAATAAAATTGTTTCAACCACACATATGTAGCAAAATACGTTTAGGTCTTACAAATGGCACAAGCTTTTGGCTCGTTGCCAGTCTGGGAGCTAAATTAATACTATTATCACTTAGGTACTTATACGTATTTATTATTAGGAGTACTTACTTTAAAAATTGCTGCAGTGGTTTGTATTTTTTTATATGACTATAATTTTTGTTATCTTAAATTTTCACACTTTGTAGGTTCGTAGTAGGTATTTGAAAAATAATCAATTTGTTTTGATGTCAGGATGGAAATGAAAAATGTTGTTATGTTCGTTATAAGAAATATACTTATAAAGAACGTAAAAAAATGTATTAAAATACACCATTAACTCAGCCATAACGTTAGAAGCGACAATAAAAAATCGTATCGCCATGTCATACTAACCAAACCTATGAACAGAATCACGAACTGAGATTTTGTACAATTTGAAATAACCCAATTAGAACTCCCTTCAAACGAACTTCCACACGAATAAGTCATGAATTTACGGATGATGTGTATTGAACATAGTGTTCTGACGTGAAAGCACGCAGACCGATAATTGCACCTCAAAACACACAACCGATATCTGCAACCTCCCATCATGCACCGCTTTCATTTATCTACATATATACAGAATTACTGATTAAAAATAATAATCAAGAAGTTTATTCGTAGATAGATTATACATAGATAGATAGATACTAAACGGAAACAAACAACACACGAATACGATTTTCGTCTTACCTACATATACATTATACATAGGTATATATGTGAAGTAACACTCCGAACGCACCTATAAATATTTGACAACCAAGTGACAATTGCCTGCAAGCAGTGCTGGGTCCTCCGAGGTTCGGGAGGAGTCTACTCATCCTGACCCTATCCTCTCCGGTCTGCAAGGTAGCCCCCGGTGGGGGTCCCTTGCGTCCGGTCCCGCGGAAGAGAAGGGCTTCGGTCTTGTCAATTCTGAAACAAAGCCCTAAACTCTTTATGCGGCTGATCACGAGGTCGAGTCGGACCTTGGCCAGCCGCGCCGCCTCCTTGAAGTCACGTCCCCGGAAGTAAACGAGGGTGTCATCCGCGTAGCAGATGACACCCATCCCGGGGAAGAAACGGCCTCGCAGGACCCAGTCGTACCCGATGTCCCACAGAATCGGTCACAGAACCGATCCCTTCGTAGCCGACTTGGCACCTATTCCACGGACCCCGGCCGGTTCTCGTGGCCTAGCCTCCGATCGGAGAGGTACGCCTCCAACAGCCTCCTTAGATACGGGGGCACTCCAAACTATTTCAGTGCCTCCCGTATCGACTGTATGCGGGAGACTGTTGAAGGCGTTCCCGATGTCCAGGGACACCGCGATAACCATTTCTTTCCTGTGTTCCGCCTCACCTGTCACCGCCCGCAGGCGTTTGAAGGCATCGATGGTCGACCGGCGCGCGCGGAACCCGAATCAGGACTGCGAGAGTCCGGGTCCCGAGTCCTCCTCCAGGTGCTGAACGAGCCGGGAGACCACCACTCTCTCTAAGGCCTTCCAGATTCGCTCAGAGCACCACCGGTCGCACCGCCGAAGCCGAGTCCGGGGTCCGCCCTGCCTGGGCAGAGACGACCCTCCTTCCAGGCCCCCAGGAACTGGCCAGACCGCAAGCAGCGGTCAAACAGCTCCTGGAGACTGTCGCCGAGGTGCCCGAGAGCGATCGCGAGTACCCACCCCAGCACGCCGTCCAGAGCCGGTGCCCTCTTCTTACTCTGAAGGCGGGACAGAGCCGCCTCCATTTTAGTCTCTGTAAGTGAGGCCGCACACCACAGCTACATTTGTATTACTATAATTGTAGCGGCATATTTGAAACGCGACACATTTATCGCCCCCCTATATTTGTATGTAAACCCGCACATCAAGGACACATATGTAGTAGGTGCGGTTTGTGGCAAGATGTCTGCCACGCCACACGAATTCAAGATCGAACACGTTCGTTTTATGTGGCGCGAACATAAAATAAAAACGCGCGAAAATGAAAGAATGTTAAATTTTATGTTGAATTTATTGCAGAGATTGAAAAAAATCCCGTTTAAATAAATTTATTGAACTGATTAATTGAACAATTTATAATTTATTAAACAATTTGATTTGATTGAACTAAATTTAATAATAATTGGTATGTGTTTTCATATTCATTCTATGAACTTTTCTTCTTCGGATCGTAATTCTTGCGCAATTTTGAAATGTCCGTAAACTACAATTTTGATTAAAAGGGTGAACCCAATAACGTCTTTTTTTTCTCATTAATCGCCTCATCAAAAAATCGTCATCGTAACGATGATGTCGACATTTTGACTTCTGTTGTTAGTGCCACGCTACAAGTGTGCTTACGATGTGCGCACACACGACACATTAATTGTCGCCGCTTAAATTGTATCGCAGTAATTGTGGCGCCGTAAATGTATGTTGAGCATAGCGTGTGGCGGCGGTGTGCGGCCTCACTAACGGGTGGCGGAACACTCTCCTTCTCGTCCGGCATCTGCCGAGCCATCCTGGGGGGCATGAAGCCCTCGGGTTCGTCAGGGAAGAGTTTCCAAACGATCTTCCCCAGTTGATCCGGCTGGAGCGTTTCGCTGATGGGGGCCGACTGAGCGCGGAGCCTGTTCCGCGCCCAAATATACGGTCGGCCCCAAGGTACTCCAGACCCCCAACTAACTCCAGCCAGGCCTCCTCCTTGGGAGATATTACAATATCTGTATCGAACTGTAACAGTAAACTGCAACAGTAATTTAATAATAACTCTTTAACACTATTGTAGTAAGCCTATTTCAAGGTTCATTTAAATTATATAATATTTGTCGTTGTTCTCAATCAAAAATTGAGCATTGTGGTAAAAGTAAATATGCTTAAAATTACATCATAGAAATACAACTGAAATTTGTTTGTTCAGAGAAAAGGGATACACGTGACTCAAATACGTTTTTCTCTTTAGCACAGATTGCTTAAAAATTATTATTCTTAAAAACTATGCGAGCTCATGAAAAATGTGACAAGAAAAATTGGATTTAGGTTTGGTTAAAAGTTGGAGCGTAAATTAGCTTTTTCAGTTTTTACTCAACAAGGAGGTTTTAAGTGTCAAATCCAGTGTAATCTTTTTTTGAGGCTTTTAGGTTAATTGGAATGTTTTTAAGTACTAAATGTGAACTAATCTTGATGAAACTTTCACGATGAAATTTTATATTGTGTATTCTTTAGCAATTGCAAGAAAACAACGGTGTGTAAAATTCCCAATACTTGCGATGTTATCCCGTTGAAGAGAAATATAGGGAAAGAAGTCTTTTTGCGGTTCTATTAACACATAATATATAAAATTCAAAATTACTTTCGAGCCGAGAATACTTTATACTTGAAAACTCAGCAGTGGTGTCTCATATTTTAGTTCAATGGAATGCATGAATTCTACATACCTACTCGATTCAAATTTATTAGTCAAAGACACTAATAGTGTCTATAAATATTATTTTGATTGATCCAGAGAAATTAGCAATAACTAAATCTGTAAAATGTTTTTAAAATATGTATATGCGTGTGTAAGAATTTGTTTATACATAATTATATGTGTAGATATGTATTACTCATATAATCGTTTTATGTTATTAAAGTAGTTTTTTAATTTATATTTTAGTACATTGCTGAGAGGGATAGAATGCTAAATGTCTATTTCATCTGCTCCGTGATTATATTCTTCGCTGTGACTATTATTCAACTATTGGTCTTTGAAAAGTGAGTAATTCATTAATTAAATTAGGTACCTAAAGTAGCATGAAGCAACCCCTCAGAAAGACAAAACGGAGAAAAAAGAATAAAAGATGGAGGTGATAGACCTTAATTACCCATAAAACGACATGAGTCTAATTCGCTATATCATGTCGATTTACTTTAACCATTAAAAATCCACATAATCTCAACGTAAATTCCTAGCACTTTGAATAATGAAAAAATAATAGCTTACAATAATTTCGATTTTTATACATTTTATCAACGAGTTTCATCTATAAATGTTAATTTACCGCTTGTTTAACATAACAATTATAATAATAATTATACAGTGAATTAGTTAATTATTTTCTGTTTATTTGTATAGCAACGCGGCTGTCATGTTCACGATATTTATCTGCGGAGCTGTCATCTGCAGCATTACGTATATGGTCCTCAGCATTAATTATGAGGTACATAACACCACTTATATACATATACTCGTATGATTTACTTTTAGAAATTACCAACTACTTGACTGAAAATAAATAATATCAAAGCTGTAATTTAAAAAATCACTCTAAAACAATTAAATTAAGGATTAAAGATCAATTTTTAAATAATTAAAATAATTATGAATTATACAATTTTATACGCCTGTAGTGATTTTTATGTGTTTATGTACCTATATAAATGTTTTTTTTTTACCTTTTTTAATATAGCTCGCAGGACCTTGGGTAAAACGATTCACAGCCACCGTGCACAACAACCGTACGTTCGCTCAACTCGTGTCATTCGTCTCAGTGGGAGCTGTCATCATTCAAATTAAGATTGTTATGGTAACGTATCTCTCATACAAATATTATAATTGCAAATTCTTGTTAGGATGGATGGATAGATGCTTGTTGCTCTTTCGCGAAAACGATACTGAACTTTTTTTTTTTAATGTAACAAGGTTAGCAAACAAGCGTACGGCTCACCTGATGATAAGACCGTAGCCTATAGACGCGTGCAACACCAGAAGCATCGCAAGCGCGTTGCCGACCCTATCCCCAATCCCCCCAGGAGCTCTGGTCACCTTACTCACCAACAGGACCACAACACTGCTTAAGAGCGTGCATGAGGCGAGGAAAAAATCAGATTTCACCCGCGCGCCCGATGAAACAAAATATACACAAAGCCTCGTGTCAGAGTGCGATAGACGATATAGTTTTGAGCGCATTACGAATGTAAAAAACGACAAATATGTTGTTTTGTATATAATTCCGAAACTAAAAGTAATTACATTAAATGCCTTGGCATAGCCTTTACTCATATTTAAATGTAATTAATTATCAAATTTTTGTCTTAATGGTCATAACCATATCGAGTATAAATAGAAAAAATATAAAAATTAGAGGTTACTTCGTGATTATATTTTATCGAGGAAATTTCCTTATTTTATGTTTTTGATATGGGTCAACCCTTGCAAATATCACGTAGTTTGTCATATATTTTTATTTTAAGATTTGGTCTGGAACTTTTCGTGTCAAAACAAATAGAAGATGGTAATTTTGCATTATTCGCACTCTTAAAAACAGTATTATTTAGCTGTGGTCTTCTGTAAGGTGGAGGTACTACCCCAGTCGGGCTGCTCCATATTTTGAGCAGGAAATTTCCTGCTGTGCCCTACCTCAGTCAAGCAACTGATTTTAATGAAGCTTAGTACGTAGATAGAAGGTGATCCAGAATAACACACACGCTACTTTTTGTTCCGACATTCCCAGGGAGTGGAATATTAGTCTGCATATCATATTATCATATTCTTGACGTCTAAATTCAGCCTACCTAATTTAATACGCCTACCTGCACGCAGCACGGCTTAATTCACGCTGATATTTTAATATTTATTTAGTAGATGAACTTTCGACGTGTAATAGTTTGCCTTTAAACGGATTTTGAGAAAAATTTTAAAACAACAAACGAAAATGCTTTTTTAACTTTCGTTTACTATTGTCAGCTCTCGGGACAAACAAAAATGTTTTTCAACCTCTTCTTTCTCAACTAACCAATAATGTTTTTAACCACATTTCTTAATTTACAAATACAAACATCCGCCGTTCACGCAACACGTTTTATCTAGTAGTTGACTCTAGATCGCGTTTATATTGTAAAGTTGACGTTTCAGTTTAACTTACTTTAAAAACGTCCATTAAACAAGCATCTGTATAACGTTTACAGTTTTTTGGTTCAAATTTTCATCCATTAGCACATCAGCCAGTTACTGAGATCAACTTGTCTATTAATGCGTAAAAAAATCTTTAAAAGGAATAGTGATAGTGTCAAAGTTGAAACAAATTACTTTTAAAGACTAAAATTACAATACTTACGAGTATATGTCATTGTCATATTCAGACAGATATATTTCATTATTGTAGACGAAATGTAGATTGAATGACAGTCATCTAATTATACTGACCTTTCTAGGATATGACGCACGATTATATACAACCTGATGAAAAATAGATAAGGTACATTCTATACCTAAATATGTATGTAGACACTGGTCACTAAGTTTGCATATATTTGAGTAATTATTGCTTATACAAAACTCGATTATGCAAACTTTGATCGTATACAAATTTGCACAAGTTTACTAAAACGTATTTAACAAAAACTCACAGAAAATTAATGATAAAGAGCTGTTTTATAAATAGTTTAACAGATTTCAACATCTTAATACTTGCACACTGACGGTTGAATCAAACATAATAATATTAAGTTAATCATTTATTATTTATTTATTAGGACGACTTACAAGACATACACTAATATAGATTTTACAAAAATGCTAACAGTTATTTGCTGAGGTTATTTCATTTAAAAGTTACCATGGCATAATTGATATGGCATCTCTTATACACCGAAACACAGTCTTACTACAAGAGCAAAATCTTTTTTAATCCACAAACATAAGTGAAAGTAGTAAATTATACTTGTCTCTCAGTATGTACAATCTGCCGCAGCAAATCTATGTCTAGAATGATTAAAAAATCTTTTCGGAGTCTGCCTTGAGCTAGAGCTGTTAAACCTACACGAGATACGACTTGATGGCTTCAATAATAATTGATTACAGACATAATTCAGCAGTAAGAGCTCTTCAATAAGGTACTGACAAATTTCTCGAAAAACTGAATTAGCTCGTGTGCCTCACCTCAAAAATTACTACATATTGAATAACGGAATAAAAATAATCGCTAAAAGACAGTGAATAAGTCGCTTTTGTCACACATATTCGGGGGTTCCACTATAATTTACTCAACAGCTTGCAATTGTTATTTTTAACTATTTGTGGCCCATAGTAATCTCACGTAGGCTGCCATTCGTTAGTTCGTTATCCTCGGTACAGTGTCGGTTTAAACTGTGTATGAGCTCATATTGAATTCACGATTGTCTTCGTTGGCACACTGGGTACTATTACAATATTCTTTAAATATAAATTTATTGTGTTTAATTTAAAGGTATAATGAATGAAAAAAACGAGTGTGCTTTAGATTTAGACCACACGACTGAAGTAAAATTTATTCAACGATAGGCCTGCACAGTGTCTTAGATATACGAAACGTATCTGGCTATGAACGAAAGAACGAAAGAAAATGTGTGATCGCACCTCTCTCTTGCCCCATTCGCCTCGTCCGATCACACTTTTCGTAACGCTCTCGTCAAGCATTCACCAGCTTACTCCCCAAGTCAAGCGTGCGTACGATGACATAGAGAGATAGAGTAAAAATTAATCTATACATTAATAGATACGTGAAGCAAAAACTTTGTACCCCTTTTTACGAAAATTGCGTGGACGGAGGAGCATGAAACACACACAGTTTATATAGAGAAGGAGGGTACAATGCTATTTTTATTTAAATTATGCATAAAAAATGCATTAAATCAATAAAAAAAACATTACACACACTAGGTAGCATGCATTTGACACACACGCATATACTAGATCGTTCAATAAGTCCCGAGACTAACCTGGAAATGGCGCATATATTAAAAATTATTTTGATTTTTAAAAAGTACTGGCTATCAATACAAGAATATGTGTCAAATTTTTAAAAATGGAACAATAAAATTATTGATTTTGAAACATTTAAGTGACGCTACGGTTGTAATTTCGATACAATGGAAAAAAAACGAGTTTCGCGTGTTGATAAAACATTGTTTTTTAATGGGAAAAAATACCGTTAAAGCACAGCAATGGCTTATAAAATGTTATGCAGGATCAGCTCCCTCTAAAGCAACCATTTGTCGGTGATATGCCGACTTCAAACGCGGTCGCATGGACACCAATGATGGGGAACGCTCAGGTCGTCCAAATGAAGCAGTGACTCAACAAAATATTAACCAAGTCCTCAAAATCGTATTGGAAGATCTGAAGGTAAAAGTGCGAGAGATAGCCGAGATAGTGAAGATTTCAGCTGGTAGTGTTTTCACTATTTTACATAAAAATTTGGCCATGAAAAAGCTTTTTTCTAAGTGGGTGCCGCGTTTGCTTACAACTGATCAAAAGGAACAACGTATCAATGATTCAGAGCGATGTTTGGCGCTGATGAATCATAATAAAAAGGATTTTTTACATTGGTATGTAACAATTGATGAAACCTGGATATACCATTTCACTCCGGAATCCAATCGGCAGGCAGCGGAGTGGAGAGCGGCTGGTGAAAGCCGCCCGAAGCGTCCAAAGACTCAGAAATCGGCCGGTAAGGCGTCTATATTTTGGGATGCGCATGGGATACTTTTCATCGACTACCTTGAAAAGGGACAAAATATAAATAGTGTTTATTACATGTGCTTATTGGAGCGATTGAAGTACGAAATTGCGGATAAACGGCCTCACATGAACAAAAAGAAAGTGGTGTTTCACCAGGACAACGCGCCTTGTCACAAGTCCGTGAGAACGATGGCCAAAATTAACGAATTGGGCTTCGAATTGCTTCCTCATCCCCCTTATTCACCAGACTTGGCCCCCGGCGATTACTGGCTGTTTGCAGACCTCAAAAAAATGCTTCAGGGTAAGAAATTTGACTCGAATATTGAAGTTATCGCAGCAACGGAGGCTTATTTTAAAGTCAAAGACAAATCGTTCTACACACACGGGATAGAAAAGTTAGAAAAGCGTTGGAGGGACTGTATCGCTCTTGGAGGAGACTATGTTGATGAATAAAAATTAATTTTATAAAAAAGACCTTTTTTTAGTACTTAGTCTCGGGACTTATTGAACCACGTGTTATACTCTTCTGTTTATTATTATAGAAGTAGGTAAAGTCTTCGACAACAGAACCTTAATAATGTTCAAACATATAATTTAAAATAATTGTGGTCGAATTTCGACCACTGGGCGACCACTATCTATATTAAAATGTCATAATTATACTAGATTCGATCCGATATAACATAAATCTCTAAAAATTATATATCAAATATTTGCTGTTCAAATTGAATACCCAGATAATATTGGATACAATGTACCTACTGTACATTCTAGCTCAAATCTTTTGTTAGTTCGTTGTCAATTAATGTTCTCTATGTCTCCACAAGTACTAAGTATAACGTTACGGCTTCCCCGAGACGGTGTTATTTGAATCAGTCTTTGTACTATATAATATCATTGTTGGTTTCCGTACCCTTAAGATATTGTGTTACCCAATGAAAGTTGTCCTATCTTGTAAACTGTCAAACACAAGAAGTTTAAAAATTCCTAACTTATTTCGAAAATTTTAAATTTTTTACGCAATTTTCATAATTATTATTTAATAAAAACCTTTATCAAAGTATCAGAAAACATAAAAAAGTGGGTTAGCCGTGTTCAATTTGAGTGCTTAGCAACAATTTTTTTTATTTATGTAAATATGTATTATATTGTATATTTGTATCAGACCAATTTATATAAAACTCAGACTTGCAATTTTGACGATTTTATACCTACATAATTATATACTTATATAAAAAACGTAGATATTTAGTATTTGTATAAACAAGCTTACATTTAAGTTATTATAAAATAAATTATAAAAATTATAAATATTATAATAATAATTACGTAACATTTCACAGGGTATTTACTTGATCTTGCCTCAAGCCTCGCAATTATCAACGGACAAAACTGCGTATTGCCCACCTATTATCAGTGAGGTAATTACCCTAATTAATAAATGGATATTTAAATTTAGAATTTAATTTGAATTTACTTGTTGAGATTATAATGGTAATAAATAAAATCATTACGTTGTCATCGAATGTACTTTAATGCTATAGAATTAAAGCAATTAATTACGAAAACACTTAATGTTTATTAAAAAAATTTAAACTAAAATATTCAAATTCGTAATCATTATTTATTTTTTTGCAACTATTTTAAAAGTCTAAAATATTCGAAGAAGTTATTAGGTATTATTTGGACACATCTATTTTTATTCCTCGTAATAATTGCTATCAGTAAACTAATAATAACACAGCCTATAAACTTCTTGAATGTACCTACATATTTTTTCCACAGTCAAATTTATTGTACTTATATACTTATATACTTATTCATTTTTTTAGCATTACCTGCAGTTGATACTGTTGGCGATGTTCCTGTGCGCCGCGCACCAAATCTTCATAACGATGATAAAGACAATCATTCTGTTGGTTATTAGCGCAACATATATTACCGTCACTCTTCAAAGATACTTCTATTATCAAGATCATTATAACAAGTTTCAGTAAGTTTATATATCTTTATTATATTAATCCTTAAAACGAAAAGATAACGATACATCTTGGATGGATTTAAGGTCATCAAAAATTATAACTAACCAGCAGATTTTTTTTTCTTTTAGTTAGTTAATATTTATATAATTTAATATTAATATTGTCCTACAAATTGAATGGTACGTTATCCCGATCCTACGCTCACTGGTGCTAACCCTATTACCTACCACAATCGACGAAACGATTCGGCCCTGCGCGCACTAGTGACATTTGTCACCGTGACAAAAAATTCTTTGTCACTGTCACGTCCCCGTCACTTTCGTGACTGCGCGCACTTGCAGTGACAGTTTCTTGCATTCGATAAGATGGATCTCGAAGAGACGGTTGTCTGTGAACTCGTTTTTAGAAATAGAAAAAAATACAATAATAAAAAGTATTGGGTTCACCCGCTTTGGAAAGTTCTACACCATGTTTGCCAACCTACGTACATATGACACGTGACATTTTGTTGCGTCACGGGCATGTTGGCATCCTCCGCGGACAAAAAGTCACCGAATTGTCACGCATCCAAATGCGCGCACCTTCATTAGGGATGATGGACGCAGTGACAGTGACAAAAAGTCACTAGTGTGCGCCTAGCCTCAGACAGCACTAAAGTTGCAATATACGTCAGCTGTATAGCTACAGATATACTGCTATATAGGTAAGCATGTCGGTGACGTGAGCGCACGAGATTTCACCCATCCAAAAAGATTGTTGTACATTGTAAAACAATCGGTGTGAAAGTAGGTGCAAGCATTAATAACTTCACCGATAAATAAATTACATTCCACTATTACTGCTTGAGTTAAATTACTATGAGATGCGAATTAATAGCATATTTTTTTTCAAAATACAGGCACACATGCGAATTGGATTGGAATCAACAATGGACAAATGCTGTGGTGGCTCTAGGTGCACTCGTAGCCCTAATTTTACACTCGCAGCAAACTGAAAGTACATACCGCCTTGACTTCATATGGAAACTGCAAGCTACTGGTACATTATTATTGATTAAAGCTATGGTCTTATTTTCAAAAAATCTTAATTTTGCTCAATCGGGAATTAATTTTTAATTTAGAAGCCAGGCTAAAACGATTAGGATTTTAAAAATTTAACTTATGAATGAAAAAATTAATGAAACTGATTGCAAAGTAATAATAAAACAAAAAATAGATAATTTATAAAAAACATTACAGATGAAAAAGAGGACATGGAGCACCTTGAAGCGTACAACAGAAAGCTACTCGCTAATATACTGCCAGAACACGTCGCCCAACACTTCCTGTGCAGCGATAAGAATATTGATGTAAGACTACATAACCAGTTTCTAGTGACATGTACTTACTAGTTATTACAATTAAAAGAAAAAGATCTACACGACAATAATAAACTGGTATTCTTTGAAACTCAAAAATTGGCTCAATAACGTTGCAAGAAAATATCTAACTTCAAAATTTATTGTAACCTTCAGGAGTTGTACCACGAACAATGCGAGTCAGTGTGCGTGATGTTCGCTTCAATTCCGAACTTTTCCGAATTCTACGTGGAGTTGGAGGGAAACAACGAGGGCGTAGAGTGCCTAAGACTTTTAAACGAAATCATTGCTGACTTCGACGAGATGCTATCTGAGGACCAGTTCAAGTATATCGAAAAGATCAAGAGCACAGGAGCTACCTATATGGCAGCGTCTGGTAAATAAAATTTACTTAAAACGAGTATTATGAATGACTAGCTGTGCGGTTACACACGCGTTAATTAAAAAACAATAGCCTATAAGCCTTCCTCGATAAATGGGCTTTCTAACACTGAAATAATTTTTCAAATCGGACCAGTAGATCCTGAGATAAGCGCGTTCAAACAAACAAACAAACTCTTCAGCTTTATAATATTAGTATAGATTTACATATTCCAGCCAAATAAACAATAATATTTGAAATAATAATACTACAAACGCTGTTTCTTCATTTCTTCAATTTTTATAAATATTTCATTTAAAATATTAATAAAAATTCTATATTCGACTTAGACCAACAAGCTAAAGTTGCCATTTCAATTATTTTCAGGCCTAACAGCAGCTACAAGAGACCTAAGAGGCTATCGCCATGTCACGGCAATGGCTGACTACGCCTTACGCCTCCGCGAACAACTCCAATATGTCAATGAACACTCCTTTAACAGCTTTAGGATTCGAATCGGTAAGACGAAGTAGCAAGGCATCTTAATTTTTTCTTTGTAAATGTTCAATAAAAGTTTACCTGCATTGCGAAATTGTGATTGTTATAAAATATGCGAATGTCATTTTAGCGCTTGGCTATATAAAACAATATGACCCTAATCGTCATTATGTTGAATATGAAGTAAAATTAATAAAAAATGTGTAAGTTAGCAATGAGGGATTCATGTAAATTTATAGGAATCAATATTGGACCGGTTGTTGCCGGTGTGATCGGTGCCCGCAAGCCGCAGTATGATATTTGGGGCAACGCTGTAAATGTTGCATCTCGAATGGACTCTACTGGACTGCTCGACCACATCCAGGTGAATTTCTCTTTAAAGCTTCTTAAAATAAATAATATATGACCTTTCAAAAAGTGTGAAAAAAAAAATATTATAAATATTATACATTACATACAATGTGTATTCCACCTTCATAATTTGTGTAAAATAAAAGGCGCTGCGATTATTGTGGTACCACAATTTTTAGTTTTTAAATGACAACTTTTGTTCGTATTTTTTTCTATATGCAAAGGCGTTTTATGCTCGTGTAATAACAGCTTTTTGCGAATTAATTTCAATTTATATTGATTAATACAATAGCTATTGCGAAAATTTAAGGTCACCCAAGAAGTATATGATATTTTGGCAACTCGAGGCTACCGGCTTCATTGCCGGGGTACAATTGACGTAAAGGGCAAGGGTAATATGGTTACCTACTTCCTAGACGGGATTGGTGAGACACCTCAAGCTGGACTACCTGACATCTATGCTGTAAGTTAATTTTTTTTAATGCCTAAAAATAAGCAAAATAAAAAAAATAATGATATTTATATTATAAAATTAAATCTATACATCTATTTCTATACCACTACACCACTACAGCCTATCACAGTCCACTGTTGGACATAGGCCTGGCCCAAGTTCGCACCCGACATTACGACGCGAACTCATGTGTTTTGCCCATAGTGACCACGCTGGGCAGGCGGGTTGGTGACCGCAGGGCTGGCTTTGTCGCACCGAAGACGCAGCTGCCCGTCTTTGGCCTGTGTATTTCAAAGCCAGCATGGATGGTTATCCCGCCATCCGTCGGCTTTTTAAGTTCCAGGGTGGTAGTGGAACTGTGTTATCCCTTAGTCGCCCCTTACGACACCCACGGGAAGAGAGGGGGTGGCTACATTCTTTAGTGCCGTAACCACACAGCACAGCGCCGTAACCACACAGCACATCTATCTATTTCTATACAAATAAATAAAATTGAAGTGTCTGTTTGTAATATTAAAATAACCGCTTTTTAATAAATGCATATGAATGTACATATACCAAAATGACATTTTTTATTCTATATTCTATTTTTGCCTGTCTGTTTGTTCTGGCTAATCTCTGAAACGGCTGGACTGATACGTCTGTAAAGCTAGAATGGTCAAATGGGCAGAACCACTAAAATTTTTGCTAAAAATTTAGTGCTTTTTAAGCCCTAATTTAGTGCTGCAATATCAAATTTTACGCCCAAGTAGCATGATCATAAATTATAAAACTGCGCTAGCTTTCGCGTAAGCTAGCAATGTACTGCCGGCTATAACGCTCATAGTGTTAAGCAGAACTACGTGTTAGCGTTAATAATTTTAATAATGTGCCGACCCTATATAAATAGGATAAGGGCAGGGAGATGATGACGTAGTTCTGCTTAACACTATGAGTGTTATAACCGGCAGTACATTGATAGCTTACATGAAATCTATCATTTTTATAATTTATGATCATGCTACTTGAGCGTAAAATTTGATATTGCAGCACTAAATTAGGGCTTAAAAAGCACTATTTTTAGCAAAAATTTTAGTGGTTCTGCCCATTTGACCATTCTAGCTTTACAGACGTTGGACTGATTTTCGACTTTCACTGGCAGATAGCGGATATAATAAGGAGTAACTTAGGCTAATTTTATTTTAGGTTTTTTTTTATTTCTACGAATTGAACAATAACTTTTTTGTTAAATTCCACGCGAACGAAGTCGCGGGCTCAACTAGTACTTAATATAATACAAACCAGTTTTGATTTATTTCAGAATCCAACGCCGTCGACCTCGGCGGCTGGCAGTGATGGTAGCGCTAACCGTGATGGTTCTGATGAGAGGCGCCATGAGCCGCGGACACTGGAGACGCTTTCCGAAGGTCATACTGATGAGGATGGTGGTCCGTCCCCTCGAGCATCAATTCCAAAAGGTCGGTACTCTCTACTTCGAGACAAGTCAGTTCATGTTAGTAAATAACGAGAGAGTAATGTAAATAGTTTCACTATGCGGATATAAAAAACTAATTTCAAATTTAATGTTCAAATTTTACTGAAATAAGTATTTAATTTTGGAAGTAAAATTTCTTTACGCACGCTTGACTTGGGGGGTAAGCTGGTGAATTCGTGACGAGACTACGAAAAGTGGGATCGGGCGACGCGAACGAAAGTTGAGAGGGAGTTATACTAGATCGTTCAATAAGTCCCGAGACTAACCTGGAAATGGCGCATATATTAAAAACTCTTTTGATTTTTAAAAAGTACTGGCTATCAATACAAGAATATGTGTCAAATTTTTAAAAATGGAACAATAAAATTATTGATTTTGAAACATTTAAGTGACGCTACGGTTGTAATTTCGATACAATGGAAAAAAACGAGTTTCGCGTGTTGATAAAACATTGTTTTTTAATGGGAAAAAATACCGTTGAAGCAGAGCAATGGCTTATAAAATGTTATGCAGGATCAGCTCCCTCTAAAGCAGCCATTTGTCGGTGGTATGCCGACTTCAAACGCGGTCGCATAGACACCAATGATGGGGAACGCTCAGGTCGTCCAAATGAAGCAGTGACTCAACAAAATATTAACCAAGTCCTCAAAATCGTATTGGAAGATCGGAAGGTAAAAGTGCGAGAGATAGCCGAGATAGTGAAGATTTCAGCTGGTAGTGTTTTCACTATTTTACATAAAAATTTGGCCATGAAAAAGCTTTTTTCTAAGTGGGTGCCGCGTTTGCTTACAACTGATCAAAAGGAACAACGTATCAATGATTCAGAGCGATGTTTGGCGCTGATGAATCATAATAAAAAGGATTTTTATGTCGGTATGTAACAATGGATGAAACCTGGATATACCATTTCACTCCGGAATCCAATCGGTAGGCAGCGGAGTGGAGAGCGGCTGGTGACAGCCGCCCGAAGCGTCCAAAGACTCAGAAATCGGCCGGTAAGGTTATGGCATCTATATTTTGGGATGCGCATGGAATACTTTTCATCGACTACCTTGAAAAGGGGCAAAATATAAATAGTGACTATTACATGTGCTTATTGGAGCGATTGAAGTACGAAATTGCGGATAAACGGCCTCACATGAACTAAAAGAAAGTGGTGTTTTACCAGGACAACGCGCCTTGTCACAAGTCCGTGAGAACGATGGCCAAAATTAACGAATTTGGCTTCGAATTGCTTCCTCATCCCCCGTATTCGCCAGACTTGGCCCCCAGCGATTACTGGCTGTTTGCAGACCTCAAAAAAATGCTTCAGGGTAAGAAATTTGACTCAAATAGTGAAGTTATCGCAGCAACGGAGGCTTATTTTGAAGCCAAAGACAAATCGTTCTACACACATGGGATAGGAAAGTTAAAAAAGCGTTGGAGGGACTGTATCGCTCTTGGAGGAGACTATGTTGATGAATAAAAATTAATTTATAAAAAAGACCTTTTTTTAGTACTTAGTCTCGGGACTTACTGAACCACGATGGAGCTAAAGAAGTTTTACTTCAGTCGTGTGGTCTAAAGCACACTCGTTTTTTTCTCGTTTAACGTTTTGTTTTTGAAGTGAAACTTCTTTAGAATCCTTGTGATTTCAAACGGATGCAACGGGATAACGACAGGGAAGGGCGCGCCGCGCTGCACGCCGCGCTACTTTGTAAATCTATGTAAATAATTTTACATTAGTTTGCCAAAGAAGTTTTACTTCTATCGTGTGTGTCACACCGTTTACAGTTTGGTTATTTAATCGATAACGGGTTTTTTTATTCCCTAGTGCAGTGTTCCGCAAAGGGTGTACCGCGGCACACTGGTGTGCCGTGGTCGTTTATTGGTGTGCCTCGGAAAAATAAACTTTACGTTTATTGATTAAGAATAAATATTGTTTCGATGATTAATAAATAAATGTTGGTTATTGTTACTTAAAAAATGATTTTTTTATTTGTGGTGTACCTCCAAAACATTTTCCAATTCCTAGGTGTACCTTGAACACAAAAAGTTTGCGGAACACTGCCCTAGTGAGCACTAAAAAAATCGATTAATTAGAAAAACTCGCGCGCGTCAGATTATTATGCTATAAAGGCGCTTCATCTAGATGTTCTTGTCGTATTGACCCAAAATCTGATAGTTATGTTGAGGAAATTCCTTAATCAGATGGTCTGAAAAAAGACATATTTCTTTGTACGGTCATACTCACCATGCAAACCGGCAGATTAATATTTTTAACAGCTACCTACTATTAATATCAGACGCTCTCGAGTACCTATTTCTTTGTGACTTATTATTATATGATAAGCTCTTCCTACCGCTGAAACGGTCATACATCATATTAGGAGTCGTCCATTAATCTCGTTATGTTTTTAGCAACTTTTAACCCCCCCCCCCCCCCCCCCTCTCGTTATGTTTTTAGCAACTTTTAACCCCCCCCCCCCCATCCCTTTGTGATATTGTTAATTAGCCTAACTCACTTTTAGCAAAAATGACGTGTATTTTATGTGCGAAATAATGAAATTTTCAGAATATCTTTAAACACAATAAATATACGTGATATCTCAATATGCCACCTCCCCTCCCTCATTGTGATATTTTGTGATGATTTTTCGAACCCCTTCCCTCCCTCTTTCATGCCTCACGTGATTAGTGGACGACCCCTTATAACATTTTTTCTTTTTAGCATCTATTTTTTTTTCCAAGTCCAATAGGTAAATTAAGAGATTATTTATTGTTCCAGGAGTTGTATAATTTTATTACAATTTCTATAAAATCTTATTGAATTTAACACATTCAAAAATTCAGAAATAAAAGTCAGCTATTGTGTTTTTCAGAATGTCAAAATGGTTCGATGAGTCCAAAGATGTTGCACGGAACTTCCATATCTGGCGAAAGTCTCGCGAGCGCAGTTCGTGCACGCGTTTTACGCCGTCTTGAGCGGCCACACTCGTTCGCCGATGCCCCCTCTCTTCCTGCCGCGTTGTCTTTTATCAACACCAAGGCTTGCTCCTTAGACTTTCAAGGTACGACATTCTCCACCCAGAACGAGACAAAGAAGAACAAATTTTCTCTAAATATAAAAACAGAAGAGTCCAGAAGCAGCGAGGATATTGAAACGATCCTGCACCAAGGTGGTCCTCGACGATCTGCCAGCCTCGCTGACTTTCTTTTTAGGAAGAAGCTACCAAAGCCAAATGTAACTTCTCCTAATATTATCGAAAACCCTATGAATGTCACGTAAGCGAAAATAGCAAGGCTTTACATAATTAATGATTTACACAAAACTTACATTAAACAGACCTATGACTTTTACTCTAATGTGACTTAGGAATTATGTTTTTTGTTTTGTCCTTAAATGGTAACAAATGTGTCACATAAAAAGAAATGGAAGATAATCTTTAAACCGGTTTGACGTTACTCTCGGATTCGACTCAACACACAAGGAAAGACTTATAAAACTCATATTAAGACTGAATTCGACAACTGACATTAAAGTTTACAACGCCGTTACAGGGTACGTCCTCGTTTTGGCATTACTTTACGAATTTATGATATTAATGCGGATTGGTTTTAATGTTGGTTGTGATTAAGTTTGCGTACGACGCGGGAATATATTTTAGGATAGAGAAATAAATCCTCATAAGTATGTACTGTCAATTGATATGCACATTGATTTACTCATGATATGTGCTTTTAAGTGAAATATAAGAGTAGGATATGTAAATGAGTAGATAGGATGATTTTCAAAGTGACTAAGAAAATGGATCAAGTTTTTCGCTATTATAAATGGCTATTTCTTGATATAACACACGCGTTTCCAGTTTATTTAAAGCCGTTCTTAAGCAAACCTTAAATTATTAGTTACTTAATAAGCTGAACAATAGAACTATATATATAAATGTAGTTAATTTTCGAGACATTTGCTAATACTTTGTGTCACAATTTAATTGTATTGTCATCAAGTTAATTGTCAAAGACGTGTCATAAAGAAGACTCAAAAAATATTAACTATTTTATCACGAGTTTTCATCAAAACCATTCATCCATTTTCACCACCAGCCATTTTTTGATAAATCACTTTAAAATGGTTCGAAATAAAATTTATATAAAACTTTAATTTGTGACGCGATGAACATCGCCTAGTTTGTTACTTTAAAAATTTCGAAGGATTGGATTTTATTTTAGTGTTCTGCAATTTTCTCACGAATGTCTCTAAAGGCCATCTTGAAACCTTATATTTTGGATGAACAGAGAAGACAGACAATTAATCTGTAGACATAAATATAAATTCTAAACTACATAACATTGAATTAATTATTTTATGTGCTTGTATATAGCTGCTAAGCAAGTACTAACCGTGCTTACGTAAACCCAGTTTTCAAATGAGCTTATTAAATGTCTGTACGTAGAACACAATAAACTATAGTAAAATACCAAAAAAAAAGTAACCAAATATATGTCTATTTAACTTTAGCTAATAAATAAAAATACATAATTATAATAGATTTTTATTACGGTCTAAGTTTGAGACAAATGTCTGGACTATTTCATTTTTATGTAGGTATGTAATCCAAAAAAATCTTTAACGTTATTTTGCGAAATGGCAAGAGATTATGCTCACAAAGGCATAAATTACTTAATTTATATAATATGTATTCGCCGGTTTGTCGGTAATATACTTAAATATGGGTGCTAATTAAACAGCCATCTTTTTAATAGCATTATTTGCCTCTGAGAATCTACTTTGTCTTCTAAATTAATAAGTCAGCCACAATTCACGAGCGTCTAAATGAAACTATTTTAGCCACTAGTTATCTTCTATGTAAGCCATTCTAAATACAACTCAGCATGGTGGTTATTTTTTAGCATCTAAATTTTTAACATGCATTCAAGCAATGAACCTCTAAAATATTAATATCTGGCATCAAATAAAATATTCAATTAACTTCTAATTTTTTAACTCAGTATGTTTAAAATGTAACTTATACCACATTAATTGATCGTCAAAATTTAGCTAAAATTGCCATCAAATAGTAAATTATGGCCACTAATAAATTACCCAGAAACTATTGAAGGGAGACAAAATAAAATACCTACTTTGTTTTTGAAAAATCAATTTGTTTATTGAAATACCATCATTTAACTTAAAGTAATTAATAGGAGCATGTACTTAGTTAGGTAAAGTTACCTAACGTCGTGTTTTCTGTTTAACAAAAAAAGGAATGTACTCGACTTTTATAATGCATCATTCAAAAAGTGCTCGCTAATGTTATTGTTTCATCGTAAGAACAAAATAATATAAAGATCATGACAATTTATTAACAAATGAATCTACTAACCCCGTCCGGCCACTTATTATCTTTTTAACAGCTCACGCCTATAAATTACAGTTATTTTTTTTCGGAATAACGTTCTAAAAATTCTACTGTAATGTCATACTTTATTGACGATTTGATTGATTGAGTGAAGAACCCTGTGCATAACAAACAACCACAGACTATGAAACAGTTCTTGAAATAATAAATCGATAATAAATCGATCATATGATAAAAATAATTTTACGTCATGTGATTATTGTTTCTATAAATTCAATACAAAAAAGGAAATAAAAATGGTATATCTGACCCCAAGATTGATTACTTGCAAGGAATTAAGTCGAAATCTTGAAATTTAATTGCAAACCAAGAATAAAGAGCAATAACTCTGTTAATTCATTTAATTTATTTAATTTATTATTTATAATTATATTTAATTTATAATTAAAAAAAACTAATAAACGCATAAATAAATAATATTTTTGAACTAAATGTATTTAATTAAATCGATTGAAAGTTCTTCTTAAATAAAATCGATCATTATTTCAAATCGAATAAATAACGTGTGTGGCAGTCACTAATGTCAAAATTTCTTGAAGTGTCAAAAAGATAATTAGTGGCCGGACGGGTTATAATGATTTTGGATATCATACAGAGTCTAAAAAAATTATAAGAACATTTTTATTTTACATGCTAAGTTTTAATAAATGGTACCGTCTATGAAGGCTTGAATTATATTTTTTGAGGACCTAGTTTTGAGGCTGTAAAACGTTAAATGGTAATAAGATGTAAAATTCGTGGCTGAATTAGTAAATTATGTTGCAAATAAAAATAAGAAGGACATATAAAAATAATTGTTGATCTTTATTTGATGCTTTTTAGGGTTCCGTACCCAAAGGGTTAAAACGGAACCCTAATACTAAGACATCGCTGTCCGTCCGTCCGTCCGTCCGTCTGTCACCAGGCTGTATCTCAAGAACGGCGAAGAACGGCTAGAGAGTTGAAATTTTCACAAATTATGTATTTCTGTTGCCGCTATAAAAAATAAAATAAATATTTAAGGGGGGCTCCCATACAACAAACGCGATTTATTGCCTATTTTTGCTCGATATCAATAAATGGTTAGAGGTAGGCACTTGAAATATTCACAAAATACTTAATTGTGTATTTACTTTAATAATAAATAACAAAATTAAAATTAAAAATATTTGGGGGGCTCATACAACGAAAATGACTTTTTTGCCGATTTTTGCCCGTTATTAAAATCAATGTACCTACTGGTGTTTACCTAGCCAATGGTACGGAACCCTTCGTGCGCGAGTCCGACTCGCACTTGGCAGATTTTTATAGAATGTTTAGTTGGCGTTGTAAAAAAGACGAATTAGTTTATCAGAGGCTATTTCGTTTACCCATTGCTTAGTGGTAAAATAAGAAGGTAAGGTCACGTGGCCAATAAAAAAATTTGTGGCTTGATTTATTATATCCCCTTAAATATCTGGTATGGTTGACTCGTATGACAAATTAACCTTTATTATTTTAATCGGTTGGACTCGATAGTTAAAACACGAGTTTTGTCTTTTCAACTGATATTATCAATGCCCAAGTTTTTATTAATTTTTTTAAAATACTAGCTGACCCGGCGAACTTCGTACCGCCTAACAGTCGATTGGTATTATAGTTCAAATTGACTTTTAAATATTATTACGAATCTTTTGTATGGGAATATAGAAAAGTGTTGTTTTTAGACTTTTTCAGCCAATTTTTTAAATTTTTCTCTCCGTAAGAACCATCCTCGTACTTCAAAGAATATTATAAAAAAAGAATTAGCAAAATCGGTTCAGCCACTCTCGAGATTTGCGCTTAGCAACAAATTCAGCGATTCATTTTTATATATATAGAGAAGAGATGTATTTATATGTATTAAATTGTATTTTTTAGAGCTCGAGCTCAATAAAAGGATCAATCTCAACAGAATATAGATAAGAAAGGTTTTGAGTATATTTGTTTATTTATAACTTTGTAAATAGTATTTTTCTTAAGATTAAAAATAAGATGTTTATTAAGTAGCGTGATATTATAACCGCTGATTTCTTTCCTTTTTTTAATAAGTTTCATTACACATTTTAACTTTTTTGATATTGTACAGTTTCACGGTACGATTGTGTACAATAGAAACATTTTAAAATCATATAGTTAAAAAATTAATGGTCACCTATTTTCTAAGTACAAGAAAACAAGCAGTCGACAGTCGCATTTAATAAACGTTTGTTAAAAACATTATCGTCTACATCATATAAAAGTATTATTAAATACTATTATTTCAGAGCCAGTATTTGTATTAGAGTATAATGAAAAATTCTTCGATTATTCTATGTAAATCGGTGAAATCCTACAATACCTACCTATACTACGATTACGGGTAACGTTATAAATAAGTATTTTTCAAATCAACAATTACCAAAATGAAGTTGTCATTGATTTAAGTTTTACTACTTATACAATTGTAAATAACTTTTTATATTATAAATATTAGTTTTTACAACTCTGAAAAGAATTATTACATACTTTGCTTTTAAAATATGCTGTAGGTACTAATCCCGAACTGTGTATTTTACAGATATAGCGTTTACAAGTCATGTTGTTATTTATGAGTGGATATACCAAATATCAAAAATAGTTCAGCATTATTTCTTAGTTTTGACTATACAGGTATTACGGACAGCTAACACGTGGTTCAATAAGTCCCGAGACTCAGTACTAAAAAAGGTCTTTTTTATAAAATTAATTTTTATTCATCAACATAGTCTCCTCCAAGAGCGATACAGTCCCTCCAACGCTTTTCTAACTTTCCTATCCCATGTGTGTAGAACGATTTGTCTTTGGCTTCAAAATAAGCCTCCGTTGCTGCGATAACTTCACTATTTGAGTCAAATTTCTTACCCTGAAGCATTTTTTGAGGTCTGCAAACAGCCAGTAATCGCTGGGGGCCAAGTCTGGCGAATAAGGGGGATGAGGAAGCAATTCGAAGCCAAATTCGTTAATTTTGGCCATCGTTCTCACGGACTTGTGACAAGGCGCGTTGTCCTGGTGAAACACCACTTTCTTTTTGTTCATGTGAGGCCGTTTATCCGCAATTTAGTACTTCAATCGCTCCAATAAGCACATGTAATAGTCACTATTTATATTTTGCCCCTTTTCAAGGTAGTCGATGAAAAGTATTCCATGCGCATCCCAAAATATAGACGCCACAACCTTACCGGCCGATTTCTGAGTCTTTGGACGCTTCGGGCGGCTTTCACCAGCCGCTCTCCACTCCGCTGCCTGCCGATTGGATTCCGGAGTGAAATGGTATATCCAGGTTTCATCCATTGTTACATACCGACGTAAAAAATCCTTTTTATTATGATTCATCAGCGCCAAACATCGCTCTGAATCATTGATACGTTGTTCCTTTTGATCAGTTGTAAGCAAACGCGGCACCCACTTAGAAAAAAGCTTTTTCATGGCCAAATTTTTATGTAAAATAGTGAAAACACTACCAGCTGAAATCTTCACTATCTCGGCTATCTCTCGCACTTTTACCTTCCGATCTTCCAATACGATTTTGAGGACTTGGTTAATATTTTGTTGAGTCACTGCTTCATTTGGACGACCTGAGCGTTCCCCATCATTGGTGTCCATGCGACCGCGTTTGAAGTCGGCATACCACCGACAAATGGTTGCTTTAGAGGGAGCTGATCCTGCATAACATTTTATAAGCCATTGCTGTGCTTCAACGGTATTTTTGCCCATTAAAAAACAATGTTTTATCAACACGCGAAACTCTTTTTTTTCCATTGTATCGAAATTACAACCGTAGCGTCACTTAAATGTTTCAAAATCAATAATTATATTGTTCCATTTTTAAAAATTTGACACATAATCTTGTATTGATAGCCAGTACTTTTTAAAAATCAAAAGAGTTTTTAATATATGCGCCATTTCCAGGTTAGTCTCGGGACTTATTGAACGATCTAGTAAGAGAATTTAAAACAACACAAAAGTAGAACAAAATGACTCAATTTTTCAAAATTATATGTAGGTACAGTACATTTGTATATAGTTTGTAACACTAAATTAATTGGTATACGCCTATCGCGTAGATTTTAGTCAGATATTTAAAGACATAGATTTATTTGTGATATCAAAAATTATAATGTATAAAACATTATTGATTTGCTTTACACTATTACCACCATCAAGTAAAACAAACAAATGTATTTAAAACGCTTGGTTCTAAATGTCTGTAATATGTATTATATGTTGCTATCTTAATGCAATTGCGTGTTGTATTCCTTATTGTCAACGCATAATATTTATTACCTACATGTTAATAATAAACATTTAATCGGCTTAACTTTTTAGCTAAATGTTCGTATAGTACCTATACAAATGTGCTCATTAAATTACTTATTTAATTAAATTAATTATTTCAATTAATTTTTAGCACTTCTAGTGTTATTGCCAATATTCGAATAAAATTTATGTGATTGAAAGTATTTCTATATAAATCGAATAAGTAATATAAATAACAGTTTAACTGTCTTAGGTACGGGTAAGAACATCCTTCCTATCAGACCAAGAACTCTTAAAATTCTGAAATCATAAAATATATAATTATTCGAGTAGACAAATATATACCTATTTTTCGAAGTTCTATACTATACACGTTTATTACTATAATAACAAAAATATTTTGTGCCAATCTTGCTCGCGAGCAGATCAATTTCAGTATTTATCTACAATATTATCTTTAATGAAATATTAAAAAGCTTAAATCAGAAGCCGTTATTCCTTTATTTTGATTATGAAGATGTCTTTGAGACAAAACTGTTGATGAGACCATCCAAATTTGTATAGTTATTCAATTTAATAATTTTAGTCAAATCTAATTAGAGAAAACAATTAAATAACCTTGCTTTTTGACATAAACTTTGCAAATTTCTAATAAACAAATTCTCGAATATATCCGACTCAATATTGAACTATGTGAAGTCTGTGATAAAGTAAAAATTGTTACCGTACAGCCCAAAACGTTTAATATATACAAGTATGTAATAAGATAATCTAATAACTGATTTATATAGGTACCTACAATATGTGTACTTCGATAAATTAAATGTCGGATAAAAATAAAATACAGTGTTAAGCTATAATATATGTATCAACAGCAGGGTATCTCGCAATCACTATCACTAAAACACTGACAACAGACTGATTTTGATTCAATTTGGTTCTGATTCAAGTTGACGCGTGTGAACACGAAATTTTTAGTGATAGGGGAGCAGAATCAGTGTTCACCCATGTTGTGTTAAGAATTTCAATAGTTTATGAAAACATGTTATAATATCTTTTATCACACCTTTTCCTATCCAATCTTATAAGAATAAATAGTTAAGGTAATCAGAAAAATGTAAATCCATATGTGTCCCTTCTGTTTATATTATAACTAGTTGACTGTTGTAATTGGTGTCATAATACTACGTGCTTTATACGCTTCTAAAATATTTCATATTTTTATTAATTCTGTTCCTCTTGTGAAAAGTGATACAGGAGATTTTACAGCAGAGCAAAAATTAGTTTTAAAAAATTCTTAATATTCACAATTTTTAACACAGTTATATCACTAGGCAGAAATTATTTCCGTAACCGTCGCAGATGTCACGTTCTTCTGAGTTGGACCAAAAAATGGTTGTTGTTATTCTAATAAGGCACATAATCCCATCACAAATCACAGGAGGTACAAAATTGTTGTATAAAATTACAGTGAAAGGGCTTGTCTGTACAAGAGTTCTTATTAATAACGCTGTTTATTATTGTAATTGAAGTTGTAAATGTTAGCACTATTTATTATATTATGTGAACAAATGTTGTTCTTATCTACAAATATTTAACTTAGGTGTTTACTATGTGTGACCAAAATTTTTAAAGGAAGCATCACTTTTTAGTGATATGGCCTAAGATTTTAATAGGTAGGTACTATTTTATTTCCTTAACATTTATCAACCTTTAAAACTGCATTTATGAAATTATAGTGTTAGTATTCGACCAAATAATTTATAATTTAAGTTGAATATCAAAAGAGATATTTTAAATTAAAATAACAATGGCACAAGTTATACGACTTTTTAAATTTAACAAGTATTTTGCAGTGTTAAACGTCGTATTTAATTTACACTGACATTAATTGTTAAGAATTTTTTTTAATAATAGTTTAGCAAGAGTCGAATAACAACAGATATTTAAGTGTACTTTTTAATTACAACAAGGGGTGCGGAATACATACCTCTATCTTAGATTAAACAGACTTTTCTGAAAGTATGTCATTTCTTACAGTTTGCTGATTAACAAATTGGAATAACCTACGTCTAAACGTTTTTATTTAAGGCAACAAAAACCTTATTCCTATTTTTAACAAAAATCTTATTCCTTTCTCTTTCTGTTCTCGACATGACTTTGAATGTTATTATTGACTGATATTTTTTTAATTGTATCTTTTATGGATTTACTTGTTTTCTACAAATTCGAAACAAATTCGTTGATTCGAACTAGAGACGACCTTCGCTCATTTGTTTAATGTATTAAATTACAAACGGGTTGGCTAAAATATTCATTGCCAGGCTAAAATTAATTCAAAATTGACAAAACATTTTCTTTTAATTGCACCGAGGAGATCAAATAATAAATTTCATACAACCTGTAGAAAAATCAAACATTGGGATGTCTTTTGTTTTTATTATATCAATATTTTAGTGTAAAGTGATATAATAGAATAATAAAGTAATAAGTATTTCAATACAATAATTCAAGATTTATTGCACGCCTCATAAGCGAAGCGTTGAGGTGGATATTACTGTCACTTCACGCAAAAAAAAGCTGATTTTTCAAACTTAAAATGTCTCTATTTATCACATACATATTGCACTTGTAAAATAATATACCTATACACACACATATCAAGAAAAAACACTATTTTTAACACTCAAGATATTTTTATGCTATTTTTGTTATTTAAACTAGTTAAAAAACTGTTAAAAAAAGTTCTGTCTTGGACGTCCGTGTGTCTGTATGTGCGGATCCTGTATGTTATCACGATAAAGGCTAAAATTTGGTATTATTACTATTTCTGTGGCTGAAATAATTTAATAATCGAGTTTTTTTTTTCTTCTACGCTTCAATGTGATTGGAAATTGAAGCCTATCACATTTCACGGTCAGATTCAATGTGGTTTAATTGTTATTAAATAAACAAAAAAAAATATCGTCTGTTCTTCATAGTTGATTATAAGGCGTGCACTTTTGAATTTTTCAATTTTTTTAATACTACGGTAGATATAAAATAAGTTTTATGCATTAAACAGGTAAAGATCTTCTCTAGTCTATTGGATCTGAGATCATTAGGTACAGTAATAATAATATAGCCATTTTTAGTACAAGTATTAAGGTACTTTTTGAATTTCATACTTTCAGAGTTAGTCACCTAATCGAAGATGTCACGGCACAACTGTATTGAACCTTTTTTTGTTTAAATAAGCCTCGATGTTATTATCATGTTTAGTTATTTTGTGTACTATTTAATACGTTTCATGCAGCCTCCTTCCTGTAATAGTAGATGTACTAAAATTTATAATTATTAAATGGTGTTATGTGTATTTGTATTTTTATTCATTCCAAATTTTACAAGAGGCGCCTTGCCCTAATCCTTTAAGTTTACCTTCTCCCGCAGCTGGGGTACCTTCGTTGCTACAGGAACATAACAGTACTTCATACCTAGCTGTGTAATTTAGCTTTGATCTTCTATAAGGATGAGGTACTTCTTTGAATCCGTGACTCTAACACTAAATTCAGGAGTAGTGAAGTTTTCAATTTATGTTGCATTATTATTATTATTTTTAAGCATAATACATTGAGAGTAGAGAAAAATACCACTAAGTCTTACTTTCTGCGGATCCAAACATCGAATTCTCTATGAATTCAAATATTAACTTTTCCGTGGATTTAACAAATGAATTTTCTTTGTAGCCAAACATCGACTTTCCCGTGTACTTAAACTTTGAATTATCCGTTGATCCAAACATCGATATTTCCGTGGATTGAATCATCGATTTACAGTGGGTTCAAGCATTGAGTTTTCCGTGGATTTAAACAGTAAATTTTCATTGGTTCCAAACATCGACTTTTCCGTGGATTTAAACATTGAATTTTTCATGGCTCCAAATATCGATTTACTGGCAAGCAGTTTAAAAACTTCTTCATCTATAATTATCTCAATATAATCTCCAAAAATTTAAGCTGAAATAAATATATATTTTTCATCCAGGGGAAATCCCTTATGGATACCCGTGGCCCGGGGGATAGGTTATGTCTGACTTGACCAAAACCCCTGGGATATTTATTCGACACGCATTCCGCGATTTCGCTAGCAGTTGCCCTAATGGCTCGGCGTGATTAGTAACTCCTGAGAGGTTCCCTCAAACACAAAAGTCCCTTCTCAGGACTCAGGACCGTGAAATGAGGACGATACATCGCGCGATCTATCGCCCGCAGGTCCGGCGTTACGGCTGCAGATTGACCAGGTAGGCCCTGCGTCGCTGACCGCGCCTTCCATGATCCGATTCGTATCGGGAGCGAGTTTGGGTCTAGTTCTCACTCCCGTTTTGCCGCTTCTTTCTGCAGCAGTATGGATTTGTAGAATGAGGAAACTGCATTCAATTTTTCTTCACTGTCGAGCATGGCCCTAAGTAAAGTCGACAGCGAGAGGTCCGGTTCAAAAACTGCCAATAAGGTGGCTCGCTTCACGCTGGACAGTCCGACGGCTCCGACGTGTCCTTGGCACCGACGTCACAGTGATGACACTCCGAGGTCGGCTCACTCAACTCATAAAAACACTTGTGTGTTGTTCAGAAAGTTAAAAAGTTTAAAAATACATACTTTTGGGTTAATATCGATTAGGTACAGAGAACCTTTCATAAATTATTTTAAAATGTCTTCTATGTGCAGAACTGAACCTATTACAGTCTTATCAAGAAATCTATACTAATATAATAAAGCTGAAGAGTTTGTTTGATTGTTTGTTTGTTTGTTTGTTTGAACGCGCTAATCTCAGGATCTACTGGTCCGATTTGAAAAATTCTTTCGGTGTTAGATAGCCCATTTATCGAGGAAGGCTATAGGCTATGTATCATCACGCTAAGACCAATAGGAGCGGAGTCCACGCCGACGAAGTCGCGCGCAGAAGCTAGTCTTCGTTATAAACCTAAATAATAAAAGTTAAAATACCACAAAAAAGCTGAAAAACATATTTAGTAATGACCCGTCTTACTAAACCCGTACGGGGCAACCGGAATTCAGTACCTGGCAAAAAAGGAGGTGAGAAGCTTACGCTGACTTATTAGACTTGACATTTTAAGCCTAAAAGTCTATCTATCTACCCAAAGGTTTGCCTTATGGGGTTCCCAAGACTAATTTGAAACACCTAATATAACCTGTGTACTCAATCACCATCCTAGATTACACCCAAACAAATATTTTATGAATCAACCCAAGGACCCACCAACTCCTATGGTAGTCTGTGAAATACTGTCAAGGAAGTGTGAGATAGGCCATTGAGAACATTATTTGTAGTCCCTGTATTAGGCTATTGTCACTCCATGTACTAGCGCGCTATAACCTACCACCCGGCCGAGTGGTCTCGGGCCGTTTTCGGACCAAATTCAGTCCGGTTATCTCAAGCGAAGCGTTATAAAATAATATAGTTTATAAAAGGTGGTAGTCTATTTTAAACTATATATCATCCTATAGTCAGAACATATTCACAGTTCTCAATAGCATAGACACAAAAAGATATAAGAGGCAGCCCTGCGATTGCCATTTGCCGTGGGATCGCGTAACGTAAAGCAATCACAACTGTACACTTGAGCATTTATTGGCACATTTTAGCATGCAGCGGTTGCTGACGCGGCGGAAATTATCTTTTTTTCTGTTTTACCTCATAACACGATTTATCGACTCCTCAATGCAATATATCTACATAATATACAACTTTTAAGGTAATAATGCAACTCTTTTTCCTAATTAATATTAATAAAAATTATGATTTGTTTGGAAATTTTAGTATATATATCGTTCAACTTTTACGAGTATTAGTACCTATAGTGGAGTGTCTGGGGGTTTTGACCTCAGACTTTTGTTACAGTGAATGAATTTAAATGGTCGAGGGGGGGTTTTTTCTTTTTTATACTATAAAGTGTAAAGTTTACCCAAATTTTTTTTGTGCTTTTGATTTTTTTTTTATTTAAACCAAATATTATGAAAAATTAATAATTTTATTTAAAATAAATTTTTTTTTCGCATTATATACGTTGAATAATACCTAAATAGACGTAAAATAATATTTTCTTGAAATGTTGGAGCGTATGAAGGGTCATAACGACCTTGGACAGGTAATAGAATGTGGAGAGGGGAGAACGAAAGGATGACTTGTTACCTCATCTTCAAACTTAATTCATTTACGCTCATACAAATTGTCGCCAAAAATATATTCATAAAAAAAATATTGAAACATATAAGAAGAGGCCCAATGAAACTCCATTTTCGCCTTCGAAAAAGAAACTCCGAAGTAGCACTGATTTGATTTATCGAGCTTTGAGTGGGAAAAAACTATTTCATCTGTGGTCAATAAGCTAATAAAGAAATTTAAGCAAAATTAAATAAAAAACGACGAAAACAAATCTCATATATTAATACTCCAACTTTAAATGACTCCATTGTAAGCTTTATAGCTGTACAGAAAAACGATTGTTATCAAGAAATTCATAAAAGAATTTCTGATGTACCTAGCAGATTTACAAACACTCCAAGCAAAATATCATGCTGATTGTTATAATTCTCTTAAAAATTCTATTCATCTGAGCTCTGCGATAAAAAGGTTGGTTTGACTATTTCGATGATAGATGCAGCAATGAAGCAAATATGCAAGTATATAGAAGAGAATGACGACTGCCAATTTTCTATGCAAGAGTTGAAAGATACGATGGTATATATACCTCACAGCATACACCGGATAAAAAAAAACTATTAGATAACGACTAATAGACCGCTATCATGATGATATTGTTGGATCAAGTAAATTTGGAGCTAACACTATTATACTAAATAATTGTGTTTGAAAAAATAGTCAAGTAAATACGCGCTATTAAAGATTACTCAAAAAATTGTAATCAGATCTCGATCTAATTTAAACAAGACTACATGACAAGTATTAGCTTTCGATTAAAGTAAGAATCATCAAAATAGGTACACCGAGTAAAAAGTTATGCGGTATAATACAACGTAGGTCGACGAAAAAGTAGTCAAGTAAATACGCATTATTAGATATAACTCTAAAAGTACTTGTCAGATTTCAGTTAAATTAAAATGGGACCACATGACACGCAACACCTTTCAATTAAAACAAAATTGATCGAAATCAGTCCACCCAGTCAAAAGTTCTGAGCTAACAGACATAAAAAGAAAAAGAAAAAATCTGTGTATTTCAAAGCCAGCAGTTGGATGGTTATCCCGCCATCGGTCGGCTTTTTAAGTTCCAAGGTGGTAGTGGAACTGTGTTATCCCTTAGTCACCTCTTATGACAGCCACGGGAAGAGAGGGAGTGGCTATATTCTTTACTCCCTTAGCCACACAGCAAGCAGCAAAAAATCTAATCATAATGATAATAATAGTAAAAAAAGGGGTTGTGGAGCTGCTTGTGGATGTCGAAAGAGTGGCTTATACTGCAGTGTAGCATGTCTACAGTGTAGCGAAAATACCTGTTTTAATAATATCATTGAAATAAGTGAAGTTGAAGAAAATACTTAAGACAAAAATGTAAATTGTTTGACAAATGATTTCTTGATATTTTTTTTTCTTTCATTTTCCTTCATTTATTTCTTTTTCCTAATTACTATCTCTATATGAATGTATCAATTAACTTAATTTTGGTGTAGAAAAATGTTCTACAGGGTTTAAACTATCAAAATTATAATTATTTAGTTTTTTTTTTTGAATCGAGATCACAATTTTTTAATAGGTAAACTTTTTTGTATATATTATAAGCTAAACATTCCACTTTGAATTATAAAATTTCATTCACTGTAACGGAAATCCGAGGTTTTCGTGTTTTTAACGCCCCAGGCACTCCACTACTACTACTATTATCTTTTGACTACGTTAAAGTAGCAGTAGGTAATAGCCGAATGATCTGAAAGTTAGAAGACAACTTACATACTCGACAAAATCCATCTGGTATTAGTCTAATACCAGATGGATTTTGTCGAGTATGTATATTAGATCAGTAATTGAACACCGTATTACCAAATACACATCAGAACATAGTTTTAGGTTGTGCAATACTGCGGACAAACTATGTTACTGTTATGTGTGAAAAAAAAATCTTTGCTTTGCTGCGTTTTTGTTAAGTAACAAAACGTCCGACTACTTATAGCACCACATATTAGTAATCGGAGTTGGAGTATTATATAAAATTTAATATGTAAAGAATAAAATTATAGGTTATTATTAAAAGTTATTGTTTGTATATAAATTTTAAAAACAATTTAATAATTCTTTTACATGTATATTATTAATTTGATCTGTGAGTGAAGCTCTATAACTTTTCACAAACTAAAGCCATGCGTAGAGCGCTGTAGCAAGTATTGATTTTACGACCCCAGACAGAAGAGCTTGGTAGTTAATAAAAAATTATTACTGAGAGAAATCATCTCTTAAAATTATTGAAAATTGATAATGGTTTGTAATAATGTCGATTTTTTATTGTAAATTTATATAGGTACATTTATTTGTGTTTAACAGTGCTCGACTAACATTTAAAAACATAATATTAAATAAACATATTCTTTCTAAGGATCAATCGAGTGGTAGTGCCGGAAATATGCCAGTGGAAGTGGTGAAAACATTACCAATAACTGAAACAACAACAAATGGTACTGGTGATGCAGAAAAAACAAATGAATCGAAAATGGAAAAAGATAACGCCTCTTTTAATGAAATTAATCTACCGTCTGTAGAAGACATTATTTCAGTTTGTGAAATAAGGCTAAGAAAGTACTTTAAGAGACGCTGCATGGAACACCGTATGGCAACGGCCCAAGGGTATGAAATTTTTGAGGATCCTAGCTGTCGGAAGTTTGGCAAAGAAAACATATTTATTGATTATTATAAAGAACCATTGAATTATCCGTCAAGGGGTGTAAAAAAAGAAAAAGTAACAACTGGATCATGGCTCTTTTTGTCTTTTATGAGTGGAGGTTGGAGCTACGATATTGTGAAAAGATTTATCATGAAAGAAGTAAGTATTCGAGCTACTGGAATACTTAAATTAATTACACAGCTCATTCAAATACACGAGTAAGCAATAAACTACCAATATTCAACTGTGGGACCTAATTTTTGGAGACACTTTCTGTCAAAGGTGTTCTACTTATATAAATATAAATCTCATAATTGTATTTAATCCAGTTTTTAAAACAATATTACACAATCAAATGAACTAAAAGTAAATTAATAATTAAATCATTTTAGTACGACCCTTTTATTAAGAATTCAATTAAATATTTTTATTTGTAGTATGGAGTAAAGTATCTAAGAAATAAACATATATCAGAAAGACTTGTCATGGAAGAAGAATATAAAGCTGTTGTTAAATTTAGAAGTAGCGAAGAATTAAATCAAGTACTTAGGAGCTTACAGCATAAAAATATACACAATAAATTTTTATTTTTCTCATTTGGTAAGACGACTTAGTTGAAATAAAGCATGTATAGCTTTATCTTTTCAGTTTTGTGACGTATATTTTATTTTATTCTTTCTCTGTGGGTATAATTTTAGATTATTTATTCTCAAAATATATAATATATAAATAAAGATAAAAATTATTAAACAAGTTATTATTAATTTTATTTTATAGTAAATAACTTAAAACATATTAACAGATTGTTTGATATAAAACTTCTAAGTTAAATGTTCGAGAATATACCTATATATAACTTAAAAGTGATTACAATGGAACTTTATGAGTTAAAAAGATTAGGTAGGATAATAAATTCTCTTTTGTTATTCGTTTGGTTATAATTAGTCTAGTTAACAAGTTCAAAAACGTGTTAAATAGAGATAAAGCTCCTAAAAATATGGGCGATAGCTCATTCGATTCGGAATGATGTCTAGAAAAATGTTTTTAAGGGTTTATTAGCACATAAAAAATTGCGATTCTTATTAGCAAAATAAGAAAAAAAAGAAGGTATTTAGTTTTTCGTTAATAATTTCTAAAATAATGAAATTGAAGGAACTTGTTTTTGAACTTGTTGACTAGACTAAATGCTTTGTTCTGTATAGCGAAACTTGTGACGGTTTTTAAATGCATTAATAAATGGGGCATGAAATTCATTTTATGTGTGAAAGTTATGTTTAAAAATTAACCAAATTGAGCTATTGCTATTCTTTGTTCATGCGTAATTACTAGCATGTTCTTACTAGAGTTTACTCTTTAAGAAATAAAATAAAGGCAGTGCACAGTGGTATGAAAAAATATGGTAAGTGAATTCTAGTAAAACAACTGACGCTGACGCCAGTGATGCTGACGTTTTACAATATGTTTAGCTCTAGCAACATATATATTAGTGATGCAACGGAAGTGTCTTAACGGAACCAGAAACGGAAACAGATGTCAAAAGTAAATTTTAGCAGAAACGGAAACGGATGCAGAAACAAAAGTGTACATAATATGAAAAAAAAATTAATAAATTTACAAATATATTTCTTTATTAAGTATTAAATACACACCAAGCCTAGATAAGAAATAGATATATTAGAAATCTACAATAGAAAACAATATTGCAACTTAAAATTATTTTAATATTCAAAATTTAGTAGTGGTAAGTGAAACTTTCAACTCTCAATCGCCGTAAACTTCCGTTTATATCTCCGTTATAAAAGTTGCGGAAACAGAAGCAGAAACGGATGTTGAAAAGAGTGCGGAACTTCCGCACTTGCGGAAACAGAAACAGATATCTGTTGCATCACTAATATATATCATCATCTCTCTGCCCTTATCCTACTTACGTAGGGTCGGCACAACATGTTGTTAAAGATTTGGCATGGAATATTTTACGATCGGCCGCCTGCCTGACATCAACCCTCCTTGTGAATTCTTGGCTAAGAAGAAAGATATGTGGGAAGGAATTATGTGAGAACAACATCTGGAGTTAGGGATACCAGTGCCACGGATTACGGGCAGGGGTGTGTGACACTAGCAGCTAGAGCAGTCCGGGGTCGCGTACCCGTAGCGGTTCCAACCAACGTAATCGTTATCGGATAGATATCTAGTGGTCCCACCCTCTGGACTGTAACCTTATATACATATATGATGTATAATATACATATATATAATAGTATAATATTACACGAACAATTGCTGTACCGATACAAAAAGCAAGCATCAATTAATATTGTGATTTTAGAGTATTATTGTCTAATCTATAATTAGATTAATTTAATAGAATATTTTAATTTTTAAATATCACGGTAATCATTCCTAAGGAGTAAACTCCAATCGCCTGTCGGAGCTGACACACACACTTTTTTAATAAAAATAAAAATAATTCAACTTATTGTTTGATAATAATTGGTTTATCTTTTACCAAAATATTTATGAATATTACCTATTCCTCGACAGACAAATCATTTTTTTTAATACTTTGAAAAATACAAATTGCTTTTTGTTTACTGAAAAAAAGTTATGAGCGTATTTGTAACTATTATAATATTTAGAATGTTTATTGTTTTCAATTTCAGATAAAGTTCCTCTCTCGTTTTACGACTCTGACTCGGATTACTAGAAGACTTAGGCTTTACTACAAAGGTATTTGCAATCGTACTCAATTCAATTTTCTTTATTCTGCTGCTAACTATAAAGCTAGATGTCACTGAAAAAATTCTAGCACATTCAGTGTTCAGCCTATAAATTGTTATAGAACTTCTCTAAACTTTTTATTTCGATTAGACGATAGAGGGAAACCACTGTAGTTGCTACTGCGGTAGCGATCGAGTGTTTGATTCTCGCTAATAACAACTATAATTATGTGTAGACCACACCACAACAACAGACATTTAATCTAGCCCGAGTTTTTGTATAATTTTTGTACTATCGAAACAGGATATCTACCCTACCACCATTGAGAGTAGTCTTCTTTATTTATTTACTCTTTATTTCAAGCAAAAACTTTCGAGGAACATAAAAAAGGACAAATTCATTTTTTGTTTTGTTTTTGTTTTTTAAAACTATTATGACTAGCTCAACTGGAATGCTAATATTCCTCCTCTACAAAAAAGCAAAAGAAAAATGCAACACAATTCTAATCCATATATTTTCTTTCAGCACTGGAACTGCGATTTTGATGTGAGAACGAGTTTTGCACATTTGTGTAGTGTTGTATATTGGTCCAAACTATCAGTGTCAACTATATTCATTGACAATAAAAAAACATTGTACATAATTCATACCTTTTTTTAAATTCAAATATTGTATTGTAGACATAATTCGGAATATATTTAAAAAGACTGTCAATTAATGAATTAAACAAAAAATTGAGTTTTTAAGACTGAAAATTTGATTATCTTGCATTTATTGATGTGATGTAGTGTCATACACAAAAAAAATTAAATGTTAAACATTTTAAAGGTTTTCTTTTGAAACTTTCAAAGATTTCTAAGGACTTGAGTCGAATTTATTAAGGTTGTCATAATTCTAAGAATTTTATGCCTACTGTTACTAATCTTGCGTCCAATTTTCTTTCTGAGGGTGCGTTCAGGACGCGAAGCGGAGTGCACTGGAGCAGAGAAGTGCAGTAAAAAGTGTCGTGTTTCCATTGAAGCGGGCGGAGTTGAGCGAACAAAAGCTGCATTGAGACGTGTTCCTACCAGTCAAAGTGGAAATCTTATAGAGAATCAAGAAAAAAAGATTCATTTCAATTTATTTATTGAATTAATTTCTCTTATATTGTAACGTCGCTAACTAAACTAAAAACCTGCGAACTAGTCCTTTACTGACAAGTTTACCCTGCGCAACGCTCCGCAATGTCACTACGCTTTGTACGCTCTGCTCGGCTGCTCGACTCCGCTCGGCCTCGACACCGCTCGACTCCGCTCGTGTTCATGTATTTTCTTTGAAAGTTCGCTCCATTCCATTCCGCCCAGCCATCTCCGCGTCAGGGAAACGCACCTTGGTGATCGTATTTTAATATATTTGTAAGCTATGCTTTGACCATATTTTACAAAGAATATGGGTAACGAGTTAGGAAGTAAATTAATTTTTTATATACCTACATTACTAACCGACCTGGTGAACTTCGTACCGCCTTATTTTTTTCTTGAATATAATAATTATATACCTATATCGAAATAAAATATAGCCTACCTTTCAAGTTGGATCAAACTGCACACGGTGTGCAAATTTGATTAAAATCGGTTAAGTGGTTTTAGGAGTTCATCGCGGACAAACAACGTGACGCGTAATTTATATATATAGCTATACATATTAAGATATTTTATATTTATCAATAACAACTTATTCAAAAGTATATTCAACTTTTGTTAGCGATTAGAGAACAAGTAGGTACCTAGTTG
This sequence comes from Melitaea athalia, assembly GCA_905220545.2. Lineage (NCBI taxonomy): Eukaryota > Metazoa > Arthropoda > Insecta > Lepidoptera > Nymphalidae > Melitaea > Melitaea athalia. Next base: position 7,605,119 of record HG992176.1, on the reverse strand, counting down.
AATAGATAAATGTTTTAACTAATTTTCAAAGTAGATAGTTAAGTGTATAATTAGTAAAATTTATTTTACTGCTGAAACTCCGCAGGATTGTAATTCTATTCTGCTTATAATTATATAATATTATTCTTATAAGTATATAAGAATAATATATTATATATGAATCTTCAGCTTTAATTACGTATTTCTAATTAATAAAAAGTATAATTTTACAAAAATAAATAGGTACTTTTTGAACTGTAAGTCTAACAATTATTTGACATAAATATGGCCTATTCTCTTGGAGTAGGAATTTTGAAATATTATTTAACATATAAATATGCGTAGTAAACACGTCTTTGTCTTGTCTGCGCGTTTTATTTATGTCGGCACCTAATCTCCAAAACTCACAATATTATGATTATTATATAATTAATAGTGATGATCACATCCAAAACTCACAATATTATGATTATTATATAATTAATAGTGATGAGCATAGCAAGACCAAGACCAAGACTTGGACAATCTTGGTCTTGCTTATTCAGTCTTGGTCTTGGTCTTGCTAGTCTAAGAATAGTAGGTATTGGTCTTGGTCTTAGTATTGCTTTTTCGCAAGACTAAGACTAGGACTGCAAGACCAAGACTAATTTTGCTATTCACTAAAAATTATGTTAAAAAATTATTATTATTATTCCATAAAATCAAAATGGACACTTCAAAAACTATAAAATTATCTATACTACCAAGGAACAAATTGTAAAAGGAAACAATTCACGAAAAACTTAACGGAAGTTCCGAGATCATGATAACAATCACCTTACTTAGAACTAAAAGCGTTTCAAAACGTTTCAACCGTTTCAAAACGTTTCAAAAATTTCAAGCATTTCAAAGCTTAATCAGAGTCTTCCCAACGTTGACGGCCATCCTCCACTTATCCAGCCATGCCAGGAGCAAGTCCAGCAGACGCTGCATCCTGTTGGTGGCGACGATCTGGTGGTACGATGATGTGAAGAACGCACTGTCGTCCGCGTACAGGGCCAACAGCACGTCCTCCTCCCCCTCTCGTAGATGGTTTTGAAGCGTAGGGATGTCGTCCGTGTACGCCGCGTATAGGCGCGGCGACAGACAGCTGCCCTGGGGTACTCCAGCCCGGATGGGGCGCGGTTGGGAGTCCGCGCCTTCCACCGAGACGTAGAAACTACGGCCTTCCAAGATCGACGCCACTACTCGCACAAGCGCGGGCGGGCGGTGTCATCGTGTTAATCACCTTAGCCAGGAGTCCGGCGTGCCACACACGATTAAAGGTCTTCTCCATGTCGAGAAAGACCCCGACCGTGCAGTGCCGGTAGTTGAGCTCACTGGCCAGGTGACTGAGAACTCTCGCCACTTGGAGCGTCGACGAGTGGTCGCCGCGAAACCCGAACTGTTCCTCGCGCACAGGGAGGTGCGGCGCGAGTCTTCGCAGCAGCAGACGCTCGAACAGCTTGGCGATGTGCGAGAGCAGCGTGATCGGCCGGTAGCTTCCAGGGAGGCGGCGGTCCTTCCCGGGCTTGGAGAGGACGATGACCTTCCCTGTTTTCCACGTCTCGGGGAAGTGACCCGTCTGGAGTATCCTGTTGTAGAGCCTCGTGAGCGCCGCGAGGCATCCTATGGGCAGCTACATCAACGCGGCGATGGTGATCCCGTCGACACCAGGCGCCTTCCGCCTGGGTAAGCGGGAGATTGCCCTCCGCAGCTCGAACAGGGTGATCAGTTCACCACCCTGGAGCGCCGGAGCGGGCGCCGACAGGAAGTTCTCCACTTGGTCGCGGACCGCCGCGTGATGACGGACGACATCTTCGTTCACTGTGTTGACTGGGTTTGGGGTGAATTGCCCCTCCATGTACTCTGCCAGGATCTTGGCTCTTTCCCTGGCAGAGTAAACCCTGTTGTCTTCGGTCTATGAGCGGGTAAATCGGTGTGTCCACTCTTCTTAGCTTTCTGCAGAGGCTGTATAGGCTTGTCTCGCGCTCAGTTGCTCGATCGATGGTGGCCTCCCAGTTGTCATCGTCGAGAGCGATGAGCGCGCGCCTCACCTCCTCTGCAAGTCGGTTAAGTTCATGTTTCACCCTCGGGCAGCGAGTGTGCGCCCAGAGCCTGAAGAGTTGTCGCTTCCGCCGCATTTTCTCGCGGAGTGAGTTAGGAAGACGGTCCCTGTTGCCCGTCGGTGGGCCTTGAGTAGTCGTTGCTGCCTCTTTGGCGTTTCTAATTTCGTTAGTAATTTTCGTGGCCACTGCTTCGACGTCGGCGGATGTCGCGACAGGGACCGTGAGCTCGAACTCCGCGAGCTTGGCGGTGAAGCGCTCCCAGTGAACCCACATGACTCCTTCCTATCTATACTTCGTGGTGTCAACAGTGCGCTCATGGACGGTCTTCTACCAGGTCTTGCAACAGCAGTAGGTACATCGGCTTAATAGTTGCGCTTTTCTTTTCAATTTACGACCGCTACAGGCATGACGATAGACGAGTGTGCCGTGCAACTAAGGCAGTACTAAGCCCTCATCTATAGGTACTCGAATTTATTTCGTATTTCACAAATACCATTTATTTCATAGATGATGAAAATACAGTACAAAGTTCTTATTGCTTTATTCACATGTGTTTATTTTATAATAAGCATAGATATAATGTACATTATATAATAAGCACAACACAAGTTGTTTTATATTGTAAGGTTATGATTTGCCTGCATTTATGTTTTAAAATATAACCAATTACAATCAAATGTCACTCAACCTTTTTCTTACTCTAACTTTTTTTTTCTAATGTCCATACTTTTTCAGTATGGGCATTAGAAAAAAAAAGTTTTCAACAAAAGTTGTAGAGAATAAAGTGATCTTAAAAAATGGATAGATGCATTTTATTGATTAATCCAATATTTTAAGAGTTATTGGCCAAAAATGAAAAACGGGTTCATTAAATGGGCCGGCCATAAATCGTAAGCGGTAAGTTTTACAAAAAAGTTTACAGAAAAGAAAAGATGCGAAATTTTATTTTCTACAAAAAAGGTCTGAATAACTTTTGCCCTAAAGTATAGGGCTTGGAATACCGGTAAAAATTCGGTACCGGTACTTTGTCTCGGCAGACGTATCGTTATTTATGGAGTACCGGTACTTTAAATACCGGTACTTTGGAGCCATTTTACCGGTACCTATCCATACCACACGTCCTACCTATCCATACAACGTCGTAGAGGTACCGATAAAAATATCGTTAATCGTGACGTCAGAGGTACCAGTACCAGTATCGTTAAAATTCTATTTACCGTTAAAAATTACCGTTAAAAATCGTTTCCGGTACTGAATTACCTTTAAAACTTTTACCGGTAAAACAGGTATCGGATAAAATTAACGCTATTTACCGGTATTTTATAAAGGTAATTGGTACCGGTAACAAGCCCTGCTAAAGTAGATAGTTTCCGAGATAACCGCCAAAAACTTTTCTCTAAGATTGCGATCGAAGCTCTGCCTGGATCTGTCAGCATTTTGTGTTTTTATGGTCAGTATGTGAACCTTACCCTAAAAAAAAAAAATTAAAATTGGATCGGAAATTTAGTGCGAGGCTCGGTGCGAGGTTAAATGCTTTATTTACTGTCATTTACAAACTTACAGTCGCGCTGCAGCAGCGCTGCAGCCGCGCGGCAAATTTGAAGGCGCCCTCAATGTATATTCATGTATAATTTAAAGAAAATATTAGCATTCTGCACTCCTTCTCTATATAAAATATTATATATATTTATATATATTTATAAGTGTGCGAAATTTCATACTCATCCGTACGCGCAATTTCCGTTAAAAGGGGTACAAGTTTTTGCTTCACGTATTAAATAGAGAAGATGATACCATTATTTTTACAAATTGTTGACATGCGTGAAATTATCGGTTTTACAAGTATTGATTTTTCACACTCAAAAGTGAGCATTGGCCCATTGGGTGAGCATTGTCTTTCGATTCATCGCAGAAACAGATTTCCTGGAAAAAGAAGTAAATACCCATAAAAGAAGTAATGGTAAGTAGTTATGTTATAATTACCTACTTTTCCAAGGATTTCTGTAATTTATTGACTTCACATAATATATTTTAAAGTATTCATATTTGTAAATCTAATATATTATAGGATCAACTAAGCGGAAGTAACTCTAGTAACTCAAAGGAAGACGCAGCTGCTCTGCAGGTAATGACAACTCGAAAAAGAACCCAAAACGACCGAAAACTTAGACAGTCTAAAGTAATACAAGAAAAGGAAAAATTTCTTCCGAATAATCTACATTCACTAATCTCCGAGTGTGAGACAAGAATCAGGGGTTTCGTAAAAAGACGACGCTTGGAGATGCCTGATTACTTACTTGATGCGGACAACGAGTCTTCAAGCAGTAGTAGTAGTGATGATGACGACATAGGCGATGACGAAGTCTTTGAGGAGCAACGAAATTATGTACCACGGCTAGCTTCTAAACATCTCATCAAGAGGGAAAGATTTACAATGGGACAATGGCTTTTCTTGTCCTATGTGAGAGGTGGCTGGAGTTACCGGAATGTAAAAAATTATTTTCTAAAAGAAGTAAGTACCTATTAAAATTTAGTACGATTACAGTTATGTTGTATATATATACATAATTATATATATTTCTTTTCTTCTACTTCTCTGAACAGAAAAATAAGTATAACTAGTAAGAACACCTACTTAAATAATAATAAAAAAATGTACAGCTTCATTATATTCAGTTGGTTTAGACACAAAATATTGCATTTGTTTTTTAGACTTACTGACTCCTAAACCTCTCTATTTGTTTACTTTATAGTATGGATTAAAATGTTTAAGAAGTATAATTAAAAGAGACAGGGCTCCGATGGAAGGATATAAAGCAATAATTAAATTTAATACTAGCGAAGAACTAAACAGAGTCATAGAAAATTTGCATAAACAAAAAATGAATGATAACTTCTTTTTTATGTCATTTGGTAAGATGTTCAAATGGTTTAAATTGGGCATGTGCTTTTGAATTAAATAACATAATTATATCTTTATTTTGTTTCTCTGTGATTGCTGTGTCTGTGTTCTGTTCTCTTCTAATGATAATGGCGAATAAACAATAATATCTCTTCTACAAATGTGATTGTAATTTTATACAATTATATTATGTAACTGTATAGTAATATATATATATATGTGCTTTGTATATATGTATATGCTTTCAAAAACTTTTAATTAGTACTAATTAAACATATTTGAAAGCATATTACCTTAGTCTATAAATTATTTTAAGCTCACTACATTCAATTAATAAAAGATTATAAAATTTGGCATGAAGTACACCCACATACACATTGTGTGTATGTGGATGTGAACATGTATGTATATTTGTTATATATACTTTTATTACTCATTAAAATTTATATACCACCTGTCCATCTGCGAAGCAATATTCCTTTCATTATCAGGTTGTCTGGTAGAGATTGCTTTTTAGCAATAATATCGCCTGGTTGTTCAATTTGTAACTATAATTGTTTGGAATGTTATGTTTGTTCTCTTTTTAAATGTGCAATAAATTATATTATTATTAAGTAAATACATTTTCTCGCTATATAAAATACCTACATACCTACTTTACCACATAGTGCTATCTAATAACAAGAATGGATGTATATTTCAACAATTCTATTTGTGCATTAGCATGTACATCTTCTTTAATTTTACACACTCGTTCATCTTCCTGCTTGGTTGTTGCCTTTCAATCCCTAACCTCCCTCATATAAAATCAGGAAATTGATAAATAAGTATAACTTGTTAGTTTTTGTTAAAGTAACAAAACTAGATTTTAAGTTCCAACTAAAAGATTGAATGTTGCGCAATAATTGAAGATGCAATATGAACTGTTTCAAGTGTTGAATTCAAGTGTTGCCGATGAAGATATACGAATTGAAATAACACATAGGTTTTAAAAAAAACAGCAACAACATAAAACATACATAATATTAACAATTTTATTTATTTAATCTTCATTTAATTTAATGTTTTATGTACTTAAATATTGCTATGTTTTTAGATAAGAAACCTGTATACAATAACGACGAGTTTGATTCAAGTGATGATGACGACAGGTACTAAGAAAATACTTATACTTATCAATGATCATTTAAAAAAAATATTATTGAATGTGTGTATGTACTAAAGCACAATTTTTTTTCTTACAGCCTAGAACCTCTGCTACAAATGCCAAAAGGAATTTAAATCTTCATAAGAATATGTGTACCTACCTAACCTATTCCTGAATCAGTATTTCCTATTTTTATCATAAACTTTTTAAAGAAAGCTTAGAATTTACTTTTTCTATTGACTTTATTGACACATGAAGATCTCATTAATTTAAGATGGACGAAAAAAAAATTAGAAAAAATGTAATTGATCAAAATGAAAAAAGACTGGATAGTAACAGAAAATGATTATAAGAAGCTTTCTTTGAATCGTTAAGACTGACTCTTGAAATTAAAATTGTATACACGAAGTGTCATCATAATAAAATATAAATTTTGGAACTCAATAGAAAAAATTCTTAGGGTCATTAAAATGAGAACTTCATGGAAATTACTATAATGGTAGTTACTAAAAGATTATTTCAATTATTTATAAGTGTTAACAAATGTACATCCGTCTATTAAAACTTTTGCTACTTAGATTATTTTAAAAGTCATTAATAATAAATAATTATTGACGAAAAAAAGAAAAATGTCCTTTCCCAAATCTTTACCTATATAAATGTGTAATCGGTGTCTGTTATCATGATCCCTATTAAAATTCCGAGGCCTAACATTAAAGATTAAAACAAATGAATTGGAAAAAATAAGATAGATGTATTAAAAGCATACTATTCTCTATGATTAAAAGTGTTGTTGTCGTATTGAAGTATTTTATTTGCCTTTTTACCTATAAGTAACCAAATTTCAATTAATTCAAACTAGACAACTAAAATCCAGTGTTGCCAACAACTCAGGACCTAATGTCGCCGTTTTTTAGGGCTTGAGTAGCCTAAAGTAGCCGAAATGGAGCTGAGGTAGCCTAAAAAAGTAGCCCAAACGCCAAAACTAAAATAAAACACACTTTTATTAACAATTTTATTTATATGCGAGTACTTTGATTCTGCGTCATCTGTTGCCATCAATATCAAAGAATCCACAATACTTTTGCCGTCAACATTTCTGACTAGTCTTGGGTAGCACAAGTACGATGTGCTAAACGGTAACGTTACATATTGAGGTACTAAATGTAATAGCACCAAACGTCAATCGCTATTCGTACCTAACCGGACTAACAGCACACTGTAACAGTACAGTACTGTTAAACTACGTTCACCGCGGTACGACAAGTTTAAGATTGTGTCACTGTCCGAGTGTGCGACTGTACGGTGTGCGGTTACAGTCCGACTGTACGGTGTCCGGTTACAGTCGATTAGGCGCTTAAGCGATCACAGTACAGTCCGAGATGATATTATTCGTACACCGTTCGTTAGCTCTAAAATGAAACAGAGCTGTTGAATTGTGTTAAGACCGTACAAGTTACATCGCGTCGTGCATTTCGCGTTTTAATACTTTTAATGTGCCCTTTTTAATTAAATATTTATGAACATAACGTAAACTAATTCTTTTTACGTAAAAGTAAACTTGTTTTTGTTACCTACCTATAGTTTTTGTTTAGCGTAGGTTAGTAAAAATTGAGAATTTTATTAATTTAAAAAACTTTTTAACCGACTTCAAAAAGGAGGAGGTTACTCAATTCGACCGTATATATGTTTTTTTTAATGTATGTTCTCGGGGATAACTTCGTCGTTTATGAACCGATTTTGATAATTCTTTTTTTGTTAGAAAGGGGATATTCTAACTTAGGTACCATGATAAGGAAACCAGGATCTGACGATGGGATCCCAGTGAAATCGAAGGGAACCCTCGAAAATCGTAGTAACGACTAGTGCGTTTGTTAATTTATTTATTATTTATTACTTGCCGATGCAACTGAAGTCGGTTTTTTTTCGTTTGCTAGTTAAATACGCTTTTACGTAAAAGGAATTTGTTAACGTTATGTATGTTTATAAAATTTTATTATTTCTTTATTAAGGTTTGTTTGTGTGTGTGTGTGTGTGTGTTTTTTTTTTTACTGCGGTGATGGTTAATAAATAATAACAGAATGACAGTCCTAAAAGCCTGTTGAAGTATTTATTTATTTATTTATACTTTATTGTACAACACAACTGAAGGGAAATCAAAAAATGTGTATAATATTATAATAATGAGGTTTGTTATTTCACAATCGTATCTTTAGTGTTTTTAACACACTTAATATTATCAAAATGATGAAAAAAAAATTGCGTGCGTACAAAGTACCTACACGCCAGAAGTGAAACTTTTTTAGCAAACTAATTGAAAAAAAAAATGAAAAAAAAAAACAAAAATCCAACGTCACGAGGTGTTCAGTTGTTCACAGGCGGTCACCCATCCAAGTACTGACCACGCCCGACGTTGCTTAACTTCGGTTCAACGTGGTATGGAGGTTTAAAAATTCGTAACTCGTGACGCGGTGACGCGTTTCAAAAAATTTGTGTACTATTAAGTACTAATTGTACTAATAAGGTGTACTAGTACAATTTTCGAATTGTACGAATAGTGCGCGCACCCAACAATGTCCGATTAAGCCCAAGACTATTTCTGACAAAACTTCAATTATCCACCACCAACACATTGAATGGTAGCCTGTCAAGTGTCAACTAATTCCTTCACTGCTTAGCAGGGTTGCCATCACAAAATTTTAAGTTGCCGTATTTTGGGTATCTGGATTGCCGTGTTTTGGAATAAAAACTACAAAATTGCCGTGTATTTACTTTACATTAACACGTAAGATTAAAAATGACAATAAATAATTGTGTTTGCTAGCAGCAAACGAAAAAACCGACTTCAAGTATATCGACAAGTAATACAACGTAAGTAGACGAGAAAAAATTAACAAACGCACTAGTCACTACGATTTTCGAGGGTTCCCCTCGGTTTATCTGGGATTCCATTATCATATCCTGGTTTCCTTATCACGGTAGCACCCTTAGGATATCTCCTTTCAAACAAAAAAGAATTATAAAAATCGGTTCATAAACGACGAAGTTATCCCTGAACATAAATTAAAAAAAATATATTTATACGGTCGAATTGAATAACCGCCTCCTTTTTCGAAGTCGGTTAAATCCTATTCGGTAATTATAAACCTCCTTTTTGAAATCGGTAGAATAATACATTATTCTTCACAACCGCCATACAAATTTATCGTAACCAACATTTTTTCTTCGGCTTTATTCAATTTATATTTATTTTTTTCCTTTATATTGTTTATCTTTTGTTGTGTTTTTGTTTAATTGATTTGAAATTTACGCAATTTCCTTCGGATCAGATAAAGTGCTTACAGCCTGTAAAGCTCAATTTATTGAGGAAGTAATAATTTTATTATTTTTTTTTTTTTTTGTAATAATTTTATTTCTTGTTCTTGTTTTTGTGTTGCACTATAATGACTTATCAACTATCGATGAAATTATTAGGAAAAACAAGACCACATTGGATTGCCGTGTTTTTGAACACGGCAATGAACGTACTGCCGTGTACCGTGTTTTATCACCGAATATATCCAAATTGCCGTGTAACACGGCAATTGCCGTGTAAATGGCAACGCTGCTGCTTAGTGCGCTTGCACGTAGGGCTTGGAATACCGGTAAAAATTCGGTACCGGTACATTGTCTCGGCAGACGTATCGTTATTTATGGGGTACCGGTACTTTAAATACCGGTACTTTGGAGCCATTTTACCGTTAAATTTTTTATCGGTAAAAACTCGTTTAACGTTATTTTTACCGGTACCTATCCATACCGGTACCGTTAATTGCTACTGTTACCTTTATAGGTACCGAAATTATTACGCTAATAGAATACTACCTACTTTTCTTTATTTTTGATCTCACAACGTTATAATCTAATGTCACGCGCTGTTGGCCCTCTTATCAGCCCCCCCCCCGCGCAGCTTCGAGTTGAACATTTTTTCTTTCCACGGAGCGGCAACGTCGTAGAGGTACCGATAAAAATATCGTTAATCGTGACGTCAGAGGTACCGGTACCAGTATCGTTAAAATTCTGTTTACCGTTAAAAATTACCGTTGAAATTCGTTTCCGGTACCGAATTACCTTTAAAACTTTTACCGGTAAAACAGGTATCGGATAAAATTAACGCTATTTACCGGTATTTTATAAAGGTAATTGGTACCGGTAACAAGTCCTGCTTGCACGTAAAAATTTGTGCATCGCTGTTTGACTTCTTGGGCTTTATTGGCAGAAATAAACTTTTTAGCAAGTAAATCATTGAACTTTCTCCAAAATCGATCGTGTCCAGTGGAAGCAATAAATTATCAAATGATACTTCGATATTTTATATACTTATTTATTTGATTTGGATGTGTGAGTGCAAATATTAATGATAAACACTTCTATGTGTGGCAGGCGGCAGCGTCGCGTCGATCGTTCCGTGAACTATTTGTATGCGGACATTACAGTCAACTAGTCGCGTGATAAATCCGACGATGCTCACTGTATGGAGCTACGCTAGCGCATTTGTATGCAACAAGACGTCGGCTCTCTCGCATGTTCAGACAATAAAATTTATGACCAATTGGACAAAAAATTCGAACGATGCATGCTATTACCTACGTTTGTGTCTAACTGGCAACTGAATGACCAGTAGCAATCGCATTTTTGTTTGAATTGCATTCATATTTTTGCTTGTTGCGTAAATGCGGTAGTAGGGCGAGTCATTTCAGCTTAGACAAGCTATACTTCTTTTAGTATGGGACATAAAAACAATAAATATAAATAAATACGGGGTTATTCTCCGAGGCATGAAGCTAGCGAAGGGTGTGTCCATCGTTTTCTCTTGATTTTCTCACACTTTTTAGACTATGCGTGGGGTCTAATTTTTTTTTTGGTTATGTTCATGCTCATTAGTGTTGTGATTTGTTCATTCAACTAAGTAGCCTAAAAGGCGACCAGTCGCCTTTTGGATATTTTTGTCGCCGATTTCCATATCGAGTAGCCTAAATGGCGAAAAATCGCCTACGTTGGCAACACTGGTCGTGAGTCGTGACTCGCTAGCTAGTCATATCGCTCATATCGGTACAGTACATGTCAATGTCAATAATGTTTGTTTCCTAGGCCTCACCCGTTATTGACAGGGCTTGTTACCGGTACCAATTACCTTTATAAAATACCGGTAAATAGCGTTAATTTTATCCGATACCTGTTTTACCGGTAAAAGTTTTAAAGGTAATTCGGTACCGGAAACGATTTTTAACGGTAATTTTTAACGGTAAATACAATTTTAACGATACTGGTACCGGTACCTCTGACGTCACGATTAACGATATTTTTATCGGTACCTCTACGACGATGCCGTCCGTCCAAAGAAACGTGCAAAGAAAAAATGTTCAACTCGAAGCTGCGCGGGGAGGATGATAAGAGTGGCAACAGCGCGTGACATTAGATTATAACGCTGTGAGATCAAAAATAAAGAAAAGTAGGTAGTATTCTATTAGCGTAATAATTTCGGTACCTATAAAGGTAACAGTAGCAATTAACGGTACCGGTATGGATAGGTACCGGTAAAAATAACGTTAAACGAGTTTTTACCGGTAAAAAATTTAACGGTAAAATGGCTCCAAAGTACCGGTATTTAAAGTACCGGTACTCCATAAATAACGATACGTCTGCCGAGACAAAGTACCGGTACCGAATTTTTACCGGTATTCCAAGCCCTAGTTATTGATTCGATTTAAAATAATACTCGATTTTATTTAAGAAGAACTTTCAATCGATTTAATGAAATATTTTTAGTTTTAAAAAAATTATATAGGTATTTAATTCGTTTATTAGTTTTTTTAACACGCTTTTATTAGCTTGACCTGTATGTAGGTATGTAATTATGTATGTATGTAACGGAATCTTTGAACTTGATTTTCACCTACTTCTAGGAGTCTGATTAACTTTGAAATTTGCACAGGAGTCAAGGGCCGATGACAATACAATATAACACGCTTTTTTTTAAATTGTCGTCGACACTAAAAATTCAGAAAATAATTTAAAGTTTTTTTTTTATAGAAAATAATATAATTCAAATAAAGTGAATAAGCGTGGGGTGCTTAATCATATCTACTATAAATTTAATAATAATTCTAATATTGCAAACATTAACTAATAAAATGATCCTCACATTCGATACCAAGCACCCCACGCTTTTTCACTTTATTTGAATTATTATTTTCTACTTTCTAGTTCGATTGCTATTAAAGCGTGTTTTTTTGTTTTTATTAAATTTATAGAAACATTAATTAAATGACGTGAAATTATTTTTATCATAATATGATCGATTTATTATCGATTTATTATTTCAAGAACTGTTTCATAGTCTGTCATGGTTGTTTGTTATGCACATACTTCACTCAATCAATCAAATCGTCAATAAAGTATGACATTACTGTAGAATTTTTAGTAGGTACCTACGTTATTACGAAAAAAAAAAAGAACAGTAATTTATAGGTGTGAGCTGTCAAAAAGATAATAAATGGCCGGACGGAGAGTCGCTTTGATGATCATGATGAATTTAGAATTAATGGCTTTCACTGTGCCGAGATAGCACAGATTTTGATCGATTTGACTATGTAATGTAAAGTGCATTTAATTAAAATTTTAATCAGAAATTTAACACTTTGATATTGTTGGTAATTTAAAATAATAAAATGCCACCATGCCATGGACGTAATATACTAACATTACGTTATATGCACGATGTAATATTTTTCAACCGGCAACCCTGACAACAACTGCAATTTGCTAATCCACCTACATCCCTACATGACCTACAGCTACAATCCTACAACCTCGGATAGACCTCGGACATGCCTCGGACTAATGCGCTTATTAGACCTTCCTAAGTTCAGAAGTGCTGAATCCAGAAATTTCGCATTTAGGAAGGTGTAATCGCATTCAGTCAGTTAGTGTTCTGAATTCAGAAGCAAGGATGGTTTCTGAAAGTCAGTGTTGCCAATGTAATATTGTGATTGCCAATGTAATTGCCAGTGTTAATAATGTAATATATTTTAATATAAAAAAACTTTTAAAAATTAACATATTCAATTAACATACTAAAGCAAAGTATTCAAAATAATTTATTTTCTATTTTAAAAACCTTTGAAAAATAATAATTATTTTTTTTCAAGACTCTATTCTCTGTTGATATCTTTCCTCGACAGATGGCACTATAATAGTAACAGATAAATGGGCATGACGAAAGATTTTGAAAACCTCTTTCATAATGTGGGTATACATTTACTATTTACGAAAATACCTATATTTCGGTAATAAACATAAGTTTAAGGATGTTTAAAACTTTTTTTTCTAATATGTTTTCAATGAGAGCGGCAAAACGGCTGCAGGTGTCATGGCGTCGGCTTTGACGTCACAATATAAAGTGGGCCTTACTTTTTACTTTACTCTTTCAAGCGCGCCTGACGTATTATGTTATATTGTGACGTCATGCGCTGTAATTTGTGTTTCAATCAAAATGGCCGATTGCAGTATTTTAATGTTTTATTTTATCAAAAATCACAATAATCTTATTATTTTACATAAAACTAAACCAGTATTTTGAATTTTTTAAATATGAGTGTTCCCCTAAAATGATTAAATTGACGACTTTTTGATACTGTCGTCATGCCCATTGTATTATAAAGCCTGTGGTAGTAATGGACTTTGAAAAAATACATCGATGTTTTACGGAAGCCCGGTCGTGACATGTGTACTGCAGACATACATAGTATGTCAACTATCTTTTTGTTATTAAAGTTAAAATCATAAATAATTAAATTATAAATTATTATCAGTAGAGAATGATGAGAATGAGAAATGATTTAATTGTCTGATAACATATATTTATATTATGTTATTCTAAATAATTAAAAAATCTGTTTCTTAAAAAAAATAACCCTAACCTATCTAACTTCAAAATTTATATAATGTGACAGTAAATATTAAATAAGTAAGAATAAAAATATATTTAAGTAAAAAAAATTTAAAATCTACGAAATTCACAAAAAGCTTTCTATATAATTATGAGTAGGTACTATATACTGAAAAAATATGAACATCTAAATCGACGGTAGATAAAGTACATTTTAGCCTTATTTTATTAATCTTAAAAGGTTATCTGGTAATCCGAGTAATCGGACGATTAAATTAATTTATTTATCCGATAATCGGACAACTAATTTATTTTATTCATTCGTTTAGCGGACAACTAGCAATAGCCAAAATATTTAGTATATAAATGGATAATTAAAATGAAACATTTATTTCTCACTGTTTTAATACAATATATAAGTACCTAAGAATAGTTTTATTTTTTTAATACAACAGTTACTTGAAATTCATTTTTTGCCACCAAGGTATTTGATTTTTGAGTCACCATATCAACAAATACTAATTAAGTGTTTAATTCTTAATGAAAACTTATCGCCCTACTGATAATAATTTATAATTTAATTATTTATGATTTTAACTTTAAAAACAAAAAGATAGTTGACATACTATGTATGTCTGCAGTACACATGTTACGACCGGGCTTCCGTAATGTTTTTTTCGATTCAATGCATCAGATAGTGGCATCGATGTAATATCGATATATCAAAAAATACATCCATGTTTTCCATACATCGTTTCCAACAAAGTTTTAGGGAATACATTTTTAGGGTATTTTTTGGGAATTTTTAATTCATCGGAACGTAATATATTATTTTTATTTAAAAAATTATTAAAAAATAACAATTCCTAAATTATCAATTTTTAAAACAACATGTTCAATAAACATACTAAAGCAAAGTATACAAAATAATTTATTTTTTATTTTAAAACCCTTTGAAAAATAAAAAATAAAACTATAAAACTTCCACTTATTTTTAAATAATTTCGATTTTAGGTTTAGGCCTTGTTTAGGCCTTTAGGAGGTTTTGTTTTTAATTTAGGGAATTTTGTTAAAAAATTTAGAGCAAATGTTTTTTCAAGAGTTGGCAACACTGGTGGCGGCATTGTTCTATATTTTATTAATCTATTTTTAATAAAACCTCATAAAAAACATTTTTCTAGATGTCATTCCGAATCGAATGAGCTATCGCACATATTTTAAGGAGCTTTATTTCTATTTAACACGTTTTTGAACTCGTTGACTATACTACCTAATTGATAATTTGATAGATACGCATACGTCCGACTTCGTCGCTCTCTCGTAACTGACTGATTCAGCAACTGAAATTAGGAAGGTGTGATCAGAAGCTTCTAACTAGCGTCCTAACTGGCTTTCTGAATTCAGTGACTACATTCAGGATGGTCTAATAAGCGCATAAGAATCAAAGGCCCACAACCTACAAGACTACAAGTCCTACAACCATCTTACAACCTACCAGTGTTGCCATAGTAGGCGATTTTTCGCCATTTAGGCTACTCGAAGTGGAAATCGGCGACAAAAATATCTAAAAAGCGACTGGTCACCTTTTAGGCTACTTAGTCGAATGAACAAATCACAAAATTAATGAGCATAGCCATAAAAAAAATACACCCCACACATAATCTAAACAGTATGAGAAAATCAAAAAAATCGGCCAAGTGCGAGTCGGACTCGCGCACGAAGGGTTCCGTACCATTGACTAGGTACATTTATTTTAATATCGGGCAAAAAGCTGCTAAAAAAATCACTTTTGTTGTATGAGAGCAAAAATAGGCAAAAATGACGTTTTTTTTGTATGGGAGCCCCCCTTAAATATTAATTTTATTTTAATTTTATTATTTATTATTAAAGTAAAAATAGAACTGAGTATTTTGTGAATATTTCAAGTGCCTACCTGTTGCCATTATTGATATCGAGCAAAAAAAGGCAAGAAAATCGCGTTTGTTGTATGGGAGCCCCCCTTAAATATTTATTTTATTTTGTTTTTAGTATTTGTTGTTATAGCGGCAACAGAAATACATAATTTGTGAAAATTTCAACTCTCTAGCTATAGCCGTTCTTGAGATACAGCCTAGTGACAGACACACGGACGGACGGACGGACGGACGGACGGACAGCGAAGTCTTAGTAATAGGGTCCCGTTTTTACCCTTTGCGTACGGAACCCTAAAAAAGAAAAAGATTGGCACACCCTTCGTAGCTTCGAGGAACGTGAAAGTTAAATTTCAAGCAAGTGCACGAAAAAGGATGACTCGTTGTAGCGTTACGCTCATGGTATGCTGGCGTACATCTTTCTTCCACTCCATTTGCCTATGCATCCGAGCAGATGTTTCAAAGAGTATAATAATAAAATACGGGGAGATGTTTTGTTATGACGTTGTCACGTGAAACTATCGTCCGTAAACCAACTTTACAGACAACCAATTTTTTCGTGCATGCAGCTAGCGTTCATCAATTTATTAGACGTTGTCACGTCAAAAAAACTGTTTTATTTTAGTTTTCGAGTTTGGGTTTGGGCTACTTTAGGCTACTCAAGCCCTGAAAAATGGCGATATTAGATTAGGTCCCTGGTCGGTGGTCCTGAGTTGTTGGCAACACTGCAACCTACCTATTCTCTACTGACTTCAGTGATGAACTGATGAAAAATTCCTAAATTTATACTAGACTTTTTGTAGATAAACTACATATAATAATTGTTTATAAGTTGTGACATATAAATTATCGCAATGGAGTGGACGGTACCTGTTAATGATATTTTAAAAAATCAAATTACAAAGTTAAATAGCTCATTGATCCCACCCGGATTTCATGGAGATGTACGAGCCGTGAGGTAAGTGGAATAAAAAATACTAAACATATCTAAATTTTTGTCATTTTTTAATTATTAATATGTTTAGCTTGCTGTATATCATTTTTAAAAATCATATCTCGATTTGTTAATAGTTTTCGCGACACATCTACTCAAGGTTTTATTTTTACTCAAGTAGTAGGCTTTGACTCTGCTCTTTTATGGCGATACGTGCTTAAGGTCAGATTTTCAAAGTTGCGAAAACTCTTATGATCTTGTTCGTTTGGTACAAATAAATTTGTTACCTTTATAGATTTAGTTCAGAAAAATAGGCCTTTAAGTATTATGATCTAGCTCGTTAATATAGTCACAACATACAAATTAAATGTAATAAGTACTTATTTTATATTGTGGTTATTCTCATACTAACACTGCAAGTAATAAACACCTATTTTTATGCTGAAATGATATAAGAAGTTCTTTTTTTTATTTTTTTATCAAGACCTGGATACGAGTCCTTCGCTCTAAACTGAATAAATTTTTACTTATTAAACTTAAGACTAAGACAATAATATCATATCGACGGTCCCTACGTACATAAAGACATGTCAAAAACCGAGGTTTACAGGAGAGCGTTTTTTAGGTTCAAACCGCTCTAGAAATAATTCTATGTACAATTATAAATAATTTTTTTTCTATAATGTTTTATTAGCTTTAGCAACTTCATAACGTTATTTATACATATTTAATTTTTTTATGTTTTCTTAGAAAAACTGATAGATGACTGTTTCTACGCTGAAATTAAAATAAAAGTATGTCAGACATGTCTGACATACCTTTTTATACGCGGGAAAAAAGAAAAGTTTATAAAATAGAATTTAAATAAAATGTATTATAAAAACGTAGAATTGTGTTATTGTTTTCAAACGGATATGTTTATTAAATCTTGTGCTTCAGAAACACATAAAAATATCATTTCTGGAGTTTGCAATATCCATTATATCCAAAAAATAACTTTGATCTACTTTTATTCATGGTTTTTAGTATTGTTGAATACTTATAACTAAAAACACGCTACTAAATCTAAAAACATTAATATTTTACCACGCGAACAAGCAGCGGAGTAAATGACGCTATGTCAGACAAGACCGCGTTCGCACCGTGTGGCGCACATTTTAAAACACCGTACAAAACGATAAGTAATAGATGTCCGCATCTAAGACACTTATTCGTTGAAAATATAATACTTGTTCTCATATACATCTTGTAAATGACATTAAATAAATAATATATAAGAAAAATTCCTATACAGGTATGTGCATATGGAACTTCTAAAGCCAATTGTGCAATAATAAAAAAAACGCCGTTTTTGACATGTCTTTATATACGTAGGGACCGTCGATAGATTAATAAACAAAATCTTAAAAATGTGTAACGCTTCACGATTTTGTGTGTCCTTGCGCAGGGGCCATGCTAATGTTCTCTGTATCGTTCCAATTTTAGTATATGTACTGCCGAAGCGAGTACTATAAAAAGTTCAAAGAAATAGTGTGTACTGACTTAATTTCTCACTCATTAAAAATTATATGATCGAGACACATAGATTTACAATGGTCTAAATTTTCAACTAAAAATAACTATTGAATGTTGTGTCAATCATTAAATATTTTTGACTACATTAAAACAGAACTGCGGTCACAAACGTGCCTACCCAGGGTGGTTACTATGAGCAAAACACATGAGTTCGCACCATAATGTCTGATGCGAACTTGGGGAGGCTTATGTCCAGCAGTTGACTGCGATAGGCTGAAGTGATAAAACTAACTCCATAACTCTGACATCATCCGTTTTAGTTTATTGTTATTTTCATTATTTTTCCTATTTTATTTATGTTTGATTATTAATATGATATAGTACAATTATTTATTTGTTTATTGAGTTAGCTGGTACTATTGAAAACAATTTCAGACAAAGAATGTAGTATTTTTTGTCAATTTATTACTACAGTAACACAAACAATACGAGGGGCGGCTGAAAAGTTCTGAGCCTGATTGTATATGCAATAAACATAATGAAAAAATTTCTATTTTTGTTGTAGAGTGATGCAAGATAGTTTGTCAAAAGTGATAGACCATCTTGGTGAACAATCGGCGACTGCTCAAGGATTAAATAAGGTGATCACAACCGCGGAGAAGTTACGCAACTCACCGACACACATCCTGTACCTGTTAAAAGATTTTAAAGCCAAAGGGTGAGATTTTTTTTATTACAGCATCAGCGCTAGTTATTTTTAATAATCATAATGAGATGATTATCACTTTATTTTGTTTATGTAAGTTTGTACAAACTGTTGCTCTTGAAAATTTTTATAAATAAGCTATAAAATGTTATCTACTAAAATTAACTTAACATTTTGGTATTGTGTATTACTCCGAATACATGACACGTCGGTCTCCACTCCAGGCCACGTCTGCTCCAGCGGCCATCTGTCTTGCGACACAAGTGACCAGCCCACTGCCACTTCAACTTGCTAATTCTGTGGGCTATGTCGGTTACTTTCGTTCTCTCGCGGATAGCCTCATCATCTTCTGTCTTTCCCCGGCTTGTGGATGACGACGATCTTCCCAGTCTTCCACGCCTAGGGGAAGTGTCCGGTCTGGAGTATCCCGTTGAATGTCCTTGTGAGAGCTGCGAGGCATCCTGTAGGCAGCTGCATCAGCGCGGCAGTTGGGATCCCGTCCGGACCCGGCGCCTTCCGCCTGGGTAGGCGGACGACTGCCCTCCGTAGCTCAGAAAGGGAGACTAGATCTTCTCCCTGGAGCGTCGGAGTAGGGTCGGACATGAATCGTTCCACTGTTTGGTGGACTGCCGCGTGATGGCAGACGACGTTCTCATTCGTGGTGTTAGGGGGATTTGGGGAGAACTGCTGTTCCATGTATTCCGCCAGGATTTCAGCTCTGTCGCTGGCGGAGTATCTTCCGTTACCCTCTCGATCGAGGAGAGGGTAAACTGGTGCGTCTTGTTTCGTTAGTTTCTTACAGAGGCTGTATAAATTCGTGTCGTGCTCGGATGCTCGATCGATGGTCGTCTCCCATTCCGATTCATCGAGAGCCACGAGCCTTTTATCACCTACACAACATTAGTTATTAGTTCTACTATTGCACGTTTCTGGTATAATACAAAAGAACAGAAACGCGAAAACATTAATTGTAAATACAAAGGATTCCTGTATCTTAGCCATGGCCGGGCTACCCTCCTTTCCCGTACATTAGTTTCGATCACATTTTATAGCTTTGATAAACATATTAATACACTGAAAGACATATTTACAATCATTTCTATCCTATCTGTCCTATTAATACTCAAAAACGTATATTTGAAAAATTCTGCTATTTATGACTAGAAAATATAACACAATGAAATATAAAAAAAATTATGCATAAAATATATTATAATTTATATCAATAAAAAAAACATTACACACACTACCTTGTATTTGACACACACACACACACACACAAACACACGCGCATATCATATACTCTTGTTTATTGTTAGTAAGTCTGTGGTAAAGTTATAATTATAATAATAAAAATTGCATTCAATAAAGACATTAAAAATAATAATTGATGTTTATATTTTCTTACATTATCACTACAAAAAAAGAAATTATCACTTCGAGAAGCTAGATAGGTACTGTGGTGGCCGAGAACTACCCGCCACAATTTTAGAGAAGCCAAAATCAAGCCTATCTTTAAAATATTTATCTGACAAATTATTCTTTCTGTAAAATATTCTATTAAAATATTTCTTACAGAGACTTTAGTTATCTCTAAGAAATATTTTAATTAATTTGGTGTAGTTTTGATTTTTACTACACCCCTTTCCCCTATTTATTTATTTTCAAAAAAGAAGATAGTTCATAGCCGCATTAATATCCGCATTGCGGCTAATCAACACAATATATTGCATGTCTCGTTTCAAATTTTGGTATTTCGGCAGCTACTTAAGTGGCTACGTCCCAGAACATCGATAAAGAAATTGTGTTTGCTTATAAACAATCCATAAAAAACCTTGACATTGTTCTGATTGAAATAAAATATAACACAGTATGCTATATTATATTAACACCTAGAATGCTACTCACGCAATGTTTTCTTATAAGAGACACGCAAAAAGAACTATACACATTTCAAATGTTTCGCAAAATATGCTATGCATAATGCATATGCATAGCTGTTTATCATTGCGATTATAATTTATATTATACTAGCCCTGTAGGCTGTACCCTGTGCGCGTTGCTACGCATTTTTTTTGTGGTAGAAACTCAGAAACCTTTGTGGGCTTCATGCACAACACTTCATGACATGATCAAATGCATAGTTTACGAGATTAATTATAGTTCTTAAGCTTGATGCCTTTGCTTATATATTTTTTTTATTTAAGCATAAAATATTTTACCGCTAACTTTCAAAAAGTTGTAAATTAACGCTCATTTGCATTTTAAATAATTTCGAAAGTTATGTTTGTATAACGCATTAAAATATAACACTATATAATTTAATTGAAGAAAGTTTTAAAATTTGTCGTTAGAGTAATTTTTTTTCGTCATACTTTTTACAAGCGTAACTAGGTCTGCATTCCCGCATACTTGATGCTCTGTGAGGTGTGACTGAGTCATGATTTTTAACGCCATACCCAACAGGCATTACGAAACTGTGTTTTTTGCAAAATTTACATCATTTATTTGTAAAGCAACGATGCTCTTTTATTTGAATTGAATTTTATAAAATTACTGTAGGTACATTTTTGCCGCCTCGTTGGCGCTGCAGTCACAGCACTGGATTGAGATTGGCTGTTGCGCGGGCGGTTGCGGGTTCGATTCCCGCACACGAAAATATTTGTAGTGGCCATACAGATGTTTGCCGTGGTCTGGGTGTTTGTGTAGTCCTTGTGGGTCTCCCCACCGTGCCTCGGAGAGCACGTTAAGCCGTCGGTCCCGGTTGTTATCATGTACACCTGATAGCGATCGTTACTCATAGTAGGCAATATATGATATATTATATATCCGCCAACCCGCATTGGAGCAGCGTGGTCGATTAAGCTCCGATCCTTCTCCTACATGGGGAAGAGGCCTATGCCCAACAGTGGGATATTACAGGTTGAATAATAAGTAGAAATATGAAAGTGTTGAACAAGGCTTGTATTTCATTAATCGGAGTTATTTATGTAGTCTATAAAGAAAACGCTTGCGTCATTTGTCACATTAAGCTAATTGGCGAATAACATGCGCCTTACCCATAGTCGTGTCTCAACAATAATTCAGTAGACCCTTATAACGGTAAGACGTCGGTAAAATTTAACTTTGTTTTCAGTTATGCGAATATATTTTCGTGTTCGAGTGCTATTAAGTGATAACAAATATTTATTTAACTAATTGTTAATTAATTATTTATTGTCAATTTCGCATTTTTTATATTTATAGCTGAAATGAAGTTGTACATCATTTTGTTTTGCGAATTTTTTTTCACTGCTGCGTGGGTTAGTTTGTTTATTTTTTATTTATTTAAGAAATGTATATTAATTTATAAATTTTCAGAGGTAAAGGTGAGGTAATAGGGCTGCTGAAGGTCGGTCACAAGCACTTGTTTCTCTTCGACGAACACGACAAGGTCTGCGAGGTGGAACCGCTCTGTGTGCTCGACTTCTACGTGGTGCCGGACCGGCAGCGACACGGATACGGAAAGCTGCTGATTGATTATATGTTATTAGTACGTAAATTTTGTACACCACTACTATACTCGACAGACTATATTGTGCAAATTACACAGACGTAATTATTGTAAGTTTCACCAACACCTATAGCGTCTTTTTAACTTTTTAACATTTTCTGTAAAATGACGATTTCTAAGTGTTTTTAAAGCCTGCCTGCTAACCAGCAATAACAATATTCCCTTGATCCTGATGTTGTCTGAAAGAAAATTTTTATATCTTTAATTTATTCTTTGCGTTGATGTCCAAGACTTCTTGAAAAAAGGCCAGGTCAAGAGTACCCTAAACCGAAGAGCATGTATGAAAGGAATAATGAAAGTGGACGAAGCGAAACAAGTATGTAAGGATCGTAAGGTTAAAGTTACAGTGGGGACCCCATATCTGTAGATTGGCGGATAGACTGAGTTCTGCAGCGTACGCGGTTAAAAAGATACGATTATTAACGGATATCGATACAGCCCGATTAGTTTATTTCAGCTACTTCCATAGCATAATGTCCTATGGCATTTTGCTATGGGGCAATGCGGCTGATATTAGTGTCATTTTTATTCTGCAGAAAAGGGCTATCCGCTATATTTACAAAATGGGATGTAAAGAATCTCTGAGAGAGAAGTTTAAAGAGATCAACATCCTGACCTTTGCATCGCAGTATATTTATGAAAATATAATGTATATACGGAAAAATAGGCATTTGTTTGTTAGTCGTAGTGATCGAAATGCCTCAAATGATGTAACACTCAGGAACGACCACAAATTAATATTTCCTAAATGCCGGCTCAAGAAAAAAAGTAGTTCCTTTATAGGAATGTCTATCCTTATATATAATAAGATTCCGGCTGCGCTTCAATCTCTGCCTTTTTTGAAGTTTAAAAAAGTTATTAAGCGAGTTTTATGTAGTAAAGCCTACTATACCATTAATGATTATCTCAATGATGAAAAGGCATGGGATTGAATAAAGCTCGACCAGGCTATGTCTATGACCCGCTGTAAATAGATAGTTACATATATTGTGAGCAGGTGGCATGTGGTGGTCTCGGCACGCACGATTGGCTGTCTCGTGTTTGTCCTGATTATTTCATGGTCCACTACTGCGTTTTTTATCTTGTATCTGACTGCATTTTTTTAAAAGAGTACCGAGAGTTTTTTTTCCTCCGGCTTTTTTTCTCTCGGCCTACATTAGGGAAATTGTTATTTATTGTAACATTTAATAAAGCCGAGGATAAAGTAGGTAGGTAATGTCTACCGAGACATTATAACTTAATATTTTGACTAAGTTAAGGCTGCTTATAACACTGGGTACATTACGTAAGCTTGTAATGTACCTAGTGTTAAGATATAAATTTTATTTTTTATTGTTTGATTTTTTGCTGCCTTAACTTTTGTTATTTTTGTTTAGTTTATATAAAGGATATTATTATTATTTTATTTTTTGACTTTCGTTAAGTGTGTGACATGCACCTTATGACGAAATAAATGATTTTGAATTTGAATTTGAATTCGTAGCAAGTGGAAAGAGGCGGTCTCTGCCTACCCCTACGGGAAAGAGGCGTGTTTATATTTTCTTACATTATCACTACAAAAAAAGAATTTATCACTTCGAGAAGCTAGATAGGTACTGTGGTGGCCGAGAACTACCCGCCTTTAACTACTTTAACTACTTTACGGGAAAGAGGCGTATGTATGTATGTTGATGTCCAAATAAAGTACGCTTCAGTCTGCCCTTCACTTTATTTCCTTCCCCATGGTAGGAGAAGGAAATAAAGTCCAAATAAAGTATATCCTCCAAGTCTCACGATAAAGGATATGTTTATGCCCTAGACTCTAGAGTATCATTAAGAGACAAGTTCAAAGAAATAAAAATATTGACTGATGCTTCTCAATATGTGTACGAAAATGTTATGTATGTTCATAAAAATATACACGAATTTCGCAGGAATTGTGACATGCATAGCATTAATACTAGGAACAAACATAAACTTGTAATGCCTGTAACTCGCTTCCGCCGAGTCAGTAATTCCTTCTATGGACAATGTATACGCTTATACAACAGGCTCCTAGAAAACGTTCAAAAAGCTTTTATTGCCAAATTCAAAAAAATTGTGAAAGAACGTTTGTGTACTAAAGGATATTATTCGATTTACGATTTTCTAGAAGACAGTACGCCTTGGGAATGATGTGATCGCCCCCAGGCTATTTCAACTTATAAAATTATTGCTAATTTCAATCTGATTTGGATAAAACAACATTACGATAGAATAAAAAAAATGATAGTCCCGCTGAGTTTCTTTCGCCAGTTCTTCTCAGGTCAGAGGCTTTTTCTTTCCGAACTGGTAGTAGACTCATGACGTCCAGTAAGAAATTGTAATAATTTTATGCTGAATAAAATATTTTGATTTTATTTTATTTAGTTAAAGGTTTCTTTCTCATTGGAAAAGCTTAGCACGTGGTCCCATTTAAATTTAATCGAAATTTGACAAATACTTGTCGAGTTATATCTAATAATGCGTGTTTACTTGACTATTTTTCGTCGACCTACGTTGTATTATACCTCATAACTTTTTACTGGGTGTACCGAGTTTTAATCGAAAGCTGATGCTTGTCTTGTGATCCCATTTAAATTTGATTGAGATCTGATGACTACGTTTTTAGTTATCTTTGATAATGCGTATTTAATTGTCTATTTGTTCGTTTACCTATATTGTATTATTTGCCGATATAATTAAAATCGTTTTTTCCGTTTGCGAGCAAACAAAAATATTATTATCATACACACCTTATAGCGAGCGAAATAAAAATAAATTGTAAGTGAATTTTACAAAACTATTTACAGCTATAGTCTATTTTATATAATTTTAAATTATAGGATACAGAAACGTCTATAGAAAAACTAGCAATCGACGGCCCCTCACCAAAAATGGAGCAATTTTTACGCAAGAACTACGGCGTTGACAAATTAATGCATCAAAAGAACAACTTTGCGGTTTCGCCACAGTTCTTTGCCGCAGTACCGGAAATAAGGTGAGTGCAAATGTGATGTTTTTCATTTTTTTCAAAATTCTAATAAAAAATAAAGTTTTCGAATGTAAAAAGTAGATTTTGCAGAGACCGCTGAAAATTGGCAATTTTCAACTCGCACGTGAGACCGAACGGTTGGTCTGAAAAAAAAAAACAGTGATATTTATAGAAAATTTTATGTACCTACTTTAATTTCTGAAAACAAACCATTTACTAAATTAGTTTAAATAGTTTTCGAGTTTTAGACAAAAAGCCGAAAAAGCAGTTTTTTTGCTTTTTTGCGATTTTATCAATGTTGCGTCACGTATCTTTGTCCGCAAACCTCTGATTCGGATTCAGCATCCTAAAATACACATAGAATGAAAGAAATCAAAACTACCCAAAACTTTCCCACCAGCGGCCCTTTAGAGTACAAATTGACTGTGTTATGTGGTTGCCAGTTAAGTTGTGATCTATAATAACAAAACCAAGGTATGTCTGGTTGTCTACGACTTCAATGGGTTGGCAATCATTCGAAAATACATATATTCGAACAATATATTATACAAACCTTGTCCTGATAATAACGAACACAAAAAAAGAATTATCCAATTTTTTACAGTCGCTCGGAAGTTACGCGCGTACATCAATTTCGGCAATTCGTTTTTATTTATATAGATTCCTATTGTTTGATACATAAAAGTTACGGGCTCACTTTTCGCTAATCCCTCAAGGCTAAATTCAAGGTTAAGGGTCAATAATCGTTAGTAATTGCGTCAATATTGAGGACTTAGGTAGTTACTTAGTTAGTGGGCTCGATTTTCCGCATTTAGACCCAATATTGGTCCATTATGCGTGAGAAATGGGCTGACTAGTTCAGCCAGCCTAGCTCCTTCCAGAAGCTCAGAAGCCTCCTGGGGCGTTCACAGGCTTCTCGGAGCGTCCTTATATCTTTAAGTATGGTGGCCCGGTGTGTGGCCACTCCCTCGCATTCCAGGATCACGTGGGCGGCTGTTTCTTCTGCAGCAAGACATCCCCTGCATAGAGGGCTGTCCGTTGCATTCATGATGAATAGTTGATGGTTAAGTGCCATGTGGCCGGTAATTGTACCAACAACTATTTTGATGTCTAGACGGTTCAGACTGAGCAATCGACGCGATAGGTGCGGTGATACTTCCGTGAGTACCATCTTGGACTGTCTACAGCCGGTTTGGTTTGCCCAAAGGGCATTGTGGGCTGCACGTGTCCGTTGCCTTACCCATGAGTGCAGCTGTCCAAATGGTAGCGGCAATAAGATAGTGGGGCCAGTCACCTTTGCATTGGACCCCTGTCTCGCCAGCTCATCGGCGGCATCGTTTCCGTGCGATTCACTGTGTCCCTTTATCCATTGGAGGATTACCCCATTGAGCGAGGCTAATCTCTCCAGGGCTTGGTGACATTCGTATATGAGACTAGAGTTAGTCGTGTTACTTCCTAGTGCTTTAAGTACAGCCATGCTGTCCGACAGGATTCGGATGTTGCAATCCTTAATGCCTTTGAACAGGACGGCGGTGGCTGCGTGAGTAATCGCAACACATTCACATTGGAAAATGGAGCTGTGTTTACCAAGAGGTAGTGACATTTTGATATTAAGGTCCAGTGAGTACACTCCGGCACCGGTGCCAGAACCCATTCTGGAACCGTCCGTATAAATGCGGACTTCCCGTATGATTCCCGACTGATCTTTTTCGGCCTCAAATAATTGTATTCGGTATTTCCTTTCGAAAATGTGTTGTTTTCGAATCCTATCGCATGGAGCGGCAACTAGTGGTTCATAGCTCACTAGGCCGTTCCATAAATTATTATGTGGACCCTCCTGGTTGCACCACAGGCTCAAGTGTTTCAGCCTGATAGCTGCCATAGCCGCTTCCTGCTGTATGAACGAGTCACGGTCAAGCGGTGCCAGATCAAGCATAACCTCAAGAACTGACGTTGGGGCGGTACGCATGCAGCCAGTGATTGCAGAGCACGCTATTCTCTGAAACCGCTGTAACTTATTTTTAACGGTGGTAAGTTCTATTCTCTGCCACCAGATTACCGCACCGTAGGTGATTAGAGGCCTGACAATGGTTTTGTAAAGCCATAAAGTAATTCTAGGTGATATACCCCAGCTTTTGCCGAGGAGATGTTTGCATTGGTAGAGAATTATGCTGGCTTTGTTGATTTTTAAGTCTAAGTGCCTATTCCAAAGAAGTTTGCTATCCAGGATTACTCCGAGATATTTGACCTCTTTGGTGAGGGCAAGACTAGCACCAAATAGTTTAGGGAGTTTTAGGTTCCCTAAATTCCGTACAATTAGAAAAAGAAAAGAAAAAAATATCGAACTGTAGACAGAGATTTGAACCGTGTTCTTATCGGCCGGTCGGGAATCATTTGACATCATTGAACATCTATTTTTCATACCCCTAAGTTATAAGGGGGGGGGGGGGGTTCAGGGGGTTAATAACTTATATGGCAAAACAACGTTTGCGGGGTCAGATAGTATATTAGAATAATTACGTATATTATAAGTATTTTAACAAGGATTCATGATGATTTCATATCATATTCTCGTTGTTAGCACGTCGATTAACCTTCTTCGATTTATTTATTATTAACTAGATGGCCCGGTGAACTTCGTATCACCTACATATGTTTGTGAAAAATATACACAAAACACTTTCGGAACGCACCTATAAATATTTGACAACCAATTGACAACGTTTTTGACAAAATACATTAAATTTCCCCGCTAGGAACATTTTGTATTGGAAAATTAAATCGTCGTTTTTACTATTTTCCGTTACATATTATTTTTGTTTCTTACCGTTTAAACCTTTCCTGAACTTCCACAAACATTTCAAGATCAAAATTAGCCAAATTGGCCCAGCCATTCTCGAATTTTAGCAAGACTAACGAACAGCAATTAATTTATATATATAATATATATGTACAGGTACATTATAAGTAAACATTTTACATTTTCATGGACATTAATTTCATCACATCAACTAACTTACAGAAAATCTCATGATGAGGCTGAAGGTTTTCTATACCCAAAGTACATTTTGAAGGCATGTTCGGACGCAAAACGAGTCCTTATTGAATATAGGAGTTGGTCTTATGACATTTCGTGTTGGGTTTATGATCTAATCCTAAATCCTGTACAGTCTAGTAAGTAAATGTAATATAAAACTTATTAACTGTTTCTAATGTTGACGGCAGTAAGATGCAGCGTAAAGCACCAGTGGCTACTCCTGCAGTCGGCCGCTTTGCCGCTTCCAAACCACACTCCGCTATTGCCACAGTGAGTATTAATTTTTTTCAGAGTTAATCCCATCTTATAATATTACAAGAAAAAATATTACTTTTAAATTATTATAAACCCATCAGAAAAGACACGACCTGACCTGTTTACTGTTTCATTGCTATGAGTCGTTATGCGATGTAATCTATACATATAATAAAATGGTAGAAAAGTCAAAACTGTACATTGAATATTTTTTTAAAAGAATACTTGGGGTATGATCTACAATCGATACCGAAGCCAAAAATATAGTTTTTAGAATTTTTGTCTGTATGTATGTCCGGGATAAACTCAAAAAGTACTGCATGGATTTACTTCAAATTTGGCACGAATATTGTTAAGAAGTCGGGTCAGAACATAGGCTATATATTATCACGCTATCACCTACGGGGAAAGAGCAGTGAACCTTTATTTCTTCAAATGTATGTCCGGGATAAACTCAAAAAGTACTGCATGGATTTACTTCAAATTTGGCACGAATATTATTAAGAAGTCGGGTCAGAACATAGGCTACATATTATCACGCTATCACCTACGGGGAACGAGCAGTGAACGCACGCAGACGACGTCGCGGGCAGCAGCTAGTATAGCATAAAGTAATGTTTGTTTTTTTTTTTTGTTGTCACGGTTGTCACGTTAAGGCTAACACACCCTTCTATAGTGTAAGCATAGGGAATATAACGTTGATCTACCTGGAACCTTTATAACTTTTAGAGGATTAGATTCTTTTGAGTACCTGATTACCTATCTGATAGACAAAAAATATAGCCTGTAAAAAATTGATCAAATTTTTTTTTTTAGGTAATACATGGCGGTGGAAGTACTGCGCAGTATCAACAAACTACTAATGGGTAATTTTTTATGTCTTCTTTGTTTTTGTACCTCACTTATATGTATAGTATTATTAGTCCGGGATCCCTAGTCCAGTCCTACTATTAAAAAAAAATGAGGTTGACCTTGAACCTCATTTTCAAATCGAGGGATTTCAAATCTCTTCAATCAGAGGTCACCGTTGAATTCCTCGTTGAAAGTTCTTTACCTTTGTATGTTTTGTTTTACCACTAAACGCGAAATTTTTAAGGTCATACTTTGACCTCTATTTGACCTTCAGGGGTTACGTTAACCTCGTACTTAAATACGTATTCGGACGCAAAATTTTCCGTTCTTTTCGATTCCAGTTAAAAAAATAGGAGTTCAAATTTAAACGAGGTTGACCTTGAAATAACCTTGAAAATGAGGATCAAGGTCAAATCAGAGGTCACCATTGAATTCCTCGTTGAACGTTACTTAGGGTATGGCCTTTGGTTTACGACTAACCCGTGCGGTTTTCCAAATTTTCCGGGGTTTCCATACTTTTTCCTCATCCTGTATATATATACAGACATACATGTATATATTCGTAATATCACTCATTGTCATTACATTCGTTTTTATTTTTTGTTTTTTATTTTTATATGTTGCGTTTTTGAAGTGAAACTTCTTTAGGCGCATGAGGGGTAAAATTTTTGAGCGATCGGTAACGCGGCAGTGTCAGGGACGTTCAGTACTTAGATGGGTGACCGCCTGGGAACACCGCTTGACGTTGGCTTTTTTTCTTTTAGTTTTTCTTTTTTGTACTTTAAATTGGTTTTTTTTTTCAATTAGTTTGCCAAAGAAGTTTCACTTCTGACATATTTTGTACTTTGTACGCACGCAATTTTTTATGTTTCTTTTCGTTTTGTTGCTTTCAGCTTCAACTATAGAAGAGTCGACTGGCACTGACAGGGGGATATATTTTTAGTACACTTTTATTATGACTTTGAATATGACTTTACATAACTTTTATTTATGTATCTTTATTTAACTTACTTTATGTAAGAATAATATGACCTAACGTTGTAGACGTAGAAAATTGTTGTCGATGTAATTGAAGTTGTTTTTTTTTTTCTTCAAACTTTAATGGAAGTATTGAGAAAGTAAGATCTATTTATACAAATTGTTAAAATTGATTTGTTTCCTGGTTATTTTTTTAATTTATTGTATTATTTTGGTTTTACTTAACTTATTTTAAGTTATTAGATGTTTTGACCACTTTAATGTAAATAAAAGGCAATATCTTTGGATGTTGGATGACTTGGATGAAAAGACGTTAAAACCCGTAGTTTAATTTTTTTTTTTGTCTCAGACACCATTATGCATATTGTTTTCCTTATTTTTTGTCATTTTAATGTTTTATAATTAAACATAACAAAAAAGAACACTAAATTAATTTAACTATTTTAATGCACTGTGATAATATTAATATGACTTTTTGTAATTTCTATCGAATAAGATAATCATTGTATCATAATGTTTAGTTATTGTGAATTGTTTACAAAATTAATGTATTTACGTATGTAATTCCAAAAAGCATTTATCTTTAGGTAAGGTGTGTCCCATTCATATGGGTTTATGAATGTAAGTTGCACAAAATTATAACGTTTTACAAACTAATGCAATTAAATTATGGTGAATAGTTTTTGTTTTGTTTTTATTTCTCATGATTTCATTTTATTTAACATTTTATCATTTCCAAAGCAAAAAATATCGAATATAACAAGTTTTAACCTTAATATTATTTGTAAAGGAGTACCTCTGCATATGGCAGTCCTGAAGCCGAAACGAACGCAGCCGACATCGAACCGGACCAGCCTGTGTCCGACGCTCACGTAAACAGCGAAAACGAACTCACCGTCGAGACTGAAGATATCACTGCTGTAGAGAAGGACGGAAAGATGACAGAACTAGCAGACGCTGAATTACAAAAAAGTCACGAAAGGCCTTCGACTCTTGAAGTAGAGCCGGTTTCAGAGTGTCCCGCCCCCGCGGCCGCGCCCGCGCCCGCCCTCACCCCCGCAGGCTGCCTGTCCCGCCGCGACGCGCAGCTGACCGACCGCGGCTACTTCGACGTGAAATTCTACCACAACAAGCTGTGGTAAACGACCAGCTAACCACAACCGTGGCTCGACACGTAGTTTTCCAATATATTCATGTATCATAATCGTAATGTTCAACCCTCACGTGCTTTTTCGTTTCTTTGGCGCGGGCCTAAGATAATGTTATTATTTGTAAAAAAAAAAAAGCTTTTCCCATTGCAAATATTTATTTCTTCATAATTATTTATTAGTATGTCGATAGGACAGTTAGGATGGGAAAGTAATTAAATCTTATGGACTATTTAGGAACGATACGCATTTGAAGATAAATTAGCTTTTGAGATTTTCGATTTGTCATACTCGATAATAGTCGTTAGTCGACGTTATGTCTTCTATCGTACGTGCACCGAATTAGATGTAATTATGGAAAGTATGTAAAAGCACGAAATTTAATTCCCAGAACGAAGCATCTTTCGTTCTTTCTTCGAAAAGAGACGTATATTGGAGCGGTGTGTTATTATTATTAGCATTTATTATTTACAGCAAATTGGCTGTATTGAATGTGTAAGTAATGTCAAAATAAATATTATAATCTTTAAAAAATATAAATGTACCTACAACGGTACTTGATATTTATTATTTTGAATATCTATCAAGATTGTTTTATTCTTGACTAAATTGTATAATTTATTAAGTTCTATACATAAAATCAAAGTGTATGAATGCAAGTATTTTGCGAGATATATTGATTTTAGTTTCAAAATCATTACTTCTCATTAAATTATTAGTAAATTTAGGTACATGAGAACAGTATTAGAAAAAAAAGTTGTTTATGTATTGCTTCCATTTTAACAATTTGACTCTGCTGTTTATAATATTTAAATAAAAGTATAAGTACTTTAAAAACTATTTAATTTAAATTACTCCTAATTAGATCGAAGCTTTAAGGAGCTTACCTACTATTAATCCAGCGAAATGAAGCAACTTAAAAGTTGCTGTTTAAATATTATTTATGATCAGTGGCGTATTTTAAGATTATTCCCTCTCGTAAAAGCAGCGTATCTGTTATGGATGTGTTACTAAATAAACGATTATTTTCGGCTAATATTTTAGGGCGCCCATTCCATAAAATAATAGAGCCAAGGGAAATATGTAAAAATCGATTAAGTTTTCACATCCCTAATACGTATCGGCTTGCGCCGCAACTCGCAGAATGACGCCTCGGGCCCGGGCATAGCCCTTGTGGTCCTAAGGTAAATAGGCCGATGTTTACGATATTCTAGTTTTATTTCACGCTCGCAGTGTAAAAACAATGTCGAAATTATTTTTCTGAAAAATTAATGATTTAATTAACTTATGGCACGAAAAGAATTTAGGCGTCTTAGGCGTTACTTAATTTATAGATCTATAGACAGTCATTTTGTCTATGTTAAGCTTATTTAAATAAAAATGAAAATGGTACCATGGGATTTATTTTTTTCTTTTGAGAAATGAACAATAATCAAAATAAAATGCACGCATCATAAAGAAAACATTTTATTTATTCCATTACAGTTGGACACCTGAATGTTATCTTTGGATTCTATTACCTAAAAACATAAAAGGTAAAGGCGGTTGAAGGAATCCAGAAGCGTGTGGAGTGGAGAAAATTTTTAGTTTTGTAACAAGGTGTGTGTAAAACAAACACTTTATTTACTATTATAAATACTTGGCATATGCCAGCGAACATCAATTGAAGCGAGGTCGAAATCTCCACGTTGAATATATCTAACTATTACAAATCGATACGATCAAAATATTAAATGGATATGGCTTTTACTGAAATAAACAGTTCTTTTTAATAGACTATAGACACATACATTAATATAAAACTGGTTAACACTCTGAATGCAGTTCGTTTCAAATCCTACTTCAATTCCAACTTTCGTTCGCGTGACTAGAATGTAAAGCGCCTTTACATTTTGAATTTACAAAAAAAAAGTTCATAGATCTTCTATCGATTTGTTACAAACACATAAAATGTTTTATTTGAAATACATTCTGGTATAGTTAAGTTTAAATGAAGATAATATATTTATTAACTTAATTATATACTAAAAAAAAATCTTAATCGGCGCATCAAAATTTTAACTTTAAAAATAAAATCAAATTGAGTAAGCTCGCCGCAGAATAAGTGTCACAAACGACACAAAAGAACGCCTTACAAAACAAGGTCGCACCGCAACCGCCCCCGTTTAAATTCGATCCTTCTTGAGCTTTTCTCTTCAAGACTGAGGCCTCTCGCTTCTAAACTGTGTTCAGAGTGAGCTACACTACACGCAAACGTTCGAGTATAATAGGCTTATGGCCTCCAGCGAAGTGAAATTTCGCCTCTATATGGTAAGCGATATCTACAGAGCTTTGGAGGTTTATATGCGTTTGGTAAAACATTTCCGATGATAATTGAATGTTTCCACTTTCACAAGAATACAAATACCCTCCAATACAAAATACTTAGGTACCTTATAATGATTATTAAAATAGTACGAATAATTGTACGCAAATCTATTCAAGAAAACTTACGTATATATATTTATATATTTAATCTTATACATTGTAATACATTTATTATAATAATAAAGACTAGCATACGTCAGTATAATTCTTAACAATTTTCAATATAAATTGTTTCCTACTGATCGACTCCGATGCTTGTAATATATATTGTAGTATTTAGTATGATGCTACAAATTGTATTACAAGACAATACATATTTAAAGGAAACTTTTTGAGCATAATTAAACCGATTTCTATAAGCCGTATCACAGTACGCTAACTTAAATAATACATAGAGAATTTATTTTCTTTTTGTCAAGAAACAATTTAAAAAAAAGACTGAAAGCATATTGCAGTGCAACTGGTTCTAACAATGTCTTCACTTGTCACGTGTAGTATACATATGCAATATAAATTTTATAGTTACTATTATAGGCCTGAAACGAACCAATTCACAACATCAGTCTTTAACGCAAAGGCGCAAGCGTCGCCCACTGGGGCCAACTAAAGCGGCGCCTGTTATCAAATAAAATTAAAATGTATTTATTGGTCCGAGTCGAATGTCTAATACAATTTATTAATACATTGAATTAAATGCTAAATGGCGATTAATACAACACATAATTAATACATTTAAGTAGATGAAAAGTTGATAGGAATGTTTGCGGGAATCGAGAGACGTGTTACATTCGAACCCTAAAGAACACGACAGCGGAAAGTATAAAGGCGCCGCTCGCGTAGGTTGCCGATTGCAGCTACCAACACTTACTATATATCGAGTCTATAAAGTTGTAAAGTAGCATCTAATAATATCAAAGTTAATTCTACTATCAGGGGACATCTATAAATTACATCAGACTAGTCACACTATATTTATTATTATTGCCCCTAGTATGACGTCACATAATTTGAAAATTTGCAAAAAGTGCTTCAAAAATAATTTACCAAGTCTCAATAGTTTACATTTTTTACATCTGACGCATAGAAACTTGAACTCGAACGCTCATTTGTATTTCCATTGTTACACAAAGGTCCCTCTTTTCTTAAAATCTCCGCGACGTAATTTATGGATGGCCCCTAGATTTGCATATAGCCTAGAACCAAATCGTTGGTCTCTCAGTTTAGTTCGGTTAGTCACGAGGGAATTCAAAGATACTTTACATGGGTACACGCCACTTACATGTCTCACACTTATATTATTTGGCACTGAAAATAATGACATAATATACAATTATAGTACTTATTACTATTTCATGTTTAAGTGTTGAAAATAATAAAATTCGTATTGCAAATGGAGGAATGTTAAAACCCTATTAAATTTAAATTCGGCAACTTAAGAATCTCTGTGTAAAACACTTTGCCTGAGGCGTTGCGAAGCGAATAAATACTGAATTGTCACGTCATCGCTTGTTGAGATCTTCATTAAAATTGAAATAAAATATGACTATATGATAATCCTTAAATGTAACTGTAGATGTTGTAACACTCGATTGATGAATTATTTTAAACGAAGACCTCAAAAACGATGAAATATATTTTAAAAATTAGGCAGTAAATGTGCTTTTCAATGCCAGTCTTAAACATTTAAAGAGAATCCTTGCCAAATAGATAAAGTATCATAAATAAAATTTACTCCGGGAATAGGTTGTACTGTTAACTACCTCCTACTCCTATTACTTTGTGACGGTGATGTTAAAGTTTTCAGCGTTTGTACTAATAATTTAATAAATAAACCACATATACTATATCGTATGTTTCACAACACATACGTCTATAACCTAAATCAAGAGTATTTGATGGTAATCATACGACGGAACTTGTCTCGACAAAGGGTATCCGAAATGGAACGGGTTATTTTCTTTGGCGTATTTTAATTAGTAATAATAAATAACGATTATTGAGTAACATGTAGGGTTATTTGTTAATCTGAGAAGGTGGACGAAATTAGATCAAAATATATGAAAATGACAGAGGTCACGTAACATACCTACTTATTAACATTTTCAACTATTCTGTCTTATTGACAATGGAAATCGTCAACAAATAAATCGTTTTGTTTTATTCCTTAAGACTATATTATGATAAACAGTGGTCTGCTTTGGGTATGAAGGTGGATAATAACATTGTGAAGTAGCTCAGAGGGGGGTTAAACATCAAGTAAGGTGAGGGGCATTAAAGTCGTCGTTTGTATAATTCTTAATAATTCAGTCGCGTGGACTGCGTGGCTCGTAGGCGTAGTCACGGCAGAGATAGATCCCCATAGAAGCTTCGTTGTCCTTTTTACCTGCGAATAATAGTTGTTACTTTAGACTTGTGAAGATAATAAACGATATCATTGGCATTGGATGGCAAAAAAGCATAGCCTAACTGAAGGTAACCGGTAGTGGTTTCCGTAGCCTACAGCCAGAAACATTGCATACGCGTTGCTGACATTACCCACCATGGCCACCTTATTCACCAATGAAACACAGCTCTTCCTGAGAGCAGTATTATTTATCTGTCATTTTCTGTAAGGTCGAGGTACTTCCCCACACGGGCCGCTCCAGAAGTTAAGTAAGAAAATTTTCTGGAAGTACCTCAATGGAATCTATATAATTATAATGTAGAAGTAAAGTTGGAGCTCTCTTTCGGCGCTAGTAGTACAAACACGAAGGGATCGACAATCCCTGTGACCGACCTGTGCACGATGGCGGCGAGGTCCCTGAGCGCCTGCTCGACGCCGTCCGCGAGGTGGTGGTGGTGCGGCGCGGGCGAGGCGAGCGCGCGCGCCTCCGCCTCGAGGCGCGCGGCCGCCGCCCGCAGCTGGACGCGCAGCTGCGGCGCGCACCGGCCCGCGCCCGCCGCCGCCGCGCACTCGCCGCCCAGCCGCGCGAGCCGCTCCGACGTCTGCAGCCGCCACAGCGACCCGCGACCGCCGCTCGTGCCGCCGCACCCGCGACGAACCTTCACCATTACACTTCTTTATAACTACATTTTTTTTTTCAAAATATTGTCGTTACCTACAGGTTTTCTTTTAACATACACACACACGGTCGTCTGTTCCTATGGTAAGCAACTTAATGCTATGTTACAGGTAACAGCCGACTGTTATAGCTATATATTTTCTTATTTTTTGATAAATATATATAGGAATAATACATATATAAATACAAGTATTACACCCAGACTCGAAGAATCGAACCCGCAACCCTCGGAACAGAAAGCAGGGCCACTACAAACTGCGCCAACGGGCTAGTCAATCTGATTAAATTTTGAAAAATTAAGTGAAATTTTTAGTTAAGCATCAAGGTTGCAGGGTGTTTTGGTTTTTTTGTTTCGAAATCGCCCGTTTAATGTCCCTCTTTATGATATTTTTGCGAAAACTTTTCACACCTCACGTGATTTATGGACAACCAACCCCCTTTTATATGTATAACCTTTAAAAAAGAGGATTCATTTGTAGTATTTTTTTAACGACCGTTACACATCTTTAGTAAACTATAGCTTGACCGTCGTAAAGTCGACCCCCGCGATGGCCCGCGGGACGCGGGGGCGGGTAGCACTCAACCAATCAAACAGTCTGATATCAGCCGTCGACAATGACGTACGCACTAGACCTCGCGCAGTTGAAGCATTATGCCCGCTACACATGCGATTATTTTACTTAGTTACATCCAACAATAAATATGGAATTACCAAGATAAAAAATGACTAAATGAATTATGATAATGTTAATCTTAAACAACTTTTTTACATATTAATGTTAGTTTTAGTGCTCAGTATTTAGTATTTTATTTTCTAACGTAGTTACTTAATTAATATAGAAAAACACATAATAAAAATAAATATAGAATCAGTCTATTATTTGCCATACTGACATGACTCAAATAATTATAATCATTCACCTAAATAATAACACGAACATTTATCTTGAGATATCTCAAGATAAATCTCTGTGGCGACAATGCCGTGTGTGCCTGTGCATACCCCCCGCCCCGCGTCCCGTTTGTCATCGCAAGGGTTGACTTTACAGCAGTTTACCTATAGTTAATTGTACGAAAATATAAGCTCATCTAACTCCTTATTTGACATTAAACCGAAATTTAGACATATCGTTAGGAAGGATTTACATACATGCAATTACATTTATCATCGCTATAAAAAGTACTCTGGTTATTTGAAATTTTTGTTAAATGATAACCCAAGTAAACATAATGTTAACATAATTTTTTTTGTTTGTTTGTTTGTTTGTTTATTTGCAATCAGTCCCAAGACTATGAGCAAATCTGCTATGTGATGCTGTCATGCGGAGCTGCTTCCCATTGGAAGCATATTATACTCATTTGCTGCCCAAATCAGAAAAATATAAATAATTATAAGAAAATTAATAATTAACTGGTGCATTGATAAAACAAAATAAATCAAAAGTACCTCATTCGTGCACCACTCCAGTGATGCCTTTAGAGCTGACAGTGCATCACCTTCGTCAGCATCAAAGGTTCCAGGAGGCGCAAGCGGAGTCGCGTATATCCCTCCTTTCCCCAGAGGTCGTGCGCGCATCGTGGGCTTACTGGCCACTACTGGCTTATCTTCACCTCGTCGCACTTGGACACTGCCGCTCCTACCAACCGTAGCGCCGCTTCTTTCTTCCGGTGAACCTTCCTCACTCTCTTCTCCTTTTGGTTTCATTTTGGGACTGAGTCGCTCGTCGGTTTCCTTGCTCTCCCATAGTTTCTTCAAACTGCTTATACTACCAGTACTTCGTCTTTTGTCATCCTCGTCACCACCGCTGGTGTCCAGCGACCCACTTTCTGAGCGTTTTTTATCCGAATCGTCGCTTTTGCTTGAGACGTCTTTTCTAGAATCCTCTGGGGAGCTTTGATCTGTTTTTTTATTAGTGCCGTTTGTCGCAGGTGTTCCGCCGTCTACTTTCCGCAATCGCGATTTGAAATCGATTATTGAGCGTCCAGGTTCCTCCGTATCTTTGGACGCGTTGTTTATTTTATTTGTATCAACTTTCTTGAGTTGCGACTTGAAATCAGTTTTACCTTCTAATTCTGATTTCTTTTCTACATTATTGGAGTAGGACGTCTTCCTAAGACTTGCCTTGAGATCTATCGGAGATATAGACTCTTTCCCATTGTCAATAGATTTAGGTGGCTCTGTTTTCTTTTCTGCTTTACGCAGTGCTTCTATATTCAAACTCTCGGAAAGTTCGGACACTAAACGCGTGACGGGATCACCAAACGAGGTGTGCATCTCAATGACTTCGTTAGAGGGTGGCGATTCTTTTAATTTATGTTTCTTTTTATCGGCACGTTCCTTGATTTC
The DNA here is from genome assembly GCA_905220545.2 of Melitaea athalia. Taxonomy (NCBI): domain Eukaryota; kingdom Metazoa; phylum Arthropoda; class Insecta; order Lepidoptera; family Nymphalidae; genus Melitaea; species Melitaea athalia. The sequence goes on along the minus strand of HG992176.1, from coordinate 7,565,418 downwards.
GGCAACGAGTTTCAACTCGAGCATCTCTTTCATGATCTGCTTAGCAGGTTTTTCTTCTGCCTCGAAACGATCGTGTAAAACGATCGAACTGTCCTCGAGCCTATCCGCCGTGTCGGTGCCGGCATCTCGGCAACAATCGGGCGGCGGTGGCGGAGGCGGGGGCTGCGCGGAGTCTTCGGGCGGGGGCGGGAGGTCGGGAGGCGGGGGAGGGAACTCGAGTTCCGCCAGCCTAGGCCTCGGTTTTGCGGGGCTGTTGGCGAAGGATCGCAGGGCAGGCGCGGCCCGGGAGGCGCGGGGAGAGGCCGGCGCGGGAGCAGTGACGCCACCGGACGAGTTCGAGCGAATCATGTGCGGTTGCGCTCGAGCCGTCCGCGGGGACAGGGATCGCGCCTCGTCTTGCTGCGGCTCTCGGGGGATGCTGCCACACTGCGGGCTGGTGCCGGCCCCACCGCTTTGTCGTAACGATTCTAAATAAGCTCCAATTCTAGCTCCCTTTGGTAAGGTACCATATCGATTTATAGCCCTTTTTACATTCTGTACCTCAAGTGCCGCAACTTGTACGCCAGGCTGAAATCGAAATGATAAATTATTTTTTATAAAACAAATAAATATTACGCCGATAAGTATTCATTATAAAATGTTATGCCTTCGGTTGCAGGTCGTGCGTCGGCGGCGGGTGGTGTGTGGGCTGCACGTGCGCATGGTGTCGCCGCTTCGAGCGGTGTCTGTGCTCGGGAACCCCCATACCGCCTGACTCGTCGGTGTCAGGCGTCGCCTCCGCCAACGACCCTTCGGATGATGCCTCACGACCCCCGCCTCGACCCCCGCCTGTACCCCACAAATAAAATGTCTACTAATAAACTGTACGTTTTCTGCAATTATTAATCATTATTATTATTTTTCCGCTCTCTACAGGAATCGAACCTGCGCCCCCGTCTATATTATTCATTAAAATATCCATACTTTACAAAGTCTTTATAAATTATTTTTGCAGTATGTTGATGAATTTTAATTAATTAATTAATTAAATTTTTTTAATTAAATTTAATTTAAAATGAAGTAATCGGTCGTTTTGTTATCTTAACGTAATACAAAAAAAAATTGAAGGTAAGTAATGGATACTGATCTGAAATACATGAAACGTTAAAATGGTACAATTAAAATTACCTTTAAATATCTAATAAAATATGTGCTACTTATTAAAAAAAAATGATAATGAAAAGTTGATACACATTGACCGTTGAAATAAATATGTTTCTGCAGAAAAACCAGAAAACGAATTTCAAATAAATAATTGATGATCTATAATTATGGAATATTTTAAACATTCGGCATTGATACGATCGAGGACTGCGTTAACGAGTGTCTACACGAAGATTTGCTTCAACGAAATGGCTAAAATAATTACTTAAATTTAAATTTAAGTAGGATTTCGTGACGGTGACAACTTTTAACAATGTTCCTTACGATAATTTATATGCTTATGTAATTATTTTAAGTCTCTCACTTTCCTAGACCGTACCATGGAACCAGGAAACCAATGACACTTATACAAGTTAAAATTAGAAAAAAAAAAGTTAAACGACACCTAAACTAACAAACGTCAATCAATTTATTTACAGAATAACAGACTAATGGAAAAGAAAACAAGTCCCTAAATATTTAAATCAAAATATCAAAAATATAGGAAACCTAGTAAAATCTAAGAAGAAAACAGAAGTCAGAGAATGGATGCATCAATCGAAATAAACAGAAGCGTCCTCTAAGATGGCGAAACTTTCGAAGCAAACTAAGAACACAAGGCGTTAAAGTTAGACCACCGTAAAAAGTTATGACTGTTACAACTTATTTTAAACTATTGGTAAAATAGTGTAAGTGAAAAAAATTATCGTCTTTACGCCCTGTGTACAAGATAAATAAAAATAAATACTATAAAATTACGGCGCAACGCATCTGTCAAGAAAATATGTATATTACTCATTTCCGAAAAATAACGCGATTAATACATACTCGTTTCATTTATGCTTACAATTATGATGACACAATTTCGACCATCAAGGCATATCAAAAATATAAAGCCACAATCGGAAGATGTCACTTCCAGCCGCATTCTTTAAATCTTGATAGACGCTTTGCGGTTTACTGTGAGATAAAAATAACAACTAACTTGTAAATATAATACATATTTTATACTGAATTCAAATCGGTATACATACATAATATAGCTAAAAGTATTTAAAAAAAAATGTAGATAATTTTAATATCAAGGCATAATCGTTTCTACCCGAAACGTATCGTACTCGTATACTTACAATATGTTCGAACCTATTGCTATACACCTGAGCGAGCGGACAAACAGACAAAAACGCAATTTTAAACGAATGCATGTATTAATCGTAACATAAAAATATTATTACTTTATAAAAATATAGAAACGACATTCAGTACGCCGTCAGTACGCCGCTCAAATACTTTTATTATATAGCAGCATATATAATATATACAATACGTTAGATAAAATTAGCACGATATATGTGATTTGCAGGACACCATGTCGGAGTAGCGACGCCAATGCAACACAATATTTAACACAACTAATAGATTATAGACATTAAAGATAAAGCCATTAGCACAAGCGAAAGACACTTGAACGATAAAAAGAAACGGAAACGAAAAATATTCCATCGCTTTGAAAAGTTGCAAAGAAACATTAGGGTAAAATATCTTTAGATTGAGAATTTTACATATTGCTTTGCGATGGCATGTATGATTCATTCTTTTAAACGTGAGAATATGAGGTAGAAACAAAAAAAGTTTAAAGAAAATTAAATTAGACAAGTTACAAGACTTTATTAACAGGAATAAGAAGGATATTTATACGTTTCAGCTAAAATCATCGTATTTTGTCTGTTTGTCTGTCTGTTGTGACGTGCTTGCTAGTTTTATGAAAATTATCGGACGACTAAAATGTTTAAAATAAATTTGTTACAAAAATCGTAACAATAAATGTACGTAACAGTTAAAATAATTTAAAAACAAGCTATTATTTGTTTCCAACATTAAATATTAGGTAATAATAATAATAATAATAATAATAATAAAATTTATTCGAATTCAATTAATGTAGACAGGGACTCTAACCGCAATTGGTTAAATGGTAATTAAATTATTTACAAAGTATTTAACACTTTCCCAATTTGCAAAGAAGGAAAAACATTCTTAATACGAAAAAAATTTAAATATATTTTATGTAATCATAATAATTCTGAAAAATAAACAACAATTCTGATTTGTGGTTACTACTATTTACTGAATGTTATATGTCATTGAGAACCGATATAAAAATTACCAATTACATTGTAAGAATACCTTAGTTCCACGGAACGAAAAATAATTACTTAAAAAGTCTGAAAATAAATAAAAAAATTTAGAATGTTAAGATAACACTTGTGCATTTGTAGTTAAACGTGTACATCCCTTTTAAAATACACGTTGTATAGTAAAATAACCAACGATTGATAAATTATAATTAAACATGCTGAAACATTGAAACTGCCATTCCGTTCCAGTGAATTTCAATTTATATCGTGTCCGACGTAATGAGTAAATGTTCAATTAATGTGAGTGTCACGGGCAGTAGGGCGAAAATGTTCGGACATCTTTTAGTGTTACGTGAACTAAATGTAATTAAAATGTACGATAAATGTGAAACTTAAATATTTAATTATGTTATTACATATAACGCATTTTTTTAAATATCGATAACATAGTATATTTATAAGGGGACGGAGCGTATTCAAGTTCATTTAATATTGATTTCATTATTGTTTCGATTAAAATAATAACAATATATTGTCATTAACATAATATTATCAGTTTATCGAGTGTCGTGAAACATAAAACGAATTCCCGTGAGAATATTGATATTTGAGTTAATGTGATCGAACTAAGAAATAACAGAGTGTTACAGTGACATTTATCACTTGGCTAATATTTATTTCTATGCTATTAAGTGAAAAAAAAAAATAGTGTTATTAAAAATCACATTGAACACAGTAATTAAACATATAAATAAATATGTGGTATGTACTAACCGTTGAGCGATGCGAGCCCGTCGTCATGGCCGCCTTGCTCCTCGGTCGCGTACTGCGATTCACGGAAAGAACTGCATGATGACAATAGGCTGTTAAAGAAACAAATAAAGAAAACTATTACAATTACGAGTCGTACATCGAGAAGAAATAAAATGTTTCCCTTATAAAATAAACAGTTTAAGAACATAGATTACTGGTTATAATATCAATTATAGTTCACCGAATAGCTAGATTATATTCTGTACAACTGAAACTTTGTTTAGGTATTTGTAAATGCGCGTGATACTGCGTGGTTAGATTCCAAAAAAAAGCGACTCCAAAATGTTTATTTTATAATACCTAAGCCATGATAGTATTTAACATATGACTAGTTGATTAAGCATTAGTGAGCGAACTTGAACAGGTGTCATACCGATTGAAATTAATTTCTTGATAACACTACCTATACTAAAGCTCGGAAAAGACCGATCACAAAAATTCAAAATCATTGAGTGAATATAATTTGTATTTTAGATTTACAATTGAAGTATCCTAAGTTAAGACTTTAAGGTTCGTTTACACTTACACGATAGATAGAATATAGACGCTATAGGCTATATTTGTCTATTCACGTTAAGAAAAACTTTTAACCAATTAAATCGCAGTAAATTGAATTTAAGCGCTGTGTTAAAATTGACCAGTTGAAGCAAGGTCTTCAGACAGGCGGGCGTTGTAATGAGGCAGCGTTTTATTGAGAAAGGGCACAGCAGGATATATCCCGGTCAAACATTTGGAGCAGCCCGTCTGATGAAGTACGTACCTCAACTTTACAGAAGATCACAGCTAAATAGTACTCTCAAGTAATGTCTCAAGTAGTGTCCCTGTGGTGAGTAAGGTGGCCAGAGCTCCTGGGGAAGGTCGGGGGTCGAGGGTCATGCCATTCCATTAAATTATTTCCGACTTTGTCATTATTTTGAAAAATAACAATAATAGTAAATACTATCAACTAAATACTATTTACTCGAACTTGAACACTCACTCGTGCCCAAAGTATTGTAATCGCGTGCCATTGGATCGCCGTCCTTGGTATAAATAACAAGTCACCTGGTGCGCTTAGGCGGCGTGGGCGCTTGCTTGCCGCGCCGGTTGGTCGGGCGCCGCATCTGCACGCCGCGCTCGGCCGCGGCCGCCTTCTTAGCGGACATCTGCGGCGTTCCCGAGCACACGCCCTCCTGCAGTTGCTTCTCCACTTCTGTTCACATATTTAAATTTATTTGTTTTGATAAAAAAATTACGTAATTAATTAAACGCTTCAGCCTGTAATATACCACTGTTGGGCATAGGCCTCTTTCCCCATGTAGGAGAAGGATCAGAGCTTAATCGACCACGCAGCTCCAATGCGAGTAGGCGGATACATTCCCTACTATGAGTACAGCCGACCGACGGCTTTACCTGCTCTCCGAGGCACGGTGGGGAGACCCACAAGGTATTAATTAAACATTTTTCAGTATTTAGTGAAGATGGCTTGGAAGATGGATTTCAAATAATATAAATTGGAAAAGTTTTTGTTTCTTTTATAGACGAATGCTGTCGAAGATATCACTTAGATTGATAAAACAGCCTTTGAACTGTTAAGTTTGCATAATTATAATCTAGTAAAGTAATGTTCCAAAATTCCAAAAGCGCAATAACAATAATAATCTAGAGTACTAAGAACCTTCAGTAATGGAATTGTCTTGGAACATGTGCTCGAGAGCGTGATGTATCTCGCGGAAGGAAGGTCTATCCACAGGGTTCCACTGCCAGCAGCCGCGCATTAGCTCGTACACCGCGGCAGGGCAGCCAGGTGGGCACTCCATGCGATAGCCCTGCATTAAAAAATGTTTGACTGATAACAATACAATTAATAACAAACAATAAAAATTAACTTAAAATATATAACTGTACTTACTAAGTGTTAAATACAGTGGTAGAGACTTAAAGTGCTCAAAAATTATTCCTTATTTCATCATAATAAAAAAATACATTTACAGAAACTTTTTAAAAAGCTCGTATTTATTCACAATTAAAAATTAAGTCTTAAGACTAAGTTTCATAAACGACTTTTTCGCACAAGGTTAGGTTAAAAATCTATACTAATATTATAAAGAAGCAATATTTATATTTTGTGTGTATGTTTGTAATGAATAAACTCAAAAACTACTGGACCTATTTAAAAAATTCTTTCATCATTTGAAAACTTAGTTATCCCTGTGTAACATATATACCTACTACTTTTTATCCCGGGAAAATAATAGGTTCCCACGGGGAATTGTTTGCGCACACGGGTGAAAGCCGTTGTGAACAGCTAGTATACTTTATAATAGGCCTAAAAACTAATTTCTTTTTAAAAACGACTATTCAAACAAACTTAGGTAAAAGTTAGAAAAATATTTTTAATACAGTTGCTCAAAATGGCGTATTGCAGGGACGTATAGCGTTCGGGAAGTGAGCTATTACACACTCGTGCTTTTTTTTACCTTTCCTGCACTCGTGTGTTCTCTTTCCCAACTGTCAAAATAATGTCTATTAAAAAGAAAAACCAACCATGAAGTTTTTACTAAAAATATTCATAGAAGTTCATGCAAATACGTATACTTCTTAAAAGAAGCTACTATAGTCTGGCTAACGAAAGATGAGACTGAAAAAACGCGGCAAATTTAAAAAAACCACACCCTGGCAACTTCAAAGACACGCCATCTTGTTTATTTGTGACTTTTAAAGTATTACCATACTCTGATTCTGATTCTTCCCAATCTCTGTTAAAATCGCCGAAATTTATAAATGTTTATAACAAGATTAATGTTGGCCAGTAATAGTTTAAAAAAAGACAAATAAGATAATTTATAATTGTGTTTGCTCGCAAACGAAAAAAAACCGACTTCAATTACATCGACAAGTAATACAACGTAATAAGACGAAAAAATAGTCAACTAAATACGCGCTTTTAAAGATTACTCAAAAAGCTGTAATCAGTTTTCGATCTAATTTAAACAAGACTACAAGACAAGTATTAGCTTTCGATTAAAGTAAGAATCATCGAAATCGGTACACCGAGTAAAAAGTTATGCGGTATAATATAACGTAGGTCGACGAAAAAGTAGTCACGTAAATACGCATTATTAGATATAACTCTAAAAGTACTTGTCAGATCTCAATTAAATTAAAATGGGACCACATGACACGCAACACCTTTCAATTAAAACAAAATTGATCGAAATCGGTCTACCCAGTCAAAAGTTCTGAGCTAACATACATAAAAAAAAAAAAAACATACGTGTCGAATTGAGAAACTCCTCCTTTTTTGGAAGTCGGTTAAAAAGATGATGAAATAATTTAAACAAGATGTATTTTATATATATTATATATTTATATGTATGTAAAATTTTGTTTATGTATATGTCTAGTATAAGTATGTATGTATTATGTCTGCATGTGCATATTGATATGAAATGAAATATTATATATGAAAAAAAAATTATTAGCGTCGGACCACGTCCTAGCTTTACTAGGAAGTCACAGGACTGTCGATCTGCTGTCTAAAATAATAAAAATAACACCCGTTAACTAATTAAATAAAGTATATTTAATTCTTAGTAGGTTTCCGTGAGTTATTTCCCAATTAAAGAGGTAATATACCCGATGATGGGAACCCACAGTGTTGTCATTTAAAAAGTATGCAAAAAAATCGAGTCTCATCTTTCGTTAGCCAGACTTTAATTTGTTTCAATATCAGATTTAATGATTTGATTGAATCAGTTTGGTTAGGTTTCATTTCATTTCATCTCATTAAATTTCATTTTCATTTCATATCAATAAAAAACTTCTACTGAAGACTTAGCTGTATGGGCATAGTTTCCCTTTGCCTACCAGAATGGGTGAAGAAAAAAAAACTCTGCTTATATTCTACGGTTGGCGCCATTTTTCAGAATTTTTTTTGCGAGTTTATTTTATTAAATTTTTTCATTTTTTCGCAACTGTATTAAAAAATAGTCGTTCAGTACACGTGCGGAACCGTCATTGCAACTTGTTCCGAGTGTCAACCCTCGCCTTCGGCTGCGCCTCGGCTCGGGTAGACATTTGTCGGAACTCTTTGCAATGACAGCCTTTCCGCACTTGTAATGAAATATACTATTCTGATAGTGTTTAAATTCTAGAAGGTCAAAGTGAGAACATTTTATGACTACGCACGGCGTCGAAAATGTAAATCAACTAGCATTTTTATGGATTCTACAAAAGCATTACCTTTTGTCACGTTTATTATGTACAATTATTTTAATTATACAAAATTCGGCCAAGTGCGAGTCGGACTCGCGCACGAAGGGTTCCGTACCATTGACTAGGTAATATAAATAAATGTATATAGAATATAAATAATTAAATATATGTATTTTATAAATATCGAGCAAAAATAGTTAAAAAATTGCGTTTTTTGTATGGGAGCCCCCCTTAAATATTTATTTTATTTTATTTTTAGTATTTGTTGTTATAGCGGCAACAGAAATACATGATTTGTGAAAATTTCAACTGTCTAGCTATCGCCGTTCTTGAGATACAGCCTGGTGACAGACGGACGGACGGACGGACGGACGGACAGCGAAGTCTTAGTAATAGGGTTCCGTTTTTACCCTTTGGGTACGGAACCCTAAAAACGAATATCTTTTACTGTCTTCTTCTCAGTTACCTACACTGCAACTTAGATTTACAATAGTAAAACGAATCATTATACGCCAGATTATTCACGCGTTGTAATGCGATTTTTTTTCTTAAAAATTAATTTATTTCGTTATAATGTCCTCGAAAAATAGTTACGACACTAATACGATTAAGTCATTACTTATGCGATAACTAAAATATAATAAATAAAGTAAGACCAATAAAGTACAGTTCATAACTCACAATCACTCGTCTACCCTTGCGATATAATTAAAACAGGAAAATCCAGACCTACATACTAGGGTTCAGAAATCCCGGTACCGAATGAATCGAGAAATCAAATTTCAGTCCGGGTCATTTCGATACTTCCGTCATTTTATTTACGCAATTCGTACTAAAACGAACTAGAGATGCAAACTGGTTATTAAGGTTCAGAACCGGGAAATGCCGGTACCGAAAGAACCGAGATTTCCCGGTTCTTGTCGCGCGGTCAAAGTGAAAAGATGAGTTTGGCGTTACTCTGAACAAGAGGGTCGTTCCATTGTTAAATACTATAATTATAGAATTTCAACATGAAAAAACATATATGAGAACAATTATTACTAAGATTAATAATGATTTTATTTATGAGCGTACCTTATATATGTAGAAAAATTGAATATATTTTATATTCAAAGCGCGATCTCGAAAATTATCAAAAATTGATGACGAAAAAATACAATTATCATAAAGAACAAAAGTATAAATAAATATTCACTGCACAGAATTACAGAACTCTTGTCGATTGCTAAAGGATTATATTCTCGTTATAACACAGAACATGCTTTTGTCTCAGTTGTCGAAACAAATTTAAAAGGGAATAATTCATGGAACGACAAATTAAAAGCAATGAGAAAATAATACAAAACTTGAAATCTATAAGAAGCGTTGCATTCAAAGTAAAACGTTTGTTTACTGAAATTGAATACTATTTGTATTTTGGACATTGGAAAGAAATAAAAACAAGCTACAAAATACCTACTCGTACAATGAAAATAAAAATTTTACAATTTTAGTAAGTTTCTTCACACAATACACAGAACTTATATATGTTTAAAGATAGCGAATTGAACTAAATTAAATCAGCCTGTAAACGTCCATTCACTGGACAAAATCATGTCTCCATAATATATATAAGGGTTGAAGCCTAATCTACTGTAGGTTAGCGAATAATTTACTACTATGAGTGACGATTGCTATTATTAACCGTAACCGACGGCTTAACGTGATCTCCAAGACATGGTGGGAAAACCTACAAGAATGTACCTCCAGAAAAAGAAAAAAAAAAAAACAAATATTTGTACATGCAAAAAAGGTCACAAAGCGACTACTAGGTACTATTACGCTATACCAGAGCGGTCGTCAAAGATATCTATACTAATATTATAAAGAGGTAAAGTTTATAACTTTGTTTGTATATACGGGGTAATCTTCGCAAATACTGATCCGATCATGAAAATTCTTTCGCTAACAGAAAGCTACACTATTCAGGAGTGACAAGATAAAAGGAAAAAGATAAAAATATATAAAGATTTTAAATCAGCAGGATTTGAACCTGCGCCCTCTGACGTGCCGTGTCAACAATTCAATCTAATCAAGCATTATTATTTGCCTTAGAAATTAATTGGTGATTTTAAAACATTTATATTTATCTGATTTGCTGAAAATAGTGAGAGTGTATTGGAACATATCAAATTTCACCGTACCCTTCTTATGTGAAAAGGATTATAACGCCCAACGAAGTGGGCACGGGTCGGCTAGTTGTATAATATACTAATTTACTGAAATAGTCACATTCCACGTAGGGCTTAATTTTCTAACCTTGGTGTCTGTATTATTGATTTATTTGGTGATTTGATTATATCACCCTAGATATTCGAACACACTAAGCTAGTTTGAATATGTAATAACTCGTAATATCGGCACATATAACCTTGTTTCAAGTAATATGGTTAGTGAAATATAATTTAATAATATCGACGTTGATCGAACAAGGAATCCGGCTTCGTATGTAAACTAGCAGTATATAAATGCACGTAGTAGCGAATAGCAATAAACAATGGTCGAATGTTTGTGTACAAATAGCACGGGGATTAGTGTACGAGCCTGACCGTGCTTCGTGATCGATGTCAACAAACAAAAATACACATTTAATTATGACTACGTAAGATACGTACATCGTGTTATAGAATTATATATTACTAGCCGACCCGTGCCCACTTCGTTGAATTTGATATGTTCCAATACACTCTCACTATTTTCAGCAAATCAGATAAATATAAATGTTTTAAAATCACCAATTAATTTCTAAGGCAAATAATAATGCTTGATTAGATTGAATTGTTGACACGGCACGTCAGAGGGCGCAGGTTCAAATCCTGCTGATTTAAAATCTTTATATATTTTTATCTTTTTCCTTTTATCTTGTCACTCCTGAATAGTGTAGCTTTCTGTTAGCGAAAGAATTTTCATGATCGGATCAGTATTTGCGAAGATTACCCCGTATATACAAACAAAGTTATAAACTTTACCTCTTTATAATATTAGTATAGATAACGTAAACAGAAATAATATATTTATATGAAAAGATGTGGTGTCTGGCAGCTCCAACACGCGACTGGATTTTACTCCTTAAGATCAATTACCGTCATATTAAAAAATTAAAATGTTGTATTAAATGAATTCAATAATAAATAATTAATTACAACTCAAAACATAAATTGATGCTCGCTATTCGTATCGTTAAAGTATTTTTATTATGCTGGTCGTTCTCAAAAAGCGTCACTCACAGTACCACTGCTATTAAATGGTATCATAGGACTCTCCATATTTTTATTCAAACCGCCAGACTTATCGATTCTTTGATGATGAAATGAACGTACGCGAATAACTTCCGAACGACTGCACCAAAATTTTTGTATTTACACGAAACGTAGAAGAGGTTTGTATAAAACAAAATCTTGAAAAAATCGATAAATTCACAAAAAAAAAAAATGATGACAGAAAAAAGTTTGCGGGATCAACTGGTTCTTATCTAAATACTAAATCATTGTTTAAAAAAATGTGATGAAAAAAATAATTTAGATTGTGACAGAGGTATTGTCGTTAAATATATACTTGTTTTTTTTTTCACAACCAATACATTTTGACTTTTATTCGAAGTCGTCTTTGATAATCAAAGCTAATAACGAAAAAACATCAAAATGAAACTTGAATTGCTTAAAAATATCGGAAAAAGTTGAAAACTTTACTCGAAAATGTACCAGAACAGCCTGTACAATGGAAAATGACGTCGATTCCAAAACAGCGATCATTGTTTCCCGTTCGAGTATAAACGCGGCTCTCGAGGCTCGTCTCAGCAGTGCCGGTGCGGCAGCGGAGCGCAAAACTTATCGATTCACCTAAAAACCGATACACTACAAACATAATATCATGTTTTGGTTACGGAACACGCTCGTATATTTCATATTGATTGCAATTGTCGTCACTGGTAAGTTAGTTTTATAGTTTTTTTTTGATACAATGTATTTATATTAATTTCTAGCGGACCCGGCGAATTTCATACATATTTTTTCCGTAAATAAAAGTCCTGTCAATAACGAACACAAAAGAAAGCAATTATCCAATTTGGTGCAGTCACTCGGAAGTTATGCGCGTACATACATTCCGGTTTTTTTATATAGACAGATTAATTATTACGAGTGGTCGCCCAGAGATCGAAATTCGACCATTATTAAAAATTTTAATTCAAAAAAACCAAATAATTATGAAAATAAAGAAACTTAAAAAAAAATTCAACTTGACTACAGACTTTGACAATCAACAAATAGTATAATATGCGTGTGTGAGTGCTGTAGTGTGTGTAATGCTTTTTTTATCAATTTAATGTATATTTCATGTATAGTTTTAAGATCATATTAGCATTCCGTACTCCTTCTCTATATAAACTATAAGTGTGTGAAATTTCATACTCCTACGTACGCGTAATTTCCGTAAAAAGGGGTACAAAGTTTTTGCTTCACGTATTAATATTATTATTATTAGACCTTTATATAAAATTTTTAATTGATGAAAGATTCATTATTTCGTACTTAATTTGATTAGGAAAGAATAAAAAGACAAAGCCGAAGAAATTTGTATCGCCAAGCTCGAAAGGTATCCAGTGCTACAACTGCTTGTCATTCGATCATCCCGGCTGCTGGGACCCCGATCATCCTGATTACGCTAACATTACAGTAAGGAATTTGTCGAAACGTGTAGATAAGTTGCAAAGTTCAATTATTTATTATGAACTATCACAAGTAATGTATTATTTTCAAGCAATAATTATTTTCAACTTTAACAGCATAAAATATTGAATTTATTTAAATAACTACAATAATATATTTGAAAATTAAAAACATATTTTTGTAGGTGCCTAACATCGATTGCTACATACCGGGTATGGCTTTTCTATGCATCGTTATCACTTCGGAATCCGCTAAGCTTGGTAAGCATTTAACACTCGAGGAATACATATAATTATGTAATTTAAAGACATTATTTTCATCTTATCATATGTATTAATTACATTATATCATGCCAATGATTGTACAGTCGATTTGAGATATCATAATGTTCTCTCCATTTTACGTCAGATTAGAGAAATCATCTGTGCTCTTTTGGCAGCAAACAATATTCTCTTTACGATAAAGAATATAGAACGCAAAATAAAATTATCCAGTTCAGTTGTTCGAAAGTTATCATCATCATCAATCATCATTTCATCCTATCGCAGTCCACTGCTGGACATAGGCCTCCACAAGTTCGCGCCAATAATGGTGTGAACTCATGTGTGTTGTCCATAGTCACCACGCTGGGCAGGCGGGTTGGTGACCGCAGGGCTGGCTTTGTCGCACCGAAGACGCTACTGCCCGTCTTCGGCCTGTATACTTCAAAGCCAGCAGTTGGATGGTTATCCCGCCATCGGTCGGCTTTTTAAGTTCTAAGGTGGTAGTGGAACTGTGTTATCCCTTAGTCGCCTCTTACGACACCCACGAGAAGAGAGGAGGAGGCTAAATTCTTTGCTGTAGCCACACAGCAGAAGAAGCGAAAGTTATACGCGTACATAATTTTGTACGTACATTTACTTATTCACCTTCAGAGTCTACTGTACTGATTGCCGTTAAAGCTATCCGACGTATGACAGTATCAAACACATAAAACTTTATTTTCGAAACATTTCTGTTTGCTACCTTTGAATCTATAAATTGAAGTAAAACAGTCCCTAATGGCCTATTTACCTCTTTCAAAGTCTATATGTGCACGATACAATTTAACCACGGCAATCTTATGTAAAAAGATTATTATAGTTATATTTTTATTAACAGTGGAAACCGGTCAAGAGATCGGACCAGTACGAGCCCGTACTTGCGTGCCGGCGAAGGATTTCTCAAAGAAAACCGTATCATACTCCATGTGTAGTAAGTTGAGCAAGGAGCTCTCGGCCTCTGAAATTTTCTCCCGCATAGCCGTCAGTCGACCGCATTGTACACTTTGCAAGAAACACTTGTGCACCGATGCCGCACATTGTTAAATTAAGTTATTATTTATTAATTCTTAGTTAAGGAAATGTTTAATTCTTATTAAGGACTATCAATTTACAAATTTAAATCAACGATTGTTTAATTGAATTCAAAATATTACGTTTTTGTTTTTTTGCTGTTCCGTCGCTACTTTCGTATAAGGAAAAGTTCTTGTTTTAATATGGGAAAAAATATCAATTTAAATAAAATTGTGTTGTTTTTATACGTAAATCTCTTTTTGTTTATGAAAAAGCTCGTATACAATAAAACAATTGAATTGTAAATAAAGAGAATACCTATACTTACATACAATCAAAAATCAAACTTTTGTCCAGTTTGATCCAAATGTTATCGTCTGTTTGGTTTTCGCGGCTCTGTTATTGTTCGCGCTTACATAATCTGTTTAATAAACTACGAAACCAATTTTCACACGAAATGCAAAAAGGTTAACTTGTTGTTTTGAAATTAGAGATTTGTTGAGCTAAACGATTGTTAGTCTCGCCGGAAGTTAATTTTGATTTGTTTTTATTTTACTTTATATATTATTTAATAAATATTAAATAAAATTAGAATTTTTAATAACATCCGAAACAATTGAATCGTTATTTAACTCGGGTGGAACGCGGGTGGAACCGCGGGGTAGAATACCTCTATTCTATAGGTAGTTCTAATCTACGATGATAATAATCGACGATGTCGATTTACATATATTTTAGTCAGTGGCAAATTGGCAATTATAATATACAATATAAGGAACACATCAAGTAATAAATACAATTCATTATAAAGATATGATACAGAATAATATATTTGTCACAGAAAGGTAAACATGAATCCAACAGAATTTCTACAGTGCACAACTCAAATATTATTTTCTTATAATACCATATATTACCAACTGGATATGCGTTAATTAAACTTTATGAAAAAGCTGTATAAATTTAAAACTATTAAATCTTTCGATTGATCAAGCAAACACCTGCAAATTTACTTACAAAAAAACTGTACTCACCTTTTCGAGCATGTGGTAAACGTCGGCGAGATCGACTCCTGGGTATGGAGACATGCCGTAGGTAGCTATCTCCCAGAGCAGGATCCCGAAGGCCCACACGTCTGATTTGGTGCTGAAGGTGTTGTACGCCAATCCTTCGGGAGCGGTCCACTTGATGGGGAACTTCGCCCCTGCATGGGCAGTGTAAGTGTCGTCGCGCATCAGACGAGCGAGACCGAAGTCGGCCACCTTCACGAGGTGATTATCACCAACGAGGCAGTTCCGAGCTGCCAGGTCCCTTTTAAAATAAATTTTCTTATTAAAATCTATTTACATGCCAATGGTTAATTAGCATCTCTATACAAAGCGAAACGGATTTAGTTTTATCATTTAATTCAACTTTCAAAGCTTATTGTTAGTAATACAGAAAAATTTCATATGCATCTATTTGTAAAATTAAAAGAAAAGACAATGCGTTTGTTGCTGCTGACATCGATGCATAGTCTCAGATGTTTGTTCGTGACAACTCGTACAGACTTTAAGGCTGCATTGAATGATTGTTTAGGAAAAAAAACATGTGTTACTTTAACGGTGAAAACACATACAAAAGCCATACACAGTTTTACGAGTAAATATCATTAGCATTTGTATACGACATGTTCCAACGAATCGAAATAAAAAAATATATAATGACATTAGAAAAATAGAATGGTCACTACTAAGGCCTTTTATTTTAATGTGAATCTATGATCATATTTTTACAACTTTAGTTAATTTATACAATAATTAGGCTATAATAAAATAAAAAATGAATCGAATCGAGATGTGACCTAAAATATTACATGTATTAAACGAGTTTAATACTGTAATATTCTACATTTGTAAGTTCTAAACGGAATGAAAAACATACCATCACATTTTATATTAATATTTCATTAACTTTTGAATTACAAATGAGTCAAAACTGCTCAGAGGAGAGTGAACGTGAATATTTAACACCCACTTTTTGTAATAGTGGCGTTAAATTAGTCTCCAAATTTCTCTTGCTATACTTTCAAATAATTCTATATATTAGGATGTAATTTTCTCAATTGGGACTACTTCAATTTTTAAACTGATTGTTTTTTGTTGCTACTTTACCTTTTTGTTTTTGTTACTTTTTTTAGAATGTAGATAATTTTGTGATATTTATTAAGTGTGTATAATTTTTTTTAAATAAATAATTTAATTTCATTACCTGTGTATAAACGATCGGCTCTCGAGGTAGCTCATTCCGGAAGCGATCTGGGTTGCCATGTACATGAGTACAACCGCATCGATGTGCTCGCGGTTGCCGGTCCGCAGGTAGTCGAGCAGGTTGCCGCGGCTCATGAACTCCGTTATAATGTAGAAGGGCGGTTCCCGGGTGCACACACCCAGAAGTTGAACGAGGTTCGGGTGACGCATTTCCTTCATGATGGCAGCCTCTTCGAGGAAATCTTTCAGAGCCATCGTATCGTCTTTTAGAGTTTTCACAGCCACCTGTACATATATTAAGTGTAGATGGTTTATTTCTGTCCGTAGTAGACATTTGAGAAAAAATGAATGAAGATTCTTTATAGGGCCAATAAAAGCTAAAATATACTTTTAGAATTTTAATGTCTATCTTAATGTTTGTCTAATAAAATTTGATGCGATTACGTCTTAAGTCCGCTTAGAACACAAGATATTAAAATAATCCACGCGAACGTAGGTAACAAAAGTAAAAAAAAAAAAAACATTTTGTAAGACTTCAAGTATTTTATAGTACCGACTACAAAAGTATTGTTCCCCTGTAAGTATTCACATTGTGCTATATAAAGCACTGTAGAAATTATTAATTACGAAGCCTTTATTATAACATTTTATTATTGGGGAAAGATGTTTCATTAACAATAAATTCCCATGAAAACTTTCATAATGAGCCTTTTAATAATTTTGCGATAAAAACATTAAATTCTTACCTAATTTTTTCATATTTTTATACTTTGACCATAATTAATAAATGTAAATATTTATCTTGAATATATAAAACGCCATAATTTACAAAATTTCTGCGATAAGATTTGTTCATGTGACGGATTTCTATTCCTATCGGCAGCACTTATCAAATATGCTTTCATTATCAACTTAAAACATTTAGCAAGTGATTTTTACAAAACCCTTTACGAACAGGCAATAAATTTATTTCAAGATAATTTTTTTTTACAAAAAATCTCTTTAAATTGAGATTCTTTTAATAACTAAACCTAAATATAAAACTAATACATTTCATTTAGCTACTAAAAACTGCATTAGTCTAGGTTACTGTAATATTAGAATTACATACGCAGCTGGACATGTCCGCAGAACAATACGTAGACAGTGATATTTAGGTGACCTAGAAGCATTACAATTGCTATAGGAGTATTCTTTACTCCTTTTAAACGAAAGATAACAGGCTTGATAACTATTAGTAGTCTATTTTCCAAACTATTTTCATGTTTCGTAGAATCTTAAAGTCGACGAAATTGGATTATATGGTCAATGGTGGTAATTTATTGGGCCTACAAATTAAATAAACAGAGAACAACGTAAATAAAAAGAGAAATCAAACTACGGTATCACGAATGCTACTTGACTACTTCTTTTTCCCATCTTTTTATTTAATCTGTTAATTTTCAAATTCCATTTAAATTTCATATTTTGAGGTAATCCAAATTTTAACATCCTTTTTTAAATTTTTCAAATAAAGTGTACTGTTGACTTGCTAAATTATGCTGCACCCAATGGAACAACCACTAATAATTCTAAAGGGCCATGTCCGTTATGGTCCGGTATGACGCCGCGTTGGTGCAACGGTCACAGCACTGGTTTGTGGCTGTTGCGCGGGAGGTTGCGGATTCCCGCACACGACAACATTTGTATTGGCCATACAGATGTTTCCCGTGGTCTGGGTGATTGTGCAGTCCTTGTGGGTCTCCCCACCGTGCCTCGGAGAGCACGTTAAGCCGTCGGTCCCGGTTGTTATCATGTACACCTGATAGCGATCGTTACTCACAGTAGGGAATATATCCGCCAACCCGCATTGGAGCAGCGTGGTGGATTAGGCTCTGATCCTTCTCCGACATGGGGAAAAGAGTCATATGCCCAACATTGGGATATTACAGACTGAAGCGTGAAGCGTATGTCCGGTAAGCATAGTAGGCAGCATCAAACAGTATATATATGTATCTGACACAGCGTTACCTTAAAAACGTATATATTTTGTTTTGGTGCCGATATTGCAGTTGATAACAACAATTCAAGGACTTAACGTACTTTTTTCTTCGTAGGCTTAGAATCGTCATAGAATACACCACTTTTCATTTTTCGTCACAATCATGTTTCTTTTTTGCCTTTGAAGCAGTCGTTCACAAGTGAAAAATCGCCTACCTACGACCTCTCGACTTCAGTTCATAAGGCAAGCAATTGCCTTGCTGTCAATCATATTGAAACTGTTTATTTTGTATCATTAAGTAGTGACTACGCGTGCTTTACTTGTGTTTGTATCTGATTTTCATCGACTATTTTTTTTTGTCCAATTTTTTGTCATTGAATTTTTGAGACTCATCTAGACCAGGTCGCCTATTTTCAATGCTAAAATTACCACTCTTAAAACATAGTCATGAAATCATAAAATACTAATGATTACACATGACTACTCGCATAAAATTGTATGCAAGACATATCATTACATAGTATAAAACAAAGTCGTTTCCCGCTGTCTGTATGCTTAGATCTTTAAAACTACGCAACGGATTTCGATGCGGTTTTCTTTAGTAAATAGAGTGATTCCAGAGGAAGGTTTATATATAGGAGGAGGAGGTAGTAAGAGGTAGTAATATAGTAGAGGAGGGTTAATAGTTTTTGTAACAGTGCGAAGCCGGGGCGGGTCGCCAGTTACTTAATAAAAATATATCCAAATAAACGGTGAGAGAATTACCGGAAAGAAGTTCTTGAAATCTACAATACAAAGTCGTTTGAATGAGTTGAGGCTTTTTGTCAGCATTGTTTGAACACTAAGTCAATAAGAGTATTTAACTCCATGTAGATGAATAGACTTCCGCCACTTGCCAGTAAGCGGCATAATAAAAATTCTCGTATTCATCGAAACCCAACTTTGCCTTAGGGTAAATTTTTGCTGTATATGGATTCACTCGAATAATTAACGTCTTTCTGTTTTGAAAGAGGCAAATCTCACAAACCAAGCTTTTTAGTTAAATATACCTTTATTTTGAAGATTCATGTATGTTTTTAACCGACTTCCAAAAAAGGAGGAGGTTCTCAATTCGACTGTATGTTTTTTTTATGTATGTTAGCTCAGAACTTTTGACTGGGTGGACCGATTTCGATCAATTTTGTTTTAATTGAAAGGTGTTGCATGTCATGTGGTCCCATTTTAACTTCATTGAGATCTGACAAGTAGGTACTTTTAGAGTTATACCTAATAATGCGTATTTCCTTGACTACTTTTTCGTCGACCTACGTTATATTATACCGCAAAACTTTTTACTCGGTGTACCGATTTCGATGATTCTTTCTTTAATCGAAATCTAATACTTGTCTTGTAGTCTTGTTTAAATTTGATCGAGAACTGATTACAACTTTTTGAGTAATCTTTAATAGCGCGTATTTACTTGACTATTTTTTCGTCTTATTACGTTGTATTACTTGTCGATGTAATTGAAGTCGGTTTTTTTTCGTTTGCGAGCAAACACAATTATGTTGGTTGGGATCTCTTAATTAGTACAAAATATAATTAAACTTAAAATGGTTCACTCGCTCGGAAACAATAATTCCTTTGAGACCGGTTGACGTATATGATTACCTACTGTTTCACACTCAGATGAATTCAACTAAAATATACTTTTTTCCAGTACACATGTAAAAGTATCTCGTAATCGTGCTTCTGAAACTAGTTCGGAATTCAAATTATATTGAAAATAACCGCTAATAAAAACAGTTAATTTTTCAAATATAAAGTAGTTAAAAAGACAGACTCATTACAATTACATACTATGACCATGTATCTTGTTGAAAGAAATTTTAAGTAAGTAAGTATTTCACATTATTATGTTTCCTAGATTTGACTTCCAAGCTATTTTCAAGAATATGGTCAGGCAAGTAGCTTAAATATGTGTAGCGGTCGCCGGTTCGATCTCCTTACCTGACAAATGTTGTAGAGGTCGTTGAACTAGGGCACATCAGCTTCAAGCTTCGCTTCAGCCTGTAATATCCCACTGCTGGGTACAACTAACAACCGGGACAGACGGCTTAACGTGCTCTCCGAGGCACGGTAGGGAGACTCACAATTACTTCACAAACATCCAGACCACGGCAAACATCTGTATGGCCAATACAAATGTTTATCATGTGCGTGGATCGAACCCGAAACCGCCAGCGTAACAGCAAAAAACCAGTGCTGTGGCCGTTGCGCCAACGCGTCATCAATAAACGTCTAAATAATACTTCTGTCAAGTAGTGTTGTGTTCCAGTGGTGAGTGAGGTAACCAGAGTACGCTTGTTTACCAACCTAGTCGTATTAAATTTATTGTGGTCTAGTTTCAGGTCTACCAGAAAAAGGTTCAATGAAGAGAGATGGCGGAGTATGAGCAATTTTCATCTACTAACCATATGGTGTTTTAACTTCAGTCATTAATGAAGTGGGACAAATATTATAAAGGTCATAAAGATATTTGAGTACTGTTTATAGCCTGGGCATATACTCGTATGTAGACTAGCCCGTTGGCGCAGTTTGTAGTGACCCTGCTTTCTGCTCCGCGGGTTGTGGGTTCGATTCCCACCCCGAGTCTGGGTGTAATATACATATTTATTTACATATATATTTATATATGTATTATTTATAAGTATGTTTATCATAAAAAAAATATGTAGCTAGACCAGTCGGCTGTTACCTATAACACAAGCATTAAGTTGCTTACTTTAGGAACAGACGACCGTGTGTGTATTGTGTAGATATTTATTTATTTATTATTTATATTGAATGTGTTTCTGGATTTCCAACACAGGAATCACATTCAGTGATGGCTTCTGGATGTGAGGCGTTTCTATCTATTAACTATTGGGGTTTCAATTTCTGAAAATCAGATAGAAGACTTCTAGCATTGGTGAAGTGGTATTTGTACAAATATTTCTTTACGGTTTCGATGCCTGTCTTTGTGAGTCTACCGTGCCACGGAGAGTACGTTAAGCTGTCCGTCCCGGCTATTATCATATACACCTGATACCGACCTGATCATATACTCAGATCCTTCTCCTACATGGAGTCTAATTTCTATGTAGAGAAGGACTAAACTGTGCCTAAGCCCCGCAGTGGGATGTAACAGGCTGAAACGTCGTGACGTATATGATCACAAACTCACCGTAGTGTTACATCTCTTCCAAGCGGCCTCGTATACGTCGCCGTACTGACCGCCGCCGAGCTTGTGCTTCATAACGATGTCGGTGCGGTCTATTTCCCACTCGTCCGGCGGAGCGAGCGGGAACACGGTCGGTTTGTTGCGCTTCGGCGCCGGGTACAGGAGCTGAGTGATCAGGCCGTCGCCCAGCACCGAGTGGTGATGCACTAGCTCCGCTAGCGTTCCGAACTTCGACTCCGATGTCACGTACACCTGATCGAAATTAAAATTTTATCTTTTATACATGTACATTTGCTACTAAAATTATTGGAAATTCGAGTTGAAAAGGATCTGTCGCTTAATTCGACCTGACCCTTCCTCGCAAGAGAACAATTTAAACGCAATTTGCTAATTGTTTTAAACTTATAATCAAATTAATAATCTACAAAAAAAAAAATGTCAGGAAATTTTTCGACTTTATAAAATATATTAAGTACACAAATATATCGCAAAGATTAAATTAAAAACGAAACCAACGCTTATGTCATTCATTTAAACTTAAATCCAAACAGACAAAAATATATGCTTACTAAAAAACTTTAATTTTACATACGAAAATAGGATGGTAAAAGTTAAAAAAATGGAAATAAAATGAGGAAAGCTTGATTTTATAAAATCTCGAGAGCGTCATTAAAATCTTCCACCTTTATATAGTCCGAAAGCTGATCTTAATGAAATAGCGCTATTCGAACGCTATTAATTAAACGTAATCGCAGAAGCCCTAAGGCATCCAATTAGGAGAGTTCAGTTTCATCGGACCCTAAGCAAACAATTCACTCGGCGAGCTAGTTGCTATTCCGGCCAGGGCTTAGTGCTTTATAATATTGAGATATTTGAGAGGGCTTTTGTAGACTTAATCTTTATTAATTTTTATTTAAAGGCTAACTGTATGGATAAACGTTTTCCTGTCTTGCGAACTGTCAAATCCGTAATGTTAAAAAATGGCTGTTACATTTTCTAATATTTTTTTTAATTTACTGTAAGATTTTTTTTGAATTTTTCATTCCGAAAATAACTTCTACAATCAAAAAAAAAATCCTATTGGTCCATCCCTTCAAGAACGGCTATAACTGGGGCTATTTGCTTAGCAGCCTGTAACAAGCTGGTACAGTATAATAATAGTCCTCTATATAATAGACCTCTTTCTCCATGTAGGAGAAAAAAAAGTTCTGATTTTTATTTATATAGATTGAAAAGGTGCTTTAAAAATAGCAGTGAAGTTAGAAATAAAACATCGACACGTTACCTTTCCGTCGGAGTCTTCGTTAATACGGTAATGGTAGACGCGACCTTCGTAGCGGAGTGATATACTTCTTTGGCCAGGGCTCGACTCGGACTCTCGTACCTATTAAATGATTGCACTAAAACTTCAGCTTGTACAATAAAAAACATTAAGAGTTACTTAAGAATATATAATAAATGCACTATTTTAAATACACATTAAACCGAGATGAACCGGCGGACGAGGACGTCGATTTTTACGGATATGTCAAAAATTCAAATACGGATTAGCTCCTACGAATTTTCAAAACTTTATTTTACATTGAAGGAAATCATTGTGAGTAACCTAAAATATATATTTGGCAACTCGCAGTGAACACTACGGAATTTTGAATGTATAACAAAATCAAAGATCTTCGAAGAGCGTTTTCACATGCATTTGACCAATATTGCCCGGTTGCTATACCTACTCAGAAACAGGGCATAGTCTAAATTCAACGGTTAATAAGTAAAGCGAATCGTTCTGGAAATAATTTATTGGGGTAAGGCACAGCAGGCAAAAATCTGCCTCAAAATTTGGAGCAGCCCCACTTACAGAAGATCACAGCTGAATAACACTCTCAAGTATTGTTGTAGGCGATCCTGTGGTAAATAAGGATCTGATGGGATCGGGGATAGGTGAGGCAGCCCACTAGCAACGCTTCTGATGTTGCAGGCGTCCATAGGCTACGGTATTCATATAAGTACCATAAGTGAACCGTACACTTTTTTGCCACCTTTATAATAGGAAGAAAAAAAATAGCAACCAGGCTTAAAAGACGGTTATAGTAAAACACGGTTAAACTCACAAGGAAGCTTCCATTGATACCGGACGAGAGTAGATATTCAGCAGCGTTCCGCGATATGGGACCGTGGTACCAGGAGTGCTTCTCCAGCGAGTTGACCGGCGTCACGTAGTTACTGGGCACCCAGCCCACACCTCCGGACAAAGTGTGCGCTTCGCACCATTCTCCGCTCTTATTGTAGCTCATTATACGTACTTGCTCGCCTAAGATAGAGTCGAGTAATAAGAACGGATACAACTTTTTAATTTACTTCGATAACACGAATAAGGGCGCCTTCAAATTAGCCGCGCGGCGGCAGCGCGTCTGCAGCACTGCTGACGCGCGACGTTGTAAATGTATGTAAATAGCAACGCGCGACAGCAGCGCGGCGCCTTCAAATTTGTCGTTAATTTGAAGGCGCCCTAACAGTAACACGACTGTTATTAGTAAAAATTATTTTATGATGTCTAGCTATTGATGATTAAAATAATTGCTAAATAAAATTGCTATAAGCGATAAAATATTAAACTTTAATCGATTCCTTTAAAAACAGGTGTTTGATTACGTTCTACTACAGAAAAACTGTATTAAACGTTTCTCTTAGCTTATTTCATTGCTTTCCAATTGAAATTTTATCTATTACTTTTGATGTAGAATCATTTATTATAAATCTATATCCAGATAACGTTCATCTAATTAGGTCAAAGCTGCTATACAGATGTTTCAATTGGCAACTGACAGAAAGACACATGAACCACATTCAATCGCATATCATTACATATTTTACAGCACCAACAACGGGATTAATGTGCATTTTAAAATGAATTCTAAAACTAGTCTGTCAGAAAACATAGAAAATTTTTGAATACTATAGGTTAGAAAGGCGTTGGGTATTGCAGGGAGAGGGAAACATTGGGTTATTGTTATAAATTTTTAATCGTTAGGTACCTACTTCTAATAATGAACAAGCAAAATAAAATGTAATTTTTAAAAATTAATTATTAGTTTGGTGATATAATGTATACACATTTACTGTTAAATTTCAAAAGGCGGATGAATGGCGGAAAAATAATAAATTTAAAACGTATTTCTAAAGAGATAACCATTATTAAGTATTTTTAGGCAAAACGAAAAATATATCGTATAAAAGGAAAATAATTACACTACCTTTACAGTTAGCTGCGAAAGTTGTTACCCAAAACAAAAATTTATAAACTAAAGTCAAAACAATAACCTTGTGATTAAATACTTATTCTACTTTTTCTCTTTTATATCAGAAATTATATCGTATTGAAATATTTTCTATTGAATGAGCAGTAAATAGTAATTGTAGCATTATATCAAGATATACGTAATGTTATAAGAATTGTACTTCTATTTTATGTTCATATATATATTTGTAGTAAAATACAAAAGTTCTTTCATAAATGATATACAACTGAAATTATTACATTTTTTTTTACAAGAGTACCTATACGTTATAATTAATAAACATTTAAATTATTTTGCTTTGCATAAAGTTCGCTTCATAATTATAATATTTTTTTTAAGTGAAATAGATCGCATAATTTGCGATCTATTACGTTAATTTCAAAACGCAGTTATATTTATTTACTAATACTCAAATAATTATAATAAGTACGTTTTGTTTTACCTTTCTTGAGGTTAAGTTGATTTTCACCTCCAGCTTGAAAATCGTAAAGAGCGACGAAAAGTTGAGGATCATCTTCCTCGTGGTGCGCTAACAAGTTCTCCTTAGAAGTCCATCTATTATAAAAATCAATATTATTTATTACAAGTGATATTTTACAAAGATATAATGAATCGCCGAAATGTATGTACCCTAATATTTTTCGAACGACTGCACATAAATTGATAGTTTGCTCTTTCTGTGATCTTTATTATCAGTACAAGGCTTCTTCTAATATAAGAGAATAAAAAAAAAATCAAGACATTAGGTACCTCAGCTAGTGAATTATAAATATTATAACACTAGCTGTGTCTCGCGATTTCATCCGCGTTGATTTGAGAAAAAAAATAGCCAAAAGAAAAAGATTTCCTGATATTAGCGCGTTTAAACAAACAAAGAAACTTTTCAGCTTTTTAGACTTACTAGTTGACCCCGCAAACGTTGTTTTGCCTACTCGGCGAAAGGAATATTCCTACCAAATTTCGTCTCTACGCCTTATGGTTCCAGAGATATCGTGATGAGTCAATATATGGGTGGAAATCTCTTTTATATACATAGATATTACATTTTATATTCTAATGTCGAGTAGTTATCGTACGAATTCAATCAGTAACGTGACATATCAAACATAATTTATACGAAACCTGTTGGCGGTGTCGAGGGGTTGTGGGGTAGCAGGCGCGGCGGAGGCGCCTTCACCATCCGGTAAGTCTGGAATATGAGGTAAAGGCCGACTCTGAAGAAGGGCCTCTGAAACAAAACAAAAAGGAATATCTTATATTTATTTCTCGACAGTATTCTTCAACCTTCATTCAGATTATAAATACCAATATGTTACAAAAGTTATTCAAAAATGTTGATTTCATACTGTAACTTGGTTTGCACTAAAAATGGTATCACAAGCATTTGTAAAATATTTCAATGATATGTACGCACAATGAGCCATCATTAAAAAGGCTTATGAGATAAGCCTATTAGCAGAGAAGCTCGTTACGGCGCGACGTCGGCGACATTCAGTCTGCACCGTAATCAGACGGTTTAATAATTACAACTACCTAGTCCTTTTTAAAATATAACTGATAGTTTATCAAATTAATATACACACTCGTATAACTAACAACATACATACATATACTTTATACTTTAAATATAGCAACCACGGAAATATTTTTTTAAAGCCGAATCTTTTAATTTAACCCTAGTTAAGTCTAATAATTCCTCAGGCACTCCAAATTCAGAACATTATAAAAACTACAAAGAAAAGAAAAAAAAAACGCTTTCAGAAAACCGCATTTTTTCAGCTCGAAAAAATGGATAATGACAATAAAAGATATGAGCCGATACTTCACCGACAAACTCAGGCATATAACAATTTCACTCGTATTAATAAGCAGCATAAGTTTTACGACGTCGTTGCATTGAATAATACCATTGAAACTGAATCACACGTAAGTCGGGTGCTACCACATATGGTATCAGCCTATCAGGAGCGCAACCATGACTCACGTGGCAGAACTGTTTTTGTTCGGTGTTCACGTTCCTGAATACAAACACTCCACTAGTTTTAACTGCTCCCTGTTTATTATAACATCCAATTAGTAAGGCATATACAAATATATATGCTTTCTGTCAAGAACGTCTACAACTAAATGTACTAGTGGATGCGTATACTAAAAAGTGTACATGAAAAAATACACTGCTTATATTTCTAAAAAACTAATCGCAACGCATGATATACCAACACAATCATTTCATCAGTGTAAGCGTCACATTCAAGTGGTGTATAATACAGTACGTGTAGCGGAGGCTTTATTAAACCTTGTAGGTGGATCAAAGGTTACCGGGAAGTGAGCGACGAGTGCACCTGGCAAACGATTCCGCTTGCATCCACATTACGTATCACACAATTCACGCTCCACAGGAAAGCTAAATTCGTTCCCCTTACGCTACCTAAATTATTTTATCTTCAGTAGACGGACAGACGTCGAAAGAGTGAAATCACCCTGTTATAGATAACAAATAAAGCATTTCGTTCTATTTTCGGCATAACGATATCGCCCTTTGAATTTTATAGTATTCACAATATTTACATGATCAATCACGTACTTATTGTTTAACAAAAAATAAATATAATTGGTATTATATTACTTTTGTTTACATTAATATTTTATTATTAAAAATTTGTGACGAAACACGTAGGTACACCACATAAGAAATATGAAAGAGAAATTTTCGGAATTTTGTGATACTAGTGGTCGCCCAGAGGTTAGACCTCTTCGACCATAATTACAAATTTAAATTAAAGAAAATCAAAAAATAATGAAAATAAAGAACCTTTTTTTAATTTTTCAATTTGACTACACTAAGTTCAACTCATCTTTGCGCGCGGCGCTACGTGTGGGTAAACCTTGTATACATACAGTGACTTTGTTTGCGTTACAAGGGGTACAGTGAAGTAAAAAATATAAATACAGTTATTTAAAAAAAATTAAAATAAAAAATTATATCTCGGTGACGAATAGTATACATACATACATAAAGTCACGCCTGTATCCCGGAGGGGTAGGCAGAGACAAGAAAATGACACATGCCACGATCCTGAGAAACCTAAGCGAAAACGCTTCATCAACATTCATTAGTCGTTGCATACACGCACGCCGGTTTTAGGTACTTTTTATCTTGTCCTTCTTTAATACTTGGAATAGTAACTATATGGATTTAAAAATATATATAATAATTTGTCAATACATGTTTATTGAACATATTAATCTGTATCACTACTAGAAGAATAAAATGATGAATTTTCAGATTCGCTGCTTTCACCAAGGTTAATTATTGTTTAAGATTCCATATCAAAAATTCTATTTCTTTTTTTACGTGTTGACAAGTATTACGCAACATCTCTTCATTAATTTGACTTAAACGTTCATTTATTAATTTTGTTATTCCAGTTACATTTTGTTCGATATTATGCGGAGCAACATAATTTTTTAAAATATCCCATACATTTTCTATCGGGTTTAGTTCAGGATAATACGGCGGTAGTCGAAGAACTTTTATGTCATATGGCTGAAGTAGGTATGTCATCAATCTTATGACAAATATGGTCTTCTTTATTTTTTTTTATCAAGTCATAGTTTTTTTTTATATGTGCATTATAAGTAATGTTTTTTTCTGCCAACCATCTATGCACTTCTCTTTTGCGGTCTTTATACGGAGATTTAAATTTGGAGTCAGTTTTTTTTTCCTTCAGCCAATATATTTGTTATTGTTCTCTCTGATGCCCTTACTGCCATTGCTGTTCTCTTTCGCACACTGTTTAAATATTCATTCACTTTTGATATTTATTTGGACCTGCACTGCAAATTGGATCACTTATACTAGCTGCAATATAACTATGTTTTCCTTTTTTAGAAATTCGAACACCTTGGCAATAGTTTCACGAGTCTAATACAATAAGGTATAAATTATTAAATAATAAATATTAATAATATCGAAATTAGCACATTGAAAATATTTACCTGACTCCTTAAAAAAAAATTCCGTGAAGAACTAGACATTTCCTTTAACGACTTTACCGGTGGAAAAATAACCAATAAGACGTGTTGTTCGAAATTTCGAATGACGGCGGTCGCGTCACTGCTACACAAATTGAAGTGTTTTTACAAGCGCACGCACACATAGATACAGACTTTCAATCACAAAACAACAAAACACAACAATCAACAAAAGAGTATAAAGGGCCCCATAGACGATCAAATATTTGATCAAACTTCATATTAAATTTCTGTTTGACAAACGTGTTTGTCAAATTATTTGATCGTGTGCAGGGCTGCGGGCTTTTTTGATGTGTTTGTTATATGAAAACATGAAGTTTGATCAAACAAGTTTGACAAACAAGTTTGATCGTTTACGGGGCCCATAATGTGCGTGTGTGTATCAAATACATGGTAGTGTGTGTAATGCTTTTTATTGATTTAATATATATTTTTATTTATAATTAAAAAATATATATATGCATTCTGCACTCCTCTATATAAACTATTAGTGTGCGAAATTTCAAACACCTCCGTCCGCCACAATTTTCGTAAAAAGGGGTACAAAGTTTTTGATAGATTAGGACAAAACGTTATCGTGGGTTATTGGAAGTTTTACATTACTGTAAACTGTTGCATAGTATTCAGTAAATTGTTGACAATTCACGGAAAACTAAGTTTGATACGTTAATATCAAAGCATTTCAAGAACAAATAAAGCATAGCACTATCTGGTCGTAATTTAGGTCGTTGAGATGGAAGCGTATCCATTCTATTTATGATTCCAGTCACATTTGTGTACGTGCTTATAAACCAGGTTCGGTACGCATAGAAAACGTGTACAGATCTAATTACGTAAAAATATTTTATCAACCTGGGAGAACTATAAATTTAAACAAACAACAATTTCTATAAATTACCTAAAATTGAAAATCACGAGCAGTGTGGGAGAGCACGAAATGTATTACACAAATCTATTATTACTAGTGGTCGCCCATAGGTCGAAATTCGACCATAATTAAAAATTTAAAATAAAGAAAACCGAAAAATAATGAAGATAGAGAATCTTTTTGGAGTTTACTCCTTAAGAATCGATTTTTGGAGTTTACTCCCTAATAATCGATTTTCATATAAGGCGCCCGGTATTAAAAAAATATGAGGTGTATAATCTGTTGAACGAATGACCTCGTTACGTTTTTTGTTGCCTTTTCGACGCCATAGACACATTTTTAGATACATTTTTTAAATTTTTAAATTTAACTTCAGACTGACAATTAACAATAGAGTATAATCTATAATATATATATATATATATCTCTCTCTGTGTGTGTGTGTGTGTGTGTGTCAAATACATAGTAGTGTGTGTAATGTTTTTTTATTGATTTAATATATTTTTAATTTTTTATGCATAATTTTAAAAAATATTTGCTTTCTGCAGATTATATAGATTCAATGAATGAAATCTCTCTATATATATAAACTATACGTGTACTAAAATTTCATACTCTTCCGCCCGCGCAATTTTCGTAAACTATACTATCATACGATATACTATCATCGATTCTTCAAAACGGAATACTCTACCGGAAATGGAAGAAGACAGACAGCAGAGAGTTCCATCTTCAGATAATTGTCCCAAGAGCAAGAGTACCAGATGTTCTCCGTGAAATACATGATGGCGTATCAGGAGGTCATCTAGGTGTCACGAAGACGTTAACAAAAGTGCGAGAACGATTCTACTGGTTGCATTGTCGAGATGATGTGCAGGATTGGTGCCGCAAATGTACTACTTGCGCTGCTGTAAAAAGACCACAGACCAGGAGCCGTGGGAACTTGCGGCTGTATAACGTCGGCGCACCGTGGGAACGAATTGCAGTTGACGTAGCTGGGCCACTTCCTGTAACGGAATCGGGAAACAAGTATTTTATGGTCGTCATTGAATACTTCACCAAATGGCCCACCAAACCAAGAAGCTACAACAGTCGCTTCTAAGCTAATCGAAGAAGTGATATGTCGCTTTGGTGTGCCTCTAGAAATCCATTCTGATCAGGGCAGGAACTTCGAATCGCAAGTGTTCCAAGAAGTGTGCAGAATTTTGGGCATGCATAAGACGAGGACCACCGCGTACCATCCACAGTCCGATGGAATGGTTGAGAGATTTAACAAGACCCTTGAGAGGCATTTGGCGAAATTGGTCGACGACAAACAAAAGGATTGGGACAAGTATATACCACTCTTCCTTATGTCGTACCGAACCGCCGAGCATGAGAGCATAAAAGCTACCCCGGCGTATGTCAATTACGGTAGAGAACCACGAATACCAGTAGACTTATTGACAGGAGGGCCACCGGAGGGACCAGAGACCGTACAAGACTATGTCAGCAATTTAAGGAAAAAATGCGCTATATACACGCCTTGGTTTGGGAAAATGGGTTACAGTCAAGTGAGAACATGAAAACCAGATACGACCGAAAATCGGGACTGGTGTGGCTGCATAACCCAACCCGCCGGAAAGGGAAATCTCCAAAGTTGCAGACCAAGTGGGACAGTCCATACAAAGTGGTTACCCGACTGAATAATGTGATTTATAGGATTCAAAAGCAACCAAGAGGGCCATTTAAAGTGATACACATAGACCGTCTGGCGCGTTACCATGGCAGTAACAACGATGCTTGGGACGAGCATCTCTAAGAGGGGAGTAGTGTTACGAATACACAAAAATAAAGGAACTAGCGCCATCTAGCGTAAAACGGTAAAACCACTTTGTATGCTGCATAAAGACAACATGAAACCTCTACTCAATACTAGATGGCGTTAGAGGAGCTGTATAGAGGAATAGTCTCGAAAACCGAGTACATGTACGAACTTTCCAGAATGGTCTGGGAGTAGACTCGGCCGATATAAATAAGCCGCAGGTAGGCGAGCCAGTTCAGTTCAGGTTGAGCTATCTTCGTGGCGACTTCGAAGTGAAAACTAGTGATCAACGACTGATACCAGTGAAACCTACGACATTGCCTACGAACTCGGACATTGTTAGTGCTTAGTGTTTGTACCTAGTGCTTAGTGTTTGGACCTAGTGCTTTGTGTTTGGACCTAGTGCTTTGAGTTGGACCTAGTACTAGTGAATAGTCTCTAAAAGAGTCAGCAGGTCTTTCTGTCAAAATCAACCGAAACCTAACACGTAACAATATATAGAATCCGTAGCGTGCATTTCATATAGGCAGAAAGGCACTGCCTACCTTGGCATGTTACTAAAAATGATATAGCTATAAAACATGAACATTACATATTTTTGAAGAAGACATAAACCATAATTCAATTTAAATCTCCTTCAATTTGAAAAACACGTCGTCATATATGTAGGCGGTAATATCAGCGCCAGAATCGACGACGGGCATTTTATGAAACCTCTGTCTAAAATCCCTAACAAATGTTAGTAAATACAGAATGACATAATTATAACCCTACAATTTTATAATGTCACGCGTCATATGGAATTCGAACAAAGTATTGTGTTTTTAACATTGCTCGTATAGTAATATAAAGAGGTAAAGTTTATAACTTTGTTTGTATATACGGGGTAATCTTCGCAAATACTGATCCAACCATGAAAATTCTTTCGCTAACAGAAAGCTACACTATTCAGGAGTGACAAGATAAAAGGAAAAAGATAAAAATATATAAAGATTTTAAATCAGCAGGATTTGAACCAGCGTCCTCTGACGTGCCGTGTCAACAATTCAATCTAATCAAGCATTATTATTTGCCTTAGAAATTAATTGGTGATTTTAAAACATTTATATTTATCTGATTTGCTGAAAATAGTGAGAGTGTATTGGAACATATCAAATTTCACCGTACCCTTCTTATGTGAAATCTATACTAATATAATAAAGCTGAAGAGTTTGTTTGATTGTTTGTTTGTTTGTTTGTTTGAACGCGCTAATCTCAGGATCTACTGGTCCGATTTGAAAAATTCTTTCAGTGTTAGATAGCTCATTTATCGAGGAAGGCTATAGGCTATATATCATCACGCTAAAACCAATAGGAGCGGAGTCCACGCCGACGAAGTCGCGCGCAGAAGCTAGTGGATTATAACGCCCAACGAAGTGGGCACGGGTCGGCTAGTATAGTAATAAAAACAGGCACTGCCTGACAATAAACTATTAAATTAAATTGTCTCGAATTCGATAAAGTTTATACCAATAATTATGACTATTTATTGACACGGTCGCGAATCGCTTCCACCATCCAACCACAGTCCACAGACACTTCAGTGTATTACATTTTGATTGGCTAGCCTGGGCTAATGGATCATGGCGATTGGCGGATAATGACAATTTAGTATTCACTTTGAGTTTTTCTTTTGTGCGTTATTGTAATTACTTAATTAGTGAAAATATTAATATATTATTAGTGATGGATAAGTTTATTTGTGAGATATGTAACCGAGATGTGTGTTTAATCAAAGTAAAGTAAAGTGGTTTTTTTTTTGCTTGTTATTCGAAACTTCTAAATCTGTGTGGAATTGTAATGGATACGTAGATTTGCACAATGTCACTAATGCTGTAAAAAACATGATCGGTCCGAAAAACATCTAGTATTTAAAATAACATACTTTTGGCAAAAACCGCATCGAAACAAGCTTAAATAGTCAATTCAAATGAGACATTGAACGCCATAATTTGAAAGAAGATGAATCGAAACATATTTCGACGGTTAATTGATATGTGTTTTTTGTGTAAACAAAAAAAAAACATAAAACAACGGACAACGGACAACAACAACAAACAACGGACGCGGTTCTGTTATAATCCTCGCAATGCAATGTCAATCTGCGTACAGTCTGGATCGAGCATGAGTCCACACTCGCCGGTAAACAAACGATACACGACTTGAATACATTGAACATGAGATATCACGCAACTCACCTTGCTCAGCAGGGATAGCAGGAACGGAGTGGTTCTTGATGATAATTATTGCGACTTTAAGATACGACCGGCCGGCCACGTTCTAAGATGAATTAATATTCCTCTGATTTCGCAACACACAAAACTTCACTCAATTTATTCGTTTTAATTTCGATTTGCAACGGCTGCAATGGCGACGCATGCGGTTAGATGATAGAAGAGTCTTCTTCGCGGGACGTAGTGGTCATATACTCTTTGTTCGCGGGCGCTGCTTGCTTCGCTAGGCTAGTGGTGCATGAGCGCCGGTGACTCGGGCACTCTCATTGGTCAAAATATGCAAGCGTGCACCGTCTGATACGACAGTTGACATTGCATTGCATTGGTTAGATAATACGCGCGCGGAAGTTAAAAATTATAGAACATAGTTGAAAACGGTACAAACAATATTTTGAAAGTGCTTTAATGTAGTTATACTCAACACATTTTATACATGAATGACATAACAAATCACTTTAACTCTGTCTAATGTCATATTTACAAAAATAGAGGTTTTATTAGGAAAGTTTTCTGGTTACCCACCTACTTCTCAAGCATTTGATCACTTTATTAGTCGATGGACACATTGCCCGTTTTCTGGTATTCTTGTTTTAAGTAATATAGCTTGAGTCTTATAAACTACCCATTTTATGACACAGCATGCTTCATATTTCACACACAAATATGTGTATAAAAACATCAAGATTCATGTGACTTAATTTTTGGCTAAATTACTAGTTGCGCTTCTTTTTTGTCTCATCATAGCAAGTAAGTGGCAGAAGACGAAGCGGAAATCATAAGAGCATAAGAGAGCGGAATCATAAGGGCAATTAGAGAACTGGATCGTCAGAAAGAAAGTAGCTGGGTTGTTCATATGATTGCAGTAACCGGTTGGGGCGCCCGCGTCAATACTACGTTTCCCCCACTTAATCCAAGCATTTACCAGACATGTAGAATGTTCTCTCATTTATAAATCTCCCCCTCTCGCGTACATCTATATACTAATAAATAAAATTGGAGTGTCTGTTTTTAATATTAAAATAAACGCTTTTTACTAAATGCATATGGATGTATATTGTATACACGGTACATATACCAAAATATCATTTTTTACAATTTTTGTCTGTTTGTCTGTTTGTTCCGGCTAATTTCTGAAACGGCTGGATTGATTTTGACGGGACTTTCACTGGCAGATAGCTGATGTAATAAGGCGTAACTTAGGCTACTTTTATTTTAATTTTTTTTTTATAACTGCGAACTGAACAATAACTTTTTTGGTAAATTCCACGCGGACGAAGTCGCGGGCACAGCAGCTAGTTTTAAATATATAGCTTTATAGTTAACTTCATATGTAACATTCTTTTTGTGGCGTTGCCATAGCAAATATATTTCGGACGAGACGATTTGCAAGCGTTTGTTACTGTCACTACATTATCAATATATTTAACGATTAAAACGTCTGTAGCGGAAATAAATAATTATACGTTACATCATTGGCTAATCTATACAAATAAATAAAATTTAAGTGTCTATTTGTAATATTAAAATAACCGCTTTTTACTAAATTAATAGGTATGTATTGTAATATATAATAGGTAATAGGTATGTATGTATTAATAGGTATATTAATAGGTATTATACATATACACGGTACCTACATATACCAAAATAACATTTTTTATACTTTTTGTCTGTCTGTCTATTTCGGCTAATCTCTGAAACGCAGACCGATTTTGACGGGACTTTCACTGGCAGATAGCTGATGTAATAAGGAGTAACTTAGGCTACTTTCATTTTCGATTTTTTTTTTTTTATAACTGAGAACTAAACAATAACTATTTTGTTAAATTCCACGCGGACGTAGCCGCTTGCAAAGTAAGGCTAGTAGTAAAATAATTTCACAAATCAATAACATACTTAGTATAAAGTATTTTACGCAAAAGTTACTCTAGTTTCTCAAGATAGAGTAATTATCCGAATGCGAACTTCACGTCTTATGAACTAGTATCCGTCAGTCACCACAACAACAAAAAATCTCTACAAGGAAAATTAATTTAATAAAATCACATTCGCACATTAATTTTAATTTATAAAAGAAATCAATAGGTTTAACTGTATTCAGATATTTAATAAATGACATAATTTAATGTCAAGATATTTAATATCAATACGTTGATTCTTTAATAGGTACTGATAAACTCAGCTGGTTTTGAATCGTACATATTGTGTTACCAAAGCGCTGCACAACTAACTGCCCGTTTAAAATTTGATTACAATACAATACAACCACCACGTCACAAATACAACAAAGATTATCGCACTCGTGCAAGTCAAGGTCGTTGAGAAACCCAAATGAACTTCAATTGCAGGAAATGGTAGCTTGGATCTCTCCTAGATATTTTGAATGCGTTCTTGACCGTTTATTACTGTAATTAAGAAAATCAAAATATACGAATTCAACTTGAACAACAATTACATAATATAATTACAGCTATATTAAATATAATGATTACGACATTAAAAATTAAGAAAAAGATTAACGTTTAAGAATTGATGTAATAGGTAGGGATCCCTAGTACATATTTTTCACCTGATTACTATCAAAGAGCAGCAGTAAGCGTAGGACCGGGATAACGTACCACGCAATTTGTAGGACAATATTACCATCAAATTATATAAATATTAACTAACTAAAAGAAAAAAAATCAGCTGGTTAGTAATAATTTTTCATGACCTTACGAGGTCATCAAATTGATGACCTCGTAAGGTCATCGATTTGTCATGGTAAAGTATTTCATCTTGCTTTCAGCTGTTTAATCCACATAAAATTATGAGTATAGATGTAGCATTCCTTACTACAAATTAATTTTAAAAAGAATAAAGTGGATAAAAAGATAAACGCAAGAATAAATAGGTGAATTCACGAATATAGCGATATACGTCCACAATCTCGAATTTATGCTAAATGCTAAATAATATTATAAAGAGGTAAAGTTTATAACTTTGTATATTATACGGGGTAATCTTCGCAAATACTGATCCGATCATGAAAATTCTTTCGCTAACAGAAAGCTACACTATTCAGGAGTGACAAGATAAAAGGAAAAAGATAAAAATATATAAAGATTTTAAATCAGCAGGATTTGAACCTGCGCCCTCTGACGTGCCGTGTCAACAATTCAATCTAATCAAGCATTATTATTTGCCTTAGAAATTAATTGGTGATTTTAAAACATTTATATTTATCTGATTTGCTGAAAATAGTGAGAGTGTATTGGAACATATCAAATTTCACCGTACCCTTCTTATGTGAAATGGATTATAACGCCCAACGAAGTGGGCACGGGTCGGCTAGTGCTAAATAAAATTATTAATTTTATAATTTAAGCCATTCACAGATTGTGACATAAGTTATGGTCTAAGAGACGTGGAAGATCGACCTTCACCGATCTGATAACTCGATGAGACATATTTTGTATCAAATATAATTTATATATATATTATATAAAAATCAATGCCACTTTTCGTTGTAATTTTATAACTCAAGAACGGGCTCACATATCCAAACCAAATATTTAGGCTTTGTTTGGACTATTTAGTAGATGGTTTATGTGAAGTTTGCACAAAATCGGTCGAGCGGTTTTTCATTTATCACATTTTTTGTAACAAAGGAGGATAATTTTGCTAATGGGGATTTTGCTGTCAAATTGAAACTTTTTTCAGTGTTGAGAGTACAAGCATGTTGTTATGTCATTCATTTCTGTCATTTCATTTTGTACGTGATTCGATTAAGGCAAATTAATACAAAAAACCCAGAGATATATAGTAAATCACAAAAATAATTTACGCCCAACGAAGTGGGAACGGGACGGCTAGTAATTTATAAACAAATATGCCTATGATAACTTGCCTATCGAAAAGTGGTCATAGCTACATTTAATTTAATTAATTTTAATTATTTTTTTTTTCATCACCTTCACTCGTATGATAACCGAATGAGATTTATCCCTCCTGGGGTTCAAAGTGATAATACTAGGACAAAATCAGTTTGCAGTGAAGGTCCAAGTATGAAAACAGAGACTTGGAGTAATGACCCACTGTGATAATACTAGAACATAATATTTACCGACACCTGGTATGTTTAAATTACGCGCAATGTCATGTTTTCGTTGTCGGTT
This sequence comes from Melitaea athalia, assembly GCA_905220545.2. Lineage (NCBI taxonomy): Eukaryota > Metazoa > Arthropoda > Insecta > Lepidoptera > Nymphalidae > Melitaea > Melitaea athalia. The sequence goes on along the minus strand of HG992176.1, from coordinate 7,527,204 downwards.
ACTTTGTACCGTGTGTGTATATTTGGCATTATGGCAGCACCGCATAAAGGGACCGCGAAAGGGTATCTTCGGTCTTATGTCACCAAACGTCGCGGCAATGACGCGTGCAACGAGAAGATGTTAGTTTAACTTGTAAATATCTTTACAACCTTTATCTAATACTTACTGTATATTTTATTGTTTTAGAGATAAAGAATTAAATTATGCGTAACAACTGTTAGTTTACCGTAATGACGACATTTTCGACATGTGTTTTTGATGATAGTTTTTTTGTACTAGTACTAGTACGCCGGGCTGTTGCATCTCGTTCATACTAATAAGTTTTAGCATTCGCGTAATAGAAAAAGAAAGAACGGGATAATTATTTTTGTACCTAATAGTTTAATTTCTCATAGTATTAGGTCTTCGGGCAGTTCGGGCACATACATTTTCTTTTTTACAGCGCTGAAAGTTGGTCAAATATTTGACCTTCTTCAACAGTCCGATTTCGAAGACTATGAGGGCGATCCTTTCGGAGGCGATAATACAGAAGACGAGTAACGACAGCAGTACCAGCTCTGAATCAGAGCTTGCGAATCCAACACCAGTCTTGCAACGTGGTCGAGTTTTTTAAATGTGATTTTTGAGTTATTTTTGTGAAAGAAAACTAATTATTGCAATTTCTATGCAGCTTTTTGTTTATCTGTACTAGTTTTAAGTGTTGAAATACTAAGTTTTCATGACATTTCGAAGACTGTTCAGTTGGCTTACAAGTTTATATAACAACCTAATGTGATAAATAAAGAACAAAAGATTTTGGTATTTTTTCTTTTTGTCTGACAAGCTTAAATCAATACTATAGTAGCTCTAAAATGTAACACCTGTAATTATTGGGATTAACCAGATACAAACAATTTTTGGTCTGGGCGTGCAGTACTTTATTAATTAGTTCTAATATTAGGACATTGGGTCATCCTCGGAAGTCCCCCCCTATTAAACTGGGCCGCAGGAGGTTAATCGATAGTTTTTAACACACAGAATATGCCTAGGTAGGCTTGCCTACTTATTTTTGGCTCATTGGATGGTTATACAGAAGTACCTAGCCAGAGTAGCTCATATAATATTAAAGTTGTCTGTTCCTAAGGTAAGCTACTTAAAGCTTGTGTTGTTGGAAACAGCTGGCTGATACAGCTATATTTTTTTTTTCGATAAACGTACATACATATAATATACAATAAATAAATATAGATATTACACCCAGACTGCGGGAATCGAACCCACAACTCTCGAAGCAGAAAGCAGGATAACTAAAAAATTGCGCAACGTGCTAGTCAATATTTAGAGTACCTAACGTCCCGACGAATAGCCTTTTTTGCAAAATACAGTCTCAATATCTGTGGCATTATCCCACACTAACAGAGCGTAAGACATAACACTATGGAAATAGCTGAAATATATTAAACGTGTAGTAGCATCGTCGGTCAACTGTCGTAATTTTCTAACTGAGAATGCTGCGGAACTGAGTCTATCATTAAAGGATGACAAATGGGAATTGCACTGAAGTTTTGAGTCCAACTTTATCCCTAAGAAAACTGTAGTATCATTGAGCCTAAGCCTCTCGTTATTTATTTCAAAATTATAATTCGGATGCTTAACATTGAGCAACGCAAACACAACTCACTTGGTTTTATTGGCGTTCTAAAACTTGAATTCTCGATAAAGAACTGTCCATGTGATCATAATTTACTTTTTTCCTATCAACTTTAAATACAAGCGATATATCAAACTTAGTACAATTTTTACATTAACCAGACATACTTCGTGTACATTTACTCACTAAAACACAGTGCAACAGTATATATTTAAAAACAAAATATATTCCAAAATAATACGCCTCACTAATTGTAGTCAAGCTATTGTATTATTAGGGCTATAGAAATGACAAGTATACAAAATACAAAACAACACAGTGTGCACATACGACTAGCTGGGAAACGATAAGTTTCGACTTGTTCATATAAAAAGTTGCTGTTGTCAAAATCAACGTCGAACTTACATTTTTGACTACTACCTTTAATATTTTTAGTTTATTTTAACAGAATACTCATATTATAATGGTGTTGATTATTTAAAAAAATGTAATCAAGAGAAAAATGTAAAGTCTAATACAGTACCCATGACTGTCATAAGAGGTTTTAATTTTTTTTGAAAGTGTTGCACCCATTTTTTATTTTTGCACTTTTTGGTAGTAATACTAGATATAGTAAGCTACATTATATATTTTTTTTGTGATTGTACCTTTGCGCGAACTTTAAAAAAAATCATGAAAAATTTTTTTTTATTTTTTTTTACTAGTAAATCATCATCATCTCCCTGCCCTTATCCTATTTATATAGGGTCGGCACAACATGTTCTCCTCTAGTCCTCTTCCTCAGACTCATGTTGTAAGTGATTTGGCATGTTATTTTTTACGACCGGCCGCCTGCCTGACATCAACCCTCCTTGGGAATGCATAGTATAATACAGAAAATCAATAATGAGATTTTTTAATAACATTATTATGATAATTCGTCAAGTTGCAATGTGTTTCCCATTTCATGTTGATTATCTTAATTTTCTAATAAATTTTTATCTTCATCAGGATATTTTTATATTTAGATTTTTCTAAGGTCAGTGACAATATGTTTGCATTCCTGACTTCTGTTCAATTGCTTTATGGTTCTTTCTTTTGTGTTTACTAATCGCTTCTGGTTCAATTGAACGTGTCTCATTTTTTCATATAGTGTGTATTTGGTAATAAAACTGTTGCTGAATTTGATCCAATGTCCAGTAAAATTTCAAATCTGCCATTCTCATTAATAATAACGTAATATACCAACACGTTAACACAATAGCGAACTAAACTAGCTTGGATCGGAAGTCGAAAAGAAAAGATAGTCTTCGTTAAGTTTTATGCAGCTCCAGAAATAAGAAGGCCTATAATACCAGTCATAAGCTGATTTCATGACTTCTGTATTATTTTTAGTTAAAGAAACTGAAGTAATTTTTATCATTTGACAAGATGTTGTCTTGAAATCATCTGGAAAGTGCAAATTATCGGACTACAACGTACCTATAACACATTTTTTTTTTTAAATTTTCACTTTTTTATTATTTATTAACATTTTATTTTATTTTACAACTTTTATTGGGTTACATTAAGTCCAATTTTTATTTAATTTTGTTTTATAATATATTATCATATTTTACATTTAAATTTTTACTAGTAAATGCGATACAAAAATTCTATAAAAAATATATAATATAGACTAATATTTCTTCTAATAAATAGTTTTTGTTTCATTAGTGTAGCTACAATAGTTTTTGAAAAAAAAAGTTTTAAAAAATACCCCTTCTAGCGCCTATTTGACCAATTATCTCCAGAACGCAACGAAATGAGAGGCTGAAATTGTGTCAACGGTAAGTTTGTACCTCGCCAATGTTACCACATAAGCTATTTTCAAATTATCTTTCTGGGGCCGCTGCCCCTATCTTATCCTGCTAGACCCTTTAGTTGCAAGATTCCACCCTAACAAAAATACATACTAACATACATTGCAAGTTAAATAAAATCTTTAAAAAATAAATAAATCGGCCAAGTGCGAGTCGGACTCGCGCACGAAGGGTTCCGTACCATTGACTAAACTAAAGTAAATTTTCTGTAAAATATTTATTCAATTGTGACGCCATCTATGCCGCTATTAGAAAACTATTATTAGTCTATCGACGAAGTTTTCCTAATTTCTGATAGCGTTCTATACTAATAAAAAAAAACAAAAATAATTATCGCCCCCCTTAAATATTTATTTTATTTTGTTCTAAGTTATTGTTGTTATAGCGGCAACAGAAATACATAATTTGTGAAAGATTCAACTGTCTAGCTATCGCCGTTCTTGAGATACAGCCTGGTGACAGACGGACGGACGGACAGCGAAGTCTTAGTAATAGGGTCCCGTTTTTACCCTTTGGGTACGGAACTCTAAAAAAGAGAGAGCTTGTTTAGTAGAAAAACAAAAAGTATTAATAAATGTAAAGTAAACCCGGATTCGTTGTACTGTGATAAGATATTAAAATTACGTCTAATTAAATCGATCATTAACGTATGGCAAAATTTATGTACAAAAGTCCTGCTTTTATTTTTTCATTGAGCACTTAAAGTGGTGGATTGCAGCATGTATTGAATGCAATTGTATGTTAATACGTCCAAGTTTCCGCTCAATAACACTAGCGAGCACTTTATGTGCTCGATCGGTGCTAGATTATAATAAAAGCTATTTTAAAGTTTTATCATTGTATTTGATTTTCAATATTCCATTTATGGGATGCATCTTTGGTAGAAGATAAAATTAAGTGCGTCGTAGGATTCTGGTGATTAAATAGTTTTTATTCTGTTATTAGATTTATATTCCTTCGCTTCCCTTCGCTTCGCTCTATCAAGTTTTCTTTTGTTAGCTGATAAGTTTACGATTTTCACGTCAGTATTCATATTATTTTATTATTTTTTATCAAAATCCTAAATATAAGTTTAAACTATTAGATTTAAAAACACATCCGAACTATTACCTCCTTATAGGTACAACTTCCAAAAGGCTGTGTATCAAAATATAAGTTACAACATGCAACAAACAAATATAAATTTTAATGTAAATGTAATGTAATGTTCTGTGGTGGGCTATGAAAGGGAAAGGTGTGCCCGAGAAGTATGTACGACTTGTTCAGGCGATGTATGATAGAGCTAGTAGCCACGTCCGGTCCGAAGCCGGAGTAACTGACACGTTCAATGTGGCTGTAGGTTTGCACCAGGGGTCGGCTTTAAGCCCATATTTGTTCCTCCTAGTTATGGATGTTCTAACATCAGACATACAGGAGGAAGCACCGTGGTGTATGCTGTTTGCCGACGACATTGTTCTTGTCGGAGATAATGCTCTTGAGGTCCAGAGCAGACTGGGAAAATGGCAGGAAAGACTGGAGGGCGCGGGATTGAGGATGAGTAGATCCAAAACCGAGCATTTATTTTGCAATTTCAGCGGTTTGTCCAGTTTTTCCCATATTGCCTTGAATGGTGTATCCCTACCAGTCTGCTCCGACTTCCGGTACCTCGGTTCATTAATCCAAAATGACGGCAACGTAGACCGTGACGTGAAAAATAGAATAAATGCGGGATGGATGAAATGGCGACAGGTCTCTGCAACAGCTTGTGATCCACGAATGCCTCTTAAACTTAAGGGGAAAATCTACAAAACGATCATAAGACCTGTCATAATGTATGGGTCAGAATGTTGGGCAACGAAAGTGACGGATGAAAGAAGAGTGCACGCAGCCGAGATGAGAATGCTAAGATGGATGTGTGGAGTAACGAGGAAAGACCGAATTAGAAATGAGTATATAAGGGGAAGTTTGAAAGTAGCACCCGTGACGGAGAAAATGAGGAGCAGAAGGTTAGCATGGTATGGGCATGTAATGAGGAGGGATGAAAGCTATATTGGTAAAAGAATGTTAGGGATGAATGTCGAAGGACGAAGAGCGATCGGCAGGCCAAGAAAGCGATGGATGGATTGTGTGAGTGAGGACATGAGAAAGAAAGGAGTAAGCGTTGAAGTGACGAATAATAGGGAGGAATGGAAGAGAAGAACATGTTGTGCCGACCCTACATAAGTGGGATAAGGGCAGGGAGATGATGATGATGTAATGTAATGTGTGTAAAATTGGTGTGTATGTTTGTAATATTAAAATAACCCCTTTTTACTAAATACATATTATGATACAGGGTACATATACCTGTACTATTCTTGTATATAACATTTTTTACAATTTTTGTCTGTCTGTCTGTTTGTTCCGGCTAATCTCTGAAACGGCTAATCCTTTTTTTATAATATTCCTTGAAGTACGAGGATGGTTGTTACGGAGAGAAACATTTAAAAAATTGCCTGAAAGTCTAAAAACAACACTTTCCTATATTCCCATATGAAAGATACGTAATAAGATCTACATCAATTTGAACCATAAAGTTTAAGTGTTAGTGATGGAGGGGTTCCAGGAAGGATAAGTATTAAAAATAAAAAATTAAAGAATCGTCTGTTAGGCGGTACGAAGTTCGCCGGGTCAGCTAGTAATAAAATAAAATTCTATAAATTATTATATGTTCCCCGTCCGGCCACTTATTATCTTTTTGACAGCTCACCCCTATAAATTACGGTTGTTTTTTTTAGGAATAACATACTAAAAATTCTACTGTAATGTCATACTTTATTGACGATTTGATTCATTGGGTGAAGTACCCTGTGCATAAAAAACAATCACAGACTATGAAACAGTTCTTGAAATAATAAATCGATAATAAATCAATCATATGATAAAAATAAATTTGTCACGTGATTATTGTTTCTATAAATTTAATAAAAAAAAGGAAATAAAAATACATAGTATCTATGACACCAAGATTGATTATTTGCAAGGAATTAAGTCGAAATCTTGAAATTTAATTTCAAACCAAGAGTAAAGAGCAATAACTCTATTCATTCGTTTATTTATTATTTATGTATTTCATTTATAATTTAAAAAGCTAACGAACGAATAAATAAATAATGTTTTTAAACTAAATGTTTTATTATTTCAAATCGAATAAATAACTTGTGAGGCAGTCACTAATGTCAAAATTTCTTGAAGTGTCAAAAAGATAATAAGTGGCCCGACGGGGTATAATAGATTTGTTAAGTATGTTAGAATATAGAAGTTTAAATTTTTTTAAGTAACTTTTAGGCATACAGTATGCTATTAGAATTGTTAATATTAATTCGATAATCAGTCTCTTTCATATAAAAAGAGAGCAGACCATTAGATAGGACCTGTGTGATCAAGTTACTGTGCAACAGTTATTTAAAAAAAAATTAAAAACTTTTTTTAATTTTTAGATATATTGTAAATGTAATATTGAATATGCTGTACTCTTATACCTCGGCCGCTCAGAGAATGCGTTTCTGACACCTCATGTCTAGTGATGTACAATAAATAACATTAATAATATTTTGTAACTTTATTTATTGCATTCATCAAGCATATTTATTCAATTAAATTTATATGTTGTTATTTTTTATAGGAATTATATTTATTAAATATTCACAATGTAAATAAATGTTTAATAAATCAATTAATTGAATTGAATCGTAATTTCTGAATGTAACGAAGGGAAAAAAATAAAAATGCATTGTTTATTGTAAAATGTATGTAATGAAAAACATAGTTTTAAGCATTAAACAATGAAAACTATGTCATTTACATATATCATTTTTTACTAGAAATATAAAGTAGTAAGTAATTTTATTTTCAACGTTTTTTTATTATATTATATTATAACACTAATTTTTTTAAGTTTTGTTTGAGCATACCTTTATTATATTATTAACTTTATTAAATACTAGCTTCTGCGCGCGACTTCGTCGGCGTGGACTCCGCTCCTATTGGTCTTAGCGTGATGATACATAGCCTATAGCCTTCCTCGATAAATGGGCTATCTAACAGTCAAAGAATTTTTCAAATCGGTCCAGTAGTTCCAGAGATTACCGCGTTCAAACAAACAAACAAACAAACAAACAAACAAACTCTTCAGCTTTATATATTAGTATAGACTAACAATAAGTACATTATATATTATAAAATTAAAATGTTTTATTTTATATTATACCGAAAGATTATATTAAGATTACAAAAATATTCGATTACAATTACCTCGTTATTTTGTCACATCACTACAACAAACAGACAAACAGTTGACATAACCTTGTAGCAGCGCCGTTAGACGTGGTTTGACTTTTAAAAGCTATTGTTTTTATATTTGTTAATTAAGTAATTGTAAAAAATTTAGCCCAAAATTAATACATTTATTGTAAGTTGGCATAATTATTATTTGAATTTTAATGTTATCACTCGTTAATAAGGTATATAAAAGATATTTAAAATTTTGCCGTAAATTGTACGCCAGTTCAAAGTTACATCGCCCAATCAATCACGATCTGTCAGAAACGCATTCTTTCAGCGGCCGGACTATAGAAACATATATAAAAATCGGCCATGTGCGAGTCGGACTCGCGCACGAAGGGTTCCGTACCATTGACCAGGTAAACAACAGGAGGTACATTGATTTTAATATCGGGCAAAAAGCGGCAAAAAAGTAACTTTTTACAACACAACTGAGTATTTTGTGAATATTTCAAGTGCCTACCTGTTGCCATTATTGATATCGAGCAAGAAAGGGCAAAAAAATAGCGTTTGTTGTATGGGAGCTCCCCTTAAATATTTATTTTATTTTGTTTTTAGCATTTGTTGTTATAGCGGCAACAGAAATACATAATTAATTTGTGAAAATTTCAAGTATCTAGCTATCGCCGTTCTTGAGATACAGCCTGGTGACAGACGGACGGACGGACCGACAGCGAAGTCTTAGTAATAGGGTTCCGCTTTTACCCTTTGGGTACGGAACCCTATTACTAAGTAGCTGTCATTGGGAAGAAATTGAAGGCTAAAAATTGAGCTCGCTATAATTTATAATTTTATAATTTATTTTATTTTATAGTGTCAGTCAGTCAGTTCAGCCTATTGTAATCCACTGATGGACATATGCCTCCCAAGTTCGCGCCAGACATCCCGGTTTTCCGCAATCCCGCAGGTTACTGCTAACTGAGGTTACTGACCTGGCTGCAGGTAATTGTAGCAATCATAGAGATGGGTGCCTACTACAGTCAGGTATATAATGTAAAATATAACGGTTTTAGCTTACTATTAACATGAGAGGGAAAAGGTTAAAAAAAAATTGCAACAGGCTTGTGGTGGCAGAGGTTGTTTTTATAATTTCACAATATTGAAATCAGCCTATAGAAAATTGTTTCATCTAATTAACAGATGAGGGAATATTTTGTCTAATCCCGGATCTTAGACCATAAATACAAACATCTAACCCTGTTTGATTAAACTTCATGTACAATGTTTTTGAAATGTTTTGTACAATGTTTTGACTTCTGAATGGACTCAACTAAACCACACTGACTTAAAAATTTGTAGTGCAATACAGATTTTTGTTATAATATTGTTTGTAGTACAATTGCCGTTATTTTATCAATACATATTATAAAACAAAGTCGCTTCCCGCTGTCTGTCCCTATATGTGCTTAGATCTTTAAAACTACGCAACGGGTTTTGATGCGGTTTTTTTAATAGATGGAATGATTCAAAAAGAAGGTTTATATGTATAATACATGCATAATATAGTAGAGGAACACTGATAATTTTAGAGGTTTCTAATGTGATGTCGTAAATAAACACATTGTTGCGCTTACATTTATAACGCCCAACGAAGTGGGTGCGGGTCGGCTAGTAGAAAGAATACGAGCAACATGATTTTTATATAAATAGAGGTTTTGTGAATTACTATAAACTATCTATAAGTATAAAACAAACAAAGGATACTTTTGATTACCTCAGTGCAAAAAATAGGCCTCCAATTTTAATCTCATGTTGATATGCTAGTATATATAAAACATGGTAGCTGGCATGGTAGCTAGCATGGTAGTATGGTATTCATAGTATGCAACAGTTTTATTTAGAAATTTATTACAAATTTGATAAGCTTATTGGGGTAGATTGTAATAGCTGATGATGGCCTGTAAAACTTGTTGCTATGTATACTTTCTTTTATTTATTTTATAAACTATAAACATCTTTTTATCCATTGTGTGATTGTAAGTATTGCAATGTGGAGAGAAAACTGCAAGGATATATATTTTCTTTCAGTTTGAATGTGTAATTTCTTACGAGAAGATGGTCCGAAAGGTGCAACTAGTCGAGCGGTCCCACTTCACATCGTTGTAATATAATATGTACTAAGCAAACCCCAAAATCCTGGTATCTGCCAAAGTCACTATGAGTTAAATTTCATACTTTGCCATTGCTTCTACCTGTGTTGGGACCATGCGCTGTAATTTTTCAGATTTTATGAAATGAAGAAAGCTTAGCCCTCACAGGCTCTTGATCAATTTGTCACTACTAAGTAAAATTTTTGTCTTTTAAAAAAATATACCTAACTTTATAATAAAATCAATTAAAAGTCATATCATTTGTTGTCGTAAACACTTGATAATGTTTGTTACACTTGCTGAGAAAATTATTCTAATCTAAATTAGTAATTGATACCATTTAGTCCAGTCAATATAGTCATTTAAAATAACAAAAATTCCCACTGAGCCAAATATTGGTGGAGAGCTGGCGTTTACCATTACAAATAGTTTTAAATAAAAATCCTCATCGATAGATCGATAAAGTTATTCAGCGTCAAAGGTAAACATTTGAAGCTTTTTGAATTTTTCTCAAAAAGGGTGTTTTATAAAAAAAAATCCTAAAAACCTAAAATTCTGACTTTTGACTCCTAATAACTTTTGTAGCACACATGATACATAGGATCGATGGGGATTTTTAAAACTTTATTTGTAATGGTAAACCCCAGCTCTCCACCAACATTTGGCACTGTGGGAATTTTTGTTATTAGACCACTATTTTTATGTCTAAATTTACCGGACTAATTAAGGAAACCTGTAGGTGCTAAATTTAATATATATAAGTAGGTGCTAATTAAGATATAGAATATTTGCAATGATTTAAAATAACTAAATCACTTTTTAACAGATTGGCTGTATTTATTCTAAGTTTTTTCTGGACACACTGATTTTGATGACTCTTTTTTTTTATTAAAAACCTGATGCTGATCATGTCGTCTTATTTCAATTTGAGCGAGCTCTCAGTAGTTTTTAAGTTATCTCTAATAATTTGTATTTTATTGATTTTGACTATTTTGATGTCTTATTTGTTCATCATCGCTTTTATTGTATCAAAAGTATACCTTAGTTTAGTTACTACTTTAAAAAGTGTTACAATTTCAAACTACATTTACCTATATATTTTTTTATTTTCCTAATTCATCAGATACATTTTTAAAATAGCGTCATAGATTTACTTGCTATCTTAGGACTTTACTTGCAGGTAATTGTGTCCTGAGCTGCATTAATGCAAATGTGTCAGAGTACATTGGCAGAGGTCCCCATACCCAGTTGACTACTGATTGAATTGACCTATTGATTAGTGTTTTATAAAACTCGAAAAAGGTCAATAATCCAAACTATGAATTACATTTTAAAAAAATTAACAAAATTGTTTAATATTATAATTGATGAAATTTTGTTTTTACTTATAATATACAAAAATATTTTACAATATATGCTCATAGGACTTCAATGATACATAATTTAAGTTAAAAACATTCGCTTTTGCACAATTATATTTTCACATTAACCACTAAGAATAATTTCATAAAAGAAGCGAGCTATTCATAGGGAGGACTGCAACTTATTTAAGAAAGCAAGCATCTTATTTATAAAATTAGACAAATTACTGTATCATCAATATAAAACAACTGTTTTTTTTATGTAACTAGGTTGGCAAACAAGTGTACGGCTCACCTGATGGTAAGACCGTAGCCTATAGACGCCTGCAACACCAGAAGCATCGCAAGCGCGTTGCCGACCCTATCCCCAATCCCCTCAGGAGCTCTGGTCACCTTACTCACCAACAGGAACACAATACTGCTTGAAAACAGTATTATTTAGCTGTGGTCTTCTGTAAGGTCGAGGTACTACCCCAGTCGGGCTGCTCCAATTTTGAGCAGGGAATTTCCTGCTGTGCCCTACCTCAGTTCAGTTGTTCTAACAATAATTTATATAATAAATTTGACAACATTTTAGAGGAGTAGTTACAGGAACCAACTGATGAGCTAGCCGCAAGGCCGGTCTCTCCATATAATCATGACATGAAGATGACAAAATTTTTTATAGGCATAAGGATGTTTTAAAGGTATATGAATTTGCAATCCTAGACTATTTGTATCACAAACATAGGATTCACATCCTACTGGTACTTTTAAAAGTGATACATTTATTCATTTACTTATATTTTAATCACAAAATGAGCAAACAGTTAATATGATGCTAAGTGCTTATAAAAGCTTGCAATAATACAGATGCATCATAAATAGATAGCTAGCTACAAGATGGGAATGTGGAAGCAGCTAAGGATACAAAGTTGAAAAATACAGTTTTCTGCTCTCTTTCTCTCGATTTACGCATATTAATGATTCAGTAGCTTCACAGTCTCATTTTCTGTGAATCGCGCCTGCTATGTTTGAACTATGGTCACCGACCTTCACCTAGACACTACCACAAAAAATATTTCATCTAATAACAAAACTGAAATAGATCCATTACATTGATGAAATGATTAATTTAGCCTGTAACATCCCATAGCGGGACTAAGGCCTCTTTCTTAATTAATAATTAATTAATAAAGCCAAAATTTTAATTTATTTAGTTTTTCCTTTGCACATTAACCGTGCATCAGGCTTAAACAACCTAAAACGATTTGAAGTCATACTGAGAGATAGTACTAATACCTTTGACCAAAAAATTAATTACTTTCTAGTTCCCTAGGGAGTGAGTGTGAAGATAAAAGGTAAAACACATTAAGAATGAAGTTACAGTTTGTTATTAATATAAAATGCTATATTCAGTAAAATTTCGCAAAAGCTTGTTGCAGGCAATTGGTTATAAATTAAATAATTTATAATGTAATTTGTTATAAAACATAAATATTTATAGCTCACTAAAATGAAAATGATGATTGCTATAATGTAAAAATATTTTTCAAAGCTTACACAGCTCACAATTCTAGTAATAAAAATGAAATTATAGATTTTAAACTATGGTGTGGACAAATAATAAAATAAGGCTAACAATTCAATGTAATATAATATAATATATAAAAATCTACGATTCATATAAGAATTATATATATTTATAAAAAACATAATTTAACTAAAAAGCTTAATAATTTTTCATTAAAATAAAAAGATTAAGAAGAATGACAGAAAAAAAAAAACATTTTAGAAACAATTATCAAAAAATACACACAACTGCTATTGTATGCTAAAAGTATTGATGAAAAAAAAACAACAAGTTTATAATTAAAACTTCAGCTTTGCTTTTGAATAAATTTAAAGAGAAATATAATAATATAAGATATCATAAATAAGGGTGACTCACCACTGTGTTCTGTAAAAATATTCGAGCCTAGCATGCGGGGGTCTTTGGGAACCCGAGGCTTGTTCCTCGCCGATCGCATGGACGCGCCGCTGGCCGTGCCGCGTTCCTTGGCCTGCTGAGCACCCATTTTGTTCTACCACAGCCGCCACCCTCGTAGCCCCGATACCGGCGAGCGACCCTTCTTCACTCACACTAATTCAATAAATATATCAATAGCTCGACGTACACAAACTCCATTCTTTATAAATTTTTCACTACTCTTAGATTAATAGTCTATGTTGAAACATAAAATGTTTGCAAACTTAAGTTAAGATCACGTTAACATATAATCATTTTTAATATTACCGGATCTAGTTACTGATATAGAAAACAACCTCCGCCATTATGTGCAACTGACATGTTTGGTTTGACGTCGATTTTTTATTTTTCATTTGATGCCGATGAGGGCACTACTATCGACTTCGACCAAAGAGTATAATAATGTATAGGCCGAGTGTATAGGGGACTTTGACTACAGTGTTGCCAACCGTACGATTTAAATCGTATTTATACGATTTTTTTGGCTCTTGTACGATGTACGATCGAGTAATCGAAATCGTACGCAAAATATACGATCTTTTCACATCTTACACCCGTCATCATCATCCAAGGGAAAAATAGATAAGAATTCAAATTAATTCGATATGTTAATCGATTGAAATTATCACTTTTGCAATAATTATATAAGTAGGATTTGACAATTTCAATAACTAGCCACGAAGTATAGATACATTACTATAGCCACGAAGTATTAGTAATGGGTTATTGTTAGTGCTGGTCGCTGGAACTGATGGAAGCAACTGAAAGTACTTAACTGTCAAATTGTAGATACATAATCAGAAAAGTTACGATTTCAATATAAACTAAAATCGAGAATTGTTCAAATTGTTGGAATTATATTATATTAGAAGAGAGGACAATATACAAATTCGAGATTTTAAATAGTCCAGTCAAATTACAAAATAATAAAACATAAAATACCACATTTTGGGGATTATGACGGTCGATCGGTGTATTCTGAGCATAAATTTCAATTTAAGGGGTTCTCCGAGAGTCAGCTCACGGTCATTTCGATGAAAACACGTTTAATTCGATATCTCGAGGACGGTTAGTGTTAGGTAAAAAAATTTAGAGATCTTTTCTTTTATAAACTAAATTTACTAATTTTTTATCTGAATTTTTTTATCATCAATACTTTTCAATTTATTACTTCCGAAAGGCAAAAATTTTACATTTTCTTCTCCCCATTTTTTATCTTTCGCCATTATCTCCCCAACCGTTCAATTTTATGAAATACTAATCATCAAAGTTACCTATTGAAAAAGTTTCAAATAAAGAAGTTAATAAATTTAATTTAGATTATCATCATAATATCATAATCCACAAACAGCGGTATGTTATGTTTTTTTTAACCCATTTTCAGCCGTAATTTGACTGGACTAATCTATATCTACGAAAATGTTTCATCTGAGTTTTAGAATATACCTATGTAACTTTTCTCATAACTAAAAATATAATAATTTATAATTGTGTTTGCTAGCAAACGAAAAAAAACCGACTTTAATTGCGTCGGCAAGTAATAAATAATTAATTAATTAACAAACGCACTAGTCGTCACTACAATTTTCGAGGGTTTCCCTCGATTTCACTGGGATCCCATCATCAGATCCTGGTTTCCTTATCATGGTACCTAAGTTGGGATATTCCCTTTCCAACAACAAAAGAATTATCAAAATCGGTTCATAAACGACGAAGTTATCCCCGAACATACATATTAAAAAAAAAACTTATTTACGGTCGAATTGAGTAACCTCCTCCTTTTTTGAAGTCTGTTAAAAATTCTTAATATTAAATGTTGATTCATGTTCCTTTAATGATAAATATTGATTCAAAATTATAATAGCATTCCGTTTTAAAATTATTTTCGTTGTTTTATTGAAATTTCATTACGTACGATTTTTTTCCTTAAAATCTAGGCAAAATACGATCTTTTCTAGGATATAATACGATCTTCTGAAAAAAAAAGTTGGCAACACTGTTTGACTATCGAATTTCATCTTGCAAGACTGTTTTAAAATGCATAGTTTTTTATGCCTTGCAACATTTGATACGCTACACAATCGGAAACGCTTTTAATGCGTGCATTTGTACATTTGTACAGTCCACTGTGATGTCTATGATCCTAAGACCAAGAATACTTTATCTTCTTCCATCTCTTTTTTTTCTCCCTCCCATTACAAGTCCCTCCCATTACATGTTTAATACAATCTTTTCAGTGCTGGGGAGTCACTAGACGAAGCCTTTCCTCAAAAAGACTTCGCGCTTCGTTCATTTTAAACGTTCTATTGTCAAATAATAGTAAAATTATGTGGTAAAGGTAAAAAGTTACGATTTATAAAACCGGTATCGTATTCATAAAATCGGTATACAACACTATTAATATAAAGCTGGTATCATTATTTCGAAAATTGACATTTGCATGTGTCAATTTAGTCCGTATGGTCCGTAAAAAAACAGGGTATACATATCGGCGATGTCGCTTATGTTGAGTATTTTTAAACGCACTCGTGCAGGAAAAGAAGGAATGTCATCAATAGAAAATTGGTTTTCGGTATCGATGTCATGTAGTATGTTCAGAAACAATTTCGTTGCGGAAACGTCAAAGAGATTGAACCGTTTAACGGAACGCAGTTTGTTGGCGCGAAAATTGAACCAATTAATTATTGCTGACAATTTGATTCGGCAAAAGAACTTAGCGCGTTAAAAGATGGAAAATATGCATATTTTGCGTAAATATGAGCCACAAACTGTTTCGTAATTTCGTAAAAACCAATTAGTAATAATCGATAGACAAATTCAAAAATGAAATACTTTATAAGAGTAGGTAGATAAAATTGTAAAAAAGTCATCCTAAAATAGTAACGGCATATTATTATTATTATTTCATTCATCAAAGTTTTGGTTATTGGGTTAGCAATGTGACTCAATGTGTGTGCAAGAACTCATTTTTAACCGACTTCCAAAAAGGAGGAGGTTCTCAATTCGAATGTATTTCTTTTAGTATGTTAGCTCAGAACTTTTGACTGGGTGGTCCGATTTCGATCAATTTTGTTTTAATTAAAAGGTGTTGCGTGTCATGTGGTCCCATTTAAAATTTTTATATAATTGAGATCTGACAAGTACTTTTAGAGTTATGTCTAATAATGCGTATATTTACTTGACTACTTTTTCGTCGACCTACGTTGTATTATACCGCATAACTTTTTACTCGGTGTACCGATTTTGATGATTCTTACTTTAATCGAAAGCTAATACTTGTCATGTAGTCTTGTTTACATTAGATCGAGATCTGATTACAAATTTTTGAGTAACCTTTAATAGCGCGTATTTATTTGACTATTTTCGTCTTATTACGTTGTATTACTTGTCGATGTAATTGAAGTCGGTTTTTTTTCGTTTGCGAACAAACAAAGTTATATTAATTGTCAAATTCAGATTAGAATAGAAATCTGAAAATACGATTATTATTTCCTTATCTCAGAATGTATTAGGATAAGGCTATTAAACTATTAAATTTACTAAACTATGAAATAATATTCAGATTAATAATATTAGTAAATATTAGAACAAGAAAGACAAACTCTTTTGTTTTTACAGCTTTCAGTTCAATAACTCAATTCATCTCATAATTTTTTTTCTAATTACTTAGTTTTTCTTTTAATTACTTTACTTACTTATAATAAAACTATGCATTTATGGAATAATTAACATAGAAGCTTAATATAGAACACAAAATAAAAGCATCATGTAATTTAACTATTTATTATCCAAAAACATTTATGACAAAAAAAATGAAGAATTTGCATTAAGTACATTTACTGACGATGTCTGGGTGTTATTACTTAAAGGAACATACAAAGGTAGGTAATACATTTCTTTTATTTCAGTAAATAGTTACTCAAATGTACTTGTATAGTTAAAAGTAAAACTATAATTATCTCAATAACAATAAGATAACAGAAATAATTTATCAACGTTTATATTAAATTTTAAAAACTTAACAGTCATTTAAAGTAAAGTAACTATATACATTAATACTTTAAAGAGCCATGCTCTAATCTATATAATAACATAAGTTCAAATCTATACTATTAATTTAATATTAAGTAGGTATCAGTGGCGGACTAAGTACGTCAGAGGCCCGGGGCGGCAAAGCTGAATGAGGCCCCTTTAAAAAAAAAAGTAGTTTTTTAATGTTTATTTCGTTAAAATCTGGCAAGTAAAATTTTAATTCGAATTAAATTCTAAAACCCTCTAGTAGAAATGGTTGCTCAACCCTGTTCTAAAGGCATCTAAAAGGCTTATATCTAAAAGTTAAAACAAAAAAGTCTAGATGGCTGTGGTGTTTTGATCTCGATGAAATTATGTAGGTACTATGCACATTTTTAAAGTCTTGTTTACGATTACGCTTTTTGGGGCCCCCCAAGACTGGAGGTACGGGGCGGGCCGCCCCTTCCGCCCCCCCGGTTAGTCCGCCACTGGTAGGTATTCACAAATAATCTCGGAAATTTGGAATGTAATGTAATAACGATACATCTGAAGCATAGTTTTCGATTGTTCCGGGTGATCGGAAATAGGTACTACGCGTAGCATGTTATGGTGTGCTGTAGGATTATCAATAAAATTAATACAATAGTATTTGGAGTTTGTTCGCAGATTTGGATTGACTGAAGATCAACGTTATATTACTTAGTATACAACAATATTGCCATGCATAGTTAATTTCTGAACATCCGCTATAAAATAATAAATACATAATTAATAATTATCGTATTAAAATTAACTTAATAGCTTTAAAATTAAAACCGTCTAAAAACGTTATAACGCGGTACCTTTCACCTTAAGAATCTGGGATTTAAAAATTAAATAAAGTTAAATTAAATCTTAAATTTACTATTGATAAAGTTAACTTATAATAGATACATATATTAATTAATCACTACATTAAGTACGCAGAAATATTGTTAAGCACAATATGTATCTAAAGGTAGAATTGTGCACCTCTTTCAAAATGTGTCACATACATATTATGTATGTGACACTCAATCACATTAGATAATAAAAATATATTATACAATATCAAATCGTTTTTGTTTTCCGACTATTAGAAATACAAAATCATGTGAACTTACAAGCTTAAAGCACTACATTGCTCTATTGTAGAAAACTTAAAAATAAATCAACGGCTTTATTGTGCCTTACTATGTCTAAAGTTATAAGATTAGAAAATGTCTCCGTGTACGACTTATTTTAATATAGTGCATTATCGTGTATATATGTATCTACGTATAGTATTATTATTCCACATAGGTATCTAAAATACACTGAAAAAACAGTTTTCAGAACCTAGTGAGTTTTACAGTAATATTTTATAGAATCAACTTACTTTACATTACATACAACGTGATTGTAATACTGCCTTTATTTGTAACATTTTGTTAAAAGGTAGGTAGTAGGTACAGTGCGTGAGAACTACATATAATATACCTTTAGTTTGGATAAAATCTACGGACATCTCTTTGGCACCTACGCTTTGGCATATAGAAAATTGAATTAAGTATCTAAATAATTCGCAAATAATATACTCCGTGGCAGTTAAATAAACATAATATTAAAACATATTCTAGTAATTACTGCTTTATTTAATAATGTTGTTCGTTTAACAATTCACGCACTTAATACATAGATATATTTTATTTTGTTGTTTATATGTACCTATGTATAATAAATAGGTCGAAAAGTATATTACATATAGTGAATTGTTTTGTAAATTTTGTTTTCCTATATTCAAAAAACATACATATTTGTTTTTCTAAAACATACTTATGAAGAATTAAAGTTATAAAAAGCGTTTAAGTGTTCACCTTACACGACTAACATTTAATATATGGACGTAATGATTTTTGTTATCAGTCCGAGTCAGTTATAAGTAGCTACATAATTCACAATCAACCTTAACTTTTAAATAACCTTATTTTTTCAAGTTATTATTTATTTTTGTTTTTGTTTCCATTCTATATTGACGGAATAATATTACCTATTTTATTGAAGTAAGACAATATCCAGAAATAATTAGTTTCAAAATACAGTAAAGAATAGGACGTATCACATTAAAGCTTAAATATCATACAAGAATTATCAATATAGGTACATTGATTGTAAAGTTGACAAAAGTCGAAAATATCATAAATAACTGATGTGGAAAATACACTACGTTTTATTTTTCTTATCACATTCCGATATTGTCAAAGCTCATATAAATTCAGACGTTTCTTTCTCTATTACTCTGAATAGACCTGATGTATCTACGTAATTATAAGGTACCTACCTATAATAAAGCTTTCAGTTCAAAATACGTCATTGTGAAAAAAAATTAAGTGTAGCTACAAACAATAGAATAACACGCCCTGAGACATTTTTTTTATAAATATACAATACGTATACTTTGATAGAATCTTATACGAGTATACAGATACATTTAATAACTCGATGATAGTATACAGCTAGGACCTGTTTTACCTGTTTCAGTTAACGCTATTTGACAAAAGACGATATCCAACAGATAAAAGTCTATGAAGAACTACTTCTACTTTTTCACCATCGAACTCTACTTTATTTATGCTATAAATATCTATTTAAAATTGTGAATATAAGTAGTAGTTTATTAATTGAGGTTAAACAGAACCTAATGGCCTGTTTTACTTTCTCCTAGTTTATATGCTGAATAAAGATTATCCACAAACGGCGAAACAGACCCTTAAATGAAAAAGTTTCATTATGTGTATATAAGTTTTTAATTATTGATAAATTTGAAGTATTCAATATAGAAATATATTATACGTATAGTCTATGTATGATGGCTATACAGTGTCTAATGTATAGTCTACGTGATGACTGATATTATATTTGCAGTTTGATATTATTATTATATCATTCGATAATTATTATATATTTTTATAAATTATTGTATATAAAATAAAGGTGTTAAGATAATTTTGTAAAGTAGTTTTATTTTTATTTTTATCGATTTAAAATGTATACCCGAATAATTATTTTCTTTATAGATACTTAAACTAATAACTTAAACTAACTATAAGGAACTTCGTTCCTATCTGGTGTCCCACGACACCACACGGTTTTTTTAAATCTCACGTCTTATTGTACAAGTATGTATAAGGATAAAATAAATATTAAAAGTTTTGTACGTAAATTGTAGATATGTTCAAATTACATCGTAATTACACCCGTAAACTAGATAGTGTCCAAACAAATATCATTCACGTTCAACAATAACTTTTGAATTTTTTTTCACACTAGTGTCAATTTGATTTATCAACAATAACTTTAGCAGATTGTTCGAAAATCTAAATTGTACGAACTTTTAACGTGAACTCAAAATGAGTTTGGGAAATTACGTCCTATCAGGGCAGTGGCGCTTCTTCGTAGAAATCTGGTTCATCGTCTTTGTCGATATCTTTTTGAGCACCATCCAACTGTAAAAAAAATTATGTTTTATAAATAACTGGCAAAAGAGCAATTGTCTAGGCTTAGTCTATTAATAAAAATTAGAGTAAGTATTAGATCACGCTTGTCTTACGTAAAACCATACACGTGGCACGAAAGGTATTTTACATTTTATTTTTACTGTACTGACGTTTTGGACTTGTTTTTAATCACTGCAAAGTATAATATGTATCGTCATATTTTTTGACAAAAACTTAATATTATAAGAACTAATCATATTAAAACATAAAATATTAGTAACACTTTTGTCTTAGGACTCGTAAAGTGAAGAGCTAAAATAATATAAGGAATTTGAAATTTAAACGCAAATATTTTTACTGTCCATACATACCGCACGCAATTGTAGAGGCGTAAAGAGGTAAACTAAGCCCATTCGTAGGGGGACCATCAGCACTAAGAAGAAGGGAAGAGCAAGAGAGAAACGGGATGACTTCACAGCATACAATACACATATACCAGCCAGTTGAATAAGTGTATACAGGTGCATTTTAAATGTTGGTACCTGAAAACATACACATAATATTAATAAAAATACACACCCTAATCTATACGTAACGTAAAATTGAAATAAAATAATAAAAAAATAGTATAAGAAAAAGTAAGTAGGGCATCAAATGAATTAAAGTGCCATTGAAGCAGACCTTAAACTCGTTAAGCGATTACGATTACATGCTTGAGGAAACTAGTAAAAATGTTGAAAAAACTGATTGATAGAGAGATGTATGATGTACTTTATAATACAGCGCAAGTAATAATAATATTGTGTAGGTATATTGGCATAAACTATTGTTTGTGTTTTACTTTCTTGATTAAATACTTTATAACGCAAAATAATTTTAAAATCCGGCTAGTAGACGCC
Organism: Melitaea athalia; assembly: GCA_905220545.2. Classification (NCBI taxonomy): domain Eukaryota; kingdom Metazoa; phylum Arthropoda; class Insecta; order Lepidoptera; family Nymphalidae; genus Melitaea; species Melitaea athalia. The sequence continues at coordinate 7,505,568 of HG992176.1, read as the reverse complement.
AGAATGCTAAATGTGTTGTTACTCCCACCTTTTGAAGACCTATTGGATCGTGAAGATTAAATGCTAAAAAGAGAAAAACTTCATATGATGTTTACTCTTTTAAAGGTGGGAGGAGCGTGTACGGATTTTTAAAAATGTAAAAAAAAGAGTTAATAAAAATTCTCGAGCGCGTCAGATTTTGATAGCGCATATAGTCTACAAACTTCTGTTTACAGAGAGATATTAATCTGCCGGATTGCTCGTTGTGGAAAGCTGTATTTTGAAAAAAAACAGAAATTTTGAAAAAAAAAATTATTTTTTTCGGGCATGTCAGTAATTGAAGAGAAGTGTTAATTGAGTCCTAAAAAGTATTCTATTTATAAAGACTGGCGATTTGGACGTGACCAAAAATACCTAGTTGATTATTGCAAATGCAAAAAAAAATCGTTACAATAAAATACTCAAGGGCATCGGATTTTTATACAGACGTGTCTCAACTCGACATCACCCCTTAATCACTCAATTTTGCAAAGGATTTTTTTAATCTGACAAAAAGTTTTTGAAGTGAAACTTCTTTAGGCGCCACCACCACCACCACAGCCTATCACAGTCCACTGTTGGACATAGGCCTCCACAAGTTCGCGCCCGACATTACGACGCGAACTCATGTGTTTTGCCCATAGTCACCACGCTGGGCAGGCGGGTTGGTGACCGCAGGGCTGGCTTTGTCGCACCGCAGACGCTGCTGCCCATCTTTGGCCTGTGTATTTCAAAGCCAGCATGGATGGTTATCCCGCCATCCGTCGGCTTTTTAAGTTCCAAGGTGGTAGTGGAGTCTTTAGGCGCATGAGGGGTAAAATTTGAGCGACCGGTAACGCGGCAGCGTCAGGGACGGTCAGTGTTTGGATGGGTGACCGCCTGGGAATATCGCGTGACGTTGGCTTTTCGTTTTTTTTTTTCAGTTAGTTTTTTTTTGTATTTTAAATTCATTTTTTTTTAAGTTTTGTTTTAATTAGTTTGACAAAGAAACACTTCTAACATGTGTAGGTACTTTGTACGCACGTAATTTTGGAGCGGCGACATGGAGCGGGAAATACATACTATTGGGTAGTGGTACCTACGTATTATACTCTATTAATAATTATTAGATTAATAGATACTTCAGCTTGTGGAAATAGGCAAAATATATTAATTCTATAATTTTTAAGTAATTTTCTAAAAAAAAAAATTTAACTGCGCTCGAATATTCCGAAGTAAACATTTTTTGCAGCTTTGTGACTCGCTTAACATTTTATGTCACGTTGAAATCGTCAGATTATTAATTTTGTTTTCTGCATGTAATGAACTTATTTTGTTTAAATCTGACGCGCCCCACTTGTTTTGTAGATTGTTTTTTTTTTTACTAATCTGACCGACTGCTCTGAGCGCACACCACTATATTGAAGGATCAGACTGGGTAAAAGTATATAACAGGGTGCAAGGATTCTCCCCTCCTATTAAACTGCTGCGCCCGAGTTACATCTGATATCCTCGCTTGGGCTCCCCTATTATTAGAGCTTTCATCATAACAAACAAATCTTCGATTGCTTAATTGTTTATTATCTTTATATTTAGGTAAGTTATTAGCTCTGTGAATCTTAATCACCTTCTTAAATCATAGGTTCAAACTCAATGCGATGTGTGAATTACTATTTTATGATTAAAAAAAATATGTAAGAGTAATCGGTATAACTAAGTGATATTATGCGAAACAACATAGCTTTTCAACGATATTTTTGTTTTAAAACTCATTTATCAAACTTGTTAATGTCGTATTACTGTAAAATTCGGAAAACTTACACGTCTGACATACGGCACTTGTGGGTGATGTTTAACAGGTTTCAGTAGTAAAATGCATCTGTCCCAGAATTGTATACCACCAAGAGCCGAAATACCCATATAGAGAAAAACTCCAAAAAGCACCGCCATTGGCACCGACCGTAACCATCCTGATGCCAAAACCGATATTCCGACAAGGAATGACACCAAAAGTCCTGTTAAGCGTTGTTCTGCAAAAGAGACGAATCATTTGAGTGAATGATTTGACACTTAACAATACCTATATTGTTCACAATGTTTTATACTTTGATGAAATCTTTTACTGCAGCATTCAATAATATTTTAATGTAGTTATTATATGCATTTTATAATAAGCAAGTTAATAAATCATTTCAATAGGTAGGTACATATGCTTTCTTATTCCAACTTATCGACTTATCAATAGACTTGATGACAGAAGCAATGGTTTTAAATAGACATTTATTTAAAAAAGCTCATAGTTTAAAACTTTAAAGTAAGTATCAGTATTAACCAGCATTATGAGAGAGAAGAAGAGTTGTGTCTTGTTGTTGTGTGTATGTGTTGCTATTCTTGATTTACTGTGTGAAACTGTTATATTGTAACGATGAAATTACGATGTGATCTAATGTGAGTCTAAAACTTTATTTGATATTAATTGTTATTACTTAGTTATTGTAGGTATTATCTGATGCAATCATAAATTGTGTAAGTATAAGCTTACAACGAGTTGTTGAATTCATTTAATGTTTTTTTAATGTAAAACATTTATATGGATTCTTTTACTTGATTTATATAATGTCCTTTTTGATAAAATTTTAATTAAGTATATTTACTGTTGTTAGTTTGTTACTAAGTGCAACTATGATTCGTGCATGCGGTGTTAGCTTATAGGTAAGTGGTTGTTGCATTTATGTGTGATATATTATTTCTTTAAACATTTATGTATCGATGTAAACAACTGTTGGCTAACCTAATAAATAAATAAATTATATGTTTGTGGGTTTCAATTATTATCGATTACAGACTAAGAAACTAATCTTGCATCTTTATAACATTAGTATAGACAACGCTGAACGCACCCTTGACTTCGACAATATGCGGCTTGTCACCAGGAGCGTGCGTGGTGGACATGATAGTGAGTGCAGAGACGTGGCTGACAGAACGCACGGTCGCTACGCACTGCCAGGGGGCGCCGAACATACCGCACACCGCATTCACAAGCGACATTACCACAATGTCCATATGGAAACCGCTGCCCTTCTTTAGACGTCGCTCCGGCTTGTCTATAATTAACCTATTAGGAATATTTTATTGAAATGAGTAAATTCGCAAAGCCATATTTGATTATCATGTAAACTAAAGTCTAATAGTTAAATAAAACCATTTAAATGCGTCAGTTTTTATATGATGATTTAAAGAATATCTATAGAATTCGCTTAGCGCGCAGAGCAACGTTACCTATATATAATTATGTTAAACTATATAATTTATTGATTTTTTCATGAGTACTCATGCTTCAATTTCAACTTACTCTAAAAGTAGTACTTAGCTCATATAAAGACATAAAAAACATCAATTTTCATTTATGATATTTAGTAGGTATCTACTTAATGAGAAATTTATATTAAATTATCTATCCTAATAATTTTTTATGTCTTTGTCTCGTTTCATATCATTTTAAAATATCTTACTCGGCAATGTGGGTTTCCATAAATACGATAATGTAGACCATGAGGGCTGGTAACACCATGGCCAAGGCCGCCCACAATGGAATCGTTTCAAGGCCCGGGTTCATTGGAACCAACCAAGATCGATCAGAGGTAGGACTAAGGCCATCTGGCACTTGAAGTTTCTCAGTCCAAACGGGTATTAGGCAAGAAATTCCAACCATCAACACAATGGCTATGGGTACGCCAAAGTCACCAAGTGCACGACGAGCCTGAATAGATTTAAAATAAAATTGCGGTAAATGTTATAAATAAATTAAAAACTGTTGCATTTCAATTTTTGTATCGTAACAGAATTCAATACAGTATGCACTTACACTACGGCCCAGGAACTTTCCGTTGCGGAAGATACGCAAATAATAGGCAATGATGAAGGTGGTTAGGGTGAGAATTGTGCAGAAAAGAGCAGTGTTCGGTTGCGGCGGCATCTTTCCGTAGTGAACTGGTGCGGGAATCAAAGTAACGTTTGCTGCAAAATTTTCATACATTGTTACAGAATTCGCATCTGTTCAGGTTATATAATTGTAAATTATATAATTATGACTTAAAGATATAGCATTAATTATTATAACCATAACATAAATATATAAAATGTACCCATAAAGTTTAACTTTTCATTTAAATAAAACAGTCACAGAATGTCATTATTTCAACTTTAACACACAGAAGTGCAAGTAATAAATAATCGACAATGGAATCGAAATTTAAAACTAATTGAGATGCCTAAAAAATTGTACCAATGTTTCTACATCTTTCTTAATGTAATTTATATAAATATAAAAATATGTACATATAACTATTCTCTAATATAATTTATACAAATATAAAATAAACGTTACCTAAGTCTGTAGAATTTAGTAAAGTTGAATTTAAGGTTGGTGTGGTTCCGTTGTTGATGATTTCGGTATTATTTAGACAGTAATCGTAACCAAGTGGATGTGAGCGGTATACGTTGATGATATTAGTAATCGGTTCCGATATAAAGATCAAAGAAATTAAAAACGCGAATATATCCTCAGTGAACCTGGTAATTGAAAATCAATATTAATATACATTCAAATATTGCCAAAGATTTTTTTTTCAAGTTATAAGATAATTTAAATACGAAAAACTTAAATCATTTTTTTTTAATTTCATGTTATCTAACCTTGTAATCTTTTTTACGGCTACACTGCCTTCAATAGACGCGATGCAAAGAGCAATAACTATCATCCAAAGTCCACAATACATTCGTGCAGCCAAGAAATGAAACCCATAGGATCGGCAGAAAACAAAAAGCGCATCATCAAGAAGTAATAAGGGACCTGTAGCTCCTGTTATCATCATCGGCTGACCAGCTACAAGGGCAAAAAATATGCCACCCACGCATGTGAACACCTGAACAGAAATAAAACTTTTTGATTGGTATTTAATAAGTTTGAAGTGAAAAAAAATACATGATTTATTTATTATAATATGTAACTTTCAATACAGAAATCAAATAATTTTATATGATAAAATATACAATAATTTGCAATTAGCAAATGATGGAGATAGTAACAGTTACAATTAAATTGTCATTGTAAGTATGAATAGATATATTTCTTGTCTTACCAAAGTCTCGGAAATACCAATTTGTCTATTAGTTTTTTCGGCTAATAATCCACCAAAAGTAATCGCCGATGAAAGTGCTGCGAAATACATAAATATAGTAGCCGCAGCGCACTGCCCATTTAATGCATCTCGAAAGTCCGATAAATAATGTGGATAGCGTCTTTTCATATCTCTTATAACACCTGTTAATTTAACAAATTGTATTAATTTGTTGACTAATATCTTATGATACCTTGTAATATTTTTGATAGCTACTCACCGCCAAAAAGACGACCGCTCTTTGAAAGAGGATCATCAGGTTCTTTCTCAGGTAATCCTCCAGTCTCTGCGGCAAGAAGAGCTTTCTTTTCATCCAATGCAGGCGCAACTGCATTAGAGGCGGCACGCTTTCGTTCAATAGCATTACGTTTTCTGCGCCTAATCATTTCACTTTTAGCCCTTAACTCTTCGAATGGTAATAATGCCTGTCTCTCCCAATCACCGGGAGGCAGCACAATTGAATCATCCAGAAATTCGTTTATTGCTGACAATAGTTCACGACGGTCGTCTGCTTTGTAGGCGATAGAATGAAAAGCTGGATTTGACATAAGAGTTGAGATAGAGCGACCGATTTCATGATAGTCCAGATCTGCTGTAGTTGGACCAAGAAGAATGAACATGAATCGCACAGGGATTGGGACTTCTGTGATGGATGGCATGAGAATCCCTTGAGCGAGACGGACAAAAGCAATAGTTGGTTGGTCGAGAAAACCAACGGCACCAACAAGTACAGTGGTAGCTTCTGAATCGCCTGGGATACGTTTCAAGATAGAATCATTATGGCCTCGACGTAGTTCATCTTGTGATCCGACTGCACCAGTTGCTAAGTACTCAACTTCACGCATGTCTAAAGCAGCTGCTGACGACTTCTTGCGAGTTTCAAGCCGATCAAGAGGAAGAGCATACGAACTGCGTCGTCTCCTCGGATCCGAAAGATTCTACATATAATAAATAAATATTATAAATTATAACAGAAAATCAAAGATATGTATGAAATTATCTAATATAAAAAAATGTTTTGAAACAATTTAGTATTTTCGCTCATTTACAACTAAGTACTATCTATTAAATCCAAAAATTAAGTTGTGTTTATAATATCACACAATATTAGAATAACATAATTGTGATATTGTTATTGACAACATGCTTTTTATTTTAAAATAACAATCAATGGATATATACAAATATAAAATCGCAGTACCTACGTGGTTAACGAATGCTAATTTATTTTAATAGTTTACTCTTAAAAGTAATAATGTCTCTTGTCAATTGTAGACAGTAAGAAAAATGATCTCTAAGCATTTAAATGAATGGCTCATAGTCATAAGCATGAGAAAGAACAAAAAAAATCGCAATAAACATGAGACGACAATAGCCTCGAACATTGAAAAATATTTCTAGCTACAACCTTGTTTAACAAACTATATGCAACATATTCTACATGTATGTGGCGATAGACTAAGACAAAATGAGTCTACAATAGTATATTTCTCCATTCAGACTGAATACAAGCAAAGAAAACTGAAATGTAACCAAAAGGTAGAGATGACTGTTGCTGTTCGGTAGTACGTAATACTGGCAATGGCTAATGCGTGCAAGGCTTTGGGTATCACGCAAAATAGAATGGTTCATACAAAGACGTGTGCGCTATGCCGGCGGCAGGCAATAGCCGTCGTACAAAGGGCACATGAGGGCCGCGGAAGGGCCGCTGTGCTGCCTTCCTCCATCCACAGCGACTGCATAACATATTTTGTTATCCCATCGAAATAAAAAAACTTTCTTAAACTTTTTGTATATCTATAGGTATAATTTTAAGAAATTACTTTGTATCATATCCTAATTTTTAAATAACAATAAAATAATTTATATCTATGTTTTATGAAAAATAGTTCAAATTGAATCTAAATTTACTTTGTTTGAACAACAGGTAATGCATTTCGCAAGTAATAATTCAATACATATTAAGTGATAAATAGATATACATAATACAATGTTTATGAGTAGGTACTGACACCGACTTTAGGAAAATGTTTTAAATATGCTACTTTTATTTCAACAAAATAATAAGCAATGGTTCTCACTGACCTTGAATGTATTACTATGGTAAAGATAAGTAAATGCATGACAAATCAAAATGATTGCCTTCGAAGCTTTATTTTGTAATTTTATCGTCTTTAACACTTTATTTTATCATGGAGGACACGTCAAACATTATTGCGATGGCTGATAAATGTAATGTAATGTCGCTGTTTTTAATAATTGTAACATCCAACTGCAAGTACACAGCACACTTTCTCCTTGTAGGATAAGGATTGGAGCTTAATCTCCCACTGCGGATAGGCGAATATATTCTCTATTATTAGTAACGATCGCAATCAGGTGTAATATATGATAACAACCGGAACCGATAGCTTAACGTGCTCTCCGAGGCACGGCGTGGAGACAAGTACAGAAATCGACACCGGAAATAAATATTTGTATAAAAACAACATCTGTATATATATCATGTGTGTATATACATCGCAATAGGCATATATATTATATTTAATGAATACTAAATACTTTTTATGGACTTAATTTATTTGACGACGCGTTGGCACAACGGTCACGGCGCTGGTCTGTGGCTGTTGCGCTAGCGGTTGCGGGTTCGATCCCCGCGCATGACAAACATTTTTTGTATTGGCCATACAGATGCGTGCCGTGGTGTGGGTGTTTGTGCAGTGCTTGTGCGTCTCCCCACCGTGCCACGGAGTCGTTAAGCCGTCGGCCCCGGTTTTTATCATGTACACTTATTAGCAATCGTTACTCATAGTAGGGAATATATCCGCCAACCCGCATTGGAGCAGCGTGGTGGATTAAGCTCTGATCCTTCTCCTATATGGGGAAAGAGGCCTATGCGCAGCAGTGGGATATTACAGGCTGAAGCTTAAATTTATTTAAAACGGGATATTTACCATGTTTTTTATTTTCATTTAACTCTCGTGAACAATAGACATTCGTAGATAATGTCGAAATATCGAACTCCGCAATATGAAAATAAAAATCATTGTAAATATCGCGTTTTAAATAATTTTAGTAATATAAATAACCATGTTAATTTAAAATCTTATACTAAATACTTTTCATATATTATATTTTTTGTACTAAACAAAACTATACCTATTCTCAGTTTTCTAATGCTTACGCGAATTCCATTCATTATAATGAAACTACATTTATTATTCATTATAATGAAACTACGTTTATTAAGTTTTTTAGATCCCCGACATTTCGGATACTTTACAACAAACATGGTCACGGGAAGACTCAAGTCCTCCCGTTTTTGCTTCATAATAAATACTACATTCTGTTTTGCTACCTCTAAAGTCTACACGATGCGTAAGCAATCCTCAAACTGTCGCCCTCGCCTCACAAAAATCACACTTGTATTTAAAACCTCTAAGATTTAAATCTATAACAACACAAGCAAATATTATAGATAGAGTTTTAACTTTAATGTTAGCCAGCCTAAATGGCTTAAAATTAATGAATAATAAATACGGTCTACATGTACAGTTAATTCGTACATCTGCGGATATTGTATATGCTGGATAACTATACAATACATAATATAGATAACTATAATAATAATAATAAAACATGAATTCACAAAACTTACAGCCTTCTACGATGAAAAAAAATTTTCGAAACCTCGTAAGATAGAGTAGTACAGGTGAAAAAAATTTAGATAAACTGTATCATATTTTTTTTGTAGACTTTGCCTAATAACATAATATATATAGTAGGTATCTTTTAGTATTTTATCTTAAATTGTATCCTTTAACGAAAATTATAATTTACCCTCTTCCGCGCGACTTCGTCGGCGTGGACTCCGCTCCTATTGGTCTTAGCCTGATGATATATAGCCTATAGCCTTCCTCGATAAATGGGCTATCTAACACTGAAAGAATTTTTCAAATCGAACCAGTAGATCCTGAGATTAGCGCGTTCAAACAAATAAACAAACAAACAAACAATCAAACAAACAAACTCTTCAGCTTTATTATATTAGTATAGATTAACCACTAGCTGTACCCTGCGCGCGTTGCTACGCTTTCTCTTTTTTTTTGTCCTTCATACTCACAAACCTTTGCGGGCTCATGCACAACACTTTGCTGAAGATCATGACATGATCAGATGCATAGTTTACGATTCTATAAAGGACATATAGACAAACATTCATTTATATACGTATATAGATTGAAAATGCTGGAAGGTACTAAAAAATAAAAGAAGAAGGTACTAAAAAAATCCTTGGGGTGTTAAAAAGACTCAATGTTAATAAGGGAGCCGGAGCAGACGGAATCCCTGCTGTGTTTGTCGTTCGATGCGCCAGTGCTTTAGCAGCACCCCTTACAATAATCATCAATAATTCCCTAAGCTCCGGTATCTTCCCAAGGGCTTGGAAGGAAGCGCTAGTAGTACCATTATTTAAAAGTGGTGACTCTACCCTTGTTGAGAACTATAGGCCAATTTCGATAATCACGGTCTTTGCGAAAGTGTTTGAAACTCTGTTGTGCCCTATACTTTCATGGCAATTCAAACAGTTTATTCGGCCTGAACAGCACGGCTTTGTCAAAGCACGTTCAACTGCAACAAATCTATTATCTTTTGTTCATGACCTTGTAGTGGAAGTGGACCACGGTGGAACAGTAGACGTCATATATACTGATTTCTCCAAGGCTTTCGACAAGGTGAATCATGTTCTGTTATTACATAAACTCTCATTGCTTGGGGTTGCCGGCAATTTTTTAAAGTGGTGTAAGTCGTATTTGAGCAACAGAAATTCTGTGGTTGTAGTTGGAGGATACAAATCAAAACCATTCACTGCTCTTTCTGGTGTTCCACAGGGCTCCCATTTGGGACCATTGTTATTTACCATTTTCATTAATGACATCAGTAAATGCTTTTCAAACTCTAAATTTTATATGTTCGCTGATGACCTAAAATTCTTCAGAGTAGTAGACTCATTTCGGGATCAGCTCTTATTACAGGCTGATTTAGACAACCTTGTCAACTGGTGTACACTCAATGATATGAATTTGAATATTAACAAATGTAAAATAGTTCGCTTTACTCGAAAACAAGAATTGACTACTATATCATACAGTATAGATGACGTGCCATTAGGTGAATTAGACCATATTCGTGACTTGGGTATTATCATTGACAGTAAACTTCGGTTTAATCTCCATATTGACAAAATCGCTAAAGAGGGCTTCAAAAAGCTTGGTTTCGTGATGCGAAATTGCAAGGAATTTAAAAAACCGTCCACTACACTTACGATCTACAAGTCTTTGGTGCGTAGTAGCCTGGAGTACTGCAGTGTTGTATGGAACCCACACTATGATATCTACATAAAACGCTTAGAAAGTGTCCAAAAACGATTCTTATGGCACTTGTCATTTAAATGTAATTTAGCTAAAGTTTTACCGTCTTACGAGGATCGACTGCATCATTTTCAGTTAAAGACGCTTTATTCTAGACGAAGGATACTGGACAACTTGTTTCTGTACAAACTAATAAACGGACACATCGACGTCCCTTACTTATTAAATAAGACAAGTATAAATGTGCCTAGTAGATTGCCCAGACCGAATAAATATGTCCCATTCGCACAAAAATTCGCGCGTACTAACTTGGGACAGTTCTCTCCCTTAAACAGAATTTTTAAGACTTATAACGCTGTCCATAATTTAAAAGCATTTGACGGAACTGGAGATTGCGATGAAGGAGATACGAGAAAGGGTAAAGAAATGTTATCGCAAATAGATATTTTCTCAAATCCCCTTCAGAAATTCAAAATCTACATTGGGCAGGCGTTATAGTAATATAATATATGTAATATATTAGATATAGCTTGTAAATCTGTAACCTATCACTGAATTTTAATTTACTATGATTTAGTTTTTATATATGACTTAATCTTAGCCTAACTATAATTTATTGTAATTCATTAATTTAATATTCTTAACCTGACATTTTAATTTTAATTTAATTTAATTTTAATTCAATTTTACTAACCATTGACTTCAGCTTGATTCTTGTAAATGATATACAAATTTATAAAGAAACACTTTTTTTAATAATTTTTTTTTTTTTAAATTATTTTGGGTTTTTGATCTTTAGATTTTTACATCGACTATTATTATTTTTTTTATGTTATCAATGACTGTTAAAAATTTTCTTTAATGCTTTAATGTAATAAGTGTTTGTTAAAATGTATATTGCCATCTGGAAACGCCGTTTGCACCTATAATTGAGGTGACGCTTAGCAAGAATATTATATTGTATGAGAAACTGTAAATATGTAATGGTGTTCATTTTGTTGGTGCAACTTTGAAATAAAATAAAAAAAAATAAATAAAAATAAAATACGAAACATGCTAGCTTAATGAAAGGTATACATATATTTTGCGCAAATAGCAAAAACCTTCAATAAATTAATAATGGTGATAGTGAGAAAATCCTTATCAGAATTTTTTACGTATAATTTTTATATATAAGAATCTTAAAAATTAATCTAATCAATAAACACGTGTATTTAACATATTTTTCTGTATTAAGTACTGTTTTGATAGTATTAGAAATATTTTTATAGGTCCCATTGGCCTATTCTTAAAAAAATGATTTTGCTTCAAGATTATAGTATGTATTTTTACTCTGTGACATTTAGCCATAAATCACTAAAATATGGCCTAAAGGTAAGATACCAGGCCATAAACACCAAAAAAAATCACTAAAATAAAAATAGATTAAAAATATATTACTTATTAAAAATTAAAATTGTACCTGCAAACTAGTGTAAGATGACTGCTTCCGACCGCCGATGGAGAAGCGGAAGCGATCATCGTGGACGTGCCGATGGCGCAACAGTAAAGATCTCATAACAACTGGCTTGTCGTCCTCCTCAATGAGCCCTTCTGACACCATGCTCTCAACAACCCTGTATAATATTAATTTTAAATATTGTCACAATTTTGAATAAATTTTTTGTAAATCCTTACTAATGTTATAAATGCGAAAGTAGTCTGTCTGTCTGTCTGTCGTGCTTTCACGCCCCAAAACTACTGAATTGATTTAAATGAAATTTGCAACATTTATAGTTTAGAGCCTGGGAAAGGACACAGGCTACTTTTTAATGCGAAAAAAGGGACGTAATGGGTTGAAAGATGGGATGAAAAGTTGTATGGAAGTATCGTCATTTTAGAGCTAGAAGCTTGAAACTTATTTTTTAGGCTCTAGATTCGATATAAATAAATATAACATTATTCCACGCGGACGAAGTCGCGGGCACAGCTAGTAATTATTATATTTTATCGTTTTATTATGGAATGTCGAAATTACGATGGAAGCTATTATTTAGTAGGTACGCATTAAATCAAAAAGACTTCTGTAATAAAAGTAATAATAATATTTTTAGATATAAATAGAATAAGATTGCCAAGCTAGCAGTCAAAATAAACATTTATATTTAAGCTTAATCACATACACGCAAAAAAGTATCTAAAACTCTCGAATAAAAAATTGATTACGACCTTGGATTTTACGTCGAAAATCAATACCTACTTCGCTATGCCATTACAATTTCATAACAACTTATATAACTGCAGAAAAAGCGACTACGTGAAAAAAGTACCTGTACGCTACACCAGGAAGGTCTTTTTCATCAAGATCAAGTAGCACCACACCAGTTTCGAGACATCGCCTGAGGTTCAGTAAGGAGTGGAAGGATAGAGATGCGACGTGTGGTCGGCCCCACCGAGCTGATCCTTCCTCCACATCCTCCTCATACTTAATCCATCGAGCAGTCTCCTTCCATTCTGCATCCCCATCTTCAGTTGCAAGCAATTCGTCCAATTGAACGAACACCTGCGTAGTGGACATTTTGAACCAAACTGTGTCAAAAATGTGATTTTCGAATTTATAAATTCAACTCTGTATCTTACGTGTTTGATAAATTATTACAATCTTCATCGATTACAATAATTATATCAAACGAATTCTTCCTATATCAGCTATAACATAGGAAGACCACGTCATTAATCCGATAAGAGTTTTGTTTTTTATTAACATAAACGAGATTTCAAGATTTAAAGAAAGGATTAAGGGATAGATACTCACTGAGTGTGGGCTGTGGTCGTACATTTTTTTTAGGGTAGCATCAGAAAAAATATTTTGCACTTTATCTTCGCCGTCCTTGCGGCCAACGTGCACCGTCGAACCCTGAAATAATTTAACACGTTATATCATAGTCAAAATCGTATCACTTTTTTAACCACAACTACCCGACCTCAGATCGCACGTAATTTATTTTTCCTTTCATTTTCGTTGTATTCTGTTTCTTTTACAATGGGCTCATCCTACTATAGTTTGTTTTTGGTTTCAAAAGCTATCTGCACTGGTCTGTATATTTGTTTTATTTACTTAGTACATTGGGAAGAAATATTGTAAATATGGTGTTATTTATGATTCAGTTATACAAGCGTTGAAAGTAAATAATTATTTAAAACTACCAAGACAATTTTTTTTATAAAACTCTTCAACAATAGGGGTTTAGGCGATGTTTATCATAAACACAGGTAAAAAGGCTTGCTTTTATTAAATTATCTCAAATGCTATGGTATTTACCCGTGGTTGTATCTTGTGACGACGCAGAGCCCGCTGGTCTTCGTTACGATGGCTATGAAGTTCATCTTGATCGGCTTCAGGTAAGGGCTCATCCGCAGGACCGGCTAAGGGTCGACGATCTCCCTCTAAACCAACACGAACTCCCTCTTGCAACGAGAATTTACGTGTCTTGTGCGGGTGTAAGTGACGACTACAATTGCGAATGAAATAATTAGATAGTTTTGTACAATAAATACAAAAAAGAGTTGATTTAGAGATCCGAGCGAAAAAAATCCCTATTAATATGAAGTACCTATCATAAAATATGTGCCTTATTCTCTTAAGGCGGGTACAGATATGTGAAATGTAGCATGCAATGTTACACGCAATGAAAGAATTTGCCGTCCACATTGTCGCAATGTATCATGCAATGTAACAGAATTCCCATAGTGTGGACGGCTTGCGCGCACAAACCATGCGCACTACGCGCACGAAATGAGCATTTCAACTCATGCGCGTTGCGATCCGTCATTTGTCGGTTTTTTCGGCGAAAACAAATGGGCGCGCAGTGTGCATGGAGCGCCAGTGTCCAGTGTCCAGTGCGCCAGGACGGGTTGTGTGTGTCTATCTGCGAACCATGGAAGACAACACAGCTACTGCAGAGGCTACAGTTGAATATAGACTGAGCTATGTTCGCCGCGCTCATGCCGGAAACCACAGACCACAGAATGCCGGAAACAGATGCGAGTACGTATGTACATGCTCGGTTCGTGCGCACCCTGCGTCCACGTCCACACTTATGAAATGCTCCTTTCATGTTACATTGCATGGTACATTTCGCAGATCTATACCCGCTTTTATTTACCGCTAGATAACCGATAAAAAAAATTGCGTAAAATTAAAAATGATTCGTTAACATGATTCGTGAAAGATCACTTTTTAAATATCAACAAGCACGTTTTCTATTCAATCATGAATTTTGTTTCATAACTAACATCATTATTAAATGATGTTAGATTTGAAACAAAATTGACCGACTACTTTGAATATTTAACTACAAAATTTTATGTAGAATGGTAAATAGTTGTAAAACCGTTAAATAATGTTAGCTGATTTTTAGTTGCTTTGATAACAATGTTTTGTATTAAACTTTATAACGAAACGCAATATGTAAAAATGATGAATCATTTAATAAAAACAAGTATACAGTATTTGAAAGTATTTGTCATCATATTTTGCAAATTAGTATTTTCTTCTTAAAAAGTTGCCAAAATGTTTGAAATGGTTACGTAATAAAATCTGACGTTAAAGAGCTTTAAAATATGCCTACAACTACGAACTTACCAACTTACAAATCGCATTATAGGATAAAGAGACGCTTGGAACTATCATTTCACTTTAGTCAATTAGCTCTGAATATTGTTAGCGTACCTAAACGTTCAATAACTGTTGCATATATGTACATTTTACATGTAATTATTAAAACAAACTTTAAGTAAAAGTGACTGATACCTTAACACAAAATTTGCTTAAACATTTTTTATAACTAAATCAAAATTTGTTATTTGATAACCTCGGCATGTTACCAGCGATCATAGTTACAACTTTTTTAAGTTTTTGTAAAGCTTTTTGCTGATCTATTTCAAAACCTTGTACCATAATGTAGTCTTTAAGATTGTGTGTGTACAAGTGTCCCAATAAAATGCGTAAATTTCTACCAAACAAATTCATAGTTGACTTTTAGGGCTTAATATTGTAATCTAGAAATCAATTTGTGATAGTAGGTACCTACCTACAGAAGACAAGGTTCCGGAACGATAACACGTTCGAAATAACATACCAAATACTCAGAATATTTTATTTGGTCGTTATTCGAATATTTAAGATAAGTTATTAACTAACAACGATTGCGATTGGCTGTTGCGCGAGCGATTGCGGGTTCGATTCCCGCACACGACAGCATTTGTATTGGCCATACAGATGTTTGCCGTGGTCTGGGTGTTTGTGCAGTCCTTGTGGGTCTCCCCACCGTGCCTCGGAGAGCACATTAAGCCGTCGGTCCCGGTTGTTATCATGTACCTGATAGCGATCGTTACTCATAGTAGGGAATATTATATCCGCCAACCCGCATTGGAGCAGCGTGGTGGATTAAGCTCCGATCCTTCTTCTATATGGGGAAGAGGCCTATGCCCAACAGTGGGATATTACAGACTGAATCGTGATTATTTTGAGCGAAGTTAATAGGTATACTATAGGACGGTAAGCCCACGGAGCGCGAAGTGCCTGCGTGGTGGCCGTAACATTCGGCAGGTTACGAAGGCAGTGAAGCATGACGATCGAACCACCCATTTTCTTCGAATTAAGAAAAATCTTCATGTATTAATTAATATTATACAAGTTTAATTATTATAATAAAACAACTTTTTCGGATTTTATCGCGGTTTAATAAGTCTTTTAGAGTTCAATTATTATTTTTAATTTACCCAATGAGTTCAACTCTACACAAAAGACTTATAGACATGACAAAACCTTTTTTGAATATGTGATGTTAAATGTAGGTACTCGTAATACCTACCTACTGAATACACTTCCACAATTCACGGTAACTAAAATTTTATATAGTCTGCAAATATGTCACGAAATGCTGATGATGGAGCTGATTGCACTCACCGTTTATGTGCCAAGTCAGTGGACCCAGAATACGTCACCGGCATATCGGGAAGGAAATCAGGCAATAAGTCTGCCCCGAGCGTCGTAATCGAAAGGTCATTAAAGACGCATCGCCTACATACGATTGCGGGAAATAAGTTCGAACTTGGTTTCTTCGACTGGCTACAATGCCAAAGTCACGAGACTCTTATACTATTTTCGTCTCGCAGCCAGATGACACTTCCGCGCCACGTCTGGCAAAGTGCGCCAGCCAACTTTCACACAATTCATCGCTTACGACAATAGGATTTCGATTTTCGTCAATGACGAGTGTCACTTTTCATATTCATTATAAAGATTTTCATGCACCAACAACATCATACTGTGGAACTATTACTACTTCTACTAGTACTTCTTCATTTTTTTATTATCATCATATTGTAACATTTCAAATAAGTAATTCAGATTGTAACATAATCGAAATAGAAGAAAGAAGTAAACTAAATAGAAATATAACAAAGCATCCGTTACAATTTAAAGCATTAAAACTGTAAAGGAAAAATCTACTATTCAATTATAATTCTTTTAACTCAGACTCGTGAAATACAACAGGCGTGGAAAATGCAGCAAGCAACGATATGAAAATCTACAGTACCTATTTCCGACGCATCCAGTGCACTGAACTCAAATTTTATTCTTATTGCTACAGAAAAGTTTACATTGATTAAAATAGATTTATCCAGAGAGTCGTACGATAAATAAAGTTTATAAGTTGATACTTAGATATTTTATCTTTTTTAATCAAAAATATTTATAACAAATAAAAAACAACTTGTTTGAATTATGATTATAGATTTTTTAAAAATCGGAAATAGTTGCTGTGATTTACTTATACAAATAGTAAATTTTAACCCCCGTTTAATGCCGAAGGTTTCATTCAGGTGAAACATTTTAGAATAACGTTATAATATCTGAAATGAGTCATAATAACTAATGATATGTCACCTTTGCCGGGATTTGCCCTTTGTAAGTTTTTATATCGTTATTTTCTTTTATGTAATTATAAACTGTGCAATAAATAAATAAAAAAACAAATACCGTAGTACAAATTTAGATGAGACTAAGATAATTAGTCTATCGAATACACAAAATCTGATGTACCTATTAATTATCAATTTATTAATTTTATCAATCTATTTATTATTACGAGTAATATACTCACTCATGTCTTTGAGCCTTGCGCTCCTCGCTTGCGTCGTCAAGCAATACCAGAGGCGGTTTCTGATGACCATCGAACTGTACGTGTCTATCGGCTTCACGAGAAGCCAAAGCTGTACTTGAATCTGACCACTGCCCTGACATCTGTTCCATAAATTTAATTAATTAAATTATTATAGTCAATTTACTCGTATCATCATTCGCGTAAGCCATTTAATTTATTTTGTAAGAAACATTTTGTATAAACATATTTAAACTTTTTGTAGGTACATTCTATGTTAATGTGAAATAAATAGATAATAATAACAATATAATTATCTCGCATGCCAACATCATAAACCAGTTTATAATTTTTTATGTTAGTATTAATGCCGACATAGGACTTAATAACTAACAAGACTTAAACAACTGTTCTATGTACTATCTTGTTCTTTTCACTGTTTAAAAAACTGTCCATTAACAACGTAGGTCAAATGTATTATTACAAAATATGAAGCAACAAGTGGAGCTTAAGCGTTAAATTAATAATTTTTTCAAGCTTTAGAACTATTTATTGCTGAAACAAGTAGTGAATTTTACGGGACGAGTACTTCTATTAAGTTAATTGTAGTCATATAATTTAAAAATTGTATTTATAATAATATTATTTCAAAATACCAACTTAAAAAAGCTTCTTATTTAAAAACTTTTTTATGTAAGAATTATTCGTAGACAGAAATCGGTAAGCCACGTAGCCAGCTGGTGCGCTACTGCCGCAAACTTTGTTGTGGTACCGCTTTGTCATTGAATCAATGATCATTATCATATTGATCGTAAAGAGTCGCATGCTTATTAAATAATGTAAACTAATAATTTAGAGAGTCTACGAGTATGATCGGCGATATCAAATACTATAACCTACCTCAATAATATATTTTATATAATTATATATAATATAACATGCACCTAAGTCGTCAACAGTCCTCCTAAGATAAGCAACTAAATGCTAGGTCACAGCCACGTGGTTTTCAAATACATATTAATAATTTTTGATGACCTCGTAAGGTCATCAAATTGATTTTTCTTTCTGATTTTTTTTTCTTTTATTTAGTTAATATCTATATAATTGAATAGTAATATTGTCCTTCAAATTGCGTGGTACGTTATCCCGGTCCTAAGCTCACAACTGCTCTATCCCCTGCTATCTCTGTTAGCTACCACAATTGAGAGTTTTCGTAGAGGAATTTTTTGTTAGTCTCATCAAAATAAAGCTACTTCCGGAAAATTAGCTTAATACTAATCAGGTGAAAAAAATGTACTAGGGATCCCTACCTATATAGGTAACGTTTCTATAAATTGATAATTAATAAGTACCTGAGGATCAGAACTTGTAGTATGATGTGGTAATAGGGTGACAGAAGTTATGTCTGAGCTGCTCGGTTGACTTTCTCCGTCTGTAAATAAATTTATATATTATTATAGTCCACAAGAATGTGCTATCAATGCTATATATTTATTAGAATGATTTAGAAGAGTTTTTTAAACCAAAAAAAAAATCCTCATTATAGCCCTAATTTATGCGACCGTTATTAGAGACAATTTAATATGTATTTTAGTAATATTTATAACAAACATATCAGTTTCCTAACTTTGTTATCTCAGGAGTTGACTAACATTTCCGCGCGTACCTACCTACTGATGGATAGTTTATAAACGTTTTAAATAAAGTGACATTATGAACATTATATACAATTGCGACAATCTGAGCCCGCTGGACTGGTTTGTACGAATTTATATTTCATGTGCGTATGTCTATGTGCATATTCATATTTGCGTAACTATGTGTTTGTAATCGGTTTGTATATATGTCTCTTCTTCTCCCTAATTATATGTTATAAATGTGAATGTAAGTTTGTTTGTTACGCTTTCACGCGAAAACTACTTTGCCGATGATCATGAAACTGTACAAATTAATATTCTTGGAGGTATTAGAAGTAACATAAGATACTTTTTATTTAAAAAAAATTCAATGCGAGCGAAGCCGCGGGTAAAATCTAATAAATAATAATGAGGATGAGTGAGTGAATACACATATGTATTTGTAAATGCTACGTGTATATACTCTTGTATACGATACTACATCAGCACATCGTATTACGCCCCGAAAACTATAATGTGATGGTTGAGTTTCAATTGTTGTGTATCAACTAGTGTTGTACATAATTAAAAACAAAGACATACATATATATATATATATATATATATATATATATATATATATATATATATATATATAATTTTTTTTATTTATAGATCACCAAAAAAGTATACCTACACAATATTTCAAGTACATACACATGCAATAACAATAAAGTCTAAGTGTAACTTTAATTATAGGTGGTAACTACATTTAACTTAAGTAACATACACTATATAATAACTAATAACGTACAAAAATAACATACACATGGTAAGAACTTAAGATAGTGTTTTACATTTCAATTACACGTACAATAAAAGCTGAAAACTTGTAACAATACCAAAACTAATCACAGTGTTGATAAATACAAGTTAATATTTTTTCTAAATTTAGAAATTTTGTCGTTAAAAATATCAATGTTCAGATTTTTTGAAATAATGCTGTGGGATCTCATCATCCTGTTTAAAGGTGCCTGATAACCCAAGTTAGGATTATTAACATCAAAAATGCGAATGTTTGTGTAGAGAAATAAATGGATGCTAGTTGCTCTTTCACTCAAAAACTATTTAATTGACTGTAATAAAAAACATGTACGTAGATAGGTGAAGGACATCATATGAGATCGGAAAAGACGCGGGTTATACCGCGACGAGAATTAGAATTTAAATTAAAAACTTGCATTTGAAGTTTTAAAATTACTTAAATTGCACAATAACGTTTATTTAGAGTAGATAAATATTTGCGTTACTAAATCTCTAATACCTTATTTGCGTATATTAAATAGAAAATATTTGTATTAAAGCCTAAATATGTAAAAACATTTATAATTAATATATAAAAAAAAACAGCAGTAGCGTCTTCGGTGTGACGAAGCCCTGCGGCATGCGGTGCTGCCCACCAACCCGCCTGCCCAGCGTGGTGACTATGGGCAAAACACATGAGTTCGCGCCATAATGTCTGGCACAAACTTGGGGAGGCCTATGTCCAGCAGTGGACTGCGGTAGGCTGAAGTGATAAAAAAACAAGTTTGCTTTAGAGCACGCGACTGAAGCAAAACTTCTTTAGTAATAGGCCTGCACTGTGTCTTAAATATACGAAACTTAACTGGCTATGAGAGAAAGAGAGCAAGAAAATGTGTGCTCGCACCTCTCTCTCGTCTGTTCGCCTCGCCCGATCACACATTTCGTAAAGCTCTCATCGCACGCGATCGTTCACGTCGATCGCGTGCGTCGAGCAGCGTATATAGTGGATTAATCTTCGGCCCTACTCCAACATGGAGACAGAGGTCTAGGCTTAATCAAATCAAATAAAAAATCATCATGATATTTTATATGTAAGTTTAGAGGTATGTTACGTACAGTTAATCAAAAAAACGCTTACACAAAGATATGGACGTAAAAACAGAGCACGGTATATTAATCAAAAGTTTAGTTTGAGATTTTTGTTACGGAGCGCCGACGAAAACGTGAAAACGGTGGTTGACAATAGTTAAAATTTGCTTTTCAACCTTTCACTCTAATTAACTTTGGTCAAACTCTAGCACTAGTTATAATATACTACAATTTTACAGTTGTTATTGTTTATTTTAAGTAAACTCGAAGTTGGCTAACAGACTAATACTGTTTCATATATATACATATATACGTATTTTATACCTGTTTTTTTTTCAGCGTCGAGAAAGGTTTTATTTTACTACGTACCTATACTTACAAAAAAATTATAAAAGTTAAAGCATTCTCAAATTTAACTTATTTTAATGTTTTATACATATTATGTACCTACATTATGAAATAAATTTTTCATACAATTTATTTTAACACAAAAATAACCGACATCACATAATAACGAAGAATTTTTTTAAATAAGTCATAAGTTAAAAATTCATAATTACGACATAACCCCATTTCTAGACGATTTAAGATAGAAAAACGTATAACAAGTTGTACTTAATTACATTCTCTAGAAATACAATTTGAGAATAAATGATCTATACTAGACATTGCTTTTTAAATATTTTTGCTCTCAAATATAATAATATTTATATTAAACTAGCTGACCCGGCAAACTTCGTACCGCCTAACAGTCGATTCTTTAATTTTTTTATTTTTTTTAATACTTATCCTTGCCGTAACACCTCCACTAACACTTAAACTTTATGGTATGGTATTAAAGTTCAAATTGGCTTTTAAGTACTATTACGAAACTTTTGTATGGGAATATAGAAAATTGTTGTTTTTAGACTTTTTCAGGCAATTTTTTATATTTTTCTCTCCGTAAGAACCATCCTCGTATTTCAAGGAATACTATAAAAAAAGAATTAGCGAAATCCGTTCAGCGGCTTTCGAGATTTGCGCTTAGCAACACATTCAGCGATTCATTTTTATATATATAGAGATAAACTTTCCTCTGCAATCACTCTATTTACTAAAGAAAACCGCATCAAAATACGTCGCGTAGTTTTAAAGATCCAAGCATACAGACAGCGGGAAGCGACTTTGTTTTATACTATGTAATAATGATAATGTAA
The DNA here is from genome assembly GCA_905220545.2 of Melitaea athalia. Lineage (NCBI taxonomy): Eukaryota > Metazoa > Arthropoda > Insecta > Lepidoptera > Nymphalidae > Melitaea > Melitaea athalia. The sequence goes on along the minus strand of HG992176.1, from coordinate 7,483,169 downwards.
ATATAATTGTCAGTCATGTGTAACTATGAAATCACGTCAAACCCATTGTAGCGTGACGACTGTGACCACAATTGTGAATTTGAGTAGGTAAGTAGGTTAAGATCTTAGAGGTTAAGATACACAAAGGTACTCGTAGATACGTGCACAAAGCAGCGCAAATGATGCTATGAACAATGTAATTCAAACACTATGACTTTCTTTTAAGAGTGCGCATAATGCAAAATTACCATCTTCTATTTGTTTTGACATAAAAAGTTCCAGACCAAATCTTAAAATAAAAATATATGACAAACTACGTGATATTTGCAAGGGTTGACCTTTATCAAAAACATAAAATAAGGAAATTTCCTCGATAAAATATAATCACGAAGTAACCTCTAATTTTTATATTTTTTCTATTTATACTCGATATGGTTATGACCATTAAGACAAAAATTTGATAATTAATTACATTTAAATATGAGTAAAGGCTATGCTTAGGCATTTAATGTAATTACTTTTAGTTTCGGAATTATATACAAAATAACATATTTGTCGTTTTTTACATTCGTAATGCGCTCAAAACTATATCGTCTATCGCACTCTGACACGAAGCTTTGTGTATATTTTGTTTCATCGGGCGCGCGGGTGAAATCTGATTTTTTGCTCGCCTTATGCACGCTCTTAATAACGTTATAGTATAATTATATGACGCATGACATTGGTTTCATGAAATAATAAAAAAAAAATTGCGCGCGTACAAAGTACACATGTCAGAAGTGAAACTTCTTTGGCAAACTAATTCAAAAAAACTAATTTACAGAAAAATACTAATTTAAACAAAGCAAATTAAAAAAAACCAATTTGAAATACAAAAAAAAAAAAACTAACTGAAAAAAAAACAAAAAGCTAACGTCACGCGGTGTTTCCAGGCGGTCACACATTCAAGTACTGACCATCCCTGACGCTGCCGCGTTACCGGTCTCTCAATTTTACTCCTCATGCGCCTATAGAAGTTTCACTTCAAAAATAAAACGGCACGTATTTGTTTTCCTCGCGTGTTTCACTGTTATACTTCGCGTCACGTAAAAAGAACGCTGGCCTTCAAGCTGCGCAAAGGCGATTTATCGGAACGTGGTATGAGGTCTATCTATATTTTTAATGTACCTACCTACCCCTACCAATAAACATTATACGAAGCCGCGAGCGAAAGGTTAATTCAAAAATAAAACAATAGGCCTAGTACTTTAGTGCGCGAGATTACATATGCGCAAACAGTTCCTTTCAGCGTTCTTTTTACATGACGCGAACTATACATACTCTAATGTTATGTTTTAGTAAAACGTTCTCAAGGCAAAACAGTTTTTAAAGCAGTTTTTTCTAAAAAAATATTTTCGACTAGATGTCCCGGTGAACTTCGTATCACCTACGTATCATCAGTATTAAATCGTCGTTTTTAGTATTTTCCGTTACATATTATTTATGTTTCTCACCGTTTAAACCTTCCCCGAACTTCCACGGACATTTCAAGGGGTCATTTCATTATATAGGTATATGGAGATAATTAAACGACTTTAGTCAATTAATCAAAACCAGTTTTTAACCGACTTCAAAAAAGGAGGAGGTTTCTCAATTCGACCGTATATTTTTTTTTTTTTTTTTTTATGTATGTTCGGGCATAACTTCGTCGTTTATGAATCGATTTTGATAATTCTTTTTTTGTTGGAAAGGAGATATCCCAACTTAGGTACCATGATAAGGAAACCAGGATCTGATGATGGGATCCCAGAGAAATCGAGGGGAACCCTCGAAAATTGTAGTGACGACTAGTGCGTTTTATCACTTTTTCCTTAACTACTATAAAGCACTACTATTTAATGAAGGTCTGGAGTCGATCTGATGATGGAGTCGAAAGACAGTCGAGGGAAATCTTCAACTATTTACAGTAATCACCTGCTGTTTGAGCTTCATTCATTTCTATTGATGAGAACTTTGCACCCATATGAGTTAAAAGTGCCATTACAGGTCTGATGATGGAGCCCATAAATAGTCGAGGGAAATCTTCAACTATTTACAGCAATCACCTGCTGTTTGAGCTTCATTCAATTCTATTGATGAGAACTTTGCACCCATATGAGTTAAAAGTGCCATTACAGGTCTGATGATGGAGCCCATAAATAGTCGAGGGAAATCTTCAACTATTTACAGCAATCACCTGCTGTTTGAGCTTCATTCATTTCTATTGATGAGAACTTTGCACCCATATGAGTTAAAAGTGCCATTACAGGTCTGATGATGGAGCCCATAAATAGTCGAGGGAATTCCTCAATAATTTACAGCAGTTACTTTTTGTTGTTTGACGACCGCTTTGATATAATGGTGCATGTGCCGTGTCGGCGGCGCCTAAACACCGACGGTCGCGGGTTTGATTCCCGCTCGGAGTGTATATTTATGTTTATACAAATATTTATTTTCGGTCTGTAGGTTTCGGTTCGGTCCCGGAGAACATGCTAGGCTGTCAGTCCCGGTTGTATATCACGAACACCTAATAGCGATCTTTACTCATATATAGTAGGTACTTATGATGACGCGTTAGCGCAGCGGTCACAGCACTGGCTGTTGCGCTGGCGGTCGCGGGTTCGATCCCCGCTCACGACGGACATTTGTATTGGCCATATAGATGTTTTTCGTGGTCTGGGCGTTTGTGTTTGTGTGTTGTGTATGTTTCCGGACTCCCGACACAGGAGAAAACCCTACTGAGGGCCGTTGAGTGTGAAGCGTTTATTCATTGTTTATTATAGTAAGGAATATATCCGCCAAACCACAGTAGAGCAGCGTGGTGGATTAAGCTCTGATCCTTCTCTTACATGAAGAAACAGGCCTATGCCCAGGAGTAGGATATTACAGGCTGAAGCGTTTTATTTTGTTGGGCTTACTTAATACTGCCGAGAAGCATCCTAATTAGGTCTACACATCACTAAAAATTGTAAAATAAAATAATTTTTAACAAAAAAAAACCGACTTCAAACAGGAAACTAAAAAGTAACAAATAAATTTACTTAGCACAAAGTAATTCTTATTTTGATTTAGTTAATCAGAAATTATAAAATAAATATTTTATAATTTTGAAGTCGGTGCCAAGTAAAACAATAACTAGGTATAGGTATTATCAATTTTTCTCACCCCTTAAGCTAATATTGGCAGGTAATTATTACGGAATATCTATCCTGTAGTAATTAATTATCTTCTTATAATAGTATTCGGAGACCGCGCACGGCATAAAGTTCACAAATTCGGTGAATATCTGTGGTGGATATAGTACTGAAGGCACCGACTTCAAAGTTATAAAATATTTATTTTATAATTTCTGATTAACTAAATCAAAATAAGAATTACTTTGTGCTAAGTAAATTTATTTGTTACTTTTTAGTTTCCTGTTTGAAGTCGGTTTTTTTTTTGTTAAAAATTATTTTATTGTTTTTTCTAACTAAACAATTAGAATATGACTTCGTTGTACCCTCGGGGAGCCTTACGCCCGGCAGTGGACTGTAATAGGCTGATGATGATGATGACGTTAAGGGTAGAACATTGTTAAACTAAAATGACCAGTTTACGACCCATAAAAGGAAAAAATAAAATATCAGATGTAAATATAATTTAACAGTTACATATTTATTTTCGTTACTTTTAAAGCTTTATATAAGCCCAATCAAACTTGATGGACTCTTATTGGAATGGATAGTTAAATCGATAAATTAACTCGCCTACTTTGTATATAGCAGGTACAATTAAGTTTTTGTATCGCGTCGACTCGCATTACCTACCTGTAGAGATTGCAGCCCGGTATGTTTTTCAACGCAGCCGGGCCCGGTTGCATTCGTCGCCAACCCGGGTTAACCCGGGGTATATTACCCATGTTAGCGATGAAACCTAAGTATTTTATGAAAATTTTCTCTATATGAATGAAAAAACACAATGATTCAAGGTTAATATTTATTTCAAACTGGCTTATGAACAATAATCACAATAATCAGCCTCACTCAAGTCTCAAAATCGCACTTAATACAGAATTTATTACTTTTACTTATGGACGGAAAAGTAACATTAGTATTAGTAATTATTCATTTTAATAAGTTTAAATAAGCAGGTTTTTCTCTTTACTCCTTATAGTGTCTATTTGAAAAAATAGTATTTAAATAATTGTGTGTGCTCGCAAACAAAAAAAAAAACGACTTCAATTACATCGACAAGTAATACAACGCAATAACACGAAAAAATAGTCAAATAAATACGCGCTAACAAAGATTAGTCAAAAAGTAGTAATCAGATCTCGATCAAATTTAAACAAGGCTACATGACAAGTATTGGCCTTCGATTAAAGTAAGAATCATGAAAATAGATAAACCCAGTGAAAAGTTATGCGGTTTAATACGAGATACTATATAACGATACGATATAGGTATTAGGTACGGTCGACGAAAAAGTAGTCAAGTAAATACGCATTATTAGATAACTCTAAGTACTTGTCAGATTTTAATTAAATTTAAATGGGACCACATGACACGCAACACCTTTTAGTTAAAATAAAGTTCATCGAAATCGGTCCACCAAGTCAAAAGTTCTGATCTAACGTACATTTAAAGAAATTCAATCAAATTGAGAACCTCCTCCTTTTTGGACGTCGGTTAATAATAAACTTATAACGCAGCTTAAGGTACTAAACGTGTCATAAAGACTTAGATTAGATAGATAGATAAACTTTGGTAGCTTTGTTAATTGTTATAAACAAAACAAATTCTTGTTTGCTAAAAGTAAAGTATGTTTTTTCTTAAACTTTGGCTATTAAGAGTTTAGACTAGTGAGCTGTGAGTGTTACTATTATAATTGACTAAATAGCGAAATCTTATATGATAGGTGTACTGTAACTGTAAACAACCAAACTTGTATAGTCGCGGTTTACGTACCGGGTCCGGTGACTGGGCTCGGTAAGAATGGCCGGGCCCGGTGGGTGTCTAAAAGGGCACAGGGCCCGGTGGGTGTCTAAAAGGGCAACGGGCTCGGGCGGGCCCGGTTTGCAATCTCTACCTACCTGTTTTCGCCGAAAATCAGAAAAAATATAAACAAAACATTTTTGAGCTATCCTTTATCCGGATTTGTATTTAATTCCAAAAACCAGTATCGACAATCTGAAATATTATATTTTTATCGAAAATGTATCTACCATAGGGTGCGTCCACACTGCATGCGCGGTGACCGGCGCGGAGGCGGTTGCGGCGGCGGAGGCGTATGGTGGCCACAGTGACGCGGGAGCTCATGTAGCGATTTGACGTATATCAGGGGTTGCAAACTATGCACGAGGATTTATTATTTTTACTAGACAGTCCAATAGATAGTCCAATCTTGATATGGGAGGTGTTGAACATTAGAGATGGTGTGCACGAAATAAATAAAAACAGAAATAAGTGGTGAATTTTTTAATTTATATGAAGAATTGAGATTATATCCTACAAAATTCTTATAGTGTATACTGCCATTTTACCACAAGCAATATTATGACAACTTATACTTGTCCATTCGATTATTTTCTTTTTGATAGTTCAAGAAAATTTGAAATTAGTGACCACGAAGTATAGATACCTACCCACTAGTATAGATGCTTACCCGCTGTCGGAGGAAGTCAGAATGTTGTATAAAATTGTTAAAGTAGCTGTTAAGTGTAGACAGCGTTGAATATTTTTGTAAGACCTATGAGGGTGGCATCGTCAGACTGACGAAACCCTCTATAAATAATAAAGATTAAAAAAAAAAAAAAAGTATAGATACAAAGAGTCCGAACGTAATGTTGAAAGAATGGTTCAATTTAGGGGACAGAATTTTAATTTTAATTTTCCCACGTTTAAAAAAAAGGTATACAATATAGAAAGCGCATACACATATAGCGACAAGACCGAAATGATTTGATACCCCTGACACCCGCGCATTAGATCGCTTGCTGACTAGGCCCGTAATGTGGACAGAACGCGCGGATAGGAATGTTTGAAAACTACGCGCGCTGAATCGCTCAGTCCCGTCGCGTCGGCTTCCGCCTTAGCCACTGCGTCTACCATGAGTTTTTGTTACAAGCGCACATGACGTAACTACAGTAGTAAACGTAGAAACGCAACTGGAATATTTAACTATATCTAAAGGTTGCCTGGAAGAGATCGCTCATTAGCGATAAGGCCGCCTTTTGTACCTACTTATCTCCTGTTTTTATTTTTGTGATTTTGCTCCTTTGGTGTACAATAAAGAGTTTTTATTATTATTATTATTGTTATTATTATTATACCATATCTAACTATTATGAGTATTTCTAAATTTTACTATAGAGTCTATCGAGCACTCGATAAGACTTATAGTTTTAAATGCGTTATATTGCGTATCACTTACTAATATCTTTATCTTTCTTCCGTATAGAAAACTAAACTCGCTAACGTGTATCGTCTCTGGAAACTCATGGTAGACGCTACAACTGTATGGACGCAAAGACGCGTTTAATAATGTTCGATATTTCGCGTCCGTCGTCGCCACCGCGCTAGGCTCGCAGCCTCGCAGTATGGACGAAAACATAGAAAGAATATTTGCGATATTTAGCAGTTATTTATAACACAAGCTCCACTCATAGCAGTTACCGTCTCCTGCAACTCGTCGACCGAAGACGCAATTAATACTTGGTCATCAGCATAGAGAAGACATTTCGATTTAAATGATCAATATTTAAAATCATCATTATATTTATTACTAGCTGCCCGGACAGACTTTGTTCCGTCTGTTATGTTTTTTTTTTTGTATAAAAACTTTCCGTGGGATTTAAAGAACATACGAAAAAAAAATTAGTCGAATCGGTCGAGCCATTCTCCAGTTAATGCGCTTAGCAACATTCATTTTTATTATATAAGATTTACTTTTGTTGGCCTATTATCTTCCATTTATAAAAAAATATAGATATACTAACTGTGCCCCGCGGTTTCACCTGCGTTGATTTGAGGGAAAAAAATGCTTTCCTTTTTTTCAATAGTATAAGATTTAATTAGCTTGATATATTTTCCTTAGTTTACACTAAATAAATTTCTGAACACACGCATAAATATTTGACCAAAGAGTATATTATGACCACTACGTTTTATATTTGACAGCAAATATACAGGATGTCCCGCGATAAAGTGCAACCCCGAAAGAGGGTGAAACTAGACCATAAATTATCGACAAAAAACAGAAAAAAATTTAAAAATATTAAAAATTTTTTTTTTTTTTTATTGACGAATTAAGATTTTTATATAGCTTACGTAGCCTCTTTGTACAAAAAATGATGATTTTTGTACGTGTTTTTTGGGATACAGGCGTAAATTTTTTTTTATTTGAATGGCAATATGGTAAGAAATAATAATAAATCATAAAATTTCCTGGTATTTGGGGGCATAATTCTGAGAAAATTAGAGATCATTGAAAAAAAGTCATAAAAAAGGGAATTTTTTTCACAAGAAGCATAGTTAAAGACATAATGCCACTATTTTGCGAGCTAATTTTTATTTTATCCTTACCGCCAAGTACGTGGCGTAATATTATATTTTATTTTAAAGTAATCGACCTACTACATTGGAAGAAATCATCATTTTTTGTACATAGAGTCTACGTAAGATATAAAAAACTTACTTCGTCAATAAGAAATAAAATATTTTTAAAAAAAAGTTTTTTCTATGTTTTTTGTCGATAATTTATGGTCTAGTTTCACCCCCATTCGGGGTTGCACTTTATCGCGGGACATCCTGTATATTATGTCAATCCGTTTTCATTACTGACATTATTATACATTTTTAAAATGTAAAATACGCCACTATCCGTATATTGTGGATATATGTTGTCGATTCGAAACCTTTATTTAAATACGTTCTTTAATTTTATCGGAGAGTTTACCATATCGACGGGATGAACATTAAATGTTTGACAGTTACGAAACACGAACATAGTTCCATACAAATTTTCATTCCCACCTTTCAACCCCTTACACCCTTTTATTCGCATTAAAAAGTAGCCTATGTCCTTTCTCAGACTCTAGACTATCTGTATACCAAATTTTATTTAAATCTGTTCAGTAGTTTTGGCGTGATTGCGCGACAGACAGACAGACAGACAGAGATACTTTCGCATTTATAATATTAATAGTATGGATTTATAACCTGCCTATGTCTATACATAAAAAATAATTAGAAACATTATTATAGAACATTATTGTTAGAGCAAGAAAGATACAAAAAAGTATTATTATAATGTTTGTTAGTCTGCATGTTTGTCCGATCACGTGAAATCTGCAGTAGATATTGGCCTGGTATAAATTTCATCTTAATAAACTCACTTATAAATCGTAACGAAATCCTTTATAACACAATTATCTAACTACAGCAGTTAAAATACGGAACACTATTATCATAAAATATATTTAAAAAATTTACGTAGTATAATATTTTTATGCAAGCCTTTATCTCTTAGACACAAGCAATTCTATCATATTTGTTTGAACACTATAGACAATTTAACAAAACTAAAAACTGAATTCACAATAGAACGTATTCATATAAAGGATAATATGATAATTTAAAAACAAGGATAATAAGTTGCTCCGATCCTTCTCCTACAAGAAGAAAAAGCCAGAAGTGGGATGTTTCAGGCCTAATCGTAAGGATAATAATTTACTTTCCATACCTTGAGCATAAGGCGGCGGGGGCGCAGCGGTGTCTCGAACGGGATCGCTGGTGCCTTGCAGTCGAGGAGGCGGACCACCTTCGCTCCAAACGACACGATCCATCTCGTCGTCCAAACGCACCTCGTCCTGCCCTTCGCCCTGCATACGAATAGATTTACTGAACTTAACATATATTACAAGTGCATCCCAATACGCTGATTGACCGATAGTGACTGAGAACTTTTACGGCAGAAGATTGTAGTGCACCAAGGGACGCATGCGTGAAATAATTCGCAGCTTCTCGGTGATTTCATTTAATCACAATATACTTTAAAGAATTCGAGTTTAGTATAAAAAAAATATTAGAATTTTATTAAGTTACACACAATAACTCCTTTCAATAAGCTTGACACACTGGTAAAGAAAACGAGTATATTTTTGCTTAAAAGTAGCTCCTACGCTCCTTATTGTAAATGTTTTTCTCTGGTAATAATTTTTTTTTTTTTTTGATACCTACTTATAAAATTTTACTAACTGTTTCACTAAAGTTTAAATCACTAATTTGTATATTTTAGATTTTTAAATCAGGGTTGAGTGTTAAAAACATTGTAGCGATGTAGTAAAATTTTGTGAAACACATCAAGAGCACATAAAATAGCACGACATAGCCATAGCACAGCGTATACGTTTATCGATAATTGTGAGATGTGCTGTATAAAAATAAAAAGATAGATAATAAAGATATTATGTTGACGCACTTCACTTGTAAATGTAATGTTCATATTTTAGCAATATACGAGATTAGAATGTTATTGCGAATCAAGGCCTAGATATAAAGGAAATCCTTAAAACAGACCGGCAGTAAATTTTTTTTTTTTTGTTATCAATTAGTTATCGAGTGGAATGCATAGTTAATAAGGAATATGAAATCTCCTATAGAGCGATTACCTTCGACCTTATTAAATTATGTTTGAATAGATGACTGAAGGACGTGATCATTCATTTTCTGTAGAAAAACTTTGAGGGCCTCAGATTATTGACACTTCAATACTAAATCCAAAGGTCGAATAAGATTGTATTAAAAAAAAAAACAAAAAGCCAACGTCACGCGGTGTTCCCTCATGCTCTTAAAGAAGTTTCACGTCAAAAATCGAGTAAAAGGCACAACAAATTTTTTAATAAATATCTAATAATATTTATTTGAATAGATTTTAACATCTAGTTCCTTAAATATATTTATTTATTTCTACCCACCTATTTAATTTATATCACTGTCTGACCTGTTTGAACAAGTGAAAATTAAAAAAATAATCTTATCAGTGGGCTGTATATCCCATCTGTAGTTAAATAAAAATTGTAGAGACATACCTAATTTAGTACATGTATTTAAAAATATTTAACAATTTCCGACATATTAAAGGATTTAAGCCATTATCCTACTATTAAATAATTATAATTCATAAATGAACTTAAATATAAAATTAATATCTTAAGATTATTATATTATAACAGCTAGCTGACCCCGCAAACGTTGTTTTGTCATTTTTTTTTCACCTTACTCACCAGTCACTTTGGTGACTGTCGAGTCGGTCGAGGTACTACCCCAGTCGGGCTGCTCCATATTTTGAACAGGAAATATATGTTATTAACCCCCGCAACCCCCTCTTGTGGGTGGAATTTCGTAAAATCTGTTCTTGGCTGACCTCTACTCGGCGAAAGGAATATTTCCTACTAAGGAATAATCCTACCTTTCAAGTCTCTACGCCTAATGGTTCCAGAGATATCGTGATGAGTCAATATATAGGTGGAAATCTCTTATATCTGTATATAAATATAAAGATTGTAATTATCTCTATATATGAATCGCTGAATGTGTTGCTAAGCGCAAATCTCGAGAGCGGCTGAACCGATTTCGCTAATTCTTTTTTTTTATAATATTCCTTGAAGTACGAGGATGGTTGTTACGGAGAGAAAAATTAAAAAAAAACTCTCTGAAAAAGTCTAAAAACAAAAATTTTCTATACTCCCATACAAAAGATTCGTAATAATACTTAAAAGTCAATTTGAACTTTAAAATTATACCATAAAGTTTAGTGTAGTAAAGTAGTGTTAGTGGAGGGGTTACGGCAAGCATAAGTATTAAAAATTAAGTAATCAACTGTTAGGCGGTACGAAGTTCGCCGGGTCAGCTAGTTATATTATAAAGATAAATTACTCACGATTTTTTTAAATAAATATTTTTATTATCAAAGGAAAATACGTACTTTCACAACTGCGAATAATTTTAATATTTTCAATTATTTATTAACACGACATTGCACTATTATATTATTCTTTAATCACATTATGATTAATAATAACTAATACCTGCATTAAGAAATTAATATACATATACATATACATATATATATATATATAATTATATATATATATACACTTTATGACTTTATTAAATGAAATATGTTTTTATGTACTTTTCCGAATACATATTGGACCAATGCTATATGAGTTTAGAAAGGAAATACGTTCAAATAACATTTAAATAACGTTACACGTTTTCTATCAAAGGGCCTGATCAAATAACATGGTATTTAATATAAACTATACGAATGTTAGAGATTTTACTACACAAACACACGCGTTTGATATATTGAAAATGAGTACATTACTACATACGTAACTTCGGCCATGTGCACATCAGTTACCTAGGTAACTTACATGTAAAAAATTAGCGAGACATTCGTTATGACCAAAAAAAATATTTTTTATTATGATTTCAATAAAAATATATTTTTTCTCTAATAATTATGATTTGTGTATTTTTTTCTATGTTCTTTGTCTTTTATACTACTGGGGTTAATAAGAGAACAAGGAAGAAATGTTCATAAAAATGATAGACTATGAAAAGCAATAAAATACGGTTACACGTTTTTTTTTCTTTCATTTGACGCATATTGAAAATATTTAGTTTTATCTAAATAAACGACGACATTTTTTTAATTCTATATTCTAGATTACACATTTTATTTACAACGAAAACTAATTAAAGTAATTCACTCTGATTACAAATATCAATTCATAAGTTGATTTACATCGTCTAACTAAATTATTTCAAAGCTGATTTCAACGTTTACTATGACGCATTACATTGACATAAATATAGGTAGGTAACTAGGTACATCAAATTGCTAAAATACTTTTGTTCGATTACTACGAACGTACTTACCGTAGTTCCTCCGCTCAACTTGTAAGCGTCGGATCAAGCATTAAGATGCTTTATTATTTAAATTAGGCCTTACTACGCGACACACACTAATTATACTAAGTATCATATCTTACAGCTACTACACTATCGCAAAATGAACAAAATTAAAATAAGGTTAACGCTTCATACAAACAAACAAACTTTAGTGGTTTATAATAACTTCAATTATTTATTTACCTCGACTTAATTTATCGTTTCTACGAGTATACCTAAAACATTACCTACTTACAAATTATAATGGAATTGCATTCAAAATCATATTACATTAATTGACGACCTGAAAATCATTTACAAACAGCACAAAGCTAGTTCCTCGGTTGTAGAAACCACAACCGCAAAATATCCATCTTCACTTCGGAATTGTACTTAAAATCCCATTCATGTATGTATTTATAAAATTTAAATCTAGATTATTTCTAGATACAGATCTTAAGCGCTTTTTAACCGACTTCCAAAACAGAAGGAAGTTCTCAATTAGATAAAGTTACTAGTACCTAAGTTGTTTTTTTTTATGTAGTTACTTCAGAACTTTTGATTTCGATAATTTTTTTTAAATCGAAAGGCGTGTCATGTGGTCCCATTTAAATTTAATTAAGATCTAACAAGTACTTATAGTTATATAGTTATATCTAATAATGCGTATTTACTGGACAATTTTTTCATCGACCTACGCATTTTAGTACGGGATCCCTAGTACATATTTTTCACCTGAAGTATAGTTAGTATCAAGCTAATTTTCCGGGAGTAGCTTCATTTTGATGAGACGAACAAAAAGTTCCTCTAGGAAAACTCTCGATTGTGGTAGATAATAGAGTTAGCAGGAGATAGAGCAGCAGTGAGCGTAGGACCGGGATACTCTATTATCTACCACAATCGAGAGTTTTCGAAGAGGAACTTTTTGTTCGTCTCATCAAAATGAAACTACTCCCGGAAAATTAGCTTGTTACTAATCAGGTGAAAAATATGTACTAGGGATCCCTACCTATTTGTTTTATACCATATCTCTATATATATAAAAATGAATCGCTGAATGTGTTGCTAAGCGCAAATCTCGAGATCAGCTGAACCGATTTCACTAATTCTTTTTTTATAATATTCCTTGAAGTACGAGGATGGTTGTGACGGTGAGAAAAATTTAAAAAAAAAATGCCTGAAAAGTCTAAAAACAACACTTTTCTATATTCCCATACAAAAGATTCGTAATAATACTTAAAAGTCAATATGAACTTTAATACCATACCATAAAGTTTAGTGTAGTAAAGTAGTGTTAGTGGAGGGGTTACGGCAAGCATAAGTATTAAAAATTAAGGAATTAACTGTTAGGCGGTACGAAGTTCGCCGGGTCAGCTAGTTTTATATAAATTTATATTATATATACATTCATTATTGCATCATGCGACATAACTTTTCACTGAATGTACCAATTTTGATGATTCTTATTCTTAAGTCAAAAGATGATGCTTGTATGCCCATTTAAATTTGATCGAGATCTGATGACAACTTTTTGAGTAATTTTTTACTTGACTATTTTTTCGCCTACCTAAGTTGTATTTCTTGTCGATGTAATTGAACTCGGTTTTGTTTTCGTTTGCGAGCAAACACAATTATTATTTTTATAACTTATGATGAGTCTCGGACTTATTGAACGATGACGACTTATAAAAAAAAAATAATTAAAACCTTGTTTGGGTATTGACCTACATAAGTTTTTGAGCCTCCATTGAATGTTAAAAATACAAAATTAAACGTGATGAGATCGAATAAATTGTCTTCATCATAACAGTTACTGGCAACAAAACATTGTCCAGTAAACAAAGTAGCCAATATCAAAGAAGGTCATTTGAGAAGTAAATAATGAATTATAATAGCTATGAAAGTTCTTTGAACCATCGAGGTCGTAAGAACAATTTCGGACTCATTTCCTACCAGCTTCATAATAGCATAATAGATATGTAATCTTACGTTAAAAAACAAACCGAATCGGAATATGCTTTGAACGCGCGAATGAGACTATCCGCATGAGAAGCAAAGTAACCGATATAGCACACAGAATTAGCAAGTTGAAGTGGCAGTGGGCTGGTCACCTGTGTCACAGGACCGATGGCCGTTTGAGCAGATATGTCCTGGAGTGGAGACCGCGTCTTAGCAAAAGCAGAGTGGGACGTAAGATTGCCAGTGTAGGCTGGATGAGGATTGCGGAAAACCGGGATGTCTGGCGCGAACTTGGGGAGGCCTATGTCCAGCAGTGGACTGCGATGGGCTGAAGTGATGACATCTCCCAACACTTTACTGTACAAATTACGCCCCCGGACATTTTTATTAGATACAAGAATCCAGATATTTGTGGGACATTTACGGACATTCATTATAATATGTACATGTACAATTTATGATACTGTTTAACTAGCAACCGTGTGTAAACTATATTAATACTCGGTACCCGCTTTATATGGAGTAACGTAAATCAGGGGGTGAATTCGTTTAATTAAAATCGCATTCAGTAAAGTTCGAATAAAAGGTTTAAAAACAGATTGCTCATACCGTTTCTATAAAAGGCTTTGAACAGGTTATATATCTGATGTATAAAATTATCATGTCACAATTGTTAGTTACAATACTCCGAAAAGGCTGGACCAATCTTTATGAAACTTTGTGTACATATCGGGTAGGTCTGAGAATCAGCCAACATCTATTTTTCATACCCCTAAGTTATAAGGGGGTTAAGGGGGTTAATAACATATATGACAAAAGAACGTTTGCGGGGTCAGCTATATAATAAACGTTCCCCGTGGTTTCCGTCTTCATCAAGAATAGGTTGTCAAAAGGAAAACGATTTATTTACACGAGTATATTAATACGTGAAGCAAAAACTTTGTACCCCTTTTTACGAAAATTGCGCGGTTGGAGGAGTATGACATTTCGTACACTTGTAGTTTATATAGAGAAAGAGTGCAGAATGATGATATATTTTTTTTATATTAAAGCGATAGAAAAAACATTACACACACTACCATGTATTTGACACACTGATGATGACTGTTGATTTTCAAAGTCTGTAATCAAATTTTTAAAAAAGTTTTTTTTTTATTAGTTTTTGGTTTTCTTTAGTTTAGATTTTTAATTATGGTCGAATTTCGACCTCTGGGCGACCACTAGTTATAATAAATACGCTATTCCCAAGATCAGCGAACGTTCCGGCAAGTAATCTAAAACACTTTTCTGTTTTATTACACTAATGTACGTACACTAATGTACGTACACCGCAAACTCGTCTTTTTAAAATGATAAATGATAGCATTGTACCAACATAATTATTTAATAGGAATTTATTGTTTTCGTCGTTTTTAGCCTTTGTTATTTGTGTATTTAAATAAAACCAAAAACTTGTGACTAACAAGAAATACTTATTTTGTTGTCAACAAGATTGTTTTACAAGATTGTAGATACTTAAAGTACATGTAAAAATAATGTAAAAAGTAACTGGTAGTTTATTTTATGCCGACATTGTATTGGAACAGTTTAATTTTGTTTATGTCATAAAAGTAATACACGTAACACGGAAGAAGCAAAGTAAGGCGCTCTATGTCTTGAGATGAGGGTCAGGCAGTCAGGCTGTGCTGTGTTAAACAAACAATTTTTAATAAACGTAGTAGTCACAAATGCTGAGGAAGATTTTTTTAAAGAACACACCAACATTGATGAAAGGATTTTATATTGATGATGTCAAAACCTATAATTCGTCGATTTATATCGAAACATACTTCGATACTAAAATCTATAAATAAACAAAGAGAGTTGTTGTTTTTTAAAACATAAATCACTAAAGGAAAGAAACTATTTCTTTGACTCGTATGTCGCTCTCAAATTATTTTATCGTTATTATTTTTATTTTAAAACATCCATCGACATTTGAGTAGTTACGATATAGCCGAAAATCTGAGAATTGACAGTAAATGAGGTAGGGCACAGCAGGAAATTTCGTGCTCAAAATATGGAGCAGCCAGACTGGGGTAGTACCTCGACCTTACAAAAGACCACAGCTAAATAATACTGTTTTCAAGCAGTATTGTGTTCCTGTTGGTGAGTAAGGTGACCAGAGCTCCCTTTTATGGCTATTTTACCTAGAGTGTTATACCATTTTGGAATCTTGATTAGTTGCGCCAACTTTTGAAAAAACTTGCCATAGTAGTGTTCATAATTTTTTTTTACACCACGATGAGTTAAAGTGGAGTAAAATTAAAAATCTTGAAAAGTTTTAAGGAAAAACATAAATTTGACAATTTTTTATGAAAAAAGTAGAGGCATTCTGGAATTTTTAAGAATTGCGGTAGATAGAAATTTTATTCAGGTTGCCTATAAAAAGAAGAAAAAACAGAAATATTTAAAAATTTGTAGTCATGGTAGTGAAAATGATCATAAGAGGTCTAAATTTTTGAAGAATTTCGTTTTATTCTTGTAACTTAAAAAAAATGGAGATATATATTTTTTTTTTTGTTTTCCTATGTAGTCATGGGTAGGTCAATCCACCAGTGTCGGCTTATCGTTGACTTTTGGGACACCCTGTATATTTTACGTCACCTAGAGTTGAACGTGTAACGTTCGCGAATACATGTCATTCTTAGGTCACTCTATCGATCGTTTATAAACATAAATAATTACTATGTCACTTTTCATGGTTGTATAATTATTGCAAGCTCGGAAATATTTTATAATTAAATTATTTACCACAAAAGGAAAATAGTTAAATATTAACTTGAATAGAACTTAAAGTTTTACTAAAACATTTTTAATAAATATACATTACGAATACTGGATTTAAACCAGGATGTATGTAATTAAACATAGACATTATATTGTTTTAAATTTTCGTGGTTATTAACGTTATTTGAATTCACTTTTTCGGGATTTACACCATGTAGGTGTTTATATTTAAGGCTCCGATATTTCGGCGCAGTTGCATGCGCCATGGTCACGGAAGAACTGTTCAGTTAAATCCCGAAAAAGTGAATTCAAATAACATAGACATTTACATACATGTAACTTTTACATGCACCGCAACCTCATCCAGCCTACACCGGCAATCTTACATAGATCGTCAGTCCAGCGGGCCGGAGGCAGTGTCACACTGCATTTGCCAAGAAGCAGTCTCCACTCCAGGACACGTCTGTTCCAACGGAAATCGGTACAGGCGCTACAGGTGACCAGCCCACTGCCACTTAAACTTGATAATTCTGTGTGCTATGTCGGTTACTTTCCTTCTCTTGCGGATAGTCTCATTTCTAATCCTATCTTTGAGAGAAACCCCAAGCATAGCCCATTCCATTGCACGTTGAGCGACTTTGAACTTGTGGACCAGTCAGAGAGTGAACAAAATAACGTATATAGGTAGGTATATTAGCGTTTTTTAAATATTCGGAAATGTAAGGCCAGGCTTTAAATCAAGAATTTTCGATTCAGCTTTTCTATTTACTGATCTATCCAATAAAATTTATTTTCATTATAGGTACTCGTATTTAGGTAATAGGTTTTACCACAGATTGAAGAAAGAAATTTTATAATCTTCTTTCTTAAATCTGTGAGTTTTACTAAGTAGGTAGTCTTTACGGTTTTCCCAAATATTTATCTACCTATTTGTTCATTTTTTTTCGTTTTTAATTATCACATCCTACGCATCAATTTTAAGCTAGGTAAAAAACGAAAATAAAATACCTATTTATTTAAAGGTTATATTTTTAGCCTCATCTATTTACAAAGTCTAAACTGCGGTAAATATTTTAAAAACTTGATAGAAGATAGCGTAGTCCACACTTAAAATTAAAAGTCATAATATTTGAAGTTAATTCTATCCTTTTTATATATTTCAATGTCTAGTCTTTACGATAAATTAGTTTATTTGTATCCAGATGCAAATAAAACTATTAATGTGTTTTTTTTTCCTTGTAATGTTAGAGAAAGTTTATAAAAATTAGGAGGTTCTTAATTCAACTGTACTTTTAGGTGTGTTAGGTATCTCATAACTTTTACTGGGTGTACCGATTTTGATGATGTTTGTTTTTTATTAAAAATCTGATGTTTGTTGTCGTGTAGTCTCATTAAAATTTTAGCGATCTGATATGTAATTTTTAAATTAGAATTAATTCTTCATTACAGTTGGCCTACAGAATTCCTTGAAAATTTTGTAATAGCCAACCACACCACTTTATTGTTCTAAAGTACCGATTATAAAAATAACCTGTATAATTACTAAAAAAAACATAATTTATTTATTGTTATAGAGCATAGTTATCGTCATATGTGGGTAATGTGTGTGATATTGCTTATGTGTGTATGACCTGTCTGTTATATCATAATTATCATGTCGTTGTCGCTGGCCTCAAGTGTCCGATACGAGTGCGGATACCAGTATATCACACACACTTGCAGACGGCGTGGCGTCGCATGGTGCTCACCGCAAAACAGAGCTATATCAATACGCACAAATATTAATTATAGATAAGTATGTTTAATTTATGGTCGAACATTTAAAATACAAGTTTACCTAAAAGAAAATCTATTCAGATGTAGACCAGAACCGTTCAATTCACGTTCTTGTATTTAAACGTGACACATAGGAGAATATTGTAACTATTGTAAGGTTATATGTGTCATATTATGAAATTTTAAGAAATATAGATTTCCTACTAGGAGATACGAACTAGAGATGAACTGATTCACCCTTCTGATTAATCGATGAAAATTATTTTATACTAGCTCGTACATAATATCTACCTACTCTAAAGTTATAGGTTTTAGGATTAAAAATTATATGAAAACTAGCTTCTGCGTGCGACTTCGTCGGCGTTGACTCCGCTCCTATTGGTCTTAGCGTGACGATACATAGCCTATAGCCTTCCTCGATAAATGGGCTATCTAACAGTGAAAGAATTTTTCAAATCGGCCCAGTAGTTCCAGAGATTACCGCGTTCAAACAAACAAACTCTTCAGCTTTATATATTAACTAGCTTCTGCGCGCAACTTCGTCGGCGTGGACTCTGCTCCTATTAGTCTTAGCGTGATGATATATAGCCTATAGCCTTCTTCGATAAATGGGCTATCTAACACTGAAAGAATTTTTCAAATCGGACCAGTGGATCCTGAGATTAGCGCGTTCAAACAAACAAACAAACAAACAATCAATCAAACAAACTCTTCAGCTTTATTATATTAGTATAGAAGTATAGATTTATTTTGGTATATCAGAAAAATAATCGCGAAACTGGCTATCCTGGCGATATTAGCTAGGCTATATTTAATTTAAAATTAAAAAATTTATATTTTATATCAAAATGCACCTAAAACCTAAAAGTTCAAAGGATAAATTTAATATCTACCGACAGTATGAAGCCTGTCGAAAATGCAAATCATTCTACTCTCTATCTCTATCTTATTAGCCTGGCATAATAGATAGAGATATAAAATAGAATGATCTATTTCTATCTCCTCCTATTTATCTATCCCTATTATTTTCCTGACATAACTAGGTACTAAGTGGTACGTATAAACACACACACACATATATATACTAGCTGTGCCCACGTCTTCGTCCGCGTGGAATAGTGCGCGCTATCTTTTGGTTTATTGTGCATTGTAAACACCGTGCTTTGAGTATTTACGTGTTCAAAATGATTCTTTGAATTGGCATAGCTTTTTATGTATTGTTTGATTGACATGAAATGTTAAGTGAAGCTTACCATAATTTATTAGTGAAAACCGCATATAAATCAGATAAGCCGCTTCTAAGATTAGCGTGCACAAACATATTACATTTACATTGTTATTATATGTAATTATGATTATTCTAGTAGCTTTCATGTTTAATAAATAAATCTTACATCAAAATGAACACTGTTTCATAGCAAATACTATAACGATATTATGGTTATCTGCTAAAAATATGCTTTGAATAGTGCTAATAGTGGTTGCCGAATGCCGAATATAATATAACCTAACCAGGAAATTTCCAGTCAACTTATTTGCTATACAAGTATCAGCTTATGGACAGTATAAAGTATAAACCTCTCAAAATCATTGCAGTTTATTTGAAGGTTAACCGGAATAAAATGACTGACAGGAAAAAAACTTTTTTTTTATATTTCGTTACTGCCAACGTGTGTAAAACATTTAACAAAAAAAAAAAAACATTTTTTTTATTTTATTTACTCACTAGCTGTGCCCGCGACTTTGTCCGCGTGGAATTTAACAAAAAGTTATTTTTCAGTTCGCAGTTAATAAATTTTCTAAAATAAAAGTAGCCTAAGTTACTCCTTATTACATCAGCTATCTGCCAGTGAAAGTCCCATCAAAATCGGTCCAGCCGTTTCAGAGATTAGCCTGAACAAACAGACAGACAGACAGACAGACAAAAATCGTAAAAAAATGTTATTTTGGTATATGTACCGTGTATGCATCCATATGCATTTAGTAGAAAGCGGTGATTTCAATATTACAAACAGACACTTCAATTTTATTTATTTTTATAGATGAAGACGCCGCGTTGGCGCAGCGGTCACAGCACTGGATTGCGATTGGCTGTTGCGCGGGCGGTTGCGGGTTCGATCCCCGCACACGACAACATTTGTATTGGCCATACAGACGTTTGCCGTGGTCTGGGTGTTTGTGCAGTCCTTGTGGGACTCCCCACCGTGCCTCGGAGAGCACGTTAAGCCGTGGGTCCCGGTTGTTATCATGTACACCTGATAGCGATCGTTACTCATAGTAGGGAATATATCCGCCAACCCGCATTGGAGCATCGTGGTGAATTAAGCTCCGATCCTTCTCCTACATGGGGAAGAGGCCTATGCCCAACAGTGGGATATTACAGGCTGAATCGTGATCGAGATATAGATACGCGAACATCGATATTTAGACTACCACAGGTCGCCCTAGATTTACCTTAGGTATACAGTGGACCCCCCGGTAATCCGGCCCCCGGCTAATCCGGCACCCCCTGTATTCCGACATGGTCTGTTTGAATATTTTGCTAATGCATGATTGAACGAGTTATAACTTGTACGCCCTAGTACTATTGTGCTCGACGCGTAGGGTATTCATTTGTTTGTACACAATTATTATTTCCTAATGTAAAGTTATTGCATATTTTTTGTAAGTTCTAAGTATAGTATTAATGACGTTAATTTTATAATGAAACGTAAGCTCTCTATTGAGTTGTTTAATTTACTAAATTAGACATACATAATGAAGTATGATTTTTACTTCTGAGTAGGTACATATATATAACATATATAATCCTATCATTGAACGTGTTATTTGTCGGATTACAAGGTACTCTTTTGAAAAAATTCCGGACTATAGGCCATAGGGGGGGTCTAATACGCAGTACTCTATAATCCGACAAATTCGGTAATCCGACACTGCCCTGCAAAGCGTTTGTCGGATTACCGGGGGTCCACTGTATTGCGAACGTCAATAAAAGCTTTGACAAGAAACAAGAATATAAAAAAATATTTATATGTGGTTTAGGTACGAGACTGTGCAAATAAAAAAATATATATATTTAGGTTTTGTTAAATATATTTAGGTATAATATTTTCAAATCAATTGAGAAAAATAACTTGTTTTTAATAGCTAATTCTTAAAATAATTAGAATAAGGCCGTTAGCAGCGACAGGTTATTTATCCTTCAAGGTTCGCGAGAAATATTTAATCTCATGGTCGAAATTATGAAGAAAACACAAAAATATATACGAAAATACTAAAAGGA
This sequence comes from Melitaea athalia, assembly GCA_905220545.2. Lineage (NCBI taxonomy): Eukaryota > Metazoa > Arthropoda > Insecta > Lepidoptera > Nymphalidae > Melitaea > Melitaea athalia. The sequence goes on along the minus strand of HG992176.1, from coordinate 7,461,446 downwards.
CAGCGTGTCATTCAATGTGAGAGAAATTTAACACACACATAATACAAAGTTGTTTAGTAAATTATTGTAAAAAATCCGGCTAAGTGCGAGTCAGACTCGCGCACCGAGTGTTCCGTACAAAAAAAAAATTAAAAATATTTTTACTATATTATGATGTAACTAAAAATTTATACTTTTCGCAATTAAGTATTCCTTTATTTGTGTTATATGTAAGACGTTGCTTCGTACCAAATTTTTGACACCCTTGTGACTGTGAGTGTCAAAAATTTCCAGCATAAACGGCTGTATTTTGCTTATAGGCCAGTCAATAAAGCATTTAACCTCGCACTAAATTTCCGATCCAATTTTAGTTTTTTATTAGGTTAAGGGTCACTTACTGACCATAAAATGATTTATGGGGTATATCTGTAACTATTCTTAAAAGCATTATTTACACCATTGCTCCATATCTTGCTATTATATTTAATAATTGCATTGCTGAAGGAATTTTTCCTGACTTAATGAAATTTAGCAAAATTATTCCATTATTTAAATCTGGGAACAAAGAAGACCCAAGTAATTACAGACCAATATCCATTTTACCCGCCTTGAGCAAGATCTTTGAAAAAATAATACTGGAGCAATTATTAACCTTTTTTAATTTAAATAAACTCTTGCATAATAAACAGTTCGGTTTTACGAAGGGTAGGTCTACTACTGATGCCGGTGTTGCACTTCTTAAGCATGTCTTTGGGGCCTGGGAGAGGTCGCAGAATGCTCTTGGCATATTCTGCGACTTGTCCAAAGCTTTTGACTGTGTAGACCATCAGACGCTGCTGTTGAAGCTAAATCATTACGGTGTAAAAAATAATGCCCAGAAACTATTACACTCATATCTTAGTTCCAGAACTCAAACAGTTGATATAAATGGGGTGAAATCAATGGGTTCTGATGTAAAGCTAGGTGTACCCCAAGGGTCTATCTTGGGCCCTTTCTTGTTTTTGGTTTATATTAACGATTTACCTTTCTTTGCAAAAAGCCTATGCGAGATTGTCTTGTTTGCTGATGATACTTCTCTTATATTTAACATTGATAGAAATAAATCAAATTTTGACGATGTGAACAAAGCACTCTCGGAAATACTCACTTGGTTTAGTTTTAATAATCTACAGCTTAATGCAAGGAAAACGAAATGCGTTCTATTCTCTTTACCAAATGTAAAATCTCCACCCATAGAAGTTGTAATGAATAATGAAAAATTAGATTTAGTTGAATCAACAGTCTTTCTGGGTGTAACTATAGACAGAAAACTTCAGTGGCATTCGCATATTGCTGCATTAGCTGGTAAGCTCAGCTCTGCAGCTTACGCTATTAGAAAAGTTAGACAAACTGATATAGATACTGCTAGGACTGTATACTTTAGTTATTTTCATAGCATCATGTCATATGGCATTCTTATGTGGGGATTAGCGGCTGACATTAATGCTATATTTATTTTGCAAAAACGAGCAATAAGGGCTATTTATCAACTCAGCTCTAAAACTTCTCTTAGGGAGAAGTTCAAAGAAATTGGTATACTGACAGCTGCATCTCAATTTATATTAAATTGTATTCTTTTTGTGCGTCGTAATATTAACTTATATACCAAACATGGCGATTTGCATGGTCGCAATACAAGGAATAGGAATAACCTTATAATGCCTCTGTACCGATTAGAGAAGGTGCGTGGGTCCTTCATGGGTCAAGGTATACATATCTTTAACAAGATTCCAAATGATATCTTGGAGTTACCCTTTGAAGAGTTTAAGAATCGTATAAAAAATTGCCTCCTCAAGAAGGGCTACTATACTGTCAAAGATTATTTAAATGACGGGACAACTTGGTCATAAGCTGACAATGATTTTTACTTGTAGTTGTATTTTATTCGCCACGTCTAAACAGTTACTTGTCTATTTGTTTGGAGCGCATTTTAAAGAAACTACCTTTTAGGAGGTGTCTAGTTCTTAAGTACTTAATTGAAAATTATTTACTGCTATGATTACCGGGTATTTTATTTTGTTTAAGATAAATTTGTGATGGAAAGTGACCTTACATAATTTTTTAAGTCAAAGTCATTTTTCAATTTGACGACTCTGTATGAAATATGACAGGGAGAAAAAAATAGCCCTTGACGAGTTTCTTGCCGGTTCTTCTCGTTACAAGGTCTCCCGCCGTAGGATTTGCGAACCGATGGCGTAGCTTCATTGACGTTCACAAGTGCTGTATCAGCCTAAAATGAATAAATTATTTGAATTTTGAATTTTGAATTTTGAATAAAAACATAAAATGCTGACAGATCCAGGTGGAGCTTCGATCGCAATCTTAAAGAAAAGTTTTTGGCCGATATCTCGAAAACTATCAACTTTAGGGCAAATGTTATTCAGACCTTTTTTGTAGACAATAAAATTTCGCATCTTTTATTTCCTGTAAACTTTTTTGTAAAACTTACCGTTTAAGATTTATGGCCCATTTAATGAACGCGTTTTTCATTTTTGGCCACTAACTCTTCAAATATTGGATTAATCAATAAAATGCATCTATCTATTTTTTAAAATCACTTTATCCTCTACATCTTTTGTTTAAAACTTTTTTTTCTAATGTCTATACTTTTCGAGTTATAAAACGTTTAATGTTTGACTACCGGGCGTAAAGTCAAAAATTTCAAGGTAAGATATCATGGATAGAATAATATAATGGCACAAATTCAACAAACTAATAAAAAAAAATATCCCGATCCCGATACTTAAAATTTATAGTTTATTTCCTTACCTGCAATAGTAATTAACTTTTTATTTTTTATTTTGTTACATTTCTTACAACTAAACTTCTTCGTTACACTCTTCGGAGGAATACAAGGAAGACTGTAAAGCTTCAATGATCTCTTTATCTTCATGATCAAACACATCAATGTCAACCGACTCTTCGTTAGAGGCGAGGTTCACTGTCGGTTGATTTGTACATAATTCTGCCGTGCAATTCTCGCAAATCACAACTTATTAGGGTTCCGTTTTTTTCCTTTGAGGTACGGAACCCTAAAAATCGTGTTGTATGTAAATATTAATTATGTATTCATACTATTCGACCATTTAGATTTATCTAAAATAACTTAATGTACACCATCGAATGTATTATGATTAGTGTTATAAAAAATGATGTGTATTATGATTAGTGTTATAAAAAAGCGTGTCTGTACTTATGTACGCACGTGAGAAGTTATACTTCATTGGCTAGCTAGCTTCACGTTGCTAACTTCTTCTTCGTTGACTAGCTAACTTCAGGGTGTCGGTTTTCTTCGTGGCGGTGTTCGCGCGCATCGTAAAAATTTACTCTCATCATTTTTCCCTAACGCGATAAAAGAAGTATAAGTTCAAAAAATTGTTAGTCATAATCAATTGTCCTTATGACGCCGTCAGCTTTTGAGCTATTTGTCACTTATGTGAGCGAATAGGTAATATGTACTCTATACAAATAAATAACATGTGTGTGTAATATTAAAATAACCGCTTTTTACTGAATGCATGTGAATATATAGGTAATTTTTAGCCCAGTCATTTTCGGCATTTTAAACCCCAATCTACAGAAAAATTCCTAGTGAGCTGAATTTTTGTATACGCCTTTATTACTTCGTTGTTATGAAGATATATGAAAAATCGACATTGATATCGTGCTGGATAAAAAAGTTATACAGGTAAAAAGGTCACGAAAATCAGTTTTTCGCAAATATCTGGCGACCTATTGCTCGGAGGTAAGTAGAGGCCATTATAAAAATTGTTGCTAGTAAAATTATCTATCGTGTTTCATTTTTCACATGTTGGTTTTGAGCACAGAACATTTTATTTTGTCTGATTGAATTGGAGCAACTTTTAATAAGCACTTTTTGTTGGTGTGACTTTTAGTGGAGACGTAGTCTTTAGTTAGATAATTAAGTTATTGTAAAAATATAGTTTATAATATAATCAGAAGCTAGTTATAAGATAAATATAAACTTTATATTTATCTTATAACTAGCTTCTGCGCGCGACTTCGTCGGCGCGGACTCCGCTCCTATTGGTCTTAGCGTGATGATATATAGCCTATAGCCTTCCTCGATAAATGGGCTATCTAACACTGAAATAATTTTTCAAATCGGACCAGTAGATCCTGAGATTAGCGCGTTCAAACAAACAAACAAACAAACAAACAAACAAACAAACAAACAAACAAACAAACAAACAAACAAACAAACAAACAATCAAACAAACAAACTCTTCAGCTTTATTATATTAGTATAGATTGTACATGATTGTATTGTTACAGAGACAGGATGTATTATTATTTTCTTTTCTAATTTTAAACATGTTTAACAAGTTTATCTTATTCTAGTTTTGTTATAAAAAGAATTGAAGATCATAAAATAATGATGTAAGTTATTAGAATCTAGATGAAGGTAGACCGGCGTGAGTTGTCATGTACGCACACACATGCAACTATCATGCACAACCATATGCATTACAAGCCTTTTAATTTGCTCCACTTTCAGAAAACAAGTTAAAGACAAGGCGTTTAGTGTAGATATATTATTTACTTGTGTATTTATAAGACGTTATCGTTTGATACAGGACCAGGAGCAGTTTTTGAGCTTTACGAAGACGTGTAACAAGATGTTTTAAATCCGAGTGATGGCTTTTTACTAAGCCCTAAGTTTCTATAATATATTTTTATTTCAGTAATTATTGTTGTAGGTATACGCACTCGGAACTTATAAGACTATTTGCTATTTATATTTGCACCCACATCCACAACATTGTAGATATTAAGTAAACACATTTTTAAATTTTAGTACTGAAATACCTAGTAATAATTTTTCAATCAATATCTAACGCTTACAAAAATATATTTATATGTATGTATATAAACATAGTTTCGCTCCAGCCTGTAATATCGCACGGCTGGGCATACCTACGCCTCTTTCCCCATGTAGGAGAAGGATCAGAGCTTAATTCACAACGCTGCTCTAATGCGGGTTGGCGGCTATATTCCCTACTATGAGTAACGTTCGCTATCAGGTATACATGATAAAAACCGGGACCGACGGCTTAACGTGCTCTCCGAGGCACGGCGGGGAGACCCACAAGGACTACACAAAAACCCAGGCCACGCACGGCAAACATCTGTATGGCCAATCGAAATGTTTCTTATGTGCGGGGATCGAACCCGCAACCGCCAGCGCAACATAAACATAAGTCTATAAAACTGTGTTTAGTGTCTTCATATTATGTTATATTTTGTATATTTATTTATTATTAATATCCTTTGATATAATTTTCTGCCTTTCAATTATATTTTACGCTACTTACATAGTTTAAGTATTAATATTCTTCGATTCAATATGAATCAACTCGTAATAGTCAATGTGTCTCAACATATATGCAAACAAGTTAACTTTTCACTGATGTAAATTATTTTAGATATATTTAAATAGATTCTAAGACGAGGGGTAAGTTCTACATAAAACAGGGTGGCACGGTCAAGGGCGCTGTTGATCGATAGGTACTAGTTTATCCTGGCTACCGCTACCCGCTTCCTTCTAACGTAACTGCAACTGATTAGCTTTTCTTTGAAGTATATACTTTAAAGTTTATCTCGAAATCGGCTCCAACGATTTTCGTGAAATAGGTACCTATACAGGGGATTTCGGGGGCGAAAAATTGATCTAGCTGGGATTCATTTTTAGAAAATGTCGTTTTATGAAGAAGGTAAATTTCGCAATCTTAATTAAGTTATAATGGCTCGGTGGATCAACTGATGAGACCACGATTTCACTCTTAATTTTTTATTTAAATAAAAATAAAATATAAAAATACCGAGAAAAAAAAAATACCGAGCTAGGCTCGGTCAACCAGGTACTATAAATATAAGTTGCAAGCTATCATAGTTAATGGTCATCATACTTACGGATATTTTTAGAATGACTTCTTTATTTACTGATAGTTTATAGGTACATATATTGTTAATTTAATAAAATTTAATTTAATTTTAATGGTAATAAAAGAATTTGATTCGTTAGATACGAGTATACAATTACAAAAATACACAACTTTTTTTGGTGGAACAATAATATACAAACTTCTTAAGAAATATTAAACAAATCTAAATGGAATCGTTTGTTATTTTTAACCAATTGTGTCATTAATTTTAATATATTATACTAAAACGAATTCATTTTCCATGAATTAAATTAAATCGCAATCCGGAAGATTAAAACGTGTATAAAATTTATTTCCAACCCAAACAACGCAGATGAGGTCAATTAATTGAATTTTGTTAGCTATCTGGTTGTCCTTAGCGGAGAGCTTAAATAAAGTGATATTATTTTTATAAACTGCGTACTCCTTTAAATTTTTTTTTTTTTATGTAACTAGGTTGGATAACAAGCGGTACGGCTCACCTGATGGTAAGACCGTAGCCTATAGACGCCTGCAACACCAGAAGCATCGCAAGCGCGTTGCCGACCCTATCCACAATCCAGGATCCAGGAGCTCTGGTCACCTTACTCACCAACAGGAACACAATACGTACTGCTTGAAAACAGTATTATTTAGCTGTGGTCTTCTGTAAGGTCGAGGTACTACTCCAGTCGGGCTGCTCCATATTTTGAGCAGGAAATTTCCTGCTGTGCCCTACCTCAGTTGAACATTATTTGTATTTTTTTATTATTTTAACTAAGCTAGGGCACAGCAGGAAATTTTCTGTTCAAAATATGGAGCAGCCCGACTTTTTTTTTTATGTAACTAGGTTGGCAAACAAGCATACGGCTCACCTGATGGTAAGACCGTAGCCTATAGACGCCTGCAACACCAGAAGCATCGCAAGCGCGTTGCCGACCCTATCCCCAATCCCCCCCAGGAGCTCTGGTCACCTTACTCACCAACAGGAACACAATACTGCTTGAAAACAGTATTATTTAGCTGTGGTCTTCTGTAAGGTCGAGGTACTACCCCAGTCGGGCTGCTTATTAATGCAGCCCGACTGGGACTTAAATGCAGTATTATTTAGATCACAGCTAGTGGAGCTGTGAAAATGTTACCTTAAAAATTAATAAAAATTAATGAAAATGTGACCTTAGGGTGCGTTTCCACCAGAGATGTGCGAGGATGCGTAGCGAGGGATGTGTTTTTGAAGAACCAATAGAATTGCTTCATTTACCTAGCCTCGCTTAGCACAGCTCTGGTGGAAACGGCTTAGCGGAGCGAGGTTTTTTTACGAACAAAACAAGCGAGAGAGTGTGCGAGAAATGTTTTACGAGGGATGTGTTGCGAGGAATGCGTTGCGAGGTTTGAGCACATCCCTCGCTACGCATCCTCGCACATCTCTGGTGGAAACGCAGCCTTAATGTGCGGTGCGAGCCGTGCGAGGATGCGTTGCGAAACTGCGTAATGTATGATACATACATGATACAGTATGACTCAAACCTCGCAACACATTCCTCGCAACACATTGTTGACGTACAATGAAATTTTATCATTGGGTGTTTTATAAACAGAATTTATCAATTTATTTAATTTACTTGTTTAGAAGCAAATCTCGCGACAAGCTTTTACATTATATAGATTATGTAATGACTTTATAATTAGATAGTGATAGTTTTAAAGTAAAAATTTTTTTTTTCGTTTTAGCGCATTTAAAAAAAGTTTGTTTTTTAAAAAGGTTTTTTACTTTTAATCTATTTTTGACTTTTTAGTCTGTTATCACGTCACTTTAATCGAATTATTCTTAGCAAGCCCTTTTTATTTGATACCCACATTGTAGAAGTGTACTAAAAATAACTGGTCCGCACTCTTGGATGTGCCGCCATATTGGATTTAGAATGACGTCACAAAGTTAGCCATGCATTGTCATCCAAATTAAACTTGTATACAAAATTTCAGCTCAATTGGTAGAAGATATTTTGCATTTTCTGAAAACATTTACCATAGTAATGTATATATTTTTTTACACAATAAAAAATAGAGATTTCATCGAACAAAAGGCCACCAATTTCTTTAAAAATACTGATATTTTGACGTGAGAATTTTCGATTGAAAATGAAGGTGCTTTTTCGATATTGAGGTCAAAATAAGGTGAAAAATAAATATTTTAAATCAAAACAATTACAGTGTGGTTGGGACATAAAAAGGTAAGTTTTCACCAAATTTCGTAAAAAAACAAAAGAAAATTGAAAAAGGTAAAAATAAAAAACTAAAAATTTGGTTTTTTGAATTTTTCACATATGAGGTTATGTGAAAAAAGTGTAAATACAAAAGTTGTAGATCTTTTTATTACCTACAACTTTTCAATTGAACTTTTTTCAATAGGACTTGTAATTTAGCCAGAAATCGAGATAAACCGTTATTTACCCTTAACCCCCCCCCCCCCCTCTCTACCACTTGCCGACCTCAGTTCGACCGTAACTGATTTTTCCTATCATTTTCGTTGTATTCTCTTTCATTTGCAATGTGTTTTATTCTATTATACTACTTTGTTTTCAAAAGCTAAAAGCACTGGTCTACACGATACTGTCATACAATAAAAAAATTTTTTAATTCGTCTCGTTAAGAAGTAAATAAAAAAGAATAAGTGTGTCATTTTAAGTTTCGTCATACGAAACGGCATCAACGTGGATAAAATTATTCCTCCATGTGCTGCAGATTTAACTTTAACATATACCTAACAATAATTATTACAACCCGGTGACCATCGCGTCACTATTGCTATAAAAGTTATTGTTTAATTAATTATTCAGACACTAATTACTTAATTGAACGTCCATTTAATGGCGTGTACCTACATAAAACCCATGAAAACTACAATTATATTGTTTATTTATTTATTACTACTTTATTGCACAATACATTAAAGAATTGTACAAAAGGCGGGCTTAATGCTAAAAGCATTCTCTACCAGCTGACCTTAGGACGGAAGAGCGAACGTTTAATATTATACTAATTATAACATGTGTAATTATTGCACTTTCAATAGAATATGCTACCATTAGGTGCCTATTTAATTTGAACGGGATGCTTAAAACTATTTCTAATAATAATAATAATGATAATTTTAAAATAAATAAAATTTATAACGTTTCGCCTGTTATTTAAATGAACCCTGACCGACAGAAAAGTACCTCGGTTATAATAATAACCGCTATGGCCTCGTAAGTATTTATTACGTGAATATATAGGTATATATATATATGTATAAGTTTATAAAAAAGGTTCCTACTGTGTTATTCACGTTTATACCAAAAAATTATGAACGAAAAAATTGTTCCATATTGACGTTATCGAATTAAGAGTTTATTGCCCTTTTTTACTTCATTTTAGAACGAGTTTCTTGTATTGAAACCGATTGATCACATGATTGCTTGCGCCGCGAATACGCGAGAAGGAGCAAGCTGGTACCAAGGCTACATAAACAATAAAATAATTGTATATTTACTTTACTGACAAGACCCAGCATTGCAGGAGCGTGCTGATCAAGCCGATCGATCGACTTAATTTGATTTTACTGTCACCATTTTATCAGGCTATTCAATAATTCAAATGTTCTTTATTTAAAAGTATATAAACATACCTAATCTAACTATAGCTACCTTTCCTTCATCTTCAATAATATCAAACAAAATCCAACCCAAGAAAAATTAAACATACCTAAGTATAAAAAGCTACGTAACATCTGCAACAGAATGTGTAGGGACGCTAAGCGCTGTCACATTCACTCGTCAATTCAGGGTTTCTGCCAATCCCAAGCTTGGAGTTTCCTAAGGTCGTTAGGGGTGGGCAGATCCTTGGTAACCTGTCAAAGTTCCGTGAATCTCAATTCTCTAAATACACATTTTATTACTCCACCTGTAACTGTGGACTCTAATACTAGGGCTGCAAGCTACAACGCTTTCATTTTTATCTACTTTTGTTTCACTTTTGTCTCACTTTTTGTTTGAAACAGTCTCGCAAGAAGCCATTAGCATGTCCGTTCTATATACAATATCTTTAATCACCCACATACTAAATTTTTAACTTACATGCAATGTTTTTCCATCACTATGAATCAAACCAAGCTAACTGCAAGGACCTTGCTAGACTTTAGCAGTGCTTTTATCTCAGTTGATTACGACATTCTTCTTGGTAGGTACCCTACTCTCTGCGCTAAGTCTTTTGATCTTTTGGTGAATCCTGCTAAATCACGATTCAGAAAAAAAATCAATTTTTGATGACCTTACGAGGTCATCAACTTGATGACCTCGTAAGGTCATCAAAAATTATTACTAACCAGCTGATTGATTTTTTTTCTTTTAGTTAGTTAATATTTATATAATTTGATGGTAATATTGTCCTACAAATTGCGTGGTACGTTATCCCGGTCCTACGCTCACTGCTGCTCTATCTCCTGCTAACTCTATTATCTACCACAATCGAGAGTTTTCGAAGAGGAACTTTTTCTTCGTCTCATCAAAATGAAGCTACTCCCAGAAAATTAGCTTGATACTAATCAGGTGAAAAATATGTACTAGGGATCCCTACCTATATAATAAAAAGACGTAATAATTTTTGTTTTCAACAATCTATTCTGTACAGAGCTCACATTGTAAATATAAAGTAAAAAAAATTTGACGATTATAAAATCGAAAATTCAAAAAATTAGCTCATTTTTTATTCACACGAAGAAAGAAATTCCAATAGCTCACGTACATTTTATAACTAAGTAATCAGTCGTGTCTACCATTACTATAACTATGATTGATAACTTTGAAAACTTAACACAGTAATTGGACTTATCGTTAGTCGATTACTCTATCGACGTGTATTATGAAACAATTTGAAACCTTTTGTTTTATTCAACCTTTCACTTTTTTTGAATAAAACTATTTATATATAGATACTTCAAAAAACATTTTAAAGAAACGAGGTACATACAAAAATTCGTCAAAAAATTGCCTTGACTTTTCGTGATTCAACAATTAGATACTGGTAGTAAAGGAGACGTGGAACATCATCAGGCAAGTTATCATAGGCATATTTATTTATAAATTAGATTTGATAAAAAATATGTCTCATCGAGTTATTAGATCAAAGAAGGTCGCTCTTCCACCTCTCTTAGACCATGGGTACTAGTAGTACTACTAGCTTACTCGTACGGATTTGTCGTCGTTATCTTTAACAGTTAGGTACTGTTGTGTTTACACATAACAAAACGTTGTGAGGAGCACAAAAACATATAATGTTCATTTTGGTCTTGGCATTTATTTTAAAATCAACGAAAATTGATAAAAAAAAAAACGTGTACAAAACGACTTCGTTCCCTAGTAGTAGCAGTCGTAGCATAAATGTATCTTATACTATTAAACGAGCAATTCTTGTATTGTATATATATATATATATATATATATATTCTGAATCTCGGAATTTCGGGGGCGAAAAATTGATCTAGCTAGGATTCATTTAAAAAAAATGTCGTTTTATCCCTGTTTTTAAGCAATGAAAAAATATCATTAGAATACGAAGCTTAATTTCATCATTGTCAACATAGCTGTAATAGCTTAATTAGGAAATCGGCGGGTGCCGAATCGTGTTGACCCGGGTTCAAATCTCAGTCTCCAGATTAATTTTTTTTCTTTTTTTTTAAATTTCAGGCTCGGTCACCCAGGTACTAAGTATAAACCGCGTCCAATTTTAACTTCAGCAAATTTTGCGTGATACGGTAAAGTGTGTTAAATAAATTAAATTGTTAGTAAAGTTTTTATGTATTTACCTGAACTCGCAAAGTTTTGGACTTTATTTGTCGCTATTTGTGCATAATCATCTCTATCTCTATATATCTCTAATTCTCTATATATATAAAAATGAATCACTGAATGTGTTGCTAAGCGCAAATCTCGAGAGTGGCTGAACCGATTTCGCTAATTCTTTTTTTATTATATTTCTTGAAGTATAAGGATGGTTATAACGGAGAGAAAATTTTTAAAAAATGACTGAAAAAGTAGTAAAAAAGTTTCTATATTCGAACACAAAAGATTCGTAACTAAACTTAAAAGTAAATTTGAACTTTAATACCATACCATAAAGTTTAAGTGTTAGTGCAGGGGTTACGGCAAGGATAAGTATTAAAAAAATAAAAAATTAAGGAATAGACTGTTAGGCGGTACGAAGTTCGCCGGGTCAGCTAGTGGCTAATAAAAAATTACAAAATGAATTAATATAGTATATCTTAGTATTATATTATATAGAATGACAATTTTTTCGAAATAACAATAATACTACATTTCCATAATATTTGTACGAGTATATATATAAACAGAATAAGCTTAAGTGCTCCTATTCAATATGTAACAAAAAACAGCACATCTGTGATCTCAATGACGGGAAATTTTAATTAGTAACTAACCGTTACAGTATGGCTCATGTGTTTTAGCCTTGTTCGATATTTTCAATACGAAATTACTAATTTCAGCAGTATGTATATTGTATGAAAATATTTTTTCCAGAGTACGCTTGTTTTTTTTTTTATAAAGGCGAGTAATTATTCCATTTCATCGTGCATACTTTAAAAAAAAATGGCGCCAAATTGTATATATTATCTTGTGTCCGTTATTGTCCGAACAAGGTTTGTATAAAGAAAAATGAAATATATATATATATATATATATATATATATACATTATACATATATATTTAAAAAAATGCCTGCTCACCTAGTTTACTAAAAATATGATCAAACTTGTGTTTTAAAACACAAGTTTGATCATATTTTTTTTATAAAAATCAAATTTTGGACTAATATTACTCCAAAATTTTATTTTTATGAAAAATATAAGCTTTACACTCCATAGACCCTACTCCATACTATACATAAATATACAATATTGTACAAAATGCAAATATGAAAATTCAATTCACAACAAACATTCTGCTGTTATAAAGAACTAAATATTCTTAATAACTGAATACCATCGTTATTTCTCATAATATAATAATCACAAGTATTGTATATCAAATAATATAATTGTGTTTGCTCGCAAACACTTCAATTATATACATCGACAAGTAATACAACGTAATAAGACGAAAAAATAGTCAAGTAAATACGCGCTATTAAAGATTACTCAAAAAGTTGTAATCAGATCTCGATCTAATTTAAACAAGACTACATGACAAGTATTAGCTTTCGTTTAAAGTAAGAATCATCAAAATCGGTACACCAAGTAAAAAGTTATGCGGTATAATACAACGTAGGTCAATGAAAAAATAGTCAAGTAGGTAAATACGCATTATTAGATACCCGTATAACTTCTAAAAGTACTTGTCAGATCTCAATTAAATTTAAATGGGACCACATGACACGCAACACCTTTCAATTGAAACAAAATTAATCGAAATCGGTCCACTCAGTCAAAAGTTCTGAGCTAACATACATTTTTAAAAATACAGTCGAATTGAGAACTTCCTCCTTTTTGGAAGTCGGTTAAAAACCAAATATTATTATTAATTATAATAAAAGATTACGTAACTGTTCTAACCTGACCGCAATGAGTCGTCTATACTCTATAGAAGGTCATTGTTGTTTACCTTTTATTTTTAAATAGATTTGGAATGAAGTATAATAAATACCTATTACATCATAAATGGTTAAAATTACTAACTACTACATATATACCTACATAAATAATGAGGAACCTTCTTGTAATTTTTTGCTTAGTAATATTTATATTAGTATTCCTATTTAAAAAACGTGATTATGTACTTTTTTTAGATTTGAAGCTAAAATTGTAGATTACTACTAAAAAGGTCCTTAAGTATTTTCTGACAACGTGTTGGCGCAGCGGTCATAGCTCTCACTATTATCGCCAGCGCGATTATAGGTTGTTAGTTAAGCAATATAATATAAATATTAATACAAATATTTGTAAAGGGCATAGAGATGTTTGTTGTGGTCACGTGTTTTTAATTTGTTGTGTGTGTTTTCGGATCCCTGCAACAGAATCCTACTGGAGGTAATGGAGTTGTGTAAGCCATACAGATATTTTTTGTAGTCTGGGCGTTTATGCTTTTTAGTTGTTTGTATTTTCAGGTGTCAGGTAGGCGTCGAGTGTGAGGGGTTTATTTTGTAAAGAAAACTAAATAAGAGACCGGGCTAAATGCGAATCACGTACAAATCAAGACCGCCAACAGTGCGGTTAGACAAGGCGTATAAACTTAAAACCACGCTGCACGCAAGACACCTCGTATGCTCGGCCTGAGCCCACTGCCCAGATTACTAAATAGTTATGGCCTGAGTTTGTAATTCCACAGACTATTAAACCAAACACTATTGACACTGTTGCTTTTACTAAAAATCTAACTTAATTGCAAAAATTGACAATCGATTACCATGACAACTTTAACAGTTTTTAATTTATGTATACGATTTACTGTTTAATTTTAATGAATACTTTACTTACAAAACTAAAGTTTCAAACATTATTTTTAAAGACTAAAATGCTTAAAAACAACAGTAATTTTTCGAAAGTGATATGTGTATTGTGTATGTTTGTACATAATGAAGACACTGACCTAACGTTCAACAGGAAGTCGCTACTGTCAACAAAACAATCTGAAACCACAATATTACGGAGCCAATGATTTCTTTATAACATTAATGCAGTAGAATAATCAACCTCATAATTGATTTTGACTTGTTTCTATGTATATAAATAAGCATTTAAGGTCAAATTAACAGCAAAAAAACTTTCCAAATGACTTGGTGTATTTTAAGATTTTTAGCTTCTATTTAACTTGCAATGTATGTATGTTTCAGGGGTGTTGCGGATGAAAAAATGCGGTATCATATAGTAATATTGCAGCCTTCTCAGCCTCCAACCTGTTTCATAGTGACTATAATCTATTATTGTCATAATATATTAACCTAGCTCTACTAAATAATTCTACTGTGAGACAGTGGGAACGCTGACTACTAATTTTTTAAAGAGTTTATAGTGGTACGTTCCACTTGCGAGCAATTTAGATTAAATATTTCTTTACACTCGAACTTCACTAGATTGTTTTTCTTCCATGCTAATATTATAAAGAGGTAAAGTTTTTAACTTTGTTTGTTTGTTTGTAGGGGGTAATCTTCGCAAATACTGATCCGATCATGAAATTTCTATCACTAACAGAAAACTCCACTACTCAGGAGTGACATAGGCTATATTTTTTTGTCATTGAACAAAAAGTTCAGTGAAAAATATTAGTGTATGTAAATCAAGTCGGAGAAATGCGAGCGAGATGAAAACTTTACTGTACATACATATTATATTTACTTACATCACATAAATTATTAACGAACAACGAAGTGGGCATAATTCGGCTAGTTCTAATATAAAATGAGTCCATATGTTATTTCTTGTTGGTGGCGACAGTTTTACCCACATTTTTACTCGACATTTACTTTAAAATATTCACCAACTGAGGTAGGGCACAGCAGGAAATTTCCTGCTCAAAATATGGAGCAGCCCGACTGGGGTAGTACCTCGACCTTACAGAAGACCACAGCTAAATAATACTGTTTTCAAGCAGTATTATGTTCCTGTTGGTGAGTAAGGTGACCAGAGCTCCTGGGGGGGATTGGGGATAGGGTCGGCAACGCGCTTGCGATGCTTCTGGTGTTGCAGGCGTCTATAGGCTGCGGTCTTACCATCAGGTGAGCCGTACGCTTGTTTGCCAACCTAGTAACATAAAAAAAAAAAACCAACAACATCAATAACTTGGATAATCACAGTAAACAAACACTGTGATAGATTTACACTGTAAGTAAAAAAATCACACCCATAACTAAAACAAAAGTAAGAGAATCTGTAGGATATTCGCACAAATATATGCCTTTCTATTCATATTGTCATCATTTGCTTCAAATCCGCACCCCCAAGACCGCATCAATTTATGCAGATGCGGATGCGCACATTCGCAACAAACCTGGTATATAGGTATGTATGTTTGTTAGGGTAGAATCTTGCAACCTATTTTTGTAGCATATATCTTCAACCCAACCAATTGATCTGCAATTTTGTGCACACGTTTACTTTGTATGACAATGCATAATTATAGACATGTGACGTCATTCTAACTCTAACATGACAGAACACCCTAGATGGCGGAGTGGTTATTTTTAATGCACTCCTATAATAGTACCAAATAAAAGAGTTTGCTGAGAGTAACTCGAAAAATAAGATTACGGTACATTAAATTCAATATGGCGAACTTCTAAAGATGGCACTAAGTTTTTTATGCTTTCCTACATTACGGGTATCAAATAAAAGAATTTGTTGAAAATGCCAGACAGAGAAATCTGTCCAGTGATAACTAAAAAATAAATTAAAAGTAAAAACCTTCCTAAAAGACATGCTTTTATTTATAAATAGAATGAAATAAACTTTTCCTTTAAAACTTTTACCATAAACATATCGACGGTGCCGTAGAACAACGTACTATCTGCAAAATAGTCGTTTTACAGTAGAGCCGTTCAAAGGTTTCAATTGTTATATTTCGGAAACGAAAAAACCTGGCGCTTTTATACTTTGGTAACATTAACATTAAGCCTGTGGTTATCTATCAGTATTATTAATTATTTTGAAACAGTTTTATTTAAAAAGATAGTAGGGTCGATGTTTATATATCACGTTTTATAATGGACTTGTTGCTGTCACATTTACACATGTTACGTTATTCACCGGAAGCTCTAAGGATCCAGATGCAAATGGAACGTTTTTTTATGAAACTTAAGCTAGTTACTTCGTCCTATACGCATATTCCAGATTTATTTTGAGCAGTCATTTTCATAAGTAGCGTGTCATAAATAGTATTCATTATTTTTCGTATGAAATCGATTAAAAATAAAACATTTTAAAAATAAAATCAGTCATTTATTATAAAAGTACCAAAATTATCAGTCTAAATTTAAAAATAATAATTAAACATAAAAAAATATCTTCACTTCTTTAAATCAATCAACGTTTCTTAAATTCACATAAAATACTAAAATTATCAGTCTCCAACATCACATTTTGTTCTTTCTTTGTATTTATTATAATTAGCACCGGTTAACACCAGCAGCGACCACCGGCTATTACGGGGCACTCTGAATACCCGCTTGATGAAATCTATTCTCCCACCTACGCTGCTCCAACTACTATGTGGCTCTGAGCAGTTCCAACTAGAACTACAAAAACGATTCGATTCGCTGGCGACGTGGACGAGATGACCGACAACATGGTGAAAATGGTGTGTACACTGGGTCGCAGACACTTTCCGCCGACGTAGTCAACGAAGCAGTCTAAACTTTCTCCCGAAGCCTTGGATCTGATGCGGCGGAGGTGCGAGTTGCCTGCTGCCCAAGCAGCTTCGCCAGAACAGAAGGCTTTGTCTAAGAGGATACGGAAACTTGTACGCCGAGACCTCCGCTGCACAAATACGAGAGAGATTGCTAATCTGATTGAGCAGAATAGAAATAGAAACTTTTAACGCCTTCATCCACCGAGGTACCACGCCGGAGTGCCAGTGGTGCTTCTTTAAGAGAGGGGACAAGTCTCTGTTAAAGAATTACAGACCAATCTCACTTTTGAGCCACGTCTATAAGCTGTTTTCAAGGGTTGTTACGAATCGTCTCGCCAGAAGACTATGTAGAAAACTCGACGAACTCCAACCACCGGAGCAGGCTGGGCATTTTCCTCCGGCGTGGGGTAAGACAGGGAGAAATGAAATGAAAACATTTATTTCGTCATAAGGTGAGCCTCACACTTAACGAAAGTCAAAAACGAAAAATAAAAATGTCATTTACAAAAAAAGTTAAGGCAGCAAAATATCAATAAAATAAAAATGTATACTTTAACATTAACATTGGGTACATTACAAACTTACGTAACGTACCCAGTGTTATAAGCAACCTTAACTTAGTCAAAATTTCTAATATCTCGGTAGACATCACCTATCTACTTTTTCCTCGGCTTTATTAGATATTACAATAACATAAAGTAATGTTAATGTTGCTGGAGATGTAATATCACCGAAACTGTTTACCACTGCGCTGGAAGATGTTTTTAAGACCTTGGATTGGGGGAAACGGGGCATCAACGTCAACGGCGAATACATCTCGCACCTTCGTTTTGCCGACGATTTCGTAATCATTGGGGAGACGTCGGATGAGCTAGGCCAAATGGTGGCCGGCCTAAACGAGTCCTCCCGACGAGTCGGTCTCGGTATGAACTTAGATAAAACGAAAGTTATGTTTAACAACCAAGTCATACCGAGACCGGTATCGGTTGACGGTATTCTTCTCGAAGTTGTTCAGTATTATATCTACCTTGGAAGGAGGCCAATAGGATGGTTCGGTTGGGCTGGGCGGTGTTTGGCAGGCTTCGTCGAGTTTTCACTTCGAAGATTCCGCAATGCTTGAAGACAAAAGTCTTCGAGCAATGCGTCCTGCCTGTGTTGACATACGGAGCCGAGACATGGACACTGACAAAGGTAGTCCACTAGTTAAAAGTCGCTCAACGTGCAATGGAACGGGCTATGCTTGGGGTTTCTTTCAAAGATAGGATTAAAAATGAGACTATCCGCGAGCGAAAGTGACCGACATAGCCCACAGAATTAGCAAGTTTAAGTGGCAGTGGGCTGGTCATCTGTGTCGCAGGACCGATGGCTGTTGGAGCAGACGGGTCCTGGAGTGGAGACCGCCTCTTGGCAAACGCAGTGTGGGACGTCCTCTGGCTCGTTGGACCGACGATCAACGTAAGATTACCGGTGTAGGCTTCATGGAGGATAGCGGAAAACCGGGATGTCTGGCGCAAACTTGGGGAGGCCTATGTCCAGCAGTGGACTACAATAGGCTGAACTGACTGACTGATACGTCTTTTAGCTCTAAAGCAATGTTTTCTGAACCCGGATGCAATGGTGATGATGATCGGCTTACAGGTGTCTTTGAAACTGAAAAAATAATATAAAATATAAAAATTACAAAACTAAAAGAAAACAATTTTATTCAAATACGAATAAATTGATAATTTATTTAAGAAAAAAGCAATTTAAACCAAATTACAGTATTTTTCTGGAAGAAAAAACGTACCAATGTTACATATTACATCAGTTTTCCGCAAAATAACGTTCTATCTTCACATATTACATCAGGATTTCCGCAAAAGAACGTTCTGTCTTCACATATGTCATCAAGATTTCCGCAAAAGAACGTTCTATCTTCACATATAACTCAAAAACGTCAGAATATGTCCGTGGTAAAACGACATATCATTACTTGTAACTCATACTTTAATATCAACAAATTAAGATTTCCATTAGTAGTCAAAGATGTCTTTTACAATTTAATTTAATTTGCAAGAGCATTTTTGTAAGAAACAATGTAAAGACTAATCTCCATTAAATAACGTCACATATGAATATGAAACGCGAAATTTGCCGTTAGTTATGTAAATTAAAATAAACCACCATAGAATATAAAACAATCTTGGAAATGCAATTTTGTTATACGTATTAATCAGGAATAAGATTAACTTACTGGGATAATTCGAAATTTACTTGTTATAACCAGATATCTTTCCACTCTCAAATTCTTCTTCCGAATTTTTACAGTTGTTTTTCACCAAATCAAGGATTTTATTAGATTTGTTATTACATTTGGACGTGTTTTAGTACTAATTATGAATACTATTCAAGAAAAATAACTTTATCATCGGCGAATGCGGTAACTCGCGCGCACAAGCTCGTTTTCCACTCAACAACGTAACAAGTGACTTTGGCGCGGCCAACGCGCGCTACTCCCGTCCGCGAGCGCCGCGACGTATGCATATAGTTCGTTATAATACGGAGACACAAACACATGGGACGTTGTTCGCCTCAGAATATCAGAAACTATTGGTCGTAAAATTATTTTTTTTGCATGTGTAGATAGATCTTCGATTCCTGAAGTAAATTATTAAATAAAATTGATTTCGTACTATATTAACATGTGACGTTATTCTACGGCACCGTCGATATGTATGTATAACATCACTAGCGACCCACCCCGGCTTCGCACGGTTGCAATGCTGACACTAAATACTATCTACAATAAAAGGAACGTTAGAAACCTCTAAAATTATCAGTGTTCCTCTACTATAATATGCATGTATTATACATATAAATCTTCTTTTTGAATCACTCCATCTATTTTAAAAAAAACCGCATCAAAATCCGTTGCGTGGTTTTAAAGATCTAAGCACATATAGGGACAGACAGCGGGAAGCGACTTTGTTTTATATTATGTATTGATTACACAATTTATATGATATAAAAGCATTTCGCGAGATTTACGTTTGTAGATAAAGGAATTTAAATATCTTACCCTAATTGATTTTATATTTTTTAAAACTTTCTAACTCCAATCATGTTCAAAGATAGTAATGTTATTTATTACGAGTAGTCTCGGAATTCGTTTGTAAAAGACTAAAAGCGTAAAATATACTTTTCACAATAACGCCGATAATATTAATAAATTTATAGTGAGAAATACGTAAATGGTACAAAATGTGTCACATACCGTAAAATGCTGCAACTTTGCCAAGTAAGCTCAACTTTGCCTATTTCGTTTCGATCACGATATTTCGCGTTTGCTTACTTTTTTCTTATTTTCTACCGTTTGGTAGTAATTTTACATTATTAGGGCATTATATTTTTAATTTATTACAATGGTAACTCCATATATATTACGTCAGTTGTGCAACAAAAACCAGTGCGCGTGGGTGAAATTATTTCGTGTCTTGTGACTTTTGCAATTTTAAGAAGAGAAAGGGTGTTTTTATGCAGAAATAACGCCCCAAGGTAAGAAAATACTGTCTATTTTCCGTATTATTTGATATTTCTATTAAAAATACACAATTTCGTCAAAATAACTTAGTAGGCAATGTTGTGCACTGTTTGGGAAACTCGAGTGACACATCTTTGCCTGGGTCTAGGGTTGTTACTTGTCGGATTTTATTAATTATAAATTTTTTAATAATTATGATTTCATTGAATCTGTATTTTTTATTGTAAAAGTCTCACCGAAATTAAAATAGTACAAATAATTAATAATTTCATGACAAACATTGTAATTTTGGCAAAGCGTACCTATTTAAAAAGCGAAGCCGACTTACAACCATGACTATCAACAGTGTAGCGACTGAAAAGGTAGCAATAGGCTCGCCTCCTTTTAAATGGGACTTTAAAAAACATAACTGGCGGAATATGAGTGTATGAGTGTGTTAGAATAGGTGTATGCTACACCTCTTCTAACCCTTCGAGGAATACAGGCGTGATTTTGAATTGCGTGTTGTATTTTAATGTCTTCATTTTGTTGCAGTTACATGAAAAATGGAAAACAACAAAAAGCGAATCAGGAAAAAACCAGGAGCTCGCAATTATGCTGATTGCTCAAGGGAAATGTTAGAATGTGCTGTAGATCTCGTACGAACTAAAGTTATTTCATCTTACGAAGCGGAAGAACAGTTTGTTATCCCGCGTCGGACCATTGTCAACAAATCCAAAACTATACATAACAAATCATTTGGTCGACCTACAGAGTTGTCTACTGAGGAAGAAGCCCACATCGCAGGCGTAGTAAAACTTTCAGCTGAATTTGGTTGTCCTCTCACTCTCTTAGATTTACGAATTGTATGTGGTATACAACTACATACTAAAAATATATATACTCGTAAATAGCAATTTGTTTAATTTTAAAAAGTAAATAAAAGTATTAAAAAATAATGTTTTTGTTTTGGGACAACCCTGAAGTCGACGATATTTTTCTATGCAAAGTGTGTGGTACCTGCTACAACTTTACCTATTAGCTGTAAAAAAATAAAATATTACTCTTAAGGCATTAATCTAACTGCCGGGACTAGCACGGTGTCTTAAGCACACGAAAAAAAATAAAGAAAAATCTCAACATTTTATTTGTTACGATATCCTTCTCTAGGCAAAGTTGCGTCTTTTATCTACAACTTTGCCTACGACTTTGAGTGCTTGTAATTCAGAAAAACAGCATGATTTAAACAAATTTGGATTCTACCTGGCAAGATATAAGGTCTGACTTCCGCCTTAAATTCACTAAAAGCCATAATAATAAATAGGTTCAGATATACGAACAAAAAACGTCAAAATCCAGGCAAAGTTGCAGCATTTTACGGTAATAAAATAAAAAAAAACGTAACAGACAAGGAACAGATGATACGTGGCAAAGACGTGCGAATTTGTCAGTCACACACGTTAATTATTATTGGACATATTCCAATTCTTTTTTACGTAAACACCTCAGTATTTTAACAATTAGCTGCGAAGTGATCACGACGATATTTTGGTATTCATAAAATTGTAAATATGAAATTTCAATTGTTGGACTTTAAACTTCACAAACCCCCGATTAATTCATTATAATTTAAGTAGTCGATTTATTTCTATTGACAAGCACCAGCTTTTCGATTTAAGAGCGTGCATAAGGCGAGCAAAAAATCAGATTTCACCCGCGCGCCCGATGAAACAAAATATACACAAAGCCTCGTGTCAGAGTGCGATAGACGATATAGTTTTGAGCGCATTACGAATGTAAAAAACGACAAATATGTTATTTTGTATATAATTCCGAAACTAAAAGTAATTACATTAAATGCCTAAGCATAGCCTTTACTCATATTTAAATGTAATTAATTATCAAATTTTTGTCTTAATGGTCATAACCATATCGAGTATAAATAGAAAAAATATAAAAATTAGAGGTTACTTCGTGATTATATTTTATCGAGGAAATTTCCTTATTTTATGTTTTTGATAAAGGTCAACCCTTGCAAATATCACGTAGTTTGTCATATATTTTTATTTTAAGATTTGGTCTGGAACTTTTCATGTCAAAACAAATAGAAGATGGTAATTTTGCATTATGCACACTCTTAAAACAAAATCATCAAAATCGGTACACCCAGCAAAAAGTTAAGAGATGGACATAAAGAAGTAACATTACAGTACCTACAGTCGAATCGACCTCTTCCTTTTTTGAAGTCGGTAAAAAACTAAACTATAACGCATAACATATTGACCTTGTACTGTAAACTGTCAGTCTGTCAGCTACCACAATCGAGAATTTTCGCAGATAAATTTTTTGTTAGTGTCATCAAAATGAAGCTACTCCCGGAAAATTAGCTTGATACTAATTAGGTAAAAAAAATGTACTAGGGATCCCTACCTAATACATTAAATTAATAAAAAAAATATTACACACACTACCATGTATTTGACACACACACGTATATTATACTATTTTGTTAATTATCAGTCTGTTGTCAAATTGAAATTTTTTAAAAAGTTCTTTATTTTCATAATTATTTGATTTCTTTAATTTAAATTTTTAATTATGATCGAATTTCGACCTCTGGACGACCACCAGTTATCTCTATATATATAAAAATGAATCGCTGAATGTGTTGCTAAGCGCAAATCTCGAGAGCAGCTGAACCGATTTCGCTAATTCTGTTTTTATAATATTCCTTGAAGTACGAGGATGGTTGTTACAGAGAGAAAAATGTAAAAAATTGCCTAAAAAAGTCTAAAAACAACACTTATATTCCCATACAAAGGATTCGTAATAATACTTAAAAGTCAATTTGAACTTTAATACCATACCATAAAGTTTAAGTGTTAGTGGAGGGGTTCCGGGAAGGATAAGTATGAAAAAAAAATCGACTGTTAGGCGGTACGAAGTTCGCCGGGTCAGCTAGTTATAAATATTTTTTACAATTTGATTCATTTACGCCCATTGCCTACATATATTAAAAGAACTGTTAGTTCTACTTACTAGCCGTTAAAGTTTTAAAGGCCAGTAACGCAAAGGCATGCCTATAGAAACTTATTTTACCGACGGTTTTGTACTTACGAACGGGAGAGCTGTTTAGTACGGACCGTAAGAAAAATGCACGAGAGTTAAGTAACAATGATGCCTATAGATATTTTCACGTGATAAACCGGCGTCAAAAAACGACCATTAGTGTCTTAATATCTACTTCAAATAATGAGTTAAGTCACCTGATGAATGCTTAAATATATGTAGTAGCAATCATAGAGAGTACTAACAGAAAATGGAGTACTTTCTTGCATTGAATTTTTAAGAGTTTGTGATCAGGTGTATGTTGGATGTGGCTTCAGTGGAAAGTTTACTCCTTGAAATATATCTTACTTTGAGGATTAAGGATGCCAGGTATGTAAAGTTATTATTTGTTATCTAAGTTAACTTTGAAGTGGTTAATAATTATTTTGCGTACGGATTGTACTTCGCAGATCATTCACAATAATACGAATTTGTGGACGTATAGAATAAATTAATTGAATAACTTTTAATTAATGTACATATAATTCTATAAATGCTATAAACGTAATTGTACTAGATCACGCAAGTGGATGAAGTTCAATCTTCATGCAAATTACATGAAATAAAGTTATATGTGCAGTTAGTTTGCACGCAGACCAGTAGTGCTATTCTGTAAAAAACCATTTCGATATCGAGCTTCACCTGAGTGACAGACCTCACGTCGAAAGCAAACCCACTTGACCTTGATTTGGAATTCTGTAAACACAGAATACAGATACTCATACTCAAACCTACTCATACTATTAATGTCAACTTTCTCACGCAACAGGGTTCGACTCGTCGCTACACTCACCAGTGTGGCGCTACCGGGACTGTCGAGTTTTAGAGAATACGAATTTGATTTCTCACCGCGGATTCCGCTGTCGAGACACGAAAATGTTCTTACAGAATAGCACAACAGGTACCTACTACGGACCTACCTCATGAGTTCAGCTAAGCGGCGGGGAACTGACTTATATGCACTCGATTGCCAAGTCGTACCGTTGCGCTTTTATGTAAATGATTCATTTCATAAGTAGGTATTAATAGGTTATAAAAAATAATCATAAGGAAAAAATTTAGAAAAAATCTTTCAATGAAAAGTTAGTTTATTTTCTTTGAAGAATCGTGAAGATGTAGAGCAAGAACGCTATTATAGCCGAACATAGATGTAAATAATCTGGCAAAAATAAACCACGCCGCTGATAACAAGGTCTTTGAGGATAGGTGTGAAAATATACAAACACTGCAAGTTTAACAAAACTGAAAATTAATTACATAGGTCATTAATTATAAATTTTTTATGTTCCAGTTTTAGCTCATATGGCAAAATGTACGAGTATGACACATGACAATAAATTCATGAATCACATTTATTTTAGTGTTTTCATATTGCACAATTCGATATCGTACTACTAATGACTGCGTGAAGAACTCTTGAAACACAACTACCTGTACTTACTTTCTTATTTATTTTTTATACAACCAGGTCGGCAAACATGCGCACGGTCCACCTAATGATAAGCGGTTATCATAACCTATAGTCCTATAGACTGCTACAACACAAGACACATCGCAAGCGCGTTGCCGACCCTACCTCTAACCCTCCCCAGGAGTTCTAGTCACCTTAGTCCTTACTCACCACAGGAATACAACACCGCTTAACCTAGCTGCTAGAGATATATTGTATACTCGTATTCATACTATGTAGTCGAGTTTAAGGCAAATGTTCAAGCATTCTTCTACTTTAACTACTTTTGGGAACGATGTACTGAAAATAATTTTGTGACTGTCAAATATAAGAATCAAGCAAAATCGCTTATGGTACCTAATAAAAGTTTTTAATTTAATAAATTATGTAAGTATAAAATTGTTACCACTATATTTTTTAAATAAATTTTAACTTTAATGGTTACAAACCTTTGAAATTGTTAAAACTAAATTAAACTACTCACGGCTTTTGTGTATTTTTTGTACATCGCCTAAATAAGATACCGTTTAAAGGTTTGGTATTTTATCTGGTTTCGTTTAGGGCCTGTTTCACCATCTGTGGAAATCGCTATTTGAAGGATGACGATACAAATATACTTTGACAGTGGGAGATAGAATAGGGCAGTAGGACATGTTTCTCCTCATGCAACTTTAAGATTAATATATGCAAATAGAAATATTTCATCAATATAGTAGATTTAGTATAGCGTCTACTCTATATCTCTATATATATAAAAATGAATCGCTGAATGTGTTGCTAAGCGCAAATCTCGAGAGCAGCTGAACCGATTTCGCTGATTCTTTTTTTATAATATGATGGTTATTACGGAGAGAAAATTTTTAAAAATTCCTTGAAAAAGTCTAAAAACAACACTTTTCTATATTCCCATACAAAAGATTCGTAATAATACTTCAATTTGAACTTTAATACCATAGCATAAAGTTTAAGTGTTAGAGGAGGGGTTCCGGGAAGAATAAGTAATAAAAAAATTAATAAATAAAAAAATCGACTGTTAGGCGGTACGAAGTTCGCCGGTTCAGCTAGTAAATAAATAAAATAAAATAAATAAAAATAATAATATTCGCTAAAAAAGAATAATGAATTTACAAAAAAACTTGTAAAACTTTTTATTGTCGGATACTGTCATCCGTCAAAAAATAGCGTTATCCACAACTGGTGAAAAAGGCCCATAATCTTTTGTGATCGGCGCGGCGATAGACTTATCGTTAGTACCTACCCATTAGCGGAATTAAAAATATATTCTACTGATTGTTTTTATTAATAAAATTACTTTAGAATAGAAAAATGTTATCTAGTTATTTTTTATCACTATAATATTATAAAGCTGAAAAGTTTGTTTCTTTGTTTGTTTAAACGCGCTAATCTCAGGAGAAAGTATTTCTTTGTTGGGTAGTCCATTTCCCGAGGAAGGTTACATAATAATTAATAATAATAATAATTTCAATTTTTTTTTTCTCAAATGGAAGCAGATGAAACCACGGGGCACTAGTCATAATATAAAAGAAATATTTTAAGTTATTTTCTTCCAACAAAACCGAATATGTCCTTTTTCGATTTAAAAAAAATAATAATTTTAGATTTACAAGACCTCGTACAAATGACTAATATAATAAGAATCAGTCTATGATGACTGCCATAATTTGGTTAACGTCTGAATAAAAAACTTAGGTGCATAGATCGTTAGTATTAAATTATACTGGTTTTAATAGAATGACGATTTTCAACGACGAACGAAGACAAAGCTGTAGGTACTTAATAATAATAATAAAAATATCCTAATAATATTTCAAAATGATGGTAACAGCTTGTGTTAAAATTATACTTTTTTTTCATTGTACTTTGTTGTATCTACTCGTAAAAGAAAATTCGTCATAATATACAAATACACATATAATAGTCCGGGAGAAAGTGACAGATTTTCATAACCAATTTCTCCCAATCGAAACTTCGTAAAATGCATAAGGGATTTTTGAAGTGAAACTTCTTTAGGCGCATGAGGGGAGCTACCGCTAACGCGGCAACGTCAGGGACGGTCAGTACTTGGATGGGTGACCGAATAGTTTTTTTTTTTGTATTATTAATTCGTTTTTTTAATTAGTTTTTTTTTAATTCGATTGCCAAAGAAGTTTCACTTATGACACGTGTACTTTGTACGCACGCAATTTTTTTTAAAAATGATTATTCGCGACTGTCAGCTGCGACTCCGTGGGTGGGGTGGGCAGAGCCAGCCTCCTCTCTAAAACCTTAACGCTTTTTATCGCGGTTTATTAAGTCTTTTAGATGCTCGACGTTTCGGATACTTTACAGCAACCATGGTCCCGGGGGGACTGAGGTGTCAGACGTCCTAACGTTACTAAGTTGTATTATTATTATATCTATACTAATATATAAAGCTGAAGAGTTTGTTTGTTTGGTTGTTTGTTTGTTTGTTTGAACGCGGTAATCTCTGGAACTACTGGGCCGATTTGAAAAATTCTTTCTATGTTAGATAGCCCATTTATCGAGGAAGGCTATAGGCTATGTGTCATCACGCTAAGACCAATAGGAGCGGAGTCCACGCCGATGAAGTCGCGCGCTGAAGCTAGTTATTAAATAATGAAAAAAATCAGCTAGCTATAAGTCAAGGGAAAAGTCGTCAGATGATAAGATTTGTCGGTAAACCTAAATATTCTATTATCGCGTTTATTACAGATGTTGTATCATTATTTTTTCTGTGTGTTCGTTGTTGCTGATTGTCGATCCAGGACCTCTAATAATACGAGTATAAACATTTTTTGTATTTCTTTTTTAATGGCCGCGTATTACGAATTTCCTTGAAACCGGTCAAAATAAAATTAACAAATCTAAAACCATTAGATAATTACCAGCAATAAAGGATAATACAATAATATTATTCAAGTAAAAGGTTAAAAAAAAAAGTTTAAAGGCAGTTCAGTCATTATAAAAAATAAGAACACTGTAAGAATCTATACTAATATAATAAAGCTGAAGAGTTTGTTTGTTTGATTGTTTGTTTGTTTGAACGCGCTAATCTCAGGATCTACTGGTCCGATTTGAAAAATTCTTTCAGTGTTAGATAGCCCATTTATCGAGAAAGGCTATAGGCTATATATCATCACGCTAAGACCAATAGGAGCGGAGTCCACGCCGACGAAGTCGCGCGCAGAAGCTAGTTAGGTAATAAAGAGCTAGGACTCACTGGAGTCTACGGCTGACGCGTAACGCTTATTATTTTTTGTGAGGTCAATGGTTTTTCGTGTACAACTCTTTGTCCGTTAGTTTCACAAAAAATGACTTTCGATGTATAAAAATTACCACAAAACAATTAAAATTTACATAGTCTCTCATGTTCGGTAAGTAGGTTCTTATTACCTCCAAATGGGGCTTGTAGATGACTCATTAGCGCTCTAGGGTAATAATGTAGCTAGAAACGCCCTAGGGCGGTAAGTAATTTAAAAATAAAATAAAAAGGTGTGTGCGCGATTCACACACGATAGAAGTGAAACTTCAATAAATCGATAAAAGAATGAGATGAATATACCTATATAGCATAGACCAATCGAGTGGAAGAGAGATAGATGCAGCGCAAGCGTACAATGAGCGTAACGCTACAATGAGCGTAACGCTACAATGAGCGTAACGCTGCAATGAGCGTAACGCTACAATGAGCGTAACGCTGCAATGAGCGTAACGCTAGAATGAGCGTAACGCTACAATGAGCGTAACGCTAGAATGAGCGTAACGCTACAATGAGCGTAACTACAATGTGTCATCCTTTTTCGTGCAACAAGTACCCCTTCCCTGTCGTTTTTCCGTTGCATCCGGTTTGAAATCACAACGATTCTAAAGAAGTTTCACTTCAAAAACACTTCTTTCTTTCAAAAAGTTCGCGTACATCTAACCATCATACTGGCAATAGACATCATGCATTCAGCCCAAAAAGAGTTCGCTTTGCTATGCAGCCTTGTCTGCGTGTGAGTATAATAGTCATCAATTTTAAATATCGAACGGCGAAGCTCAATTTCGATCTTGAATAAAAAATTAAAAAATGTCTTATTCTTGTAATGCCGGTTTTTTTCTACTTACCTCACAATCGAGATGTAAAGCAGAATAGTTAGCTCGGGTGTAAGTATCAATTGCACCCTCGAACTATAGGCGCACGAGCGCATCGGGCTGCAATTGATGCATTACAGCCACATTACAGCCCTTGGCTACTAATCTACTAATAATAACTTTGAATATTATTATTATTATTATTTATACAACAGGCTCCCAGAAAACGTTCAAAAAGCTTTTATTGCCAAATTTAAAAAAATTGTGAAAGAACGTTTGTGTACTAAAGGATATTATTCGATTAACGATTTTATAGAAGACAGTACGCCTTGGGAATGATGTGATCGCCGCCAGGCTATTTCAACTTATAAAATTATTATAAATTTCAATCTGCTTTGGAAAAAAAAACATTACGATAAAAAAATGACATTAGTCCCGCTGAGTTTCTTTCGCCAGTTTTTCTCAGGTCAGAGGCTTTTTCTTTCCGAACTGGTAGTAGACTCATGACGTTCAGTAAGAAATTGTAATAGTTTTATGCTGAATAAAATATTTTGATTTTGTTTTTTGATTTTGATTACCCTTATTAAAAATACGATGGACGGACTTAGTCATGGTCCCTGCCTTTTTTTTTAATAGCGCATATTCTGTGTTCTACTTCACCTTATATATTGAAAAAAAAAGGTGTGTGTGCGATTCACACACGATAGAAGTGAAACATCTTTGTCAAACTAATTTAAAAAAAAGCTAATTTAAAATTAGCGGCTTGTAGCGCGGCCCGGCGCGGCGACCTTCCCTGATGTTGCCTTCCGGTTTGAAATCACAACGATTCTAAAGAAGTTTCACTTCAAAATCACGAATATCAATCAACCTGGAGAGTGTTATTGTCGCAGCGAAACGTTGAATCTTAGCGATCGTATTTTGCATATAAAGGGACTGTGACAAATCATTATTCATCTCAAAAATATCTGGGAAATTTATTAATTTGCTTTTGACTTTATATTAAAGAAAAAAACTAGAAGCGTTTACTCAGATACATTATAGTATCTGCGTATTAAAAGCAATTATTAAATACGATAAAATGTTATTCTATAGTGAGTACTCTGTAATGAAAAACCAAAAGAACAATGTTCAAAGAGCTTGATCATAACCTTTTAAACAAATATTTTTAAATCAAGTGCTATTTGAACTTTTATACGAGACAGCTATTCCATACAATTTATTAAAATGTTTAACATTTTTTTATAGATCACCTTGAATTTTTATAATCAATGTTTTCATAATATTAACTTAGATGTTGTAGATACTATATGTGGGAGATGGAATTATTATATTAGTACGATTATTTAATTTTGTACGATTTAAATGTGCAGCACTAATGCCAGGTTATGTGACAGATAATTTCCCTTAACTTAAAAACCAAGACATCATTTGAAATTTTTGTACGCGGAACTCTTCTTACTCTCTCTCGTTATTATTTTTGAGTCAACATGGATATAGTAGGTTGAATATGGATCGAAAGACGAAACCTAACCTAATGACACGCTAAATTAGCTTGTGCTTCTGTTTAAACAGAAATAAAGAAAGAAAAGGCCTTTATCTAGCAGCTACGATATACGAAAATTGCACAATTCTTTAGAACTAATAGTAATAGAATTATTTTACAAGCTTTTATTTAACTTGCAATTTATGTATGTATGTATGTTTAATAAGTTTGTAACTTACAAGCAAATCTCGCGACAAGCTTTTCTATCATATAGATTACGTGTAATGACTTTATAAGTAAGTAAAAGTTTTGAAGTAAAAATTTATTTTTTTCGTTTTAGTGCATTCGAAAAAAAAACTTGTTTTTTAAAAAGGTTTTTTCTTTCTAGATTTATAGAAAAAGTTATTTCTTATCCTTTAAATTTACGATAAATAATAACACATGTTCATTTTGCAATATAACAATGTATAACTATCACTTATTAGGCCCATCTCAAAGCCAAGTGCACAAGACAAGTGCACAAACTAAGCTCAGACTCGAAGTTATCTGAAAAGAAGTAGCAGCACTTTATCATTATATAAGATATATATCTTATCCAATATATAAATGTCAGATTGTATTCTGATAAAATTCGCGTAAACAACCGTATCATAAGACAATGTCTTAAGGAAATCTACCTTTTAGCGATAACAGTTTTCAATCATAATTTTTTTTTTAACGATAACAGGATCATTAAATTCCGTAAAACTTCCAAACCCTTTTTATTGATCGCTGTTTAGTGTTAATTTTTAATTTTATCATAAAGTTTATAAGATTCATGTGTTATGTAATCTCTATATATATATATATAAAAATGGATCGCTAAATGTGTTGCTAAGCGCAAATCTCGAGAGCTGCTGAACCGATTTCGCTAATTCTTTTTTTATAACATTCCTTGAAGTACGAGGATGGTTGTTACGGAGAGAAAAATTTAAAAAAAATTGCCTGTAAAAGTCTTAAAACAACACTTTTCTATATTCCCATACAAAAGTTAAGACAGGACAAGCAGGACAACGTCTGTCGGGTCAGCTAGTTACTTATATAAATTGAAAAGAAAACGGAAATTTTAAGAAATTATAAATATAATTTCTGTTAGGCGTCCCTTTCAAGAATCAACTTATTTTATCATTATAAAATGTAATTATAATAATCTACAATAACTTATAATGTTTTCAAGGGACGCTGCGGTCGTGTTACAATAAATTTTTGAAATTATATGATAAAATGGCGTAGTAAATGTGTAATTCTTAAATAAGATAAGATGTGGATAAGATCCATTTATTTTGCTGTCAATTTTGTTTAGTTTTTAACATGCCTTGACTCAATAATCCACTTGTCTAGTTAGCGATAACGTGACAAATTCAAACAAGGAAACGGTCAAATTAACAAATATTTTGTCACAGCAAAATAAACATTTCTTTAAAGTATTCTGATTCACTTAACAAACGAACTAGGCAAAATTTTTTACCTTGTTTGTTTTGCACACTCATTAAAGACAAACTTCATACAGATCATAATTATTATTCATTACTTCGCTAGCGGTTACCTATTAGGCTGTCACGAGTTGTTTTATTAGTTTGATTTTTACGATTTTTAATTTTACGGATATTCATATAGTTAAAAATCGTGTCCTAGTCCTAGGTATGCTTGTTACCATGTATGTATCTCATTTTTAGTACGGACAGTTTTATTATTATTGTAATTTCAGAAGCGGGAAAGTATATATAATTTACTTTAGATGTAATAGTATTTTTGCTGTATGTAAAATGTTTTATAAAGCTATTCAATTCGTGCCTTAAAATCTATTTTATGTAAAAAAAAATAACTACTTAATTAAAAAAACTAATTTAAAATACAAAAAACTAGTTGAAAAAATAAACAAAAATCCAACGTCACGCGGTGTTCCCAGGCGGTCACCCATCCAAATACTGATCGTCATGACGCTGCCGCGTTACCGGTCGCTCAAATTTTACCCCTCATGCGCCTAAAGAAGTTTCACTTCAAAAAACATAGGTATAGACTATAGTAATATAATCTATATATATATATATATATATATATATATATATATATATATATATATATATATATATATATATATATATATATATATATATAAAAGAGATTTCCATCCATTGACTCATCACGATATCTCTGGAACCATAAGGCGTAGAGACTTGAAATTTGATAGGAATTTATATTCCTTTCGCCGAGTAGAGGTCAGCTAAGAACGGATTTTACGAAATTCCACCCACAAGAGGGGGTTGCGGGGGTTAATAACATATATGGCAAATAACGATTGCGGGGTCAGCTAGTCTATATATATAAAAGAGATTTCCACCCATATATTGACTCATCACGATATCTCTGGAACCACAAGGCGTACAGACTTGAAATTTGGTAGGAAGGAATATTCCTTTCGCCGAGTAGAGGTCAGCTTAGAACGGATTTTACGAAATTCACCCACAAGAGGGAGTTGCGGGGGTTAATAACATATATGGCAAAGCAAAGTTTGCGGGGTCAACTAGTACATTAATATAATACATTCCTAAAATTTATGAAGACATTCAGAACAAAATATAATTAATTGGAGAGCAACGCATTGACGTATTATAGGCGTGACGAGTATATCATTACAAAATAGTATAAATATTCTATTGATTGTTGTTGATTAAACAAGTCAGAAGTATTACAGACGCTTTACTTCGTTTACAATGCAAATAATATTATTAGGTAGGGATCCCTAGTACATTTTTTTCACCTGATCAGTATCAAGCTAATTTTTTGGGAGTGGCTACATTTTGATGAGGCGAACAAAAAATTCCTCTTCGAAAACTCTCGATTGTGGTAGCTAACAGAGATAGTAGGGGGTAGAGCAGCAGTGAGCGTAGGACCGGGATAACGTACAATCACTAACTAAAAGAAAA
The DNA here is from genome assembly GCA_905220545.2 of Melitaea athalia. Classification (NCBI taxonomy): domain Eukaryota; kingdom Metazoa; phylum Arthropoda; class Insecta; order Lepidoptera; family Nymphalidae; genus Melitaea; species Melitaea athalia. Next base: position 7,427,506 of record HG992176.1, on the reverse strand, counting down.
GAAATCAGCTGGTTAGTAATAATTTTTGATGACCTTACGAGGTCATCAAGTTGATGACCTCGTAAGGTCATCAAAAATTAATTTTTTTTCTGATTTTTTTTTTTGCTTTTAGTTAGTTAATATCTATATAATTTAATATTTTCAAACATATAAGGCACACACACATACATACATATTACATAATTATGTAGTATAATTTAATAGTAATATTGTCCTACAAATTGCGTGGTACGTTATCCCGGTCCTACGCTCACTGCTGCTCTACCCCCTACTATCTCAGATCTCTGTTAGCTACTACAATCGAGAGTTTTCGAAGAGGAATTTTTTGTTCGCCTCATCAAAATGTAGCCACTCCCAAAAAATTAGCTTGATACTGATCAGGTGAAAAAAATGTACTAGGGATCCCTACCTATATCATTATTTTAAATGGAATTTGTAAAGTGGTTATAAACATCAAATAAGATTAATTAGTGGAATTGATTTTCACATAAATAACATGTAAAATGTTATACGATGTGTGCATAAATTAATACTCTTTTAAGTTAATGTACAATACAAAATGATGAATGTTTAACTTACTCAATTAATACTAATTGGCCAATTTTATACCTGAGACAGAACGAACTATAAACATTTTATGTTCTTTTAAACAAATGCCTTTTTAAATAAAGTTATTTATTATATTTTAATGTACATTCAATTAAAAAAAAATACGAGTGTTTTAGATATATAATCTTAAGCACTGGACCACACATATTTAATATAAAATACATTGTTGATATAGAGATGGTTTACAATAATCACATTAGTTGCTTAAGATATCGCAGATAAAAAATAAAGAAATAGTATGTTTTTTTGTGGCAAACGTTTATAAGAAAAAAAGTAACATACATATATAATACCTATAAGCCTATAACTCACGAGTTCAGCCACCACACTACTATAGGTATCGACATTATTAAAAATTTTGCGATTAGTTTTCACACGAATCACTTTTAATTAATATATTTATATACTATTGTAACATTATGTAATTCTGATTTTTTTAAATTGTTATTTTAATATTTTGTTCGACCGAAGTGATTAGATTGACAGTTGACCTTCGTACGCATTTTAAGACTCACGACAATTTTACTATTATATATTTCTACATTACAATTTTTACAACTACCAAAGGATTTATATATTGAAAAATATCATATATATTTTTTTCGAATACAATTATATTTAATTGATATACTCGTATATATTGATATTATAAGGTAATGGATAAAACTTCGCCGAATTCTTAATTAAATTTATACGCCAATTAATTAAAATGTTGATGTTATTATATATATATATATATATATATATATATATATATATATATATATATATATATATATATATATATGTGTGTGTGTGTGTGTATTTGTTAATAAATTTTGAGTCAATATTAGGTAAATCACAAAATCCTTTTGTTAACGATTTACTTAATATTAGTAATAAAACAAGACCAAGTAACGAGTTTTTCAAGGTTGTTGCTTAAAAGCAAGATACATACATATACACATACATAAACACATTAGTTCCCGCTGATCATATATGTTCGCTTCAACGAGCGCTAAGAAGGCCCAAAGGATCTTCATGCCAATTGGTATTGTATGTTGAAGAATTTATTTTTATTGATGCTCTTTATGTAATACACACATCAATTACATTCAATGATTTTTAAATATCAACTTTTAAATTATACGCTTACGCTTCAGCCTGTAATATCCCACCGCTGGGCATAGGTCTCTTTCCCCATGTAGGAGAAAGATCAGAGCCTTATCCACCACGCTGCTCCAGTGCGGGTTGGCGGATATATTCCCTATTATGAGTAACGATCGCTATCAGGTGTACATATGATAACAACCGGGACCGTGCTCTCTGAGGTACGTTGGGGAGACACACAAGTGCTCCTCAAACACCCAGACCACGGCAAACATCTGCATGGCAAATACAAATGTTTGTCATGTGCGGAGATCGAACCCGCAACCGCCAGCGCAACAGCCACATTTTAATTATACATTACTGTTAACTCATAATATTATAAAAAACAATCATTGTACAGATAGCCATCTCATTATAACGTTACATAAGGTAAATAACTACATACTAACATTGCGCAATAGAAATAATAATATATTCAGCATAGAAAATGTTTTAAACAAAAAAAGCTTAATTTCATAAAGCTAAATCATAATTGACTCTACATAAATCATCAGATTTCAAAATAGTGTGTTTAGGCAGTGAACGATTTAAAAAAAGTTTAAAGACTTACCTGCGGTGCAAAGCCGAGGAAGGAAAGCTTCCTCTTGCCGCTGCTCATGTTTTTTTATGATCGTAACGTGATGAACAAGTCGCACGAAACACGTGCGGTCAACGTGCCGACGACGGACCGACTAATGGACCAGAAACTGAGCTCAGCGTCAGCGCAGCTCCGCTCGTTCTGACTACCGACCGACGACGCCTACAAATTACGATATACGACGCTTTGATAACACCTACCTGTAAACAAAATCGATAATATCAATAAATAATCATTTACAATGAACTGCAAAAAGGTATTGTATTAAATTGTACTTAGCTATGTTACACTTCATACCGTACGTATAACATTTAAAGACACATTGATAAATAATCTAATATCCTTACATATTAATCTTTTTTGATAGTTTCTATTATATTTGCGTTGTTACTTGTTATAGTATCTATAGTATTTTCAGCAGTATTTTTGATGAACTGATACGAACATAATTATCTTTCTACATGTTTGTAATTTTTCATGATTGTTCCTCCAACAGGATTTTTTTTTCAATTGCTCAATTGCTTATGTATACAACAATAGAATGTGCATAATTATATAATGTGTATTAAAATATATTTATCTTATTGTTCTTTTTAAAGATAGTTAACAACATATGTAGTATTTATTTCTCTTCGTTTTTCAATTAACATAAGATCTCGAAACTATCAAATATACACAAAAAAAAATCATATTCAGAATCGGTCGAGCCATCTCGGAGGAGTGGACAACGAACAAAACGATACGAGATTTGATGTAGTGCCCACGACTTCGTCCGCGTGGAATAGTGACTTTGGACAGCATTTTTCGGATATATCTTTTGGTTTATTTTGGATTATAAACACCGTCGTTTGGGTATTTAGAGGTTAAACGTGATTCTTTAAATTGGCATAACTTTGTATTTATGAACCGATTGACAGGAAACAAACACTAAATGTTAAGTGAAGATTACCACAATATACTAGTGAAAACCTCATCTAACAGCTTATCCGATAAGCCGTTTCTTTCCGTCCGTTTCGTTCTGAGATTAGCGTGCAAAAAAAACAATTCATTTATAAAAAAACTATATTTTTTTACAAGCTAGAAATTTTGCAATAAGACAAATTATTAATTAATAACAGGCCAATTTTAATTCCACATCAAAAAACTTATCAGCCAGCAATATATTTAATTTGATGGATATAATATAGGTATATATGTCCATCAAATTAAATAAGTTTTACATCAAATGTTCAAAAATAACATTAGTTGCTTGTATTTTTTCCCCAGATGCTAGACAAAAAATGTACACAAATAAACTAATTTCATATTAAATATACTGATTGCACAGCTCATTCTTGCAGCATATTTCCTATTAGCATATCAAAACGTCCCATTATTTCTTATAGATGTCATGGACCAAGTAGTAAATATCATTTTAGAAGTAAATCTTAGCGCGGAATACATAATTTTATTATAATTCGAACTTTCTAGGTAGGGATCCCTAGTACATTTTTTTCACCTGATTAGTATCAAGCTAATTTTTGCGAGTAGCTTCATTTTGATGAGGCGAACAAAAAGTTCCTCTTCGAAAACTCTCGATTGTGGTAGCTAACAGAGATAGCAGGAGGTAGAGCAGCAGTGAGCGTAGGACCGGGATAACGTACCACGCAATTTGTAGGACAATACCACTATTAAATTATATAGATAATCACTAACTAAAAGAAAAAAAATCAGCTGGTTAGTAATAATTTTTGATGACCTTACGAGGTCATCAAGTTGATGACCTCGTAAGGTCATCAAAAATTAATTTTTTTCTGATTTTTTTTTTTGCTTTTAGTTAGTTAATATCTATATAATTTAATAGTGGTATTGTCCTACAAATTGCGTGGTACGTTATCCCGGTCCTACGCTCACTGCTGCTCTACCTCCTGCTATCTCTGTTAGCTACCACAATCGAGAGTTTTCGAAGAGGAATTTTTTGTTCGCCTCATCAAAATGAAGCCACTCCCAAAAAATTAGCTTGATACTAATCAGATGAAAAAAATGTATACCTATTCATAGCACATTGCCTCGACATTGTGGATAACAGGCAATCTGATAAATACCTAATGCATAGATACATTGCAAGACAATTGTTATTGTGTAATCAGATAATTAGTTTACTTAGGTTAAGGTTAAGTTGATTTTTTTTTTATTTGACTGGCTATATTTTCAAACTGCGCTGTTTGAATGATGGTCAATATTGAATCACTTTTGACGATTACAAATTAAATTTATTTTTTGTAGTTGTTTTCAAGCTGTTCTTCTGTTAAAACCTTCTCTCGCAATTGAATAATATTACATAACAATTGTAGAAGTTTCTTACTGTTCGTATGCACTTTTATAATTAATTGTTGATATTAATCTACATATATAAAAATCAATTGCTGTTCGTTAGTCTCGCTAAAACTCGAGAATGGCTTGACCGATTTAGCTAATTTTGATCTTGAAATGTTTGTGGAAGTTCAGGGAAGGTTTAAACGGTGAGAAACACAAATAATATGTAACGGAAAATACTAAAAACGACGATTTAATTTTCCTATACAAAATGCGTGATGAGATCTACTAAAAAATTAATTAAAGGTATCACATCTAAGGGTACTAGAATCGTATATAAAACTCGAAATTATTGTTGGTAGATTTACCTACTTTTCGAATTGAAGATGTTGGAAACTACCAACTTTTGAAATTGTATCTACCTACTCGATAAAATTCGAGTTAGCAACACTGCGGCTAACCTAAAACGTCAGTTTAACTGAGAACCAAGCGTGCGCCGCAGCGATACCTGCCGCGTGCTTCGCTACACGCTTGAGAATACGACGCGGGAGGAGCGGCGGACACCGCCACGCTTTCCGCCCCGCGTCTCTATAAACAACATCGTATATTGCTATAAGTCGGTTTTCACGCATGCGATGATACGTGCCGCTTCACGCGCCGCCGCTATGTAAACAATAAAAACGTTCGACGCGCCGCGAGAAGCTACGCCACACGCTACTCACGACGCACCGCGTCTCCGCAAATGAGGCCTAAGGCCTAAGGCCTGTGGCGGAACGCACTAAATTCAAATGTAGGGCGTTGGATGAGTGTGTTTACGGAGAAGCGATTATACAAGCGTTTATTTTCATACATTTTGATACACGCGCGACGCTACGCCACACGCTACGCGCAACGCCCCGCGTCTCTGTAATAGAGGACTTAGCAATGTTCAAACTTATAATTTAAATTAATTTTGGTCTAATTTAATTTAAGTTTAAATAAATAGAATAGCGATTCGCCACGAACATAAATTGTTGCAAAAATACTAATATTTTGCTGTAACTATTTTGCTGTGCAATCAGTATTTTTTATTAGAATTGGGATTTCCCCTTAGTACAAAAAGGACATTTTTTTATTTACAATTAAATAGCACTCGTTAATAATTACTAGACGTTCACCTAAAACGAATTTTGCGACATAGCCACATTATCGAGGGCTAAGGGCTCTCGAAAGATTTTATAAAAGTCCTTAATTTATTATGCATAAGCTGCAGAATTTAAAAATGTCACAGAGATAGTTTAAAATTAGTAAACGTCCGCTAAAAAGGATTTTGTGACAGGCCTAGATTAAAGTGGTATAAGGGTTCAAGAAAGTTTGCATATAAGTTCTTCATTTTTGGTGCTACAAATACTACAAGCTTATGATTGAATATATAACATTCTTCTATTCCTATTTAAAGATTTAAAACAGAAAATTCGGTACCTTTGAAGCTGGAAAGAACTAATTTCTGGGCTATTGAATAAAAATGAGGAAACACGTGTTTCTTCAGCTTTTGTGGAAATTTTAAAGGGCATGAAATTTGTATAGAAGTATATACTTAAAACGTTTTGTACATGCTTTTGTTAAAAAATAAATAAATATATATCTACTTTTACTAGATACTAAATTTCATGCTTCTAAAATTAGTATTTACGATATGACAGAAAAATATTTTTAAGATATATTGAGCCGTAAGAATTATATTAAGACTGCACTATTTATTTTTTTATTTTTAATCCATGCCTAACTGGGTCTAACAATAATGGTTAAAATAATTTTTATAATTTCAAAAGCCCGAAATAAAGGTTTATGCAAACATAAGACGCACTTGCGTATAAAATGTCAATAATTTTTATGTAGGTAAGTAATTTTCCCTCAATTTCAAAAATCTTATGTTGGTTTAAGATCCGGGAAATAACAAAATCTTCCCTCATCTGTTAATTAGATGAAACAATTTTTATAGGCTGATTTCAATATTGTAAATTTATAAAAATAACCTCTGCCACCATAGGCCTGCTGCAATTTTTGTTTTTTTTTTTCTTTTCCCTCTCAGTAACCTCAGTCAGCAGTAACCTGGCTGCAGGTAAGTATAGCAATCATAGAGATGGGTGCCTACTACAGTCAGGTATATATGATAATATTAAAGTAAATAGTAAAATATTAACGGTTTTAGCTTACTACATGTAATTAACATGAGAGGGAAAAGATAAAAAAAAAAAACAAATTGCAGCAGGCTTATGGTGGCAGAGGTTGTTTTTATAAATTTACAATATTGAAATCAGCCTATAAAAAATTGTTTCATCTAATTAACCGATGAGGGAATATTTAGCTGTCTCGGATCTTAGACCATATATAAAGTTCTCGTGTCACAATGTTAGTTACAATACGCACGGTGCACATAGGGGTATTTTGCTAATCTACGCGGCCAAAATTATTTTTGTAGATTTTTGGCTTTATAATGATGGAAATAAAACAAGGGAAATATAAATAGACAATAACCTTTATAGTTTCTTAAAATTAACAAAAAGAAAAAAAAATCTAAGAATTTTTAAAAAAAAAATTATCAAAATAGGAAAAATATCGAAAATTATTACAAATATACACGTAAAAACTATTCATTTGCAAACTACTATATATACGTATTAAAAGAAATTAATCTCGTCCTCACTTTCTGATTGGAATGAATCTATTGAGTTTAGTGATGCAGATAGAAGCATGTTTAATGTTTCAGGAAGAAAAGTGGACATCTTTTTTTTATTTATTTCCGCTTATATTAAGCTTGTATATTGAGGCGCTAAGATAAGGACCTGAGCTTAAAAGAAGCCTATTTAAAATATCTTTCATTTTGAAAATTGATAGTAATCCTGTCTGTACGCCCTAAAGTGTTTGTTGCGTGCCTCTGCTGCTTCCTCAGAAAGTTGCCCTATGGGTAACAAAGCATTTTTTTAAATTCCTTTTTGTGAGCTTTAATCCATCTTTTCTTCATTGCTGATTTAATTAAAGTGTGTAAAATGGTTTTTCAGTTTCTTTAACTGATTTTCAGTAAGATCGTCACGAGTGAAAAGATGATCTCTCAAAAACATAGTTTTTCTTCTAAACTGCGTAAATTTTCTTTCTTCGTCATATCGAAGAGTGATTTACGAGTCACTATCTATATATTCTCACTGCAGAGGCTGAATCTGAAACGAAATTTATAAACATAATGAAATTTTTAAGTAATTTAGCTTATTTTGACTTATAAGATAAAAGTACTATGATTTGCGTATCCGCGCTATTCCGCGCATATTTTTTTTATTTTTCGGTACATAAGAATCTACCATTGTTATATAAATAACAATAGTTGCGGGATCTACCAGGATACTAAAACAAATACGCGTCTAAAGATAAATTTATTTTAAAAAAAAAAGTTCTCATTTCAGACGTTATTTCACAATCCCTTAAAATATATTAAATGGAAACAAATTTAATCAAATACATGATCTTTAGATTGTCACATACCTGTAGTCTCCGAGTCCATTGCTTCCTTGCACCAGTTTAACACAGAAAACTGCAGTTTAACTCACAAAGTTAATGCTTTCTAAAAATCGCTAATAACTGGATACGTACACAAAGTTCAATGATCAAGTTTCGTCTAAATTTACAAGGTAACGCGCAACTGGAAATTAATGGAGACGGTGGTCTATTGTTCGTCAGAATGTCCCCTGCCTCAGGTAGTCGAATGTAATAGAATTTTTTAAACTTTGTTAATTTGACTTTTGGCCGCGTAGATTAGCAAAATACCCCTATGTGCGGTGCATATCGGGTAGGTCTGAGAATCGGCCAACATCTATTTTCCAAACCCCTAAGTTATAAGGGGGGTTAATCACTGGCAAAACAACGTTTGCGGTGTCAGCTAGTTCGCTAATAAAAAATGTAATGCGAAATCTTAATCAGTACAAATAGCTTCGTACGCGAAACTGTAACATAAACATCTTTTTTGTACTTTTAATGTTATTTATCTTATAACTAAAACACTGTATAGCATATACGTTTCTAAGCACTCGCGACACTCCTTAGCACCCACTTTAATATAAAGACACTTACATATGATTACGACTTCATTCGTCAGTAATACTAATACTTGGACGTGATATACTAACTACTAGCAGCGAAACCCAGCGTTGCTCAGGTTAAAATACATCGCAGAAAGTTTCTAGACCATTACAGAAATTTTGAGATCTTTTGAGATGTCCTAATGCGTTAGAAAAGGACAGAAATATACATATGTTGTAACATTTTTACCATCCACCACCACCCACTTTCACCAACCGCGACCAAACGCCCTTACTACCACCTGGAGACCAAGGGGTATTTACCACACCAACGGGAAGTTGATTGGGTTTTGTGGTCATAGAGAAAACTGTGTATTTACGTACAACAAAGCATTTTGTATACTTATATATATTTAGATTTAGATTACGTCCATGTACTAACATAACAAGAGTCATAAATACAGTTGTTTATTATATTTTATTTATATATTAACAGAATTGCCTTTGGTGGCTTTTATACTTTTTTATATTACTATAATAATAATTATTTTATTGAATACAAAACATAGACCATAAGCGAAGGATTTGTATTTGTTGTGGTTTAGATTGTTTAAATTAACTAAAGATTGTAGAAGATATAAAAATTATAAAATTGTTAGAAGTACCAACAAACTTCACACCCGACCTCCTTTAAACCCGAGCTCTTAGAAAAGGCTGTACCTAAAACCTAGAAGATACAATAGAGAGTAATTCGTGAGAGAGCCCATTACTGTTTTGGCCAAAGATCAACAAGTAGTAATAAAAAAAGTGAATTCAACAACAAAGAAGTAATGAATCCCGTAAACGTTTGATGAAGATTAAAAATTAATATCACATAACCAATAAATTTTTGATTTATTTGTATTCCTTACCTAATGATTTGATTTAGTACCTAAAATATTATGGACGAAAACGAAATTCCATTTTTCATCGCATACTTCAGGCTTCAATTAATTTGAGTTATTACGTGGGTATGTAATGTCGAATATAAATTATATAATAAGATAATCAAAATATCATATCCAAAATATATACGTAATATATTCCACTATAAGAAAAACATAAAATCTGTATGAAACCAACCCACTTGCCCCTACTACAAACTGGACGATGACAACAGTCCTGTTGTTGTGGTGGGAGTAGTTACCAAAAGTTAACATAGGTACATTTCATAAAACATATAGAATGAAGATAGAATATGTGTAGCTGTATTATTATTACTATTATACACCTACATATAATAATTGTGTTTGCTCGCAAACGAAAAAAAAACCGACTTCAATTACATCGCCAAATAACACTACAGTCTACAACGTAGGTAGACGAAAAAATAGTCGAGTAAATACGCGTTATCAAAGATCACTCAAAGAGTATTCATCAGATCTTGATCTTTAAATGGGACCACAAGCTAAGCACCAGCTTTCGATTGAAATAAAGAGATAGAAGAGAAGAGAGAATTGAGAGTTAAAATATGCTAAGGTACAAAAAGTGACGTTATTTCCTACTGGTTATTTTCTATTTAAGCGAGCTAAGGGTGAAACTTTAGAATGGTCACTGAACAGCATTAGGTGTACTCGTAAGTGATAAAGAAATAATAAAGATTGGCACTTATCAATAAAAAAAAAGAACCGGAACAAAAAAAAAAGAACTCACCGTCGACCGCAATATCTTAACTCCTTATTACATTTTGATAACGTAAATGATATGTGTGAGACGTAAGATACGATAATCATATTATGATTATCGGGTTTAAGTAGGTTCTTCGATATGTAATATGAGACTAGCGATATTGTTGCTTCCAACGTTTGTTTAATTATGAACACTTTTCCCTTATTTATTTATTTACATATAAAATGCTTAAAACTATTTTGCATATAAAATTCATGAAATTTAAGTACCTACTCATTAAATAAAAATAATTCACTTTAAAATGTATTCATCTATACTTAATATTATAAAAAGGTAAGATTATTTTGTATTTTTGTGCGTATGTTTGTAATGAATAAACTCAAAAACTACTGGACCGATTTGAAAAATTATTCCACATTTGAAAGCTTAGTTATCCCTGTGTAACATAAGCTACTTTTTATCCTGGGATAATAATAGGTTCCCACGGGAAATTGTTTGCGCACACGGGTGAAAGCCGTTGAGAACAGCTAGTTTGTTTATAAAAGAACATGTCCTGATTCAACTGACCGCCTGACTGTAGCATTATCGCCGAGCGTAAACTAAGAGTATCTAATAAAGTAATACTCGGGAATTAAATAAAATCATAAGATAAAATTGTGAAAAATGTCTCATCATCAAATACGCCTTACGATACATAACCTTCATAATATTACCACAATTTTGTGTAAGTTTAAGCTTGTCGTAAACATTAAGCATAGGGGCCTATTTGCTCCAGTTTTAGGATATACGCCCCAATTTTTATTCCCTTCGAATAGCAGATTAAATTATGAGTAGGCGCTACGATAGAAAGACATCCAAAACATCGTGGACGGCTGAAGATCTAGATGAGGCAATGTCAAGAAATCAACTAAGTCAACTCCTCATATCCCTATGGCATTCCTAATTAAACCTTGAGCCCTTGAGTCGTCTAATGTTTAACCAAAAGTGTTACAAGATATTCGATTTATCCCCGTAGTACCTCAGTATCATGCTAAAGGCAGAAAACAATAAAGCCAGTTTGGCTCTCTCAACTCTACAATAATTGACCTCGTAATAGGATTCGTACTATAAGCCTCAAGAATCAATATATTCAGGGACCTCCCTGAATATATTGATTATTGAGGCTGAGGTTCAAGAAATTCAGAGCTACAATGAAGGGGAGTTTGTAAGTAATAAGTGCCCAAACTTTTATCTTCTCTTCCACTTCAGTCAATAGTAAAACTCCAATAGCAAATGGGCATACTCTTTTGACAACAACTTAACTCTGCTCTGGTTAAGAAAACAGGCTACAAGAGTGTATGATACTTCGGAGAGGTCGTAAAATGGTTTCTATATAAAAATACCCGATCCAAACCTTTTAGATATTAATGACGAGTACCATAGCTATCGCTCCATTTCCATTACCTTTAATAGCGATTGCTCAGTAGCGTCAATCACAATTAATTAAGCCCTAAACTTACGCTTACTGTTTATATATTTTTTTCCAGATCATAAAGATGTAAATGATGAATCTGAGACCTAAAAAAATATGCATATTTCCAATAAAATATATATATATATACATATGTATATATGTATACATTGAACCGGTCGATTTAGAAAGAAAAAGCCATAAAAACGGCAATTTGTGTTCTTAAAACTTACTAGATAGACTGAATGAAAAAGACAGGAAATTAAACTAATAATAATTAGTCATATCTTATACTATTAAACGAGCAATTCTTGTGTATATATATATATTTTCTGAATCTCGGAATCGGCTCCAACGATTTTCGTGAAATTTAGTATGCAGGGGATTTCGGGGGCGAAAAATTGATCTAGCTAGGATTCATTTTAAAAAAATGTCGTTTTATCCCTGTTTTTAGACAATGAAAAAATATCATTACAATACGAAGCCTTATTTCACCATTTATTAATATAGCTGTATTAGTGTAATTAGGAAAGCGACGGATTTCAAATCCTTTTGACCTGGGTTCGAATCTCAGTCTCCAGATTATTATTTTTTTTCGTTTTTTTTTAATTTCACTCGTGATTTATTATTTAAATAAAATTAAAATATAAAAATACCGAAAAAAAAAAACAAAAAAAAAATACCGAGCTGGGCTCGGTCACCCAGGTACTAGAGCTATAATACGTAGCATATTTTTCTAAAATTGAAAATTTTTCATAATCATTTTATCGTAGTTATTATTATCTATATATATATACAAGAGATTTCCACCCATATATTGACTCATCATGATATTATCTCTGGAACCATAAGATGTAGAGACTTGAAATTTGGTAGAAATATTCCTTTCGCCGAGTAGAGGTCAGCAAAAAACGGATTTTACGAAATTCCACCCACAAGAGGGGGTTGCGGGGTTTAATAACATTTATGGCAAAACAACGTTTGCGGGGTACGTTGGGCAAATATGACACGTAACAGGATTGTCCTTGAACGAAAAATTAATACCTATGCGAAATAACCCATTTTGTTATTGATAAAAGTAATCGCTTTATCGTCTGATAAGATTTAGTTTTCTGTCCTTCTTATTCAAGAAATTAAAACTAGAATTAAATATATTTAATGTTCGCGGAAAGGCGTATTGATAACTTCAAAGCTATCATGCGAAAGAGGTGCGAGTCGTTTCTAAAGCGATTCGGCGGCAGCCCTAATAGTATTCTGAAAGTAAGAGTGGCGTAGTCCCTATGGACTAAAACTCCTTAAATAAATATTTTTACAGACTAGATGTCCCCCCCCCCCCGCGGTTTCAGCCGCGTTAATTTGAGAAAAAAAATTGGCTATAGCATTCCTCTGTAAATGGGCTATCTAACACAAAAATAATTTTTCAATTCGAACCACTAATTGCTGAGATAAGCGCGATTAAGCTAACAAATAAACTTTTCAGCTTTGTAATATTAGTATAGATAATTGGGAGATTCCATGTAAAATAGTTAATTATGACAATTTTATTCAAATAGAAAAAAATATTTATTAATTTGCTATCATACTTACAATAGATTTTAAGAAACATTGTTACTACCACAAGGGTTTGTCCTGAAATAATCGTAGAGAAGACGTGGAACATCGACCTTCACCGATCTGATAACTCGATGAGACATATTTTTTATCAAATACTAGCTGCTGCCCGCGACGTCGTCTGCGTGCGTTCACTGCTCGTTCCCCGTAGGTGATAGCGTGATAATATGTAGCCTATGTTCTGACCCGACTTCTTAATAATCTTCGTGCCAAATTTGAAGTAAATCCATGCAGTACTTTTTGAGTTTATCCCGTACATACATTTGAAGAAATAAGGTTCACTGCTCGTTCCCCGTAGGTGATAACGTGATAATATATAGCCTATGTTCTGACCCGACTTCTTAACAATATTCGTGCCAAATTTGAAGTAAATCCATGCAGTACTTTTTGAGTTTATCCCGGACATACATACAGACAAACAGACAAACAGACAAACAGACAAACAGACAAAAATTCTAAAAACTATATTTTTGGCTTCGGTATCGATTGTAGATCACACCCCAAGTATTGTTTTAAAAAAATATTCAATGTACAGTTTTGACTTTTCTACCATTTTATTATATGTATAGATAATTTATAAACAAATATGCCTGTGATTATAACTTGCCTATCGAAAAGTGGTTTTAGCTATTTTTTTGTTTATCGATGTAGTATCGAATATAGGTATATATTGATATACCTGTTCACATCTACTAGCCAGGTAGCCATGACCAAAAATAAGTAGGCAAGCCTACCTAGGCATATTCTGTGTGTTAAAAACTATCAATTAAGATAAAACTCATTCGGTTATCATATTAGTGAAGGTGATGAAAAAAAATTAATTAAATTAAAAGTAGCTATGACCACTTTTCGATAGGCAAGTTATCATAGGCATTTTTGTTCATAAATTATATTTGATAAAAAATATGTCTCATCGAATTATCAGATCGGTGAAGGTCGCTCTTCCACGTCTCTTAGACCATAATGGTTATTATTAATTATAACGTCTTAGATATAGATTACCCAAAGCAGAAATAATACAAAACATAAATTAATATCAGGCTTCAAATCCAAGTTAGCGTCCATAATGATGAATTATTTTAAAAGAGTTACCTACTGTTTAAATTTGTTTATATATATAACTAGCGTACGACGTACGGCTCACCTGATGGTAAGCGATTACCGTAGCCTTAGACGCCTGCAACACCAGAAGCATCCTATCCCCAATATGGGACCAGGAGCTCTGGTCATCTTACACGCCAACAGGAAGACAATACTGCTTGAAAGTAGTAAATAATAATTTAGCTGTGATCTTCTGTAATGTCGAGGTACTACCCCAATCGGGCTTCTTCATATTTTGAGCAGGAAAATTCCTTCTGTGCCCCACCTTAGTTAAGTAATTTATTTTCATACATTCCTTGGCAGTATTACTAATGTCACTGTATGTTATAAAATAAATTCTTTGATTTACAATTATATTCACCCTCAGTTAACGGGGTGGCTCAAACCCCTCATACTTCACAGTTTTAGGAAAATATAGTACAGTGATAAGTATATCACAGCAATTAGTGATTAAATGGCTTCAATTACATTTTTTGTGGTTTTAACATACAAAAAAAAACTGATAACAGTGGAACTATAAAATGAACAATCATGTACGTATAGATATGATATCTATAT
This sequence comes from Melitaea athalia, assembly GCA_905220545.2. Lineage (NCBI taxonomy): Eukaryota > Metazoa > Arthropoda > Insecta > Lepidoptera > Nymphalidae > Melitaea > Melitaea athalia. The sequence goes on along the minus strand of HG992176.1, from coordinate 7,412,439 downwards.
ATCAATACGTGAAGAAAAAACTTTGTACCCCTTTTTACGAAAATTGCACGGACGGAGGAGTATGAAATTTCGTACACTTATAGTTTATATAGAGGAGTGCAGAAGATAATATATTTTTTTTAATTATGCATAAAAATATATTAAATCAATAAATAAAAAAAACATTACACATACTACCATATATTTGACATAGACACGCATAATTATAATACTCTTTTGTTGATCGTCAGTCTGTAGTCAAATTGAAAAATTTTAAAAAAGGTTCTTTATTTTCATAATTTTTTGGTTTCTTTTTAATTCTTTTTTTTTTTAAATGGTCGAAATTCAACCACTGGGCGACCACTCGTATAAGTAAAAGTATATTAATATATTCTGTATAAGTATATTCTGTTTGTGCAGTCCTTGTGGGTCTCCCCACCGTTCCTCGGAGAGCACGTTAAGCCGTCGGTCCCGGTTGTTATCATGTACACCTGATAGCGATCGTTACTTATAATAGGGAATACCGCCAACCCGCATTGGAGCAGCGTGGTGGATTAAGCTCTGATCCTTCTCCTACACGGGGAAGAGGCCTATGCCCAACAGTGGGATATTACAGGCTGAATCAAGATGGATGTAAGTATATTCTGTAATGTGTTAACGTGACATTACAGAAAATAAATATAGTACGGGATCCCTAGTACATATTTTTCACCTGATTAGTATCAAGCTAATTTTCCGGGAGTAGCTTCATTTTGATGAGACGAACAAAAAAAGTCAGAAAATAAATAAATTTATTAATTATTACTAACCAGCTGTTTTTTTTTTTCTTTTAGTTAATAAATATTTGTATAATTTGATTGTAATATTGTCCTCCAAATTGCGTGGTACGTTATCCCGGTCCTACGCTCACTGCTGCTCTATCTCCTGCTAACTCTATTAGCTACCACAATCGAGAGTTTTCGAAGAGGAACTTTTTGTTCGTCTCATCAAAATGAAGTTACTCCCGGAAAATTAGCTTGATACTAATCAGGTGAAAAATATGTACTAGGGATCCCTACCTAATAATTGTGCTTGCTCGCAAACGAAAAAAAACCGACTTCAATTCCATCGACAACCGTAATCGTAATACAACGTAGGTTGATGAAAAATGCGCATTATTAGAGATATTTTAAAAAGTATTAAATTATATATACTTATATATGTATATAATATAATATATATAATAAATATATATATATATAATTTAAATTTAAATAGAATCACAATAAAGCACCACCTTACAATTAAAAAAAGAGTCATCGAAATTGGTCCAGCCGGTAAAAAGTTATGTGATAAAAAAGGTTATGAGGGTTTTTGAAATTTTTCAATTTTCTGCGTAAATTTGGCCATAGGACGATAAGCATACCAAATCGGCCCCAGAAAGGTATTGGGCTCATAATTTCAGGAAATGTTGGTACTCATGAGATACTTTGATGCTGCAAGTTTCAGATTTTTATCTATTACCGTTTCCGAAAAAATCCGAAAAAAATGAAAATCAGTAAAAAAAAATTTCTCAGCACCGTGTGAATCGATTTATCTAAATACCGGATATGTTGGGGGGCATGATGGTACCTTCTACGAAAAAAAATATGAGCAATATTGGTTCATAAGAACCTTAAAAAAAACGAGGTCATTTTTTTAATTTTAATTTTTAACCATGTTACGATAACGATAACATTATAAAACTATTTTTTTTGAATTTCTCATTTAATTTTCAATGAAATTATGATCTTGGATTTTTTTTAAAAACGGTACGCCATATTGAAAAAAAATAAAAACTGATTTTTTCTTTTTATTATTTAACTCTTGTACTAGCGAAAACAACAGAATAAATTAGAACCACTCATATAAAAAAAATCGTTTCTTATTTAATAATTTCTATATTATTATTTATTATGAACTATTAAAAATCACGATACAGCCTGTAATATCCCACTGTTGGGCATAGGCCTCTTCTCCATGTAGGAGAAGGATCGGAGCTTAATCCACCACGCTGCTCCAATGCGGGTTGGCGGATATATTCCCTACTATGAGTAACGATCGCTATCAGGTGTACATGATAACAACCGGGACCGACGGCTTAACGTGCTCTCCGAGGCACGGTGGGGTAACCCACAAGGACTGCACAAACCGACTTTTTAACCGACTTCAAAAAAGGAGGTTACTCAATTCGACCGTATGTGTTTTTTTAATGTATGTTCGGGGATAACTTCGTCGTTTATGAACCGATTTTGATAATTCTTTTTTTTTTTGTTGGAAAGGAGATATTCCAACTTAGGTACCATGATAAGGAAACCAGGATCTGATGATGGAATCCCAGAGAAATCGAGGGGAACCCCCAAAAATCGTAGTATTTTTTTTTCGTCGGCTAACATATTACTTGTCGATATAATTGAAGTCGTTTTTTTTTTTCGTTTGCGAGCAAACACAATTATATTTAAGGCAATTCTGTCTAGTAATTTGACAGATTTACCAGAAATGACCGAAAAAGACTTGAAACTTTTATTTACGGGTTCCCATCGATATAGACAAGCAATATTATATTTAGCAGAGACAATGGATGATTCAGATAATATAACTATTCAGTTTGTCAGAGATAAAACCAATATATTGAAGGCTCAAGTACAATCTCACAATAGCTGCAGGCTATGGCGAGCATTTTCTGAGAACATTTACCATAGTAATATTTTAAAACAAAAAAAAATACAGTGTATTTGGGACATAAAAAAGTAAGTTTAAACCAAACTGCGTAATAAAAAAAAATTGTAAAAGATAAAAATAAAAAACCAAAAAAACAACCAAAAACTTGGTATTTTGAATTGTTCACATGAATTTTGAGGTAATGGGAAAAAGGTGTAAATACAAAACTTTATAATTATTTTTATTATCTACAACTTTGCTATTTAACTTTTTTCAATAGGAATTGTTGTTTAGCCGGAAATCGAGATAAACCGTTTTTTTACCCTTACCCCCCACTTCCCAACCTCACGTCGCTCGTAATTTATTTTCCTTTCATTTTCATTGTATTCTCTTTCTTTTCCAATGGGTTTCATCCTACTATAATTTTTTTCCCTTTTTACCATTTTCAAAGGCTTATTAAAAAGCACTGGTCTACAGAGTACAGACTTAGTACAAGAGTTAAATAATGAAAAGAAAAAATCAGTTTTTATTTTTTTTCAATATGGCGTACCGTTTTTAAAAAAAATCCAAGATCATAATTTCATTGGAAATTAAATGAGGAATTCAAAAAAAATAGTTTCATAATGTTATCGTTATCGTAACATGGTTAAAAATTAAAATGAAAAAAATGACCTCGTTTTTTTTAAGGTTCTTATGAACCAATATTGCTCATATTTTTTTTCGTAGAAGGTACCATCATGCCCCACAACATATCCGGTATTTAGATCAATCGATTCACACGGTGCTGAGAAATTTTTTTTTACTGATTTTCATTTTTTTCGGATTTTTTCGGAAACGGTAATAGATAAAAATCTGAAACTTGCAGCATCAAAGTATCTCATGAGTACCAACATTTCCTGAAATTATGAGCCCAATACCTTTCTGGGGCCGATTCGGTATGCTTATCGTCCTATGGCCTTTCTTATTTTTTTCTTTAAGTGAGAGTAAAATTTATTTTTATTTATTTTTACTAGTGGTACTTACAAAGAGTATTTTTATTTTTTAACTTACCGAATACTTGTCTAAAAATCAATAAATCTTTTAACCAAGACAAATAAATAAAATTGGTGTGTCTTGTAATGATAAAATAAACGCTTTTTACTAAATGCATATGGATATATACACGGTACATATATCAAAATAACATTTTATTTAAAAAAAAATCTGTCTGTCTGCCTGTTTGTTCCGGCTAATCTCTGAAACGGCTGGGCCGATTTTTACGGGATTTTCGCAGTAACTTATGCTACTTTTATTTTAGAAATTTCTTTATTTTATAACTGCGAGCTAAAAATTAACTTATTAAATTCCACGCTGACGAAGTCGCGGGCACACCTAGTTTTAAATGATTGTGTTTATTCAATTAACGTCAACAAGTAATGAAATGAGGACATGATCAACGTAGTCGAAGTAGGTAAATTAAATACACACTATTAGGGATAACTTAAAAGCTACAAATCAGAGCTCGCTCAAAATCTGACGACACGGGCTGCAACAGCTTTCGAATATAAAAATAATCATCAAAGTTGGTAGTCCCAGTAGCATTTTTATGAGGCAACACACACAGAAAATACATTCGAATTGAGAACCTTCTAATTCTTTTAAATTCGATTAAAACTAACAAAAAGGCTTTACAGACAGTATCGTGAAATTCGGAAGAAACAACTAGTTATAACATGTAGAGGAATATTTATATTAATAGATAAATCTGCACAAAAGAATCTCATTTATATCACATTGACTTCAAAAACGTATTGTGATAGTATCACTTATTCTTGGCTAGTCTCAGGTACAAGAAATATTATCTACAATCACACTTAAGTAAACGTATTCTTTTCAGAAACCGATTTGTTATACAAGACTTTGTATCACTACATAGTATAAAACAAAGTCGCTTTCCGCTGTCTGTATATTATATGCATACTAGCGTCTGCGCGCGACTTCGTCGGCGTGGACTCCGCTCCTATTGGTCTTAGCGTGATGATACATGGCATATAGTCTTCCTCGATAAATGGGCTATCTAACAGTGAAAGAATTTTTCAAATCGGCCCAGTAGTTCCAGAGATTACCGCGTTCGAACAAACAAACAAACAACCAAACAAACAAACTCTTCAGCTTTATATATTAGTATAGATTGCTTAGATCTTTAAAACTACGCAACGGATTTTGATGCGGTAATTTCGCTAGTAAAGAGAGTGATTCTAATGGAAGGTTTACATGTATAAATTTAAGGGTCGACCGAGATCTCGGTCTCGGTCTCGGTCTCGGCATTCTCGGCCAAAAATTCTACCGAGATCTCGGTCTCGGTTCTCGGCCAAAAATCGCCGAGATTCTCGGCCAAACCGAGACCGTTGTAAGTAGGTACGGTATAGGATAATGGGATTCAAATCTACCGCGCGCGTCCACATTTTGTCACTTAGTGTCAGTGCGAGAGCGAGCTATCGATTGTGATTGGTCGGCTGGCAGCGAGCGGGTGCGGGGTGTTACTTACCGCTGCTGCCGCCGCTCCGCGCCGTTCGCTCATTTCAATACTTTTGTAAACAAAAACAAAACTAAAAAAACAAACTTAAACTAAAAACAAAACTTAAACTGTAAAAACCGGCCAAGTGCGAATCGGACTCGAGCACGAAGGGTTCGGTACCATTGACTAGGTAATATAATTATATGTATTATATAAATATAGAGCAAAAATAGATAAAAAATTGCGTTTTTTGTATGGGAGCCCCCCTTAAATATTTATTTTGTTTTATTTTTAGTATTTGTTGTTATAGCGGCAACAGAAATACATAATTTGTGAAAATTTCAACTGTCTAGCTATAGCCATTCTCGAGATACAGCCTGGTGTCAGACGGACGGACGGACGGACGGACAGCGAAGTCGTAGTAATATGGTTCCGTTTTTACCCTCTGGGTACGGAACTCTAAAAAAGGAGTTTGTTTGAATTTTGTTCGTAGTAGAATAATTAAGTTTCTTATATTGATTAATTAGAATTACTAGCTAGAATAACTACATAAAGTAGTTAAGTGACTATTAAGATCATTATATTATCACGTATTATTTTATACGTATGGTGAAAACCTGGTAAGTGTACGAAGATATTTTAGATTCAGTGACCACATTCATCAGAATACGATATATCGATTCGCTGATTTATATGTTCGTTGCTGTTTTTCAACCGACTTAAAAAAGGACGAGGCGTATTTATAGGTATAGTATATCTTTTATTCATGTTCGGGGATAACTTCGTCGTTTATGAACCTATTTTGATAATTCTTTATTTGTTGGAAAGGAGATATTCTAAGGGTGGTACGATGATAAGGAAACCAGGATCTGATGATATAATCATCATCGTATGGGCAGCATAATCTTATGGGCAGCTCATGATGTCATAGACTTGGTTGATGACCCAATGACAAGTGACGAAAGCAGTTCAAGTTCTGTTATAGAAATAGCGCTTGACAGCTTTCTTAGAGAGCCAAGACTCCAAAGAAACGCAAATATTTTTGAATATTGGTATTCGTCACCATATGAAGTACTTAGGCCTGCAGCAAAAAAGTTTCCATCAGCACCGCCTACTAGTGTAGCAAGTGAACAGCTCTTTAGTAGAGCTGGTCAGTTATACGATGAGAGGCGACACTCTTTGAAGGGTGAAAATGTAGAAAAATTGCTTTCTCTGTGCTACAACATCATGTTGTTTAATTTTTAGTATTAAAACTATTAAAAATATTATGACATTCTTAAATATACTATATTTTGCAAAAATAGCGCATTTTCTTTTTTTATTTATCTATTCTCGGTCTCGGTCTCGGTCTCGGCCGAGATTTTAATTTATTCTCGGTCTCGGTCTCGGTCTCGGCCGAGAACGAAAAACCTGTCTCGGTCGACCCTTATGTATAATACATGCATAATATAGTACAGGAACACTGATCGTTTAGGAGGTTTCTAACGTGATGGCGTAAATTAACACATTTTTTTCGCATATATTATATACTAGATGTGATGGTTTCGACCACGTTAATTTAATAAAAAGGAGGTACTAATATATTATATAGCCTATAGCCTTCTTCGATAAATGGGCTATCTAACACTGAAAGATTTTTTCAAATTGGACCAGTAGTTCCTGAGAAACAAACTCTTCAGCTTTATAATATTAGTATATATTATCTATATTTATTTTATTTTATACTAGATGCTGTGCCCGCGACTTCGCCCGCGTGGAATTTAACATAAAAGTTATTGTTCAGCATGTAGTTATTAAAAAAAATATCTAAAATAAAAGTAGCCTAGTTACGCCTTATAACATCAGCTATCTGCCAGTGAAAGTCCTGTCAAAATAGGTCCAGCCATTTCAGAGATTAGCCGGAGCAAACAGATAAACAGATACAGACAAAAATTGTAAAAAATGTTATTTTGGTATATGTAACGTGTATAGATCCATATGCAATTAGTAAAAAGCGGTTATTTTAATATCACAAACAGACACTCCAATTTTATGTATAGATTTAGTATCAGCATTGCACCAGAGCGAAGGCGGGGTGGGTCACTAGTTAGTGATAATTTTAATGTACAAAAAATTTAAATCACCAAATTAAAGACGACAAAAGATGAAAAAATGTCTCAGACTAGCTAGAACTAATTCATGTGCTAGTCTAACACAAAATGACTAATGCAACCAAAACATAGAGATTAATGATTAAACATTTGTCCGATTTTACAATTTCTACAAAACCAATACCTATTAAATGGATAAAAACATTTTAATAATAAAATTATTTATAACTCAATTAAATATTCAACTACACTTATATCACGAGTGTAACAGTAACTTCATGCGCTTGTGTTCATAAGCCTGAACGAATTGAATAACTGTGGTTAGATCGCATATCACAGTAACTATTTTAGCTATCATTGTATTTAATCTTTTGTTTTTACTTTGTAAAAGATATGACTAATGGATAATAAAATTTCACACTTTAAACATAACATGGCATAAAATACCATATTTAGCTGTATTTAACTGTGTAAAAATTATCACACTTAAAACATGTACTTTTCAAATATTCTCTACTGTGCATACGCTTCAGCCTGTAATATCCCACAGTTGGGCATAGGCCTCTTTCCTCCATGTAGGAGAAGGATGAGAGCTTAATCCACGACGCTACTCCAATACGGGTTGGCGGATATATTCCCTACTATGAGTAACGATCGCTATCAGGTGTACATGATAACAACCGGGACCGACCGCTTAACGTGCTCTCCGAGTGGGGAGGCCCACACTGCACAAACACCCAGACCACGTCAAACATCTGTATGGCCAATACAAATGTTTGTCATGAGCGGGGATCGAACCCGCAACCGCCAGCGCAACAGGCACAGACCAGTGCCGTGACCGTTGCGCCAACACGGCGTCTCTACTCTGTAACCAGACTAAAAATTATATTTTTTTTGTGCTAAAACATATAAAATGAGTGTGCTTTAAACCACACGACTGAAGTAAAACTTATGAAACGTAACTCTCTCTCTCCTTCGCGCATTCAGCAGCCTACTCTCCAAGTCAAGCGAGCGTAAAGAAGTTTTAATTCAAAAACACAATTTTGTTAGAAAAAATCGAATACAAATGATTCTGTCAAGGTATATTATTATTAATCGCTATTTTTTTTTACCTTTTCGTTGAGATACAAAATAAATACGACCGTAGCTCCGAGTCTAGGTAGGACCGTCATCAAGTTTTTTTTAAATTATTTTGGTTGAAAATTTATTAGATTCAATGAAAAGACGTCACACTGTTCTCAACTCAATAGAACATATAACCAATTACACAACAAATGACATCGTACGAGTAAAGCATCGCGTAAATAGAAACATACTTTTTTTTTTTTTTTTTTTTTTTTTTTTTTTAACACTGCCCCCGAACGTGATCCGAGACTTTAGCTACATAACTACTAATACAAAGTTTCAAAAAATCTTAGTCTAGTACTAATCTTCCTTCTTACATAAATCTAACATTCTCGAACTCAACCTATGGAGGCTACCGTTTAGTTATATTATAGTTATTTATTACATTTATGGCTTATCTATACAACTTATTTACATTTATATGCAAAATTTCATTAATTTTTACATAAAAAAAGAAAAACATACCAACTTATTACTAGTCCTGCTTTATATTCTATTTGTTAATGTTATGCTAAATATATTACACAATATTAAGACAACATTATTTACTAGGTCTTATTCCTATTATTAACTACTATTGTTACTTTTTTACAGTACTGCAGGAGCAGTTCTCTGCTATCATTTTCTTGGATAACTTTATACATTGTTTCTCTTTCTAATTTTACACCTATTTGAATTTCCAGTTGCAACCTCTCATAAGCGAAGATCGGGCACTCCAGAAGGACGTGGAAGACAGATTCCGGACAACCAGGGTCGCAGATGCACGATGGACTCTCCTTACACTTGAACCTGTGCAAGTATTCGGAGAATCCACCATGCCCCGTCAACACCTGGGTGACAAATCTGTCCACCTTTATTTTACGCGTGATCCCATATGCGGCTATCGCGTCAGGGAAGAACACTTTGGTGACGCCAGCCGTTTCACCATCACGATACCGCTGGTTCCATTCATCAAGCGATTGCATACGGATGCTCCGCTTGATGAATGAAACCGGAATAGAAACATACTGAAACGTATAATAAAATATGATCTGACTGACATTAAATATTCAGAATAGTTAATGGTATTTGTACATTAAAATGATGATACATTTATTTACGCAGGTGAAGTAAGACCAAAAAATTTAAAAGTTCATCTGAATATAGACAATAAGAAAGATAGCTTCCAACTTCAGAATAGTACATAATATATATTTTAACAATCCATAACCTGATATGATCTGTAGATCGTAACCCAGAAGTCCCTGATTCAATAATTCAATTACGGCATGGACCCGATGAATTCGCAAGAATTATTATAGGAAAATTCACTTCATGCTTGTCGATGAAGAAGAACATATTGAATTTGAAGAAATTTCGGTCATACACAGAAATGACCTCATAGTATTATTGCCTCAATATTCAATATTGCTTTCCACACAAGCTGTAGGTCACAATCAAATTTAAATAACTTACTGCTGCCAAGTAGTGTTGAGTTCCTTTGATGTGTAAGGTAACTAGAACTGCCTTATTGAGAGCCGATTATCGGCAATGTGCATGCGATGCTCCTGTTGTTGTAGGCGTCCATAGGCTACAGAAACTGCTAACTATCAGGAAGACCGCTTGTTGCTATGATACGATTTACCCACGAGAGATTTTACAGTTATTACAATTATAATTTATAAAAGTTAAACGACCTATATGTATTTATTAATGTATGTGAGAAACAAAATTTATACGTTTAATTGTTAAACAGAGCTAACATGTTTTTGTATGAGGCAAATAATTACGATGACTATAATTATTCAAATATGAAATATATTAAAAAATGTAAACCTAAATTAATTTTAATGACTTTTACATGAATATGTAGATGGATATAATTGTGTACCTATTTTTTATTGTTTTATTTATTATTTACCAATTTTATTTTTGTATCGTATCGTATCGTAGCACAACAAGCTACATATAGGTATATAATTTTATTATCTTATTACTTACTCACTTTTTTATATTTGAAGTTCCTGCTTCGCTCTTGTTGAGAATCACTACTACTTATTTGGTTTAAATATCGCTTCAACCGATTAATTTGCCTTTTGCTGCTGTTAGAACAAATATTCAAATGGCGCCATTAAAGAGAACAGAAAACAATAAATAAAGAAATGACCCAGTCTACTGAAATAGACTGTTGAAGTGAATTCAAGTTAATGTTACCTAATTGTGCTATGGTTTTAACGTTTTTAAAATGAAACAAACTTATTTTTATAACAGACTAGCTGACCCGGCGAAAATCGTACCGCCTAACAGTCGATTGGTATTTAAGTTCAAATTGACTTTTAAGTATTATTACGAATCTTTTGTATGGGAATATATAAAAGTGTTGTTTTTAGACTTTTTTCAGGCAATTTTTTAAATTTTTCTCTCCGTAACAACCATCCTCTTACTTCAAGGAATATTATAAAAAAAGAATTAGCAAAATCGGTTCAGCCACTCTTGAGCTTTGCGCTTAGCAACACATTCAGCGATTCATTTTTATATATATATAGAGAAGAGATAGAGATAATTACGATTTTTTAGGCTTAGACACTCGCGGTTTTCAAACATATCCTATTTTTTAAGTATAGCGAGTACACACCACGATATAGATTTTTTTAAGTATAGCGAGTACACACCACGATATAGATTTTTTGATGATTTTTGTCGATATTTCGGACCATTTACATGGCCCGTGGTCACGACAATAATCATCAAAAAAATCTATATCGTGGTGTGTATTCGCTACACTTAAAAATAAGATAATTATGATATATTTATCATATCATTAGATAGGCTTAAAAGTTGAATTTATAGCTATTTTGTTTAGAAACGCTAATAAGAAGATCATAGTACGTTTCGGCCGTCAGTCCCGACGACGGTCTGCGTACGTTCAATGTGACTGTATTAGCCTGCCTAAATGCCTTCACATACAGGTGTACTGTTGTCCATATAATAATTACTTAATGAATACTTATCTTTAATGGTGATCACTTCATGGCTTGATTTTATAATGCTATTTTATTTATCACTATTTGTCATACAAGTATTGTAAAGATATTATTATGCTCCTTTTAAACACAGTATTAATAAGCATAATGACATTTTTTGTTAAGGTTATGTTTCTAATAATGATGTAATGACAAATCGACGTCTAGACGAGTCATTTTTTTAAAGATTGTTTTATAATTTAGTATAAACCTACAAGGACAATATTAATATTTAGTTAACTAATATTTAATTATAATGAAGAGCAAGTTTTTAAGTGGAAAAACTAAAGAACAAAATCAAATATCATCCCATACCTATCATGTCTATCATTTTTTACTTTTATCTCTTATACTTAATAGCTTTCCTACATATAAATTTTATAATAGGTTCCGTTTTATATAATTATTTTATAATAGCTTTCCACTCGCGATTTCGCGCGCGTGGATTACCCGATTTTGGTTGGTCTGTCTATTTTGTAACGGAAAAACCGTTACAATGTAGCCTGTGTCAAAAAATAGAAAAAGGAATACAGCGGCAACATTTGAAAATTAAGAACATAAAAACAAATTCATGAAAGCCAACTGAAGCCAACTAGGTCTCTGTCTCAGCATTGCATAGTAGCAAATATTTGTGTTGCAAATAATTGTAACTGTTTTTCAGTCAGAGCCTGTTTTTTCAGTGATGACATAGAAAAAAAATCGTATCTACCTACTAGTAGTTTTGAGTTTATTTAGGTAAATAGAAGACGTAGACTTATAGAAAAAGAGGTTTGTTATTTTAATTAAATAAAAAAAAAATCTATTACAAACTACTTTGAAAGTCAACTGGTCTAAAAATAGAATTAAGAATTGGACGTTTAAAAAGTTACAATGTAAAACTTGCTATAATAAATTAAATAAATTTGTTTTTAACATCGAAGTCAAAGAATGATTGAAACAAATAGTTTTAAGAATTAATATATTTAAATAAATTTGTTTATCTTGTGACTACTATCCTTTCATCACCATTTGTTTTAAATGTTTATTACTTCTGGTACATCGTTCCATAAGTTGCTAATATCATTAAAGGCAGACTGTAGTTCGGCCACTTCATCTGGTTCACTGTTAGGATCTGCCTGAAAATAAAATGCAAAGCTTTTAATACTACATGACAAACATTACTCAGCTATATTATTTTACTTGCGACTACTTCTTGCCTTGGGTTTACTTTAATACGATTTTACTTTAGGGGTCTTTTTACAAGCTTTTATTTAACTTGAAATGTATGTATGTATGTAAATTTAATGTATGTTTGTTCGGGTGAAATCTTGCAACTCAATTTGGAAGCAGATATCTTCAACCAATTGAGCTGAAATTTTGTATACAGGTTCAATTTGGATGACAATGTATGGTTTGTATCTATGTATGTATGTTTGTTCGGGTGAAATCTTGCAACTCAATTTTGAAGCAGATGTCTTCAACTAATTGAGCTAAAATTTTGTACCTATACAGGTTCAATTTTGATGACAATGCATGGTTTGTATGTATGTGTGTATATTTAGTGAACTTCTACAATATGGGTATCAAATGAAAGGGCTTGCTAAGAATAATTCGAATTAAGTGACGTGATAACCGACTAAAAAGTCAAAAATAAATTAAAACTAAAAAACCTTTTTAGAAAACAAGCTTTTATTTGAATGCGCTAAAACGAAAAAAAAATAAAATACTTTTAAACTTTTACTATCTAGGTACTTATAAAGTCATTATACATAATCTATATGATATAAAAGCTTGTCGCGAGATTTGCTTGTAAACAAGTAAATTAAATGAATTGATGTGATTGATTTTAACTGTTAAAATTTTCAAACTCCTTAGTTTCCTTAAATACGAGTACTCATATCTCGCGACAAGCTTTTCTATCATATAGATTATGTGTAATGACTTTTTAAGTAGATAGTAAAAGTTTTAAAGTAAAAATTTATTTTTTTCGTTTTAGCGCATTCAAATAAATGGTTGTTTTTAAAAAGGTTTTTTACTTTTAATTTATTCATCATATATGTACTGATAATGCTATTTAATCCATAAAGGTTTTTTTTGTTCTCTTAGTAAACAGTTTTCGTAGCTCTCAGGGACTTTAGTTTCCTAACTCACCGCAGGAACACAAGACTATTTGTTTAGTTACCTACTTTCCAACCCGATCTCCAAATTTTATTCAAAAAAAATTTATTTCAAGTTAAAATAAAAAGAAAATGTGGGTCTTTTACACCAGAAAAAGGAACCATATAAAATAAGGAACCATATCAAAGTTTTTTTTTGGAGCTGTAAAAGATAGAGATAAAAGATCTCTATCAGTATCTAATATGCAAAACATATTTTATCAGCAGCCGAATAAATAGGCCCTTACTTTGTAAACATGTAAATATCTATACTAATATAATAAAGCTGAAGAGTTTGTTTGTTTGATTGTTTGTTTGTTTGTTTGTTTGTTTGTTTGTTTGTTTGTTTGAACGCACTAATCTCAGGATCTACTGGTCCGATTTGAAAAATTCTTTCAGTGTTAGATAGGCCATTTATCGAGGAAGGCTATAGGCTATATATCATCACGCTAAGTCCAATAGGAGCGGAGTCCACGCCGACGAAGTCGCGCGCAGAAGCTAGTATAGATATATTTTTATTCTCAACGTAAGTACATAGTCATGACAATGAACAAACTGTTCGTTTATTAAATAGACAAAACATTAATTGGTCTGTAGCGCTGCTGTCCGAAAATGTAGAGTCAATCGATATATTAAATTTCTAAAGTCTACATATAAAACAATATCTATTTGTCTTTGGTCTTAATCGTAGCAATTCTCGACAGTCGACACAGACCACACCAGACAACACAATTTTGTCAAAAAACATACTCGCAATATTGTCAGTAACGCCATCTATGTACATAATCTAAACTATGTGTTGCGTTAAACTGGAAAATTCAATTTGAAACTGTCAGCAAACGTGCGGAAATTATTATCTAAACTACAAACAGAGGGCACTTTACTATCCAAAAAATTAATATTACTCATTATTGGTTAAAAAATTCTAAGCTCTACATATAGGTATAGTTATGTATTAAAAATAATATGAGTATTACCATTTTCCGCGGCTGAATTCTATGTTTCAAAGAAACGAGAGTTACAGGTTTTTGACGGCTTTCAAAAGGTTCATAATATCCCTGTAAATAAAAATTGTACTAAAGATACGGAATAGTGATGTTTCTATTTATTTCAATTAAAAATTAAATTTAATAATTTTTTTAAGTTCCTTTACCTGTCCAACTGTAACAAAGAAATTTTACGACTTGTTTACTTTAGGACAGCTGATAGCTGATATAATAGATAGCTAATAAGAAATACTTTTTATACATACATCTACGCAAAGGATAACAGGAAGGACCGAAATAATGAAGTTCATATTTACATATGAAATAGTGTATTTGATCCTACATACTATGGATTTCCATTATTGGTTGACTTTTTTGTGAAGGATCGAATTATAAAACAGTGATAAAAGTGGTAAGAAAGAGAAATAAATAAGAATAATTTTCGCTTTAAATTAAGAAAATGTCGATAATAATTATAATAAACAAAATCATAAGTACAACCATGATAGTTATATGAAATAATTATATAATGTAAATGTAAATATTTATAATAATCAAAGATATACATATAAAATATTATTTTTAGTATAGGCTAAAATAATATTACACTTGCAGAGTAACTTTTAGAATTTAAAGCAACTTTTATAAAAAAAGTTAGTAATTACCCTAGTATCACTATTCACTGTTAATTTTATAAATTGTACGCAGTTATCAGTACACTTCATTTCGTCTGCAATTGGTACTTTGTGTCATAACTCTTGCTATACTATTGTGCCTTTCTGGTTGATATTTAACTACATAATGCTTACTGTTTTCAAACATACGTTTTCCCCATTTCTATACTCTCTTTTTAATAATACTAAAGTATTTCGATACTCCTCTAATAAATAAAAATAAAAATATTACCTTATTGAAGAAAGGATCCAAACCAATTGTCAGGGGTTTGATTAGCCTTGTTACATGACGAGGTGGTTTCAGAACAACGGGTTGCGACAGTTCGTTGCTCCGATGGGATTGCTTTGTAAAAATAAAGTATATTTGAAAATAGAGATTATAAAGTAAATCCTACTTTACTGCTAGTATGTGTACAATAATAATTAAGTATAACACAATTCATATAAGAACAGATGTAACTCAAAGTAGGCTTTTCATTAATTTAATTTGGGTAACCGGATTATTGATCAATAAAATCCCGAACTTAAGAAATACAGAGGACATAATATTTATTTTAGTCAATATTGAGTACCTATATACTTTGTTAAAAATTATAACAAAATTTATTTCATCACAAAAACGATACATACCTTTGAATAAATATTATAATTTACTATCGGTAGAAAATAAGCACTTACTAAAGACGGTGGACGATAAACCCACAGTGATTTAAAAGCAGGAATCGACTCCCACGGCTCTTGTGTAGAAATGTAGTCATTTAGAGAAGCCTTAGTTGTAGTCTTCAACTCAACTCCATTTCCATCTTTTATTGCTATAAATATAAACATTCGTACATCGACTGCACAACTATGTGTTTATATCATAATCACTAATAATAAACAAATCTAAATAAATAAAGATTGATTGATTGATTGGTTTAAAGGCCATCATACTTATTACAGTACTAAGGCATTCAAAAATACGTTGGTACAAAAGTACTACTGAGCGCATAACTCGAGAATGGCTCGAACAATTTCGATAATTTATTTTTTTGTATGTTCCTTAAAGCACACGGTAGATTTTAATACTAAAAAAAATTTTAAAAAAAGTGTAACAACGCGCGCAGGCCCAGGGTACAGCTGGTAAGTAATAAGTAAATAAATAAAGTCGTAAAGAATTAACTTACACTCTGCTATAACAACAAAAAGTGATACAATATACAAAAATACAATAATAATATTACTAATGTGACTAAAATGCATTTTAAAAATATAATTAAAAAGTAACTTCTATGTTCACTAACGAAATGAGCATGAAAAGAATACGCCCCTCAACTTATACGGCTATGAAATCGGTTCCATGAAAAACATACATGTTTACCTTCACAAAGTTCTATAGTTGCTCCCTCGAAAGAGTGGTGTTGGTTTTCATTCAACGCTATACGCAGAATTAAACAGAGCTCCACAATCATTATCGTCTGATATCGTTTGCGACTCAAATAAGTATAATTATACAAGAATATGACTATCGTTGAAGACTAACATCACAATAGAGTCTAAACAATTTAGTAATTGTTTCACAAATAATAAAGAATGACCTAACATTGTGACGTAATCTTATTATAATTGTATGTGTATATTTTGTTTCTTTTTCTAAAGTTATACCAAGTCCATCAAAAGCGATAGCTTATATTCGGTGTTTTTCGTGAATTTGTGGGCCTTGGGCTAAAAGTTTTCGGGGTCTATTTTATATTTAAATCAAAATCAAAATTAACTTTATTTAAATATAATATTATGAAATTATTTATTAAAATAACCAATCACCATTTCGTTAAAAACTATTTTCTATGGTGATATAATATGTTCTAATTTCAAAATTACACATTGTTCATTTATATTTTTTCTGTTTATTTGTTGCCTACACGTTTCCGACCACCAATGTGGTTGGCCACCTATTTATATCCCGTTTTTATTTAAATTTTCGCGTTTTTTAATTTTTTATTTTTTTATCGCAGGGGAACCCATTTACGGGTGATATCCAGAACGCCCGGGTAGGCAGTCCTAGACCGTATTTCGGACTCAGCACTTGGGGGTGCTAATACCGTACTAAACCTCTGCGGGAGCCTTCAGCCGCTTTAATTGATCTGCAGGCAACAGGATCCCTCCAGCGACAGGCTGGCCTCTGGCTGGTCGACTCCTGGCAGAACTCTCTCTGAACAGTCCCGACGACGCCATGTCTTGGGTTCCCATCCCGGCCGGACACGGGCACAGAGGGCTTTACTGGTGGCGCATTAAGTAGCGCCTCCTACGCACCCCCATTCGTCGCCCGCGGGTGGAAGCCACGTCGGCGGCCTCCTCTCTCACCCACTCGTCGCCCTCCTTCTGGAACATTACTGTCTCGCAGAAGGAGACCATCGCCATCCGCCTGGGATGACGCACGGGAGCGACAAGTCCCCTCCGAGGACCAACGTCAGGCCCCGACGCAGTGCCGCCCATCTCGGGCACACCTTGAGGGTGTGCTCCCCTGTGGGCCGTCCGACACAGGTAGACACCAAAGCAACCGTTCCCGGTGAGAACCTGCGTCAGACGGAAGGTGAGGGGCTTGTCTGTCCTCCCCCCACCCCTGTGCTAGTTATTTATTTATTCGCTATTTACATTTTCACATAATATTTAGGTGGCTAACTAACTTTAGTTAATAAAATTCCATTAAGGACGGATTTTGTGACAGGAACGGATTAATGTAGTTTAAGGACTCGAATAAGTTTATATGAAGGTCTTTCATTTTCTTCCTATAAATACTAAAATTTTTATAGTAACTAGCTGCCCGGTCAGACTTCGTTCTGTCTGCTATGTTTTTTTTTAATGTAAAAACCTTCCGTGGGTTTTAAGGAACTTACAAAAAAAATTAGCCGAATTGGTCGAGCCATTCTCCAGCTATGCGCTTAGCAACATTCATTTTTATTATATAGAAGATAGGAGTCCATTAAGAACAGATTTAAAAAAATTATTTTTAGACTAACCGGTCTCTCAGAATAGGTTCAAAATAAATAAATAATCAAATATAACTTTTTTAGTCTTGATGATCCTGTCATATTGGAAGTAGAAATTTTAGAATAATGAAATTCTAATTTTAGGATTTATTATTACATATAATATACATAAGTAAGTATCCCAGAATTAATGAAAAATTCTGTATGGCAAAAAGGTGATTAGATCGTATTATTGAAATTAAAAGTGGCTTGAGAAACTTAAGGGAAGACAGTTTTTTGCACGACTGTTCCATGAAGAGTGATTGAGGGATTGAGGATCTAACGCACGAAATGTGAGCCATGGTACAAAGGTCTTTAATTGTTCTATTATAATGATAAACACTACTTTAGCCCCTCTATGTTAATATTATCAATTTCTACGGGAGCAAAGCCACTGGCAACTTCTAGTTTGCTTATAAAATACAAAAAATATTAAATAAAAAAACTAAAATTGTACTTTTTAATCGCTCTATGTGTACTGATGAGGTATATTGAATATACTTTTAGGTACTTATGTGAGTTCTTTAAGTAGGTAAACTGAAAAATGAACAGAGAAGACATATTTTGTAATTCTATTGACTATTTATCTATAGGTACTAACCTTTAAACTACTACCTTTTAAGATGAATCTATACTAATATATAAAGCTGAAGAGTTTGTTTGTTTGTTTGTTTGTTTGAACGCGGTAATCTCTGGAACTACGGGGCCGATTTAAAAAATTCTTTCAGTGTTAGATAGCTCATTTATCGAGGAAGGCTATAGGCTATGTGTCATCATGCTGAGACCAATAGGAGCGGAGTCCACGCCGACGAAGTCGCGCGCAGAAGCTAGTAAGAATATAAAATTACTGAAAATTTAAAGTGTAACTATATCGAAGAACTTAAGGGCACACCGAGCTTCTAGCGCTAATCGATTCTAGGTATTCTATGCGCTCCGTGTATGTGTGCGTGGGGCACACAGGCAAGAGAGCGAACGGCTAACAGCTGCGCCAATCGCGCGCCGCGCGCGTCGACCGTGAAGATCAAATGTACTCTGTGGTGAAGATCGATCGTGTCGCCGATCGACTAGCGAGGTGCTACCAATATTTACAAAAAAATAAAAAAACGATTTGAAATACTTTTATTGGAAAAATATTCACAATAAGAAACCTTTTTCAGATTTGACACAATTTTTTGAATTTATGATTTACCGTCGTTATGTAGGTATCTATGATCAATGAAAAATGAATACTTATTAGGTATAATTTACAGTCGAATAATACTCAATTAATTACCTTTTATGATAATATTCTAAGTACAATAGAAACTTAAAAATGAAAATAACGTAAAATAACTTATCGGCTAAATAAGTAGGGTAAAAGTCCCAGTAGTCGGTCGACCCATAATCGACCCTTTATTTTCTATTTCAAATTATTTATTCTTCCAAGTAGATTCAATAAAATACTTTTGTTAGTACGTAGTAAGTTTTTGCAAGCAGATTTTATTGAATTCCTGATAATGAAGTTACATGGTAAGTACTTTGTTCGTCATGGCAAGACGTAAAAGTTTTTTTTACACGTGTATCAACTATTTTATAACTTTATCCGCTTCTCTTCTGGCATAACAGTCGCGGAAGGCATAGCTTTTTTTCGTTTTGCTGACTCTTTCTTGTCTATTGCGTCTAAAATATATTGTGGCTCACGAATTTCCATTTTTCTGTTCAGCCTTGAATCAATTATTTCTGGTAGAAGACAATCAAAGTAAAATGTTTTTAATTTTGTTTCCATCCTGTTCTTCCAGAATTCGTTATCTCTTTTTATTGTTTCTATTTTCATATCTTTTTCTGTCCACATAACAAATAAACATAATTCTTTCCTAGTAATGTGGAGCTGACCCTGCACCTGGTAGAACCAATCGTGTTGTTTATTTATTGTCAAGTTCCCATTCTTCTCCAGTTTCCAGAATCTAATTTTTTTTTGTGCTATACCTTCCCTGACTGTTATGTCCTTAGCCGAATACGGACACTTAACTTCAATAATTTTATCACCTATTAGTCCGTCTGGACTTGCCGCCAAAAACGGCAGTTCAGGGTCGACGAATAGGCCACATTTCTGTATACTGTTGAAGTTTGCTTCTTCATCGAGTTTTAGTACTTCAGCCAATTGTTCTAATGCAATATGTTCGTGTTCCTTGCCATAACGAACTGATTTTACGTGGCTTAAATCACCAGTCACATTAAGAAGAGTTTTTACTAGTGGTGCACATTTTATAAGGCCTCTTTTGCATACCTTTCCGAAGGCAGACGCAGTGAGACGTATTTTTCTCTCTTGGTGCCATTCTATCGAATCTGCTTGCAAAACAGTTCTTTTTTCAAGAGACTGGCGATCCTCATCAGAAAGTTGAATTTTCTTTATATGTTCTGATTTAGCAAAATCAAAGTCATCTTGTTCTAGATCTGGCTTTTGACAAGAGTCGCCATAATATTTATCATTGATATTGTTTGTACACTTTTTTGTTACAAAAGATTTTGATAATCTTCGTCTTAAATCTGCGATTCTTTTTTTATTGCGTTTCATCTCTAATTTCTTTACAATAGGGTTAGGACTTCGCATCAAAATCTTTCTGCAAATATACGATTGCGATTCTTTAGCGTTGAATGACACAACTGAGCCAGCACAGCGAGCTGTATAAGACTGGCGACTTGAATAATTAATTCGTTTACCACCCACAAATTTCGCAACAACGCTGTTGAATACTTCTGCAATATTACTATTTACATCATATATTAGGCTTTTAGCATTGTTTACCAATCTGGACATAATGTTCATGATAGCTGCAAAAATATTGCTAGACTTCAGTTCAGCAACAAAATTTTGTGTAGGTTCATTTTGATCAATATTTTGGCAAAAATAAGGTTTGCATAATTTGTGATCTCCGAAAACATGATTTGGTGCATTAATTAGATCTTGTTTTAGGTTGATTACTTTTTGGTTGAAATTTGAATCTTTGGAATTGATATGTTTGACAGCCCCTTTAACTGATCTACGTAAGCGCAGTATATTTTTTCCAAGAAGTTTGCGATATTTTATAGGATAGCAAGTGTTCTTGGTTAATTCTTCAAGTTTCATGCAAAAGTTTCTCAACAGGTGATTTGTACATTCAATTTTTTCCACCAACAAGTTTCCATAAGGTTTTGCTTCTAATATGCTCTTATATGTGCTGGAGTCCCCATCAGCAATTAACTTCGAGTAAATCAAGCCCTGATTTGGAAAAGAATGTTTGAAGCCTTCGACTATTGCAACGGATTCCATACCACTTGAGGAACCATTGTAATTTTTATAACACGTGTGATCGGGAGCTAAGATATTTTTGTTCTCTGAACGTGCACAAATCATGCAATACTTGTTTTTTACTGCCATGTAAAGAACTTTTTTTGTTTTGTATCCAATAATTACCGCAGCACCCGAAGAAGCGTTATAATTCTTTTTATATGATCTTTTCGACCAACATCCATCAGCGACCACGGTTATCATAGGTACTCCATCTGCATTAACATTACCATCTCGAACTGCTAAATCGTATTCTTCTTTTGCTGCTTCTGCCATACATTTTTCTTTTGCCGTTTCCCAAAGTTCACAGACTTTTGCATGACACTTGGCATAATAATGATCCGACATAGAAGGGATTTCCAGTGAAGCAGACACTTGCTCTAAACCCGCGTATCCTGAACCTATAGACATGAAACTACTTACCACGTTTTCGTTGAGATCAAGTTCTTTTTTATCGTTGGATTTTTTTAAATTCTGTAAGCTCAATTTAGTGTTGCACATTTTGCAAACAAACTGGAATTTTGACACAAATCCTTTTCTTTTTTCACTGACTAATTTCAAACAATTGAAGTTACAACCTAATGGAGAGTTATGGTGTGAAAGTTCTTGCAACTGTTCTAATAAATACATAAAATCTACAACTCTATTTCCACTTATTCTCATCTCTTCCAATTTTTCTTCTGGTTCTATTGTATAATAATCTTCTTCTGAATCTGAATCAGCTGGCGAATGATGTGAAGAAAACTAAAAGGTAAAAAAAAATTTAAATCAAATAAACAAATATCCTATTTTTCTCACTAGGTTCAGGATACGTTGATAAATTCATACCTAATACTACTTACATTGGGATTGTCTTGCGTCCTAGTTACAGCAGCAAGCGTCTGTAATTTCTGTATTTCATCAAACGGAAGACTAAAATGAAAATAAAAGAAGATTTGTGTTAGCAATCAATATTTTTGTAAGGATTTATAAAATAAAATAGAGGGCGCCCTGTGAGGAGAGAGCAGTGGTGGCCCAGTGGTAACGGCCGCGACTTACGAGTTGTAAGGCGTAGGTTCGCACCCAAACAGGCGCTTTACTTTGTGTAAATTATTTCATCACCACTGCTCTCAAAACGGTGAAGGAAACATTGTGAGGAAACCGGCATGTCCTAGAACCAAAAATTAGTAGACATGTGACATCCACCGCACCGCACTGGGCCCTCGTGGTGGATTACGGCCCACTCCCTGTCACCGAGAGTAGGCCTGTGTCCCAGCTGTGGGAACATTGTAGGCTGATCATGCTTATGCTTATGCCTATGAGGAGCGGGCTGCTAAAGTAGCCAGCGAGGTGTAATGAATATTATTCATGGGTAGAGCATCCTGTGAAAAGTAGGGTAGTGATAAAAAATGGCCCAGTTTAATAATCAATATCGGACTTACTTCATGGTAATATTTTCTCTATGTGAGTAAGTCATATGACTGTCTACGAGTATTTCTCCTTCCACTGGAAAACAAGAATTTTGTTCCGGTGTAATTGGCATCCTGTAATAAAACAGAACATTTGATTTAATTATAACTATTTTTAACCGACTTCCAAAAAGGAGGAGGTTATATGAGTTGATAAATATCAAACGCCAATATGTCCACCACAGACAAAAAATTACTTTGGTGAAGATGTGATGCTGATCTTCGGAGATATACAATGGAACTCTTCAATAATAGACAGTAAATCTGTCGTGATTGTTGCAATCGCTTGAAAGTTTATTGTTTATACAACAACATAACATCACGCCTGTATGCTCTGAGGGGGTACGCAGATGTGTACAGTACAACCAGATTTCGACAGTTAGGTATGTTAGTTTCCATTTGTTTGGGGATAAGCCTATTACCATGATATGTATTGTTAACAATGTAAAATAAATGTATAGCAAATATTTATGTAGGATATTACAACTAAAAATCTAAAAATAAAAAAACTTTTTTGCAAAAAATAAAACCGACTTCAAAAAAAACAAACAAAAAAACACAAAAAGAGAAACACAAAAAAGTGAAAAATAACTTTAGTTTCAGATGCCGGTGACAAAAACACCAAATCTATCAAACAAAGGTCAAGATTCAAAGTCGGTGACAAAAACACTAAATCAATCAAACAAAGGTCACCGACTTTGAAGCTTGACCTTTGTTTGATTGATTTGGTGTTTTTGTCACCGGCTTCTGAAGCTAAAGTTATTTTTCACATTTTTGTGTTTCTCTTTTTGTGTTTTTTTGTTTGTTTTTTTTTGAAGTCGGTTTTTTTTTTTGCAAAAAAGTTTCATCAACAAAACTGTTTTTGGATGAAATTTGTAAGACTTATATCATAAAAATAATTCGTTTCTGAACTTACAATTCCAGAGTTTGATAAATTTTGGACTCGGTGTCATCCATGAAATTTACCCTGGAAATTGAAAGTTATAAAGATAATGTGGTAGGTACTTAATTTATAAATAAATACATAATTTTATTATAATGTTTTCCTAAACACATCCTATTACTTTTACGCTTACCTCACCAGTTCATCACAATACATGACTTTGTTTTGTTGTGAAGTGCCAACAACTGGTACATTTACCCTATAAAACAGAAAAAGATAAAGAATTTTCCAGTTTACAACAGGAGTATGTATTATAATGCCACCAGATACTAGAAAGTAGGTAGGTACTGTACTGAGTATACTTACGAAGCAACAGGAGTATTCTCTTTGTCTTCAACATTTTCAGCCTGTAGGTTTCTTGCTCTAAAAAGATAAATTTAATTATTTATTTATTTTATTTATCGCTGGACATTACACACAGCGCCATCTAATGCCACACTAAGCAATGAGGCTTGTGCGTGGACACCAGATAGTTTATATACTACATAGATACTTTTTAGGGTTCTGTACAAAAAATGAAAAAACGGAACCCTTATAGGATCACTCGTGCGTCTGTCTGTAATAGGCTGGTATTATTATTATTTATTATAAATACATAGGTACTTAATATACATATAAACATCCATGACTCGGAAACAAATGTCCATGCTTATCACACAAACATTTGCTCCGACCGGGATTCGAACCCGGGACCCTAAGAACGTAAGGCAGCCTCACTACCGCCTGCGCCATTCGGGTCGTCAAATTGTTTTTATAATACCTTATTTAAAAAAAATAACACCACCTAGTAAGGCAATTAGTAAATAAGTAGCTAAATATATACGAGTTTTACTTACTTCATTTTTTCATGCAAGCGTTTAGCATTGGTTTTTCGCCAACCCCTTCTCTCCCTTGATTTCTTTACTTTGTTCCCCATTTCATACACACTACAGTGAATTTTCATTCAATTTTATTCGTTACGTTATTAAATCCGTGCGTAAGCGCGAGCGACACAAACTCCCCGTCAGATGGCCGGAGCAGGACTAAAGCGGACAGGACAGCGGCGCGGTAGCTCTGGATAAGATGGACGAAACTCGCGCGACTTTAGGTATTCCTTCTTTATTGTTAAAGAAATACACATTTTGAAAATGTAAAGTATATACGTTTTATAAAACATGTAGTTTTGTTATTATTCAAAAACTGGTGACCTTACGCGAAGTATTTACGCCGTACTAAGCGTTTGTTGTGTTTTTTAGAGATAACTTTGTGAATTTATTCTATCGAGCCAACTTTATCAAATCGTGTTTCCATCGTGTATACTGTCTAGTATATATGCCCAATAATACCAATTTATTTCCTTAGATTTTTATTTAATTGTTTACTACTTCATACAACCGTTATAAAAACGTGTTTTTGTGTATAAAAAGCTCGATGCAGTCTTAAAATAGATAGCGCTAAATCTATACTAATATAATAAATCTGAAGAGTTTGTTTGTTTGATTGTTTGTTTGTTTGAACGCGCTAATCTCAGGATCTACTGGTCCGATTTGAAAAATTCTTTCAGTGTTAGATAGCCCATTTATCGAGGAAGGCTATAGGCTATGTATGATCACGCTAAGACCAACAGGAGTGGAGTCCACGCCGACGAAGTCGCGCGCAGAAGCTAGTATATCTATAACATTGAGCATAAACATGTAGGCATATCTGAAAGAGCACTACAAAAGTAAGTAAATAAATAAAGTGTGTAACTATGTTGTAGATATATTGATGTTATTGAAATCACTATATAGTAGTATTTTTTTTTAAAATTTCACTCGTGATTTATTCTTTAAATAAAATTAAAATATAAAAATACCGAGAAAAAATAAAAAAATAAAATAAAAATAAAAATACCGAGTCAGGCTCGGTCACCCAGGTACTTATTATTTATTAGTGTTAAAGTTATACTGTTATATGTTTAGTAGAAATACTGTTTTAAGTTTATTACTATAATTTAGTCTATTATTTAAGAGTTAATATGTAAGTATATAAACCAAGTCTGAATAAAGGCTCTTTTTATTTTTATTTATTTAGTATTTGAATATGATTTCCAAAAAACATGATTTACTAAAAATACCCACGGTCACCCAAGTACTAATATCTTATAATTTCAGTAAGTTTCACTTCACATCTTTACTATACGCGTAATAACTAGGTACATATAATTATGTCTAAGGGGCCATCCATAAATTACGTCACACCTTAATGGGGCGAGGTCCACTAAGTGTGACATTGCGTGGTAAGAGGTGGGGACGGCTCCAAAATTTTGTGACATCACAATATATTAATGTAATTTTTAGTTTTTATTTTTCATATTTATGTTGGATTGATGATGATTTTATCAAATAATAAATTAAAAGGAAATAAAAAGTGTCAAAACTGATGTTTTAATTTAATAAATAATAATTAAAGTGCAAAATTGCACACACACACACTAGATAGGGGGGTCTCATAAATGTGACTGTGTGTGACAAGGACGGGGGAGGGGTAAAAAAATCGTGAAATTCATTTGGTGTAATTTATGGGTGGGTCGTAATTAAGGATTGCAATACCGGGATACCGGGATCCCGAAATACCGGGATCCCGCGCTATTTTTGCGGGACCAGTCCCGCACATAAATCGAGCGGGATCCCGCGGGATTAGCGGGACTGCGCAACGGTAAACGCCTTGTGTTGTTCGGCACGCGAAAGCGCCCGAACTGATTCGGCTCTCTTGCAACAGTGGCCGCAATGATGCAAGCTGAAACTGCGGAGCCTAAACCGATGTCTCTTCGAGATGAACTTGAACAAACTCTATCGATTCGTATTATTTTTATTTTTGTGTTTCCCACACACGAGGAAATTATAAAATGTTATTTATTATCATAATATCAAAATTTTCATCCAGCGGGATTCGAATCCGGTTCTTCACCACTTCCATCCACGGTTGCTTATAACCGAATAAAATCATATCAAAAATTTCGATTCGGCTGAACATCGTTCCATAGCTTAATTGGCGAGAGCACCGACATGGTATGTCAGGAGTGCGGGTTGAAATCCCGCTGGATCGAATTTTTGATATGATAATAAATAGCATTTTATAATTTCCTCATGTGTGGGAAACACAAAAATAAAAATAATACGATTTAAAAATAGCATGGTGTCGTCTCTCGTCAAAGAATTCGTTGTAATATGAAACTTCGAATAGTTTGGTGGTAGACATGGTATGTCGGGGGTGCGGGTTCGAATCCCGCTGAATCGAAATTTTGGTATGATAATAAATAACATTTTAAACTATCGAGTTTTAAATCTGCTTGTCGTATGTACTCATTCCGGAGTTCATTCTCTCGACAAATAAATGAATTTGTTTGAGTCTAGTGGATTAAAAGGCGAATATCTTCAAATCGTCTACAACGCGTTATCAACAGTTGTACCCACAAGCGATGAAGCAGAACGAGCGTTTTCTGCTGCTGGCTATCTGGCGTATAAAGCTAGGAGTTGTTTGGCAGACAAGACTATTAACATGCTATGTTTTATGCGCAGTTACTTTCAAAATAATGCCTAAACTACCTATTGTCTCTTTGTAACAATTTTTATTCTTTTATTACATATTTTTATTAATCTCTCAATCCGTAATTTTAAATAATATATCTTTGTTTCATTTTTAGTTCTAGATGCATTTATGATACAGGATTTCACCTTTTTTCTCAATGTATTTAAGAAACATGCGGGATCCCGCAAATACCAGGATCCCGCGGGACTTAGACCTCTCAGTCCCGCAAATACCGGGATTAAAATTTTGTTGCGGGATTGCATTCCCTAGTCGTAATTATATACAACTAACTACTGGTTTCTTTGCCTTTTGCGATAGAGAGTGCTTAATATTGAACACTCCAATAATATAATTGTAATTTTTTTTTTTTTTGATAATGTACCTACCTACATAATGTGTGGCTCAATCAACTTTTGTTTGTCCTGTGAGTTCTATGCTTTGTCCCTGACCAATAATCGCAGTTCTAAAGAAAATTAAGTGGTTTGTTGGCATATGTCGCATTTATCTTATTATTAAGCAAACATACAAGTAAATTATTTTATGTAAATCACTATTATACTGGAATTTTTAAGGCCGTCTAGGTGTCAAAACATCTGAATTAGTCTTTTTTTGTTTGTCCCCCAATAGCTTAGTACAATGAAACATTACTTTATACAAAAAAAATACTATATGGCAATTACTTTCGCTTGTACATAATTATTCATTACAATGTCTACTACGATGCTAGCATATAGATTTTTGTTTGCGTCATAATTTTAACGAGTTTTTTGGATGTTCATTTTTGTCCCTATTATATTTTATTATCCTGACTTACACCGGGAAACGGTAAAAAAGTTCCGAAACCAAAACATACATGGAGATTAGTGCCTTGGAGAACAAGTCGATGGATTTGGTGACAAAATTCATGCAGCCGCCATTCTGATTTCATCTTTGCTGCGGCGTTATTTGGCCGAGTGTGTTTTGAGAAAGTGCGTGGCTTTTTTGTGTGTCCTCTGGACAACCAGCACAAAAACGTAACTATTTGATGTATCGTAGTAAATTGAAGTGAAATATATTCTATTTAATCTATATTTTTCACTGCGCGTAAGACCTAATTCAAAATATAATTAGTTATTACCAGGAAGCACAAATACTTATAAATGTCTCTCGGACAACCGTTGTCCAGGAGACATTTTGGTTGTCCGAGGGACAATAATGATAGAATCGGCATAAAGCAATACTTTTTCTTTCAATAATTAGTCACTGAAGAGCCTCTTGCAAAGGCTAGAGCATTTATTATTGTTTAATATAAATTACTAAATAAAATTATATATATATTCCCGGTAGGTGGCACTGCTATCGGTATGTAACTCCGAAACTTCTGAAACAATTTGTATCCAATTTTGTAAGCATCCGTAATTTGGTCCAACTTGGGCGATAGATTAGTTTTTATTTCAATTGGACCCGGTAGGTGGCGCTGCTATCGGTATGTAACTCCGAAACTACTTAACCAATTTGTATCAAATTTTGTAAGCATCCGTAATTTGGTCCAACTTGGGAGATAGGGTAGTTTTTTATCGCAATTGGACCCGGTAGGTGGCGCTGCTTTTAGTATGTAACTCCGAAACTACTGAACCAATTTGTATCAAATTTTGTAAGCATCCGTAATTTGGTCCAACTTGGGAGATAGGGTAGTTTTTATCGCAATTGGACCCGGTAGGTGTCGCTGCTATCGGTATGTAACTCCAAAACTACTAAACCAATTTGTATCAAATTTTGTAAGCGTCTGTAATTTGGTCCAACTTGGGCGATAGATTAGTTTTTATCTCAATTGGGCCCGGTAGGTGGCGCTGCTATCGGTATGTAACTCCGAAACTACTGAACCAATTTGTATCAAATTTTGTAAGCATCCGTAATTTGGTCCAACTTGGGAGATAGGGTAGTTTTTATATCAATTGGGCCCGGTAGGTGGCGCTGCTATTGGTATGTAACTCTGAAACTACTTATCCAATTTTTATCAAATTTTGTAAGCATCCGTAATTTGGTCCAACTTGGGAGATAGGGTAGTTTTTATCGCAATTGGACCCGGTAGGTGGCGCTGCTATCGGTATGTAACTCCGAAACTACTTAAGCAATTTTTATCAAATTTTGTAAGTATCCGTAATTTGGCCCATCTTGGGAGATAGGGTAGTTTTTATATCAACTGGACCCGGTAGGTGGCGCTGCTATCAGTATGTAACTTCGAAACTACTGAACCAATTTGTATCAAATTTTGTAAGCATCCGTAATTTGGTCCAACTTAGGAGATAGGTTAGTTTTTATTTCAATTAGACACGGTAGGTGGCGCTGCTATCAGTATGTAACTCCGAAACTACTGAACCGATTTGTATCAAATTTTTTAGGCATCCGTAATTTGGTCTAACTTGAGAGACAGGGTAGTTTTTATCTCAATTGGACCCGGTAGGTGGCGCTGCTATCGATATGTAAGCAATCAAATTTGGTAGCTGTTTTCCGGGCAGGACAACGTCTGCCGGGTCCGCTAGTTATTTATATTTTAAGAATTCACATAGACATATGTACATTATTGTTGTTTTCCGTGTATATGCCATTTGATAATAGCCAGAGTGACAATTTAATAGAATTTAGTGAATGTCTCAGTGAAATCACCGCAATAATTGATAGTGAGAACGTGGATTCGGTTGTCATGGTGGGTGATTTTAACGCACATCCTGGTGAAAGATTTTCGAGGGAACTGCTGAGTACATGTGCCGAGCAATCGTGGTATTGTATAGACTCGGAACTTTTACCTTCTGATACGCACACTTTCGTTTGTCAGGCTAGTGGGTCTCAGCGGTGGTTAGATCACTGTATAGTAACGGGTGCAGCGAAAAATCTCATTATAAAAGCGTCTGTTTTATACGGAGTTTACGCATCTGATCACTATCCTGTTACTTTTGAATGTGACGTTAATATTGTTAGCCCTAAAGTATTTAATTCTAATTTTATTTGTGATAAGGTGAAATGGGGTGAAAGAGACAAAATACAAATAAATAAATATCAAGAATTTTGTAATTCAAAATTAAAATTAATTGACTTTCCCCCTGAATGTAAAGAATGTTCTTTTAAATTATGTAAAAACCCTAGTCATCATAAATTAATAGATGATATGTATAAAAATATAGTGTGTATACTGAGGGAGGGCTCATATTGTACGTACGTAGAAAATAATAAAATAGGAAAACGTAAACGTGTGGTAGGCTGGAACAGACATGTAAGGACAGCTCACAGGGAGGCTCGATTATGTTATCAGGAATGGCTTCTGTGTGGTAAACCTACAAAAGGAATTGTTTATAACAAAATGTGTGACGCTAGAAAAATATTTAAAGCTAAATTAAAATATTGTTTAAATAATGAACAGCAAATAAAAATGGACATGCTAGCACAAAGCCATGCCGCTAAACAGTTTGGTAAGTTCTGGAAATCTACCAGTAAACTTAATGTGAAGTCGAGCTTACCTGTGAGTGTTGGGGGTTTCAGTGAGCCTAAGGATATTGCCAACCTATTTAAGCAGCATTTTAAAGTCGAGTCATCTTTGCCTAGCGTGCAGAAGGTGCTTGGCGCTGAGTTCAGTGCTGAGGTTTCTAACACGTTCACGGCGGAGAAAGTTGCCTCTATTATTAATAGTATGGTGAGAGGAAAGTCTCCAGGGCACGATGGTCTCAGCATCGAGCACCTTAGGTACGCTGGACCGCATTTGCCGCGGGTCCTCGCTTTATTATTTAATCTGTCTCTTGGTCATGGATACCTACCACAGGATTTGATGCATACTGTAGTTGTACCAATTATTAAAAACAAGACTGGGGATGCCTCTGACGTGTCCAATTACAGGCCCATATCTTTGGCTACAGTTATTGCTAAGGTGCTGGACAGTTTGCTTGACAAACAGATGGCTAAACACTTTGAACCCCATGACTCTCAGTTTGGGTTCAGGCCTGGACTGTCTACAGAAAGTGCCATACTGTGTCTCAAGCAGACTGTACAGTACTACACAGCTAGAAAAACGCCGATCTTTGCATGTTTTTTGGACCTGTCAAAGGCGTTTGATCTCGTATCTTACGATATGCTTTGGGATAAACTATTCAATGATACCACGCTGCCGCCTGAAATAACATCTCTCTTCGCATACTGGTATCAAAATCAAACAAACTGTGTAAGGTGGGCTGGAGAATACTCGGGCGTGTACAGGTTGGAGTGCGGGGTGCGGCAGGGGGGGTTGAGTTCGCCCCGGCTCTTCAATCTCTACATGAACCGGCTGATTGGTGAGCTCAGTAGCACCAATGTCGGATGTCATGTTGATGGGGTTTGTATGAACAATATCAACTATGCGGATGACATGGTGCTGCTGAGCCCATCTATTGGTGCTCTACGAAAGCTGTTGGAAATATGTGAATCTTATGCGGCGGCTCACGGGCTCAGGTACAATGCTGTAAAAAGTGAACTTGTGGTCTTTAAGTCTGGGTCTAAGACCTATTTAGACATACCGGTAGTCTCGCTCTGTGGCAGACCGCTGTGCAGAGTAAATAAATTTAAATACCTGGGCCACTGGGTTACCGAAAATTTAAAAGACGACTGTGATATTGAGAGGGAACGTAGATCGCTGTCTGTCCGATGCAACATGTTGGCTCGGAGATTTGCTAGGTGTACAAAATCAGTCAAATTAACGCTTTTTAAAGCATACTGTCAGTCATTTTACACCTGCAGTCTTTGGGCTGACTACACGCGGCGGGCATATGGCGATCTGCGCGTCCAATACAACAACGCATTCAGGGTTCTGATGGGGCTGCCGCGGCAGTGCAGTGCCTCAGGCATGTTTGCGGAGGCGCATACGGATGACTTTTACGCCATTATGAGAAAACGGTGCGCCTCCATGTTGGCCCGCCTCCGCGGCTCCCCCAGCGGAATGCTGAATGTGTTTGTTAACCGGTGGGACTCGCCACTGATATATCGGTGGGTGCAGCTTCACCAAAGACCTAACTGTGTAACTAAGTAACTGTGTCGTTGTCGTACTAACATTAGTATCTAAGTTATTTAAAATGTTACTAACAATTTTTATGGATGAAGAAAATCTGAAATAAATTATTATTATTATTATTATTATTATTATAGAACAGAGAAATTAAATTTATTGAAATAATAATTAAATGACGTAAAATTATTTTTATCATATGATCGATTTATCGTACTTCAAGAACTGTTTCATAGTCTGTGGTTGTTGTCAGCCCTCCGTATGAAGCGCGCGCCGGGCTGACATACCTATACAGGTACCTGCTCCGTTCCAGGTCCGTAACTTGTGAACCACTTTGAATATCGAAAAATCCTTTGGCACACATTTTCTACACATGTCGTAGATGAGATTTATGAAAGAAAAAAAAACGATTTTTTTCGACCCGAGAAACTAGAGACCCCCTTAAATAAATCGTTCTGCTCTATGTGAATTCTTAAAGTATAATTAATTATCTACAGTAAAAATGTTAAAATATAAAAATTGGCAAATAAAATTAAAAAATTAAAATTTATCATGGATGTACACTTAAAAGTTGATTGACCCGTGTAATAACCACATTTCCTCACCCGAACCTAGAGATCTTAGAAAAAGGTTTATTTTTATTTTCAAAAAACGTATAAAGTTATTTCAGTATAAAGTTAGCTTAAGTCATTTTCTTTAAAATAATACAAAGACTTTTTAAAATTTATTTAAGAACCACCAGACAAAACATAAGTAGAATTATATACAAATACTCTATTATTATAGTGGGTCGACCATGAAAGGCCATGCTCCTTCGAAGGCCAACTATAAAAAATCATAGTTATTGTCATGTGATTACAAATTCCTTCCACTCAAACTAAGCTACATCAAAACCAAGAACACAGACGCGGCGGCAAGTCGCTGGGTTCGCTATTTTGTTAATGGGGTCCCTCGCTCGTTTCGCAGACTTCGGTCGTCGACGTTAAAATCGTAATTCGCGCGCACAGCAAAAGGCTAGTTTTTACGTAAATAACCTATTATTTTCTTATTTTTTTTACTGTTAATTGTCATATAAGGATTTATTATGGGTACTAAAGAAAATATATAATTTTGCTTCGATTTTAGTTAAAATACACCGATATTTTAGGTAGTGTTCCTTACAAAGGCCAGTGGTTCCTTATAAGGCCAATTAAAAATTTGACGATTTGCCTTGCTAGGATACATGGGTATTACCTACTGCACAAAAACAAAACAGCAAAAGTTTAAAAATAGAGATGAAGAAAAGTGCAGAAGGTGAAGAAAAGGAAAGGTCCTGTCACGCATGTGGAGAGTGTAGAAACGAAAATATGAGGTTAGGTACATTTTGGCCTTACAAAGAACGGACCCATAAGAAGGCCATTTTAGGTTAAAAAAAAGTTTTTAATTTCATTATCAAACACGTTGGCAAGAATTATTTGATGTCAATATAATACTCATTACTACTATTTTTTAACCTTTTGAACGCCAAAGACACATATACGTGACAAGCACTTGCGAGCTCTGTGCGCCAACGACGTCTATATGTGACAAAAAACCCGGACCACCAAAATATTAAATAAAATTATTAAAAAAATATTTTTAGTATTTTAATTCAACATCTCTCAAAATAGAATATCCCTGCAACATTTGAGTATAAAAAACCAGTCTTTTAGAGCTACACGTACTGAGAAACATTGAAATAAAAACATGCATTCTTATTCCACGTAAATGATATGTCCTGTGCGCCGTTGTCGTCTATAGCAGACCGCTAGTAATGTGACGCAAGAGGCACAAATATAAATGTAAGATATGAATTTATATAATTATTATAAATCTAGTTTAACCTCTATAAGACAAAAGTTGTTTAAAATCGTACTAGACTAAAAAACATAGATTTACAACAATCTTTCCATTACAAAGGATTTTTTAAATATATTCTATTTTAATAACAACTTCAATACTTCATTGAACGAATTTCACGTGAATTACATTATTTTAAACTAATATTATTAGGATTATTACGACACTTCTAAAAACGATAGCAAAAAAGAAACGAAATTTTAAAACGCAATATTTGCATAAACTTTTTAAAAACATTCCCACGATTGCAAAAAACATTTTTTTCTATAACTTTTGAGAATTCCATATAATTTATGGTCTCAAAAAAGATTTTTAATGTAATTCTCACCTTTATCGCTGTACATCAAGAGCCATTATTGTTTGAAAGTACGGAGTTCTGTCAAAATGCAGTACAAAATGTTTTATGACCGGTGCGTCTATTGTCTTCTTAAATGAGTAACAATAATGCGCAAATAGCCGTTATTGCGAGATGTTAAGGAACATTATGACATATTAAATATTTTTATTATAATATTGTATGGTATTGTAGTTTTACTTTGTTAAAGCTGGATTTAATAAATAGTAGGCATATTTAGGTAAGTAATTTAGATTTTTTAAAATATTGCAGTTTTATTACTCCCTTTTCAATTATTATATAATAAAAAAAAATACAAATTTGAATTCGGTTATTTTTTTTAAATTACTTTTCATTTATATGTATATAGATTCGATTCGAAATCGATATACAGCGTGCGGCACACACAGCACATCTCTAACATGTCTCTATGAAAGTATTAAAACCGTAGGTCAGCTGCGCCGTAGTCTTCCAGTTGTGACAATGACGTCATGACGATAGAGAATGGTGTTGTGCTTTACTATGATTTTTTTTCTAATGTTTGTTTTTTATTTATGTTATTGTAAGTATATATAACGAGTGCAAGATAATACAAGAAAAATATTGAAAGAATAAACCATCCTAGATTATATAAGTAGTCATTTATTGCATAAAAATCAACATAAACAAGTCACTTTGTGGTACTCGATAACGACTCTTGGCAGCACTATTTTTTTCGTAGGTATTTTTGTTTAATTTATGCCTTGGCGTACAGGGCACGGGAATGGATTTGAGGCGTGGCGCTCAAAAGGTTAATGATTTCCATTAATATATTCTTAGTTATACGATGGTGTTCAAGTAATGTTCGTTGAGTTTTTTATAAATGATAAAAATATATTGAGCATTTTATGTTTCGCTTAAATAAAAGAGCAAATAAATATAATAACAAATAAATATGTAGTTTTAGTGAAAGCAGATATATTAATTGCTACAACTCTATTTTTAAGTTGAACGACTAATGTACCTATAATATTAGCCTTGTTTGGAGCCGTGTTCCTTCCAAGGCCATTTGGAAGAGCTTTCCAAAACTTACGTTTAATAAATAGTGATTAAAGCTAGGATAAAAAAGGGATTTATGTGATACACAATAAAACAAAGTATTACTTGATAATTTGTTTAGTTCATTTATCCAGTTAATAAACGAATAAAAAATGTTTACTCGTTAGAATGGCCTTCCATGGTCGACCCACTATATATTAAAAATAAGAGTATTTGTTTATAATAATAATTACCTAAAACAAAAAATAGCGTAAACCATATTTTGTAGTTCTCATTAGTGGTGGTTAATATAGCATATAGCATAAAAGTATAGCATGCTAAATGTTTATAGCATATAGCATTTGCTATACCGACTATGACTTCGCGCTAAATTTATAACGTCTCAAACGCTAAACGTACACAGCGCGCTGCAGCGAGACTAGAGCGGGATAACATTACTTTTTAGCGTTTTCGAACTTTTACGTATGTCCACTCACGAAAAAAAACCAATTTTTATTTTTTTAAACAAATTGTTATTACCAATTTTTATTTTTATTATAAATCAATGTACGAATAAAATTTCCCTAATACAGTGACCAATAAAATAAACATCATAACACTTTAAGATGCTACAAAAATAACTTATAAATTCAAAATTCAACTTCAATACCTCACCTTTCGATAGTGGCAGATTTTTAACACAAACAACACAACAATATTTACACTTAATACTTTTTATACACATTACCACTTATAATTATTTAACACATATTTACACTTACCTATTATTAATTATTATTTAATCACTGTCGTTGTCGCTGCAAAATCAAATCACACTTAATACTAACACTAAATAAAACAAAATTAATACTAACACTAGTAAAACAATTAAAACTAAATAAAACAAACTGATTACTATAACACTAATAAACTAATTACTAATACTAATAATAAAAATTAACAACAATAAAAACGAAAACTTTTGTAGCCGATAGTGTTAAAGATAGAGATAGTGGCACGAATACTAACGTGTGACTGAGACAGATTACCGTATACCGAGCATTCCCGAATAAGCACGAAGCTGTATGAAGTAAGCAAGAAGGGATGTGCAATACGCGCGCCTGAGGGTGTTGTTTAATCGATTTTTATTGAAATCGATTAAAATTAAGTCATAAAAATACATTTATTTTTAATTTTAAAAGGTTTTAAATTTTCTCAAATAGTTGTTACTTAAGTAGTCGTTAATAGATAACTGATATTCAAGTAAATCGTGTCTTTCAACTGAGAAAATTTAATTTTTGTAGTTTTTTTTTTTTTTATTAATGTCGAAATCTCGTTTATTAATGACAAAATTAACTATATTTGTAAATCTAATAATATCTTATATCGTTTAATATCTTATACTAGCTTCTGCGCGCGACTTCGTCGGCGTTTACTCCGCTCCTATTGGTCTTAGCGTGATGATACATAGCCTATAGCCTTCCTCGATAAATGGGCTACCTAACACTGAAAGAATTTTTCAAATCGGCCCAGTAGTTCCAGAGATTACCGCTTTCAAACAAACAAACAAACAAACAAACAAACAAACAAACAAACAAACAAACAAACAAACAAACAAACAACCAAACAAACAAACTCTTCAGCTTTATATATTAGTATAGATAAACAAAAATCAATAAATCCTAAATAAAACTGATCGATTGCGCAATTCGGTTGATTAAAGTATCGATTGTGTTTACATATGGTTAACAATGTGCTATAAAGATAGCATATAAAATAGCATGCTAAAAAAATTTAGCATTTAGTCTATAGCATGTTTTTAGTTTATAGCAGATTTGAACATCACAGGTTCTCATAGGTCAGAAAAATAGAATAGTTTATCTATTTAGGTACTTATCTTTTTAACCACTGACCACGATTTCTTATCTTTGCGATAGTTTTCATTTCCTAGATCTAACTAATTTCCTGGTTTTAACGTAATAGATTTTGTGGATAAGGATCGATTATAGCACGCACTGAATGTATTTTTATTTATTTATTTATTTTAGCTGACCAACAGTAATCTTAATAGTTTCACATAAAAGAAGAGACTTATACAATAATACTATTGTATAATATATATATATATATATATATATATATATATATATAGGGGAGAGTTGGTAATTACCGAGCCCCTAGGGACTTGGACTTATAATAAGGAAACTGTTTGATATTAAAAGAAACAAAATTAAGTAATTAGTAGGACATTTATTTAGGTACGAATACTGTATAACAAAAACTTCCAAAATAATTATTGTCAATTTACAAAAAAAAAGGAAAACGCGGTATTGTCAAACTGGTCTGACAAAACCGTGCCCACTGCCCACATTAATTGCAAACAATACGGGGAAATTTAATGTCTTTTGTCAAAAACGTTGTCAATATTGGTTTTGGTTAAGAAATATTTATAGGTGCGTTCAGAAAGTGTTTTGTGTATATTATATACGTAGGTGATACGAAGTTCACCGGGCCATCTAGTTTAGTTGATAAATATGCGTGGACTTAGTGACGCCGTATTTCATGCAAAGAGAATTTTGAACTAAAACACAGTTTTTATAGTATTTTCAAAAGAGTAACTGCGTAGTTTTCTTGACATGACCTGACATGATACAAGTGAAAAAAACGCGAAAAGAATTATTTTTCTTGCCTCTTTTCACAACATTTTTTTGGTATAATCCGGTTTGGGAAAAATAATGAAACAAAAATTTGAAGATAATGCTTTAAAATAATCGTGTTTTGAAAAAATCGGCAATGTCATTGAATGCATACCACAATTTCATGCGCGCCATCAGCTGACCGGCGCGAGATCAACGCCCCCCCCCCCCACGCATTTAGCATTAGTCGCGCCGCGCCAGTGTGACCGTTTGCAGTAGATTGACTACTGAAACAGTAGATTTTCGTTGTAAAATTGGTAGTGCAGTAGATTTTCAGTATTTTTTGAAAAAGTAGCGGATTTCAGTAGAATATCCTGGATATATTTTAAACTTTAGCAAATATTTTTCACATAACACGGCAACATCGAAAATGTGAACAAATTACCTCTGACAACTGTCAGTGATTCGACTGATTCGTTTAACTCGGTTGGCACCACTGCGAATCACGTCGAAAAGGGAATTTACCCCATCTTATTATTCTTTCATTGTAATAAAAAAATAACCTTGAAAGTTATTGCCAGCATGAAGCGTAATTTTGAGCATTGAGCATTATCGGGCTGAGTGGGAACAGAATCCGTTATTTTCGTCGTAGTTGTGTAAAGATAAAAACAGCAACAATCATGCTTATTGCAAAGCTTGCGGTATTAAAATTTTAAGCAGATTGGCGTCAATTAAAGAGCATAGTGCAAGTACTAAACATGAAAACAAAATGAAGCATTACAGTGGCTGATCGAAGGTATGTGTATCCTACTAATATTATAAACGCAAAAGTTTGTATGCATAGATGTTTGTTCCTCTTTCACGCAAAAACTACTAGCTATTCTGGCGTACTCTACAAAAACTGTGGAGTTTACATGTATATAATGTATGAGAGAAATGTTTATCTTAATGAATCCTACAAAAAATCCTCAATCAAAAAATTATCTTTTGTGAGTAAGCCATTATCGCCAAAACAGTGAACCATAAATACAATAAAAATTGATAATACATTTTTCTAATGCACATTTGGTAGTAACAAATTGATTTTTATATCAAAATAAATACTTTTATTAAATTTCGTCTTTTACACTATATCATTTAGACTATAATTAATATTTTAATAGTTACGACGATTTTATTAATCGAGTGCGCATTACTATGGCGAGGGGCGAGGTGGAGAACAAAGTCGCTCATCGCTAAGTATGCAACCCGAACCGACCGTTTTGCGAATAGAATAATAATTATAACTACGGAAGCGTGATTTTGATTTTCAATTAGCAAATAAGAATAGTATTTTGGATATTAATTAGTATGTAGCTATAATTTTACCGCCGAAGAAACAAAGATTTCTTTCTTTTACAAACATTTCTTCATCGACACATCTGTGTGGATCTAAACAAAAGATAAGAAAATTTTCCAACAACGGTCTCGACACTTGCTGACGATCACCTTCACCTTTTGGTTATAGATACATATGGTGTAAAAATTTTAGTTTGTATAAAATTAAATTTAAAACTCTAGAGCAAAACCGAAACATGACAATGATGACTAATTCTTCTTCTTCTTCTTTGGCTTTAGCTCCCTTGCGGAATTGCCAGTATCAGAGTGACTAATTAATTTGTACTAAATTAATTAGTCCATCATTGTCATGTGTATATTGTCATTGTCATGTGTTATAACGTGTGTACATCTAATAATTTATTAATTAAACCTAATTATATTAACTTGTGTATCATTTATGTCTCATAAAAAATTATCAATTTAAGTGAATTTAAATCACAAACTACGTCAGTAGAATTTCAGTAGTTTTTTCCAAAACGTTAGTAGATTTCAGTAGAAAAGTAAGTTACATCTAGTCAACATCAGTAGATTAGCGGTTTTTGAAAACGGTCACACTGCGCCGCGCGCGTCTCGCAGTCAACGAGAGTTCGCAAAATGCATAAGTCCTAAGATGTTCTTAAAAACGTTTCTGAGATAAATGGTATATATATATCAAAAATCGATTTTACATGTTTCGATAATCGATTTAAAAATGTATTTTATTTATTTATTAATTACAGAAAAAAATTAAAATAAATAATGAAAATCGATTATAAGACAAAAAATAAGAGATTTTTATAAAATCGTTTATTTTATCACATCCTTAATTCCTTATATTTTATACAGTGAGATTGCTCTTCTTACATTACATATACGTCAACGTCACAGAGTACATTGTATTGATAATTGAATACTGGTGGTAATTTATACCTTCTATCCATAGATATATAGTCTATCCCATGGACATAGATATAATAAAAAGAGGATAGGAAGTTAATTGCATATACAATTTTTTGCTATACTTATACCATGTTAATATATACCTCAATAACAAAAGTATATCTGTCTCATTCTAATACGTAGTAATTTACATATTAAAATGAGTATAGAGATAATTTCAGTGTTTCAAATTTTTCGTTGTCAGTTTTCATGACATCATCAAACTCCGCCTTGAAGCCAAAACGCCATTTTAAGTCGACATTCCTAATTCCTAAAGGTAATTCGTCTGTCATAAAAACGGTTTTTGGACTAAAGTTGTTACTTACTATTTCTGTTAAACTGTGTATGTTTTGGTGATTTTATAAATATATGAAGGATATATTTTGAGCAAAATTAACATGATAAAGTGTTGCATCAGTGGATTCAATTGAAAATCTAGAGAGAATGACGAAGGATTATCATTTTTTAAGGTTAGTTATAGTTTTTTCTTATATCCGTGTATATTTTTCGTGTAAGTTAAGTTTTAGCTCCATAATAGGGATTGAAGATTATGTTTTTCGCTTTTATACATAATCATTTCTATTACTAACACTTAAAAATAATAAAACAATTATGTTTGGAACAAGGAACTTATATCCAACAGTTTGGAATGTTTACATACAAACGTAGTGCTGGGCATCTATTATGCAATTATTATGCAAGTTTCGATTTATCGATACATACTCTATAATCTTTTTCTGATTAACTATAGTTACGACAATACAACGATATAAAAGTAATATACTTATAGATGTTCCTTATAGTCTCAACTATAACTTTAAATTTTTTTATCAATGATATATGCAGTGCATTGTTTAGATTTCCGAGGAATGAAGCCCTTCAAAAATTATAGAAACTTATCTCTTATTTATCTACTTGTGTGGCTTATAATAATTTATAGACTTGCTGATTCCTACTGGAACACCTGCCTCCTTTTAGAATAAGAGAGAGGAAGAGTGTGCTTTTAAATATTAATATAAATTTTCTGTTTTTTTAGTTTACTTCACCATGATCGCCTGACTTGAACCCCTTGGACTTTTTTTATTGGGGATGCATTAAAGAAAAATTTTGTAATAAAGCAGTGTTGACTATCGAAGAATTGCGCACACGTGTGCAATTAGCCGCTCGTGAAATTGAAGTATTAGGCTATGCACGCCGTAACGGTATCAAAAGTTCATTTATAAGGCGATGCCGAGCCTGCATTGCTGCCAATGGAGGACATTTAAAACATTTTATGTAACATTTGCAACGTAAACAACGTAAACATTTTATGTAATAAATGCATTTTTACTATAAAAACCTATGTTTTT
Organism: Melitaea athalia; assembly: GCA_905220545.2. Classification (NCBI taxonomy): domain Eukaryota; kingdom Metazoa; phylum Arthropoda; class Insecta; order Lepidoptera; family Nymphalidae; genus Melitaea; species Melitaea athalia. Next base: position 7,370,500 of record HG992176.1, on the reverse strand, counting down.
TCTTTATCCTAACATTTAAGTGACACAAAACAAACTTATCGACCGTGATAAGTTCTTTCGCTCCTACAAAGTAATTTTGCTTGTCAAGCACTAATTGTTATACGTTTTTATAAAGTACACAAACTTTAAATAATGGGCAATTATAGTGCAGTACATTTTTTTTTTCACAATTAATGGTTAAAACTTGACAAAAAGTAACGAATAAAAATAACTTCTAACGTTAATTTTCATAAGTTTAGAATTAATGATGTCTGAAATAGTAATTTCATCAGATAATACAAGTATTCCCGAGTAAAAAAAAGTACACTATCATACCCTTATTTGTAAAAATTACGACAAAAATACTGACCGCGTTAGATTTTTTTTTTAAACGAAAATATTCACAATTTTCACAGTGTTGGCAACCTTGACATGAAAAGTACATTTTCTTGAAGTTCGACATTAGGGCTATCCCCAGTTATCTGATTATCCACTATTTACGACAGACTGTATATTTTATAAATTTTTAATGGAACATTTTGATAATGACAAAATTTTTAATAGTACCAATAGTGAACATGATAGGTCTCTTAAATTACATACAAAAAGACACTTCATTTTTATTTGTATAGATGTAAAGCCAACACTGGTCGAGGGTGTTTAATGTGAAAAATATCTGTAAATTATACTAGAATAGCATTACATCGATACGGATACTATCGACCAAATGGGTACAACTACAACACTATTCGCTGTGGGCGGAGTTGACGCCATATTGGAGAAGCATTTGGCTTCAGATCACGTGACTATATGGCCTATCCTGTCTATCCCATGGAGCATCCTCTCTATGCTCCATGTTCTATCGTTCTAGACATGGAGAATCTAGAGTATAAATTACAAAGATTCTATCCTTGTAACTTCTAACCATTCGATGCTTCTATAGTCTGGCTAACGAAAGATGAGACTGAAAAAACGCGGCAAATTTAAAAAAACCACACCCTGGCAACTTCAAAGACGCGCCATCTTGTTTATTTGTGACTTTTAAAGTATTACCATACTCTGATTCTGATTCTTCCCAATCTCTGTTAAAATCGCCGAAATTTATCAATGTATATAACAAGATTAATGTTGGCCAGTAATAGTTTAAAAAAAACAAACAAATAAGATAATTTAAAAGATGATGAAATAATTTAAACAAGATGTATTTTATATGTATTATATATTTGTATGTATGTAAAATTTTGTTTATGTATATGTCTAGTATAAGTATGTATTATGTCTGCATGTGCATATTGATATAAAATGAAATATTATATATGAAAAAAAAATATTAGCGTCGGACCACGGCCTAGCTTTACTAGGAAGTCACAGGACTGTCGATCTGCAGTCTAAAATAATAAGAATAACACCCGTAGGATAATTAAATAAAGTATATTTAAATCTTAGTAGGTTTCCGCTAGTTATTTCCCAATTAAAGAGGTAATACATACACCCGATGATGGGAACCCACAGTATTGTCATTTAAAAAGTATGCAAAAAAATCGAGTCTCATCTTTCGTTAGCCAGACTATAACTTGTAAATGTAATGGTGGATATTTGGATAATCAAATTCTTGTTTGTTCTTTTTTTATTTTCGCTTTATGTTTATATAGTCTAATAAACTACAGTACACAAAAATTCGTATATTTTTGTTTAACAATAATAATTATAAAGAAATACAAAAATATATCATTGGGCTGTACAATGCAAAGCCTTTGCTCTTTATTTAAGAGAATGGTTATTGAAAAAAGGAACAAAACTAGTCTACCATTTAATTTGTTTGTTTGAAATTATAAACAACAATATGCCGAAAAATATAACAAGTGAGGTGAGAGAAATAATTTTAAAAGTTAAAGAATTCATGGACGAAGAAAAGCGAATGCAAGTACCGATTATACCACTTAGTAAAGTGTACGTAAGAGTGTCTGCCGCCACAGGTTGGTGATTATTCTTTTCAACAAAATTAATATTTTAATTATAAGTGTCAATAATGTGTTATAAAAAGTTTAATAAAGAAGGAATAATAAAAACATTATTATATAATTACAAGCGCTTATAACTACAATTTTTTTTGTTTTATTAGAATATTCTCGTTCGAAGTCGTTTTTCTAAGTATTGTTTTACTCTTGTATATGTGTCCGGTAGGAAGTAATTGAACCAGCATATAATGCAAGTATTTGTTTTAGGCGTGTCCGAGCGTACTGTTTTAAACATTGTTAAAGAAGCTAGACTGATCGAACAGGGTCTGTTAGATCCAGAAACATTAAAAAAGACACCCAAAAAAAGGGTACGAACAAAGGGAAAAATTGAAGTAGACGAATATGACCTGCAAGTAATACGACGAAAAATTCACGAATTCTATGCATTTAAAAAAGAAGTACCAACAATAAACAAGTTATTACAAATATTAAAAGATGAAATCAACTTCAAAGGTTCAAGAGAAACATTAAGAAAAATTCTCCGGAAAAATGGTTTTCAGTTCCGAAAGACAAAAAATAACAAGGAAAAAGATCAAGTCCCTGAATCTACTTCATCAGTTCCTCCCATGGTGCCGCCATATATCCACTCCATGTTCAGTCATAAGAATATCCAATCATAAATATATAAAGTTTAGAAAAATTTATTTTGATCATAAATTGTATTATATAATATAATAAAAAAAGGTTGCTGTTTGTGTCAGCAGTGTGAATGTTGTGAAAGGGATGCTAATCAATTATGTTTGTATAAGTGATAAAATTAAAAATATGAATCTTAAAACTAACTAAAAATCTCCCAATGCTATCACTTTTAAGTCTAGTTCATTGTTAGATGTGTAATAAAGATACTACATTAAGGGCAAATTTCATCAGTTTCTGATAAAGTTCTAGCAGCTTTCTATCTTATAAGATATCCGCTGACAAGTTATTAGACACTTTATTAGCAAGAGGTTAAATGGGCCCTCAGACTGCATATTTTAGTAGTATTATTAATAGTTAAGATGTAAGAAGTAGTATATATCTTTGTATAATACGTATATTGGCTAAATGTAGGTCCTCTGGCTTAGGCCATATTTACTCTTCGAATTTTAATGTCATATAACAAAGCATCTGGATGTAATTGGTACAAATCTATACAATTGCCTACTTTCAAATGCTTAACACCTGATTTAATTTAAAATTTTAACTTAATTATGTTTATTTTCTCATGTTGCTTATTATAAGTCGGTAGATATACATACAACTGGGTTGCAAATCTGGGATTTGTATCTCTAAGCAATATAAAAAGTGAAATTACATATTCAGTTGGCTACAATAAGTTTTGTAGTGATTTTTCGTGCAGAAAGAAACAACATACTCAATAAAAAAAATGACATCAAACAAGATCACTGAAGAAATGAAATCACTGACAAAATTTACTGAAACTGGCTGATTTTTTGCTCCATAATGGGTTATTATTTTAATAATTTCAGTCGTTGACATTTGAAATAAGGGCTTAAATGTTTGTAGCTATTAATTATTAATTGTAATGTAAATTTAAATAATATTTCTCTTTTTATTTTTATAAATATATAAAATGCAATAATTGTAAACCACGACTATTGTGGCAATGTGTAACTGGAACTTATTTTTCAAGCACTAAATTAAATGTAAATCATAATTGGAAGAGATATTTAATGAGTATGACTAATTTTAGAAGAAATTCAGATTGTTGTATACTAATTACTGACCTGCTGATACTAGTAATGTTTCAGATTAAGCTATATGACAGCTTCATAGAACATAGCAGTGAAAATATTAAAATATTTTTGCACTGATATATCTTATTATCTGACACATAACTATGTGTATTAAATGTTTCTAATATGTTTTTCTGCATTCCTATCAAACTCCAACTTTATCTCTCAAATATTTCCATTTGTTAACCTATAAAATTAAGTTGTTTAACAATAAAAAAGATACTGATAGCCTAACGTAGACTTTATCAGCAGAAGGCTATTACAGTAAGTTGCGGTTTAATATACCTGGATTAAATAAATTTGATACTTTGTTTTATTTTTAATATAACTATTTTGAACTATTTCAATATAAGTTGCATCTGTTTTAGTATTAAGATCAACTAGTTAAGAGTATTTACCTAATTTGTTTTATCTTTGTTATTTTAAATCATGTAAATCTCTTATCTTTCTTTTTACTATATTGTAGAAAAAGATATGAAGAAGTAATAACATCTTTTAAGTTCCTTTTAAAACATCGAATACATAATAAAATACTTAGGTGAAATTATCTAAATAAATAAATAAAAACAATGATAATTTTATAATTTTTGTAAACCTTAGAAATTAGAATGCATTATTGTTGCATAAAATTTTTATACCCTAATTATAAACTATATAGATAAGTTTTATTGATGTATAAAAAATATAAATATTAATAAATAAAATAAAGAGAAGAAGAAATCCAAAGAGTTTCGTTCTTTTAACATATTTATTTAAATCTAAATACAGAAGCATTATATTAAAAATTCACTAAATTGACGATAAAAAGTTCAACGCTTAATGCGGCTAAGAACTGGAGCGTACACCATTTTTATTTAATGAAATATGAACTATTTTAATTGCAATGTTATAACAACAATTAATTGTAACGTATTTAAAAAAATACTGAATAATAACTAATTTATTAACTATTAAAAGTTTCAATTAAAAACAGTAAAAAAATGTAATAATTTTTGTTTTTCAATATCTACGAATTAAAATAGGAAGTATACAACAACACACATCATTAATGAATATAATATGATTAGGATAACATTTTTAATATACTATTTACTGATATTATTATGTTTTATGTTATATCATATATTTAATATAATTATCCCATTTAAAAAATATTTACTAATTCACTACAAAACAATATATTCACAATACTTTACACATAATCAAAATATATCACATCAATATCTAAACAATAATAAAAGAAAGTTAAGGTAAGAAAATATAATAAAAATGTATATCTTAACATTAGGTAGATACTTACAAACTCAGGTAATGGTTAGGTAATATACGTAGGTATGTTATAAGCAACCTTAACTTAGTCAAAATATTAAGTTACTCAAAATTTCTAATGTCTTCTTAAACATTACCTTCCTATTTTATCCTTACTTTATTATATATTATAGTAAATAACATAATGTCCCTAATTTAGGCCGAGAGAAAAAAAAGCCGGGGGAAAAAAAATCTCAATACTCTTAAAAATTTAAAGTCACAAGATAAAACGCAATAGTACACCAACACATCCCACCTGCTCACAATATAAATGTAACTATCTATTTACAGGGCGGGTCATATTAGACATAGCCTGATCGAGTAACAATCATTAAAAATGCTATTAAAATATTTTATACCAGAAAATATATCAAATGTGCCATATTTTTTTTTGAATTTATTACAGTAAAGCATTAAACAACTTGTCATATACACAACAACTAAGAATATTCATATTATATAACTAGTTGTCGCCCAGTGGTCGAAATTCGACCATAATAATTAATAATATAATTTATAAGTTTGAACCGTATTGAGGTTCTGTTGTCAAAGACTATAACTCTATAATAATAAACAAAAGAGTATATAATATGCGTGTGTGTCAAATACATGGTAGTGTACTGTCTTTTTATTGATTTAATGTATTTTTCCCCTCTATATAGACTATAAGTGTGTCACTCCCTCTCTATATAAACTATAAGTGTGCGAAATTTCATACTCCTCCGACCGCGAAATTTTTGTAAAAAGGGCTACAAAGTTTTTGCTTAACGTATATATTTATATAATAAATATATAATTACAGAAGAGAATATTAAATTATATGAACTCATAGTAGACAGATCAAAATGACAACCAAAAGGTTGTTTGATAGCATATAATCACAGCTGATAGAAGTTAGTGGTGAATCTAATTTAAGCAGTAAATGCCAATTAGCTTGTTAAACTACTTTATTATAATTACAGAATTTGACATATCACACTCGCTGAGCTAAGTATATTCATTTATTATTTAAATAATTATCATGATTTTTTTGTTTTTATAAGATATTGCTTTTATAATTGCAATGTGACTTGCTTCTTTACCAAAGTAAACTTAACACAGTTCATCTTCATCCTCAGATTTTCTCTCCATATTGTCATTTTCAGATTGACTGACGTTCTGATAACTTCCTTCATCATTCTTTTGTTGCTGTAATTATTTAACATATTGCCTAGTTTATTAATACATATATTTTTACCTGCACAAAATCGAATAACTTATTTTTTTCTTACATATATTTAAGGCATAAAAAAGATGAAATGTACTAAAAAAACACTATGTGGTTTCCCCAAGTAGTTCATCTTCTTACATTCAATTAATTTTTAAATCTATATTTTCATTATGGTATAATGAAGCAATCATCATCATCATCATCATCATCATCATCATATCAGCCTGTTGCAGTCCACTGCTGGACATAGGCCTCCCCAAGCTCGCGCCAGACATCCCGATTTTCCGCAATCCTCATCCAGCCTACACCGGCAATCTTACGAAGATCGTCGGTCCGTCGATCGATCGTCGGATTTAACTGAGGTAGGGCACAGCAGGAAATTTCCTGCTCAAAATATGGAGCAGCCCGACTGGGGTAGTACTTCGACCTTACAGAAGACCACAGCTAAATAATACTGTTTTCAAGCAGTATTGTGTTCCTGTTGGTGAGTAAGGTGACCAGAGCTCCTGGGGGATTGGGGATAGGGTCGGCAACGCGCTTGCGATGCTTCTGGTGTTGCAGGCGTCTATAGGCTACGGTCTTACCATCAGGTGAGCCGTATGCTTGTTTTCCAACCGTTACAAAAAAAAAAAAAAAAAAAACGTCGGTCCAGCGGGCGTCCTACACTGCGTTTGCCAATACGCATCATATATCTAGCTATTAGCTATAACGAAGCAAAAAAAAGAAATTATGTACTCGTAGTTAGATTTGCAGATTGTGAAATTGAAAAGGTAAAATAAAACTTTTGTATTATATATTAACAATATCTACGTGGTTGTAAATATTGTTTCAATATTATTAGATACTAGCATCCCGCCCTGGCTTCGTACGGGTATTTAAAAAAAATCGAATTTTTTTCCAAATTATTTTTGAAAAAATAATATAGCCTATGTCATCTGCGGATAGTGTAGCTTCCCAACAGTGAAATAATTTTTCATATCGGTTCAGTAGTTTCGGAGCCTATTCAATGCAAACAAACAAACAAATCTTTCCTGTTTATAATATTATCATATCGATACAAATGCAAAATATTTAAAACCTTAACCAACTTACCTCCATGTATAGAGCGTTTTGACTTACATATGATGGAGCTGCATTCTCTCTTACACTGGCCTTAGGTACAGGTTCCAATCCCTCTGGAAGTGGTATCATGTTAGCAAGTCTGGCGTACTCCACATCCATGCTTCGAATAAAAGATGATGCAAGTGCCTTCTTGGCTGAATCTCGGTCTCCTTCGTCATAAGCTTCTAACAGTTGCTCGAGGGTCTGCATTTCAGGTACTTCACAATTATTTCCCCATTCCTAAGATAAAGATTTAAATATTTTGTTATTAATGATATTAGCATTATAATAACAATAGCTCTCTCTGGGAATTTATTTATTAATTCTGGCGTTAGTTTTATGCTAGGTGTTCATCAACGTAGAGAACAAGCTTTTTTACTTGTTTTTTTAAGCTATTTTAGAGGCATAGTAGTAGTTTTTTTGTTTGAAAGAGTAACAAATATCTAGATATCCAGTCACACGTACATATACGAGGAGGCACCTACCAAAGTTTAGGCATTCATATAATAGTTAATTTAAACTACTACATACTTTGTAAGCTTTTTCAGCAGCAACAGAATCACCTCTAGCCAACTGCACTAGAACAATAGCAACAGTTAATCTTCCCACAGCGCTGATATTTCCAGCCTCTTGTTGGAAGCCAATCTCACGTCGCAGGCTGTCTACAGCTTCGTCATACCTGGTAACAACATGGATCAATAAATTGAATCTATATTATTATAATAAAGCTGAAGAGTTTGTTTGTTTGTTTGTTTGTTTGAACGCGCTAATCTCAGGATCTACTGGTCCGATTTGAAAAATTCTTTCAGTGTTAAATAGCCCATTTATCGAGGAAGGCTATAGGCTATATATAATTACGCTAAGACTAATAGGAGCGGAGTCCACGCCGACGAAGTCGCGCGCAGAAGCTAGTAATTGAATAAAAAACAAAGTTTTAAAACTGACCCATTCAAATCGTTAACAGAGTACATCAACACAACAGTTGCTTTTTGGTTTTGCTCATGTATCCTAATATTAAAAGTAAACAATAAATATTTTATCATTAAATTATTCCTTATTGCCTATCTGATATTGTTAAATACCATATATCAATAATTCATAAGTAAATAAACATTTTTTTATTGAAGTGAAACTTCTTCAGGCGCATGAGGGGTAAAATTTGAGCGAAAGGTGACGCGGCAACGTGTCAAGCACAGAGAACATTGTTGGATGGGTGACAGCCTGGTTTATAGCACGTTGACTACAACGGTTTCGTCCGATCACCGAAGTTAAGCAACGACGGGCGCGTTCAGTACTTGGATGGGTGACCGCCTGGGAACACCGCGTGACGTTAGCTTATTGTGTTTTTCTTTTCAATTAGTTCTTTAATTATGATACTGCCTACTGTGTCAATTAGTTCGCCAAAGAAGTTTCACTTCTTACATGTCTCCTCTTTGTTTCAACAACGTGATAAGTCCGAAAATTCAAAAAAAAATTTATTTAATAATTGAAACCGCAAAGAGAAAAATTTTAAAAATTGCCTAAAAAGTCTAAAAACAACACTTTTCTATATTCCTATACAAAAGATTCGTATTAATACTTAAAAGTCAATTTGAACTTTAATACCAATCGACTGTTAGGCGGTACGAAGTTCGCCGGGTCAGCTCTCAGCTAGTATATATATGTATAAATGAATCGCTGAATGTGTTGCTAAGCGCAAATCTCGAGAGCAGCTGAACCTATTTCGCTAATTCTTTTTTTATAATATTTCTTGAAGTACGAGGATGGTTGTTACGGAAAGAAAAATTTAAAAAATTACAAACAAAAGATTCGTAATGAATAATGATACTTAAAAGTTAACTTGAACTTTAATAACATACGATAAAGTTTAAGTGTTAGTGGAGGGGTTCCGGGAAGGATAAGTATTAAAAAAAATTAAAAAAACGACTGTTAGGCGGTACGAAGTTCGCCGGGTCAGCTAGTGAACAACAAAAATTGTGATTATTCGTAATGTCAGTCTCATTTTTTAATATTTTTATAGAAATTACAATAAGTGTATTATGCTTTTGCAGTGTTTCAAATAAAGATTGGTTCTGAAATCTAAAAGTTTTTATTTCAACAATGTTTCTTCATTATATAACTCAGTTCAATAACCAAAGTAATGTCAACGAAATCGTGACAATTTCGTTTGTAACACTTATGTTACTACATATATATTTGCAAGAACAATGTGACATGTTTTCCCCTTTTTCTTAAATAAAGCCAATTTCTTACTAAACTTCTAAATTATCAGTATTTTGATAAGTTTTCACTTAATTTATTTGTTATAATTTACAATACATCGAAGATTTACAGTAAAAAAATATTTGTTTCGACACAATAATTTTTTGAAAGTTAAAAAACGCTCTGCTATAAAATTGCGTTTTTCAAGATAACACATTTGTGATTGAAGCAAAGAGGCGATGTGTACTTTGTATGCACGCAATTTTTTTTTCTTTTTTTATGTTTAATATATTAATATATTATTATATTATAGTCTTAGAAAATTTCATCAAATTTAATATTACCTCTGAAGTTTGACCAAAATCCTTGATGACTTGCTGATGTATTCGGAGCCTTGATGCTGACTGCTTTCGCACTAAAAGTGACAGTAAGATGATATTAATATCAGTAATTGCACAAAATTGGTGTCTCATTATTACAACTATGTGCACAAAATAAAAATGACATAAAAATTCATTACCGACGATACATCAGCAGCTTGCTGGTACAACTTCACTGCCAACTCGGGGGCTCTCTCTTCAATTATCTTAGCCACTTTGTCCAAAATATTTGCACCAGAATCTCCTGATCCATGTTGCTGGTACAGGCTGCTCGATTCACAGCCAAGAGAATATAACTAGAAATATACATTTATTTATATCAATACTAAACATATATGGTTGGTATAATTTTATATTAATAAAGATACCTCTTCGGGTGGAGTCAATTCCTTGCTAACTATAATAGCATTCTCAATTGCTTTTCCAGCGTGGAAGAATGCGCGATTCTTTTTATACAACTCTGAAGCTTTTAAATAGCAATCCTTTGACTTCTGTAGATCTCTTGCAATGCGATAGCATTGAGCTGCAATATGATTGAAAAAAAATGTTTGTTTTCTTCAAATATATGCTAATGACTGAATTGAACTTGTTCAATGCTACTAGCCCAAAGGTGAGCAACCCGCGTCCCGAATAGAGATTTTGTGCTAGAGGTTTTCAAATTTTCAAAACTGTCTATTTTATTATAATGAGGCACACCAAAATTCAATACTTGTACCATCAAGTCTTATTATTTTCCATCATTCTGTGCTTTTGGCCGGAATATCAAGTTTTCAAAATTTTGCGGCCCTCTAGTAAAAAAGGTTGCTCACTAACCCACAGACGCACTACGGACTAGCCCATTGACGCATTTTGAAGTGGCCTTGCTTCCTGCTCCAGGGGTTATGGGTTCGATTCTCACTTCATCCCGCCGATTCGATATTTGTATTTATTTATTTATGTATTATTTCTCTCTACTTATTTAAAAAAAATTGGTTATAACTGACATCTGTTACTTATAACACATGCATTAAGTTGCTTACATTAGGAACAGACATAATGTAAAAAACATCTTAAATTTTCATAACACGTGTATTAATATTACCTATCCTTATTAGATTGTTTTTTTTTTAATGCATACCTGCCTGACTGTACTCATCGGCTGCAGAATCAAAATCTGGTTTCCATTTTAGCAGAGATGTCTTCAAACTAAAAAATGACAAAAGTACTGTAAAATTTAACAGACAATTTCACAAAAGAAAAATCACAAACAACTCATACGAAAATTGTTATGATATTTGATGTGGTGGATTCTTGTCAACCACAACCAGAATCTTATCGTGTTGTCAACAATTCAAGACAACATCGAAATGGTATATTGGTAAAAATATCGTTATTTAGTGACGTTAGACTAAAGTGATCGTTATCTGCAGTGTTATAATTCTATTTACCAGTAAAACTTTACTATAAACAACGTTTTGGTTAGCTAGCAGTTGCGAATTCGATCCCCGCTCATGACAAACATTTGTGTTGACCATACAGATGTTTGCTGTGGTCTGGGTGTTTGTGCAGTCCTTGTGGGTTTTCCCACCGTACCTCGGAAGGCATGTTAAGCTGTCGGGCCCGGTTGTTATCATGTAAACCTGGTAGCAATCGTTACTCATAGTAGGGAATATATCCACCAATCCGCATTGGAGCAGCATGGTGGATTAAGCTCTTATTCTTCTCCTATATTATGCACAGCAGTGGGATATTACAGGCTGAAGCATATTCAAATTGGACTTCGGACATTGGAAGGCAATTCTTGTCTCTGAAGAATCAAGAATTTCTTTGCAAGGTCCTAATGCGACGTCAGTGTGTGTATAGATATCGCGATGAAAGGTTTGCTGAATATTTTGAAACAACAACAGAGGCTACGTGAGATGCTGTATAATGGTCTGGTGTGGAATTTGTCAAATGTGTTCGTCTACATACACAGGCAGTGTCAATATTGCTCTGAAATATGCGATATACGTCTTAGTACCATGTGTCATTCCAATTTTGCCATATATCGGCGATAATATTGTTTTAATGTATGGCAACGCTTGTGCATAGGCAGCAAGAAATTTTGCCGGTTACTTCGATGTAATCACTATTCAGTAATTACAGGTTACGGGGGTTCATAAAAGACAGATAAGAAAATACACATTATTAAATCAATAATTTATAACACTTTCTTTAGTCAATATTTTTTGATTTTTATTTCTTTTAAGAAAACTGCACATTCTTATTATGTTTTTTCGAAATTTAACCTTTTTAAAATGTTCAATATATTTCATTTAAGTTAACGCAATTTTATAGTGTAACAAAATAAGTTAAATTCGCATAGAATGGAAGCAAATGAAAAAAAGGTAGATGGCTGTTTAATTGTACCGCTGAGTGTATATCTAATTTGGCAAATTTTTGTTTATTTTAAATGATAAAATTGTGAGCTTGGGAGCTCTATATGCACAGTACTGTTTAATTCTTGGTAGACACTCCACTGACAATAAATAATTCTCAAACTTGATAAATAAAGGATTCCAAAGACTCTACCATATAAATATGTTGCTATATGCAACAAATGTTTGTAATATATTTGGATATATATTTGGATAGTATAGCTGTTTTTTTATTATTATTATGAAATAAAAAATTATTGTTTCTTATTTATTTTGTAACACTTTTATTTAACCTTTTGTAATAGCTATTTAATAAGAACAATACATATAATAATAATAATTAAGTCTTGCAAAATTTACTTACCATGGTACTGTACTGGTGGTCATGTTAAAAGTTAAGATTGAAGTACCCGACTATACTATGTAACAAATAATTTGCAAAAAAAATGTGTGGGTGTACTTACTTACGTACACCCGTATGAAGTTATACTTTATTGGCTAGCTAACTTCACAGGTGTCTGTTTTTTATATTTCCCTAACGCGCCAAAAGAATTATAGCTTCATAAAAAAAAAAAAAACAATATTTTATTGCTTAGAGATTGTAATGCTGACAAAGTTAATAATTGGGGTTTTCTTTACTTAGGGAGGTAATGATTGTTTTTATTATAAGATCGTAAAAATTGTAGTCTTGTATTAATTATTATGTATGATAATTTTATTATTACATATGTTCAAAAGATTATTTATTTATTCAGTTTATCAGAATGACGACTTATTAATAATAGTTGATTTCTATCAGAGTTAAATGATAATGATTTATTTTTAGCAATTAAAACGAATAGATCAGAACACTACTGGAAGTATCAAGATTAACGCTAACTAATAATTTTCTATAAAAACAAGTATTTGGTAAATGATTCATCCATTTAGCAACTTTTTTAGTATGTGATGTATTTTCAATAAAATTACGAAACATAAATAGGCAAGAAATATTTATTCATTTAACAACCATGAGTTGAAAACGTAACAACTTCGACAGTAATTAATATTTAGTAATACTTAAAGTATTCGAGATCAATCATGAAATATTTCAGTTTGTACTAACACTAAAATTCAAAGCAATTTTCACGTAATCAATACTACTTACTATTTTTCCGCTGATTTGCAATGCTCTTGGGCTTCATTTAATTTAGCAGACATTGTAATATTTAAGAATAGTAGTTTAGATAACAATGTACAAGTTTTAAAGAAAATCAATAACACAGAGTTCTGTCCAGTGACTGTCAAGTGTCAATGTGTCAACTTGTTGTTGTTCAAACAGTGTTGCCAACCCCAAGAAACTAAAAAACAGCAGATAACCAATAAAAAAACAGGAGAAAACAGTAGGTAAAGTAAAAAAGGCAGATTTCATACTTTCCTCGTATAATTAAAACAATCACCTACTTTTATTAGTTATCAGGACTCACATACATAGTTATATTTTAATATTTATCACAACTTAATAAAAAAACAAAATCAAAGTAAAATTATTTTTCACTTTCATTATCAATTGCCTCATCTTCAGTATTTTCAAACTCATTTTCCTTTTTAAAATCATATATAATTATTATTCTTTTTCTTTATGTGCCTTTTTGACTTCAAATTAATAGCAATCGGTTATTTCGGATTTAGTGTGTTAAGTGTGTAAGGCTGCTTTAATAGTTTTAGTCGATATTTTGTTGCGTAATTAACGTAATTTAGTTTTCAAAATATTTATAGCTGAAAATAATTTTTCCGCGGCGGCGCTGCTGTGTGGTAAGCACAAGTTTCTTCACCAATTCACAAAATTCACACATTGGTTATATTTGTGAATGTTTGAAATGTTTTGAAATATCCGAAAAATTCGTTTTGGAGAATCCCGACAAGAGTACATAGTTACATACTGACATCTAGTATCATTGTGTATTATTATATAGTGGTTATCAAAACATATTACATAGTGTAATAGGTGACGGTGAACGCTAATTGAAAAACAGTAAAAATTACAAATGAAACAGAAAACAGGGACATCGATGTAAAAACAGCAAATCTACTGTTAAAACAGTAGGGTTGGCAACACTGTGTTCAAATGTTCATGGCTGTTGTTGTTTTAAAATTTATCCCCAATAGGGAAAGGCAAAGGACTATAGTCCATACAGCCTAGTCTGAATTTGTATATTTTTCATTCCTATATTATAACAAAGGCTTAAGTCAAGTCTGAAGTAGCTTCATTTTTCATTTTATTAGATTAAACCTGGTTTGAATTTATAAATTTCAATCCTCTGTACCCTGTTTTTTTTCGGTACGGACCATAATGATACCAGCTTTTTAGTAATAGTGTTGTATACCGATTTTATGAATCGTAACTTTTTACTTTGTACATTACCTAAGTTTGTAATGTACCAAATGTTAAGATATAAATAAATATTATTTTATTTTATTCGTTTCTTTTCAATTTGCATGTGGTTACTAAGATGAATAAATACTTAAAAAAATTAGTGTTATTAATTTATCATAAATCTATACATTAGACATACAGGTACATAATATAGGTATGCCTAAAGGTACATTACGGTTGTCGCAACATTCTAAAATTTTAAAGACAAAGATTTTTGTAATCATTATTGAAAAACGATACTAGATTGTAAATTACGTAAAGTTACGGTAGTGGCACATCACTATTAATGATTCGCAAAAAAACTAGCAACACAGCTTATGTCAATTTAGTCCGTACCGAAAAAAAACAGGGTATAGCTCGGACTAAGAATCAAAGGATTCTTAGATTCTTAGTCCGAGGGGTATAGGCATGGTATAGGGCGCCAACTAATGTCAAAACAAGTTATTTGAAGGGCGTTAATTATTGTCAATTTTACGAGAAAAATTGTAATGAACAAAGTGGTTTAAAATAAAATTTTCTACAATTTTGATTCTTATAATTTTTTTCGTACGATCGATATTTTTTATTTATTTATTTTACAGCATCAATAATAAACGTGATAATACAATGCCTAGGTCCACCCCCAACTCTTGTCAGGTATAAATCGAAAAATATCGATCCTACTAAAAAAATGATAGGAACCAAAATTGTAGGAAATTTAATTTTAAACAACTTTTGTAATAACTATTTTTCGTGTAAAATTGAAAATAAACGAGTTATTCAAGAGACAAAAAATAACCCTTTAAATCAAGATGGCGGATAAAGCAACAAAGCCTGGTTTCCCTACTTTTTGAATTTAAGCTATCATTGACCCCTCCAACGAATTCTATACTAATCTATACTAATATATAAAGCTGAAGAGTTTGTTTGTTTGTTTGTTTGTTTGTTTGAACGCGGTAATCTCTGGAACTACTGGGCCGATTTGAAAAATTCTTTCAGTGTTAGATAGCCCATTTATCGAGGAAGGCTATAGGCTATGTGTTATCACGCTAAGACCAATAGGAGCGGAGTCCACGCCGACGAAGTCGCGCGAAGAAGCTAGTATAAAATAAAAATATATACAAAGCTGAAGAGTTTGTTTGTTTGGTTATTTGTTTGTTTGTTTGTTTGTTTGTTTGTTTGTTTATTTGTTTGAACGCGGTAATCTCTGAAACTACTAGGCCGATTTGAAAAATTCTTTCACTGTTAGATAGCCCATTTATCGAGGAAGGCTATAGGCTATGTATCGTCACGCTAATACCAATAGGAGCGGAGTCCACGCCGACGAAGTCGCGTGCAGAAGCTAGTATAATATATAAAGCTGAAGAGTTTGTTTGTTTGTTGTTTGAACGTGGTAATCTCTGAAACTACTGGGCCGATTTGAAAAATTCTTTCAGTGTTAGATAGCCCATTTATCGAAGAAGGCTATAGGCTATATGTCATCACGCTAAGACCAATAGGAGCGGAGTCCACGCCGACGAAGTCGCGCGCAGAAGCTAGTTACTATATAAATTGATATTATTAAGTTTTTGAAGTGAAACTTCTTTAGGCGCACGAGGGCTAAAATATGAACGACCGGTAAAGCGGCAGCGTCATGACGTTCAGTACTTGGATAGGTGAACACCTGAGAACACCGCGTGAGGTTGGCTTTTTGTGTTTTTTTTTTTTTCAATTAGTTTTTTGTTTTGTATTTTCTGTAGAAGTTTCACTTTTGACACGTGTACTTTGTACGCACGCAATTTTTATTTCTTTTTACTTTTTACATATTCCCCTCATTATTTTTTCATCAATATATTTGGGTAAAGATAATAATAACAAGTTGTTACAGAAGTTTTAATATTATCTCGACAACCTAATACTACCATAGATATAATAAAAAGAGGATAGGCCATATAGTCACGTGATCTGAAGCCAAATGCTTCTCAAATATGGCGTCAACTCCGCCCACAGCGAATAGTGTTGTAGTATTGTACCCATTTGGTCGATAGTATCCGTATCGATGTAATGCTATTCTAGTATAATTTACAGATATTTTTCACATTAAACACCCTCGACCAGTGTTGGCTTTACATCTGTACAAATAAAAATGAAGTGTCTTTTTGTATGTAATTTAAGAGAACTATCATGTTCACTATTGGCACTATTCAAAATTTTGTCATTTTCAAAATGTTCCATTAAAAATTTGTAAAATATACAGTCTGTTGTAAATAGTGGATAATCAGCAGGGGGGGTACACTCAAGTAATCGATCAAAGCGGCATCTGGTGATTGTTTGGTGTCGATTTGTGGTAAAGCAGTTCTGTAATTAAGCATTATTTTTATAGATGTCGCTTCTACTCGTATCAAATTGTTGATAAATATGGATGTTGCCACTTGTTATAGTATATTGCGCTTAAGGGTGTTTATAAAACTACCTTTACTGGGCCTACAGATACAAATTAAAAATTTAATCACTTTTAAATACATTTGAAATGAATTGAAGTTCAAAAAATCAATTATATACCCTATATAAATGTAATTGGCGGTTCTTTCAACTAAATAAATACAAAATATGTGGGAAATGAAAATAATAATCTAGCAACATTATAAAACTAAAACGAACACGAAGTTTTTGAATTTTGACATTTAATATGTGAAAAAAGAATAAGATAGGTTATTTTTGTACCAAAACTATTTGTAGGTAATTATATTTTATTGTAAATAACTATGTAGAATGTTTATTAATAAAGTATTGTACTTTTAAGTGATTTGATGACTGCAAATTTTCAAAAGTGAAAACGATTTTCAAGTGTGTAATCCGATGAGCTCTCGTTTTGAATTTAAATTCATATAAGTTTTTGTTTGATATTGTTGAGTTTTAGGTTGTTTTTGTGTTTTTGGTACGTTTGTGTTTTATATGAACTATAAAAATAAATGATATTAAGTTTTAATCAATTGTTTTATTTTAAACTGTTCTTACTTTTTCTTTAATATGTAAATATCATATCTATCATCAGGTTTGCTAAACATAAAATCCATTACATAAATCACTCCTTTTGCGGGACTGATTTGTAATAGATTTTATTACTTTAACAAACCTGATTTGATACAGGAAAACTAATTAAATAAAATAACTAAGGTACGTATAATAGGTACTAGGTAGGTACTTATATATACCTATATATATATATAGGTTATGGCATCGTAGTTTGCACCAAACATCCACCAGAGGCGCTACTTTCCATACTTGCAAAAAAAATAGTGGAGTTGGCTCTCTTTTCCCGTATAGTTATTGTACTCTGTGATAATCAGTTAACTGGGGATAGCCCTAACGTCGAACTTCAAGAAAATGTACTTTTCATGTCAAAGTTGCCAAAACTGTGAAAATTGTGAATATTTTCGTTTTAAAAAAAAATCTACCACGTTTAGTATTTTTGTCGTAATTTTTACAAATAAGGGTATTATAAAGTACTTTTTTTTACTCGGGAATACTTGTATTATCTGATGAAATTACTATTTCAGGCATCATTAATTCTAAACTTATGAAAATTAACGTTAGAAGTTATTTTTATTCGTTACTTTTTGTCAACTTTTAACCATTAATTGTGAAAAAAAAATTTACTGTACTATAACTGCCCATTATTTAAAGTTTGTGTACTTTATAAAAACGTATAACAATTAGTGCTTGACAAGCAAAATTACTTTGTAGAAGCGAAAGAACTTATCACGGTCGGTAAGTTTGTTTTGTGTCACTTAAATGTTAGGATAAAAAAAAACAAAGGTTTTTATAGTGAAAATGCATTTATTACATAAAATGTTTACGTTGTTTACGTTGCAAATGTTACATAAAATGTTTTAAATGTCCTCCATTGGCAGCAATGCAGGCTCGGCATCGCCTTATAAATGAACTTTTGATACGGCGTGCATAGCCTAATACTTCAATTTCACGAGCGGCTAATTGCACACGTGTGCGCAATTCTTCGATTGTCGACACTGCTTTATTATAAAATTTTTCTTTATTGCATCCCCAATAAAAAAAGTCCAAGGGGTTCAAGTCAGGCGATCATGGTGAAGTAAACTAAAAAAACAGAAAATTTATATTAATATTTAAAAGCACACTCTTCCTCTCTCTTATTCTAAAATGAGGCAGGTGTTCCAGTAGGAATCAGCAAGTCTACAAATTGTTATAAGCCACACAAGTAGATAAGTAAGAGATAAGTTTCTATAATTTTTGAAGGGTTTCATTCCTCGGAAATCTAAACAATGCACTGCATATATCATTGATAAAAAAATTTAAAGTTATAGTTGAGACTATAAGGAACATCTATAAGAATATTACTTTTATATCGTTGTATTGTCGTAACTACAGTTAATCAGAAAAATAATATAGAGTATGTATCAATAAATCGAAACTTGCATAACAATATTGCATAATAGATGCCCAGCACTACGTTTGTATGTAAACATTCCAAACATAATTGTTTTATTATTTAAGTGTTAGTAATAGAAATGATTATGTATAAAAGCGAAAAACATAATCTTCAAACCCTATTATGGAGCTAAAACTTAACTTACACGAAAAATATACACGGATATAAGAAAAAACTACAACTAACCTTAAAAAATGATAATCCTCCGTCATTCTCTCTAGATTTTCAATTGAATCCACTGATGCAACACTTTATCATGTTAATTTTGCTCAAATATCCTTCATATATTTACAAAATCACCAAAACACACACAGTTTAACAGAAATAGTATCAACTTTAGTCCAAAAAACGTTTTTATGACAGACGAATTACCTTTAGGAATGTCGACTAAAAATGGCGTTTTGGCTTCAAGGCGGAGTTTGATGATGTCATGAAAACTGACAACGAAAAATTTGAAACAATGAAATTATCTCTATACTCGTTTTAATATGTAAATTACAACGTATTAGAATGAGACAGATATACTTTTGTTATTGAGGTATATATAATATTATAGTTGTCACAAAATAAGAGGCCCGTTTGGACGTTTAACAAATACCCTAGAACGTAACTTGGTACGAAACTGTAAGAAACAATAAAGGAATTATTAATAACATAAACTGTTTTTAAAACATACGTAAATTTTTTGGCGCGTTAAATAATATGATAGAATATATTGGAAGTGTTCTTTTCGCGTTTACTTTATAGTAGCATGCAATTTCTAATTATTACGAAACGTCTCAAAAACAGTTACGTTCTAAGTCTTTTTGTTTTTAAATACTAGTGTTGTAACTAGTTGATTACTGAATTTCACCAGCATCATTCGATTTTAATAGTAAATCGATATTGTGTAGTGATCTCTACTGAAAATAATTTTATTGTATTTGCTCGCAAACGAAAAAAAAAATGACTCCAATTACATCGACAAGTAACACAACGTAGATAGACGAAAAAATAATCAACTAAAATACGCGTTATCAAAGATTACAGTCTTTATAGCTACCATGGTCACGGGAGAACGATGTCCTTGTGTAGAGAACCTAATAAAACGCGATAAAACCAGAAAAAGTTGTGTCATTATAATGAGAGAAATTGACGTAAACATTAGAAAACAATAAAAAAAAATAGATTAAAGACAAATTGATCTTTTGTACCATAGTATTATTTCAATTTACCTACAATATTAAAGTTTAAGTTAAATTTTCTAATCAGAAATTTAATTCAATATACTTTACACTAGATAATTAAATCGATCAAATAGTCATACAAACTTGAATCGATTTATCGTTAGTATCGAATACCGAGTCGTATGGTTACTTCCCTATTTACGTCTCGATGACATATGTCCAAACGGGCCTATTATTTTGCGCTGACTATAACATGGTATAAGTATAGCAAAAAATTGTATATGCAATTAACTTCCTATCCTCTTTTTATTATATCTATGAATACTACACTCTAAGTACAGTCACCCCTCTTATTCTAAATCTGATCAAAACATTCTACTCCTACAGTATGGCTGAAATTACATATTTAGGAAGTTACATTAAAAGTGAATGGTGATATCAATAATACTTAAGAAATTTAATTTATTATTTTAACATCACAGAAAATCTGTCAATAAGCATTACAATGAAAAAATTAAGAAAACGTGTTGCATACAATAGTAGGTATTTATTTAATATTATAAAGACCATAATTAATTTTTAAAAAGTCTATGGCAAATTACTCTTTCGTTTAAGAGTCCATATAAGTATATCTACAAGTACCTATATATATATTTGTTTCTAACATAAAGTTAGAATTCTAATTCTAGCTGCATAGCAATGTACATGGAAGCTTAATAAGCACAGACCACAGAAATACTATTAATAAGAAAGTGGACGGGTTTAGAATACAGGACGAAAATAATTGTCTGGCGAGCCGAGCATAGCAGTCTGCTTTTAAATAGACACTTTTTGAATAATTAAAATTACGGCGAAAAATACACGATGAAAAAACATAAACATAAATAGGTACTTAATTTTACTGCTTACTAAAAATGTAGTACCTACTCGTATATATGTGTGTACTACCAGTGGCGTAGCTAGGAGGACAAGGGCCCTGGTGCATAGGGAAAGAATCGGGCCCTCCTCCCCTCTTTCCGCGTAGTTTGAACGTACGTAGTTGAATTATATATATACTTTATTGCACTCAAAAAAATACATGTAGAAACAACATAATGATAAAGTTTATGGCAAAGGTGGACTTATCTCTGAAAGAGATTTCTTCCAGTCAACCCATGGTCATGAGTAAGTGCTAATATAGCGAGGCAAACAGTGCAAGAAGTAGGTATTTATTTAAGAAAAAGGAAAAATAACACAAAAAAAAATAAAATAAAAAATAATATAAAATGAAAGATAATAAACTTGATAAATGTATATGTATATACATATCTCTATATATATATAAATGAATCGCTGAATGTGTTGGTAAGCGCAAATATCGAGAGCGGATGAACCGATTTCGCTGATTCTTTTTTTATAATATTCCTTGAAGTACGAGGATGGTTGTTACTGAGAGAAAAATTTGAAAAACTCTCTGAAAAAGTCTAAAAACAACAATTTTTCTATACTCCCATACAAAAGATTCGTAATAATACTTAAAAGTCAATTTGAACTTTAATACCATACCATAAAGTTTAAGTATTAGTGGAGGGGTTACGGCAAGTATAAAAATAAATAAAAAATTAAGGAATCGACTGTTAGGCGGTACGAAGTTCGCCGGGTCAGCTAGTACGTATATTAAAAATATAACACACTACATACTAACAAATACATAATTATATATTAAAATATAACATACTACATACTAACAAATACATATAAAAATACAAAAATACACTTGTACATATACTTAAACATATACATACTCACTGTAAGGGCGCCTTCAAATTTGCCGCGCGGCGGCAGCGCGGCTGCAGCGCTACTGCCGCGTGACTTTGTAAATCTATGTAAATAACAACGCACGGTTTACATAGATTTACAAAATAGCGCGGCAGCAGCGCTGCGGCCGCGCTGCCGCCGCGCGACAAATTTGAAGGCGCCCTTATATATAAGTAAATACGTACATATTCAACAGATGATTACGATATCATGTAGTTCTTGTGGGTCTCCCCACCGTGCCTCGGAGAGCACGTTCAGCCGTTGGTCCCGGTTGTTATCATGTACACCTGATAGCGATCGTTACTCATAGTAGGGAATCCGGAATATATCCACCAACCCGCATTGGAGCAGCGTGGTGGATTAAGCTCTGATCCTTCTCCTACATGGGGAAGAGGCCTATGCCCAACAGTGGGATATTACAGGCTGAATCGTGATCAGAAGCCAATTCAATCAAAATGCTTTTTAGTTTTTCTTCGTCGCTTTTCTGGAAAGGTATGATCGATATCGTATTTTCTCGCGGTTTCGGTGGCCTAATGGCCTTGGATTTGAAGGACTTGAAGTCATTTCTATACTTTTTCAATTTATCCGTTGTTTCGTCCAAAGCCTTACTCGCTTCGTCCAAAACGATATCACGTTTTTACAAAACTTCGGAAACATAATTGATCTTGTTCAATACGCTGTGCATTAATCACAAACAAATACAAACTCAAAATTCTGCATTTTTGATTTTATAATCTCTGATTCACTACGTTCGTCTCTACTGGAACTCTTCAGCGCTAGCGCTAGCGTTGAAGAGTTCCAGTAAAGACGAACGTAGCCAAGTAGCTAACGCTGACCAACCGGCTGAATGCTGCCCGAGTTCATACGACTTCGCCCGAGTGCCCCGAGCCTAGCGCTGTGACCAGTTGTGAGGCTGTGAGACTATAGTGAGTCTAGTGAGACTATCAGACGCATAGCATCGGCACAAATATCATAAATGAGAACTGATGCAAGGCAAGAGCGAATGAAAACTTCATTAAAAAGTTGATGGGTGGAATTGGCAAATTGATCTCACGACAGTCAAGCCATGCTTATCGCTGATCCAATATGCTACGGGCCTACTCATCCAAACTACCAAATAACTGAAATAACGATAACAAACAGCACATGCTTATCAAGGACGCTTGGTGCATGTGTTGAAAATGTTAAATAAGGAGTTCTATAATTGGTGATGTTGATTTGAAAAAAAAAATTAAAAATAATCTGGTTAAATAAAAAAAAACATGGTTTTTTTTTTCAAAGGTGAGGTTAGAGGGCCCCCTTAGCTCCGGGGCCCTGGTGCACTGCACCACCTAGCCCTATGATAGCTACGCCACTGTGTACTACCTGTAGACTGCAGTTTCACCCGCGTAACTTCCGATTCCAAGGAGAGTATCGAAAAGTAGACTGCGTACCTACCGAGTTATAGATAGGTACGTAATTCGTTTCCGTCCTGAAAAACTTTCGCACATTTATAAAAATTAGTAGGTGCTATACATATTCATGTAAAAATGAAAAGTTAAATATATTAAGTAACATATTTTTTCTTCATAATTATTTCGTACACCCATGTATACACAAATTTAATATAAGTAGGTATCTGTTACGACTTCTTACTTCTCTGCAAGGGTAGCTGCTATAGTCTATTTATATTGTTATTTATTTTTCTTACTGTAACGTCTTTTAGTTCATTGGTATAGGTTCTGTCAGAAAAACAGCGTTTTTGGCAACAAATTCTTGTTGTCAAAAACACCGCTGAAGGCAGAAACCTATTTAGCCTTTTCTTTCTTTTTGCTTTTTTTTTTGAAGTGAAACTTCTTTAGGCGCATGAGGGTAAAATTTTGAGAGAACGGCGACGCGGTAATGCGTCACGCGTCAGTACTTGGATGGGTGACCGAGGCGACGCGGCAACGGGTAACGCGTCAGTACTTAGATGGGTGACCGCCAGGGAACACCGCGTGACTTTGTTTTTTTTTTAATTAGTTTTTTTAATTATTATGATACCGTCTACTTTTTTAATTAGTTTGCCTAAGAAGTTTCACTTCTGACTGTGTACTTTGTACGCACGAAATTTTTGTTTGTTTGTTTGTTTGTTACCTATCCGTTTGTTTACCTATCGTTTCTATTATTATTATATTTTTTCCTTCTTAATTTTTTATGAATTGTAAACAAAAAGGCTAATAAAAAGTTTTCTTTCTTTCTTTCTTTCTAACTTTGTCAATAAGCTTTACGCCAGCTGGAGATGGATATATGGTAATAATTTATGTAATAACAATAGCAACATTTCCACGTGAGAATGCGTACGCACCCCTGATCCCCCGCCGCTCAACCCCACGCGTAAGAAGCAGTGCCGGGGGTAAGATTGAAAAGAAAATTGAATAACGGATCGTGGGATCGGTCTCTTTTATTATTTATAACAAACAGGACTAAGTGTAATACTTATTTGTCATTTTTTTTTGTAATTAATTATTTAATGTAAGACATGACTAAATTTGTAATCTATACCTATAATATAAAGCTGAAGAGGTTGTTTGTTTGTTTGTTTGAACGCGGTAATCTCTGGAATTACTGGGCCGATTTGAAAAATTCTTTCGGTGTTAGATAGCCCATTTATCGAGGAAGGCTATAGGCTATGTATCATCACGCTAAGATCAATAGGAGTGGAGTCGACGCCGACGAAGTCACGCGCAGAAGCTAGTCTTAGATATAAAATTCTCGTGTCACAATGTTAGTTACAATAGGTAGTCCTCCGATACGGCTGGACTGATTTTTATGATATTTTGTGACAAATGAGATTGACCTTAAAATGACCTTGAAAATGAAGTTCAAGGTTAAATCAAAGACCACCGTTTGATTCCTCGTTGAAAATTACCTAGGGTATGACCTTTATTTTTATTTTACCACTAAACGCGAGATTTTTAAGGTAATACTTTGACCTCTATTTGACCTTCAGAGGTTACGTTAACCTCATACCTAAATATATCCGGGCGTAAAATTTTTCGTTCTTTTCGATTCCGGTATAAAAAATAGGGGTTACAATTAAAAAAAGGTTGACTAAAATTACCTTGAAAATTAAGTTCAAGGTCAAATCAGAGGTCACAGTTGAATTCCTCGTTAAAAGTTACCTAGCGCTATGACCTTTGTTTCACGACTAACCCGTGCGGTTTCCCGAATTTTCCGAGGTTTCCATACTTTTTCCTCACCTATATAGAGAATGAAGGAGAAGGAGTGCAGAATGCTAATATTTTTTAATTACTCATAAAAATATATTAAAATGAAATAAAAAAAAAAAACATTACACATACTACCATGTAAGTATTTGACACACACTCGCCTAACTCTTTTAATGATTTTCAAAGTCAGTAGACAATATTAAATTTTTTAAAAACGTTCTTTATTTTCATTATTTTTTGTTTTTGAAGTGAAACTTCTTTAGGCTCATGGCCATGAGGGATAAAATTTGAGAGAAAGTGTGACGCGGCAACGTTGGGCGCGGTCAGTACTTGGAAGGGTGACCACCTGGGAACACCGCGTGACGTTTGCTTTTGTTGTTTGTTTTTTATAAAAAAATTTAATTAGTTTGTCGAAGAAGTTTCACTTCTAACATGTGTAGGTACTTTGTACGCACGCAATTTTTCATTTTAAATTTAAATTTTTAGTTATGGTCGAATTTCGACTGGGTGACCACTATATAGTAGTTTGTAAAATGACATTCAAACGTGCTTTTAAAGCCTACTTGATTTTATTATATTTGTACGACTAGGTACCTACCTACTGCAATTCTACAATTTCAATAACTTAGTAATCCTTCGTCAGTACTCAGTAAGATTCAAATGTAGGTACGTTAGCAATCGCAATAATAATAAACATAATTGTAACAAAATGCTCTGTTTTTAATTTATTCTATATATTAATTTAATCTGAAAGTTAATCTTAAGTTATTAAGTTTTTCTGAAGCCTTTCTTTAATTATGTAGTGATAAAATACAAGTCGGTAATTAGGTAGGTACTTAAAACAATGAGTAAAAGAAACAAAAATTAACGGCCGGTGCCTACTTTGTAATGTGAAATTATATTTAAAAAAAATTGCGTGCGTACCAAGTACACATGTCAGAAGTGAAACTTCTTTGGCAAACTAATTAAAAAAAAATCTTATTCAAAAAACTAATTAAAAAACGAATTTAAAATACAAAAAAAAAAACTAATTAAAAAAAAAAACAAACGGCCAACGTCACGCGGTGTTCTCAGGCGGTCACCCATCCAAGGACTGACCGTCATGACGCTGCCACGATACTGGTCGCTCAAATTTTACCCCTCATGCGCCTAAAGATGTTAATTTCAAATATTGCGTTCTTCATAATTTAAAAATGTTGCTATATAATTGTGTTTGCTCGCAAACGAAAAAAACCGACTTCAATTACATCGACAAGTAATACAACGTAACAAGACGAATAAATAGTCAAGTAAATACGCGTTATTAAACATTCCTTTTTTGGAAGTCGGTTAAAAATAGAGTCAATACGGTAAAGTAACACTTAATAACTGTAAAGGCTGACCAGTCTACCTTTATTGTAGTGGCGTAAGGCGGAGGGCGCCAGCGTAAGCGCAGGTGTGAATCGTGAGAAATCTTTCCCCTCAACTCCTAGGATTTACTTTTAGCAGGCGGAGGGCGATTTGCAATATTATACCTAGGGGTAAAATTCCCACGGCTGCATGCCATTAAACTATGTAAACACAAAAAGAACTGTTTCAATATTTCTCTTTCTTTTATAAAGTACCTACTCTATTTAGTAACAAACAGTTAGTGCCTAGGTAATTCTTTGGTCATAAAATTGGACCGCTGCAATATAAGTATGCTTGAGCATAGCTTTTTTTATTGTCAGGACATGTAAATATAAAAGATAATAAAAAATCGATATATTAAAAAAAATAATTGACTCTACTGACTACTCTGTTTAAAGAATATGTTCCTATACTAATAAAAATGTATGTTTAAATTATTTCCAATACATAAATAAAATAATACACAAAATTTAAATAAAACATCAAAGCAAAATCAAAGTAAAGTATCTAAAAGGATGTCGATTTCAGTGCACGGAGACGAGGTAACTAAGTATTTGAAATACGGGTTGGGTACTTCTATGAATAGACGAACTAATGTGACCGAGTTAGAGATAAATATTGCTATCAATCATTGCAATTTTTGTTTACTTATTCATTTTATTTCAATAAGCAATTGGAAAAATAAAATATAACTTTATTATATTATACAGAATAGATACTAGATCGTTCAATAAGTCCCGAGACTAACCTGGAAATGGCGCATATATTAAAAACTCTTTTGATTTTTAAAAAGTACTGGCTATCAATACAAGAATATGTGTCAAATTTTTAAAAATGGAACAATAAAATTATTGATTTTGAAACATTTAAGTGACGCTACGGTTGTAATTTCGATACAATGGAAAAAAACGAGTTTCGCGTGTTGATAAAACATTGTTTTTTAATGGGAAAAAATACCGTTGAAGCACAGCAATGGCTTATAAAATGTTATGCAGGATCAGCTCCCTCTAAAGCAACCATTTGTCGGTGGGATGCCGACTTCAAACGCGGTCGCATGGACACCAATGATGGGGAACGCTCAGGTCGTCCAAATGAAGCAGTGACTCAACAAAATATTAACCAAGTCCTCAAAATCGTATTGGAAGATCGGAAGGTAAAAGTGCGAGAGATAGCCGAGATAGTGAAGATTTCAGCTGGTAGTGTTTTCACTATTTTACATAAAAATTTGGCCATGAAAAAGCTTTTTTCTAAGTGGGTGCCGCGTTTGCTTACAACTGATCAAAAGGAACAACGTATCAATGATTCAGAGCGATGTTTGGCGCTGATGAATCATAATAAAAAGGATTTTTTACGTCGGTATGTAACAATGGATGAAACCTGGATATACCATTTCACTCCGGAATCCAATCGGCAGGCAGCGGAGTGGAGAGCGGCTGGTGAAAGCCACCCGAAGCGTCCAAAGACTCAGAAATCGGCCGGTAAGGGTATGGCGTCTATATTTTGGGATGCGCATGGAATACTTTTCATCGACTACCTTGAAAAGGGGCAAAATATAAATAGTGACTATTACATGTGCTTATTGGAGCGATTGAAGTACGAAATTGCGGATAAACGGCCTCACATGAACAAAAAGAAAGTGGTGTTTCACCAGGACAACGCGCCTTGTCACAAGTCCGTGAGAACGATGGCCAAAATTAACGAATTGGGCTTCGAATTGCTTCCTCATCCTCTCGTTACATAACACGTGGTTCAATAAGTCCCGAGACTAAGTACTAAAAAAAGGTCTTTTTTATAAAATTAATTTTTATTCATCAACATAGTCTCCTCCAAGAGCGATACAGTCCCTCCAACGCTTTTCTAACTTTTCTATCCCATGTGTGTAGAACGATTTGTCTTTGGCTTCAAAATAAGCCTCCGTTGCTGCGATAACTTCACTGTTTGAGTTAAATTTCTTACCCTGAAGCATTTTTTGAGGTCTGCAAACAGCCAGTAATCGCTGGGGGCCAAGTCTGGCGAATAAGGGGGATGAGGAAGCAATGCGAAGCCCAATTCGTTAATTTTGGCCATCGTTCTCACGGACTTGTGACAAGGCGCGTTGTCCTGGTGAAACACCACTTTCTTTTTGTTCATGTGAGGCCGTTTATCCGCAATTTCGTACTTCAATCGCTCCAATAAGCACATGTAATAGTCACTATTTATATTTTGCCCCTTTTCAAGGTAGTCGATGAAAAGTATTCCATGCGCATCCCAAAATATAGACGCCATAACCTTACCGGCCGATTTCTGAGTCTTTGGACGCTTCGGGCGGCTTTCACCAGCCGCTCTCCACTCCGCTGCCTGCCGATTGGATTCCGGAGTGAAATGGTATATCCAGGTTTCATCCATTGTTACATACCGACGTAAAAAATCATTTTTATTATGATTCATCAGCGCCAAACATCGCTCTGAATCATTAATACGTTGTTCCTTTTGATCAGTTGTAAGCAAACGCGGCACCCACTTAGAAAAAAGCTTTTTCATGGCCAAATTTTTATGTAAAATAGTGAAAACACTACCAGCTGAAATCTTCACTATCTCGGCTATCTCTCGCACTTTTACCTTCCGATCTTCCAATACGATTTTGAGGACTTGGTTAATATTTTGTTGAGTCACTGCTTCATTTGGACGACCTGAGCGTTCCCCATCATTGGTGTCCATGCGACCGCGTTTGAAGTCGGCATACCACCGACAAATGGTTGCTTTAGAGGGAGCTGATCCTGCATAACATTTTATAAGCCATTGCTGTGCTTCAACGGTATTTTTTCTCATTAAAAACAATGTTTTATCAACACGCGAAACTCGTTTTTTTCCATTGTATCGAAATTACAACCGTAGCGTCACTTAAATGTTTCAAAATCAATAATTTTATTGTTCCATTTTTAAAAATTTGACACATATTCTTGTATTGATAGCCAGTACTTTTTAAAAATCAAAAGAGTTTTTAATATATGCGCCATTTCCAGGTTAGTCTCGGGACTTATTGAACGATCTAGTACCTATAACTAACTCAACAACCCGACAACATCACTACATAGTATAAAACAAAGTCGCTTTCTCTGTCCCTATGTCCCTATGTCCCTATGTATGCTTAGATCTTTAAAACTACGCAACGGATTTTGATGCGGTTTTTTTTAAAAGATAGAGTGATTCAAGAGGAAGGTTTATGTATATAATTTAGTATAGTTTTATGTAAATTAGCAGAAATACGGCGATAAATGTTGAAGAAGTCGCACAAAATCGGGCCAACTGGGAGCTTTCCACGCAAACGCCGCGTAAACTAGCAAAGATACAGTGGAGTAATGTACTAGCGAATTCTAAATCTATAAAAATGCTACAAAAAAGTCCGCGATAGCATATATCTATCTCTTACGGTTGACTTACAATAACCACTTTTATGTTCAAATTTTTAATTAAAAACATTACGTTATTTTCCAAGCTATTTTCTTTAGTTCAGTATTAATCCTTATCCAAACAAATATTTTAGTTAGCTTAGGAATTTAATGCAGATTAAAATTGCCCTTTACACTATATCAATCAGATGAATAGGTTTTCAGATATCGTCGTTAGAAGTAATTAACAGCGAAACATTTAACCCTTTAACCGCCATCGCCGTAATATTACGTGTTGTAAGAGTAGTACCTCAGCCGCCACGTCGGAATATTACGTAAAGATCCTGTCATTTAAAAATGTCATCATTGCACCCGTGCGAAGCCGGGGCGGGTCGCTAGTGTTATATAATTAGAATAATTGAAACCAGATCAAATAACGATGTATCTCTATGTTTGTGTAAGTAATCATAGCAATCAAGTTAGGTACTTGCGGCTATTTACTAATCTGTGCTTGCGGGATGTTTGTCAATAGGTAAGATTAACTGACAAACGAACCATTGATTTCTTTGAACTGAACTGAACTACCAGTAAACATCTAACTGGTGGGCACAGGCCTCTCCATCCATATAGGTATGTGAGAAGGTTTATAGCGTAAATCACACTAACTCAGCGTAATACATCACGCTGCTTCATTAGTTGGCGCATAATTTAAATACCATTAGCAAATATCGCTGTCAGACTCTGTGATAACAACCGGGACCGAGGGCTTCCATGATCACCGAGACACGTTGAGGAAACCTACAAAAACATACAGCTAGACCATTAATAAATATTTCTACAAACACATATCTAAGTATTTCGAACGGGAATTGAACCCGCGAACACCTAACAACTACTTTCACAACTATACCCTGATACATACACATTCACACAGACTCCGAGACTAGCGAACCGATATTTTTCTACGTTAAAATGTTACATTTTCCAGAAGTACCTAATAATTAAACTAATACTATAAATCTGAAGAGTTTGTTTGATCGCGCTAATTTCAGGTAGTGATGCAACAGATCTCTGTTTCTGTTTCCGCAAGTGCGGAAGTTCCGCACGCTTTTCAACATTCGTTTCTGCTTCTGTTTCCGCAACTTTTATAACGGAGATGTAAACGGAAGTTTACGACGGTTGAGAGTTGAAAGTTTCACTTACCACTACTAAATTTGAAGATTAAAATAATTTTAAGTTGCAATATTGTTTTCTATTGTAGATTTCTAATATATCTATTTCTTATCTAGGCTTGGTGTGTATTTAATACTTAATAAATAAATATATTTGTAAATTTATTAATTTTTTTTCATATTATTTACACTTTCGTTTCTGCATCCGTTTCCGTTTCCGTTTCTGCTAAAATTTACTTTTGACATCTGTTTCCGTTTCTGGTTCCGTTAAGACACTTCCGTTGCATCGCTAATTTCAGGCACTACCTATGTACCTATTAGTTTCAATTGAAAAAGTATTTTTGTGTTGGATAAGACTATAGGCTATAGGAAACAGAGATAAATTAAAGCTGCAAGTTTGAGCATTCTGTTTTTGAAGAAATCGTCCTTGACATGTTGGAGGAAGATCCCAGTATTTCGATGCCAGATATCGAAAGCCATACGAGAATTATCATCATATTAGAGATTAGCATCGCAGTCAAAAAATTTGAACTTCATCCGTATCACCTTACACGTGTACAAACGCTGCAACAACGCGACTGCCTATCACGAATAGTTTTCTGCAGAGAATCGAAGATAAAAAAAAATTCAGAAAAATTTCCCAAGCACTGTTTGTCTCCCTCACACAGTTTAGAATTCACCTGAATAAGCCGAGCAGGTAGTAAAATCTAATTTGGGTCTACAGCTTTACTTACTTAATAAAAACTCTAAAAAAATATCTGCAAATAATTTTGCAATTTTGTGATGAAATGCTTATTTTTACATATTAATGGCTGTAGCTCAATAATTTTACGATATAAAGTAGATAGTATGGTACTGTTTTAGAATCCTTATGAAATGAGGCTATTTTTTAAGTGGTTGGCCGCGACAACTCCGATAAATTTTTTTTTACACCGCAGGTGCTCAAACTCAGTTAAGTAAATTTCAAAATTAAAATTTAAGTTTAGCGACTTGTTGTTAACTACTTTCATAGTAGTTGAGTTTTTTGAAACATAATTAAGGAACAGCATTATTAGGGAACACTTTAAAGAAAAAAAATCCAATCTAGGCCTCAAATAGCAGACGTGGTGCCCACAAATGTGAGAAAAACTGGGATTTTTCTAAATTGTACAATTTAGAAAAATCCCAGTTTTTCGACGAAAAACAACTTTTTCGGATTTTATCGCAGCTTATTAGGTTTTTTATACTTAATATTTTAGTACATTTATTAGTCGGAGACATGCACAAAGAGAGAAAGATTTGACTTATCCTTCAATTTCATGTATCCGACTGCATAATTATTATGTACGACATTGCATAAAATTTTGAAGGACTACCGTATTGATATTTTTAAGTCTAGAGTACATAATATTTGATATTGTTTCGATTTGTTTCGCTAGCTTTGTGTAATTTTGAATTTTTATCTTGTTTCAGCCTTTTCAGTTCATTTTCTATTAGTTGTTTTTTATGCAGGCGGGTTTTTAGTTTTCTTTTAATTATTATTTTATTACGGATATCGTGCGTACGTAGGAGTATGAAATTTCGCACAATTATACTTTATATAGAGGAGGAGTGTGGAATGCTAATATTTTCTTAAAATTATACATGAAATATACATTAAATTAATAAAAAAAAGCAACACGGGCTAAGCAATCAATCAAATGTTCTGGCATCATGCAAAATCTGCTAATAAAATATTCTTTGTACTTAACAGATTTCCAAAAAGGAGCAGGATCGCAATTTTATTTTTTATTGTTACCTCAGAACTTTTGACTGGATGACCGATTTCGATGATTTTTAAAGTAAAATTTCTTTACGTACGCTCAACTTGGGGAATAAGCTGGTTAATGCGTGACGAAAGCGTTACGAGAAGTGTGATCGGGAGAGGCGAACAGAAGTTGAGAGTTAGATACATATAAATTAGTGAAGATAGAAAGAGGGAGAGTTAAGTTTCGTAAGTTTCACTTCAGTCGTGTGGTCTAAAGCACATTCGTTTTTTATCGAAAGGTGGTGCGTGTCATTTGGCCCCATTTAAATTTGATCATAATCTCATGTCTACTTGTTGAGTAATCTTTGATTACGCGTATTTACTTGACTGTTTTTTCGTCTACCTACTTAAACTTGTCGATGTAATTTAAATCCGTTTTTCTTTCGATTTGTGAGCAAACAAAATTATTTAAGTTTTGATTCTGAAGACTTAACTACGTATAAATCAGGCGTGGGTTTTATCTTGATGTACCTCTAGAAGAAAAGCTATTACTCAATTATTTTATGTAAATCAGATCTAACTTCCTCGAATGATTATTTCCATACCCATAATGATTGTACCATAATATAAGATGCGCGATAAAAAGGAAATAATCAAATTCAATAGTCCAAGTCTTTTAAATGTCGTTAATTGTTCATGATCATGAGCGAGTTCGTAATTTTTCTATTTTCTTTTTCTTTTTCTATTTTCTAGGGGCTGTGACCTCAATCTTTTTGAGTGCGAGATTAAAAAAAATATATTTTACTTAAATATATTAATCCTACTTAGTTTCCTTTTTCATATAATATTAGTAAACAAAGAAAGCCTGATAATTTAATACATGGAACAGATTTTGTACGTTTATAAAATTGTTGGAAAAAAGGTGAAATGTGGTTGATTCTTAACCTTAAATTTAGGTAGGTATACTAAGATGTATTTAATAGCTAATTGCCTATGTAAATGACGAAAATGTTCGGGTTTAGTGGCGCTGTTGATCGATAGTTTTTTATAAAGAATACCTAACTGCGGAGATTCCTGTCGATGCTTAAACATAATTATTATTATGTTAAATTAGTATATGTATCTGATTATAATTTTCAAGAAGATGGAATGATGATGACGATTCATAAGTGCTTCAGTCTACCTGAATAAATGGACTTTTGATTGATTCCATTTGATTGACATTCGTTGATTGTAATCTTGCGTATATTTGTTTGTTTGTATACATTTAGTTTTAAATATATTATTTCAAGATATTTTTCTCTAGTTATGCTTGCTCTCCAGAAACATAAAGACACCATTTGCAATCACATCAAGGCATTGATGTAATTCGGAAAAAATTAAGTTACCATATAACATTACTAAGCTTAATTTAAATTATCAAAAATTTGCTCCTAAAAACTACCTCAAATCTTACCCTTGAAGTTTTTTTAATGATTATTTTTGATTAAACAAAATTTTGTAGTTTAAGCTGCTTGCCAGCTTTAATCGGTAAAACATGCCTTATTATGCCTAAACTAACAGGCTGTAACTTAGGAACTTGGGACTTGGGGGAAGGGACAATCCTTGCGGTATATGAGAGGGTTTATCCAACGAAATAAAGAACACTTTGCAACTAAACAAAAATCTGTAGGTATTAGTTTATAAGACGTAATGTACTTATTTGTAAGATCGGTCGTTTCCCAAGATAGAAAAAAAAAAACTTTTTTAGATATTCTTTCAAATAAGTTTACGAACATTATGTAGATGTTTTTGTGTGTCGTATGAAACTGTTGGAGTCATTGTTTCAAGTTAAAATTAATAGAATTACGAAAATAGTTTAAATACTTAAGTATAGGTATATCCGTACAACTAATATCATAATAGTTATGTACTTATTTCGAGTAGTGTGTGCGAATAAATAATTATATCACATATCTATAGAAATCAAATAAAATGTAATTAGAACATAATATTCAGATGCACAAATAAATTCAAGAGAGACATTTAATTCTGTGGGTCTTCCCACACCCCTTAGTTCTAGATTCGCGATTGTCTACACCCTACCTTTTGCCTTATGTTACCAGGTGTAGTCCGTGAGAACGGTCACACTGAAAATTATCGCCAAGGGGAGATGTAAAATGTAAATACCTAAATAGTGTTTGAATGTTTATTTAATACAATAACATAAAATCTAGATGAAGTACAAAAACATTTTCGATTACCTTAAATCAATATTTTACTAAATATACATTTAAGGTAATTCGAAACAATAACTAGAAATACGTTGAAGTTTCATACATAATAAAAACATGAATATTTCAAATGATTATTCGATTACTAGGCAAGGTATGCTCTATCAAACTTGAGGAAAATCGCATAGAAACGAGAACCATTTTATGCGATATCTCTACACTACGCTACTCTTGTATCCTGCGGTACAACCACTGGCGGATCCGGGGGGGGGGGGTCACGGGGTCATGACCCCCCCTGGGATGTATCCAGGACCTAGGTGGACCACTAATTAAAATTGCTAAACAAGATTTTTGTCACATTATAGGTATTTTTAAGTACATTACCTACATAGATTAATAAAATACCAATTTTTACCTGTATCTCCCCCCCCCCCCCCCTGGCGCCTTGACCATGACTATGACCCCCCCTGGCGCCAAAGCTGGATCCGCCCTTGGGTAAAACTGTATATATGTAGAAACGGACTCTCAAAACTGTATAACATGTAATCTATACTAATATATAAAGCTGAAGAGTTTGTTTGTTTGATTGTTTGTTTGTTTGTTTGTTTGTTTGTTTGAACGCGGTAATCTCTGGTTCTACTGGGCCGATTTGAAAAATTCTTTCAGTGTTAGATAGCCCATTTATCGAGGAAGGCTATAGGCTATGTATCATCACGCTAAGACCAATAGGAGCGGAGTCCACACCGACGAAGTCGCACGCAGAAGCTAGTAATTAATATTACTCTATTTGGAGCTTAAAACGAATATAAATCAAACATGAATTTACTCATCATTCTTCATCAATCTGTGTTTACCTAATAATTAATCAAAAATCTGCTAGCACCTATAAACGTATCTAAAGTGTGTAATTTAATGTGACAAATAATTTTCGGAACAACCAAGCTCGGACATGTGTAGGCGTAAATGTCAAACAATTTATAGATTACCTATCACTTATCAAAGCACACTAAGACACCCACGAGCCAAGACAGCTGCTAGAGTCACTAAGCCGCCCCCGTTTCTCACGCCAACCCTCCATTTGCTTACAGCTCGGACCCTTCTTTAAGACTTCATTACGCAATAATAAAACTTGGCCTTATTATTTTTCTACCCTAGCACTGATTTCATATAACGGGACTCATTCGTTAAGAAGACATCGCGCGTGCTACATCACAGTTTCTTTTTTTATTTTGAAATATGTACATACTTAAGAGAGTATGTAGTTAGATTTGTGCGTGGTTCCTGAAACATTAAGTTTTGAGTTTTGTTTTTATTTTAACGTTTTAAGAGGAAAATGCAGGCATTTATTGATTCACAGAAAGCAGAAATTGAAAGATTAAACATGTCAGGTAAGATTTAAATAATTGTAAACAGTAAAATATCATAATGGCACTGTAGGTACCTACTTCCTTAAACACACCAAAATTTTGGTATAAATAAATATAACGCGGTATCATTTTTTTTTAATATTTGACTAATATTTTTATGTTCTATCACAAAATTAGCATGTGAGTAAATAATTAAAAAATAATAATTAATCAATCTTATTGTTAATAGGCAACAGAATAACGGTCTGTTACATGCCTAGTGTTACAAACAACAGTACCTACCAACTACTAACTTTTGTGGACCGTCACTGTTCATTATTTTTATCAAAACAATTGCCTGACGAAATTTCAAGATTTTCTGTCTGTGTCAAAAATTGCCACATGTGCCTAGATATTCGGCACTTCTGAAGTTTAAAACAAAACGTATAAGATTAAGGTTTTGTGTTAAAAAAAGTGTCATTATCTATACTAATATTCTAAAGAGGTAACGTTTTTAACTTTGTTTGTTTGTAGAGGGTAATCTTCGCAAATACTGATCAGATCATGAAAATTCTTTCACTAACAGAAAGCTACACTATTCAGGAGTGATACTTATAGTAAATGTAGATAATAAATAGTATATGTAGATAAAGTCGTAGAAATGCGAGCGAGAGGAAAACTTTACAATATACCTACAGAATGTTTGGAGGTTATTAAGCCATAGGAAAATGGTGGATAGGTGATGGTGTTGGCTACTTATTGCGCCTAATTAAATAACATTTTGCCCCAAGTTTAATGAGTAATCCTTTTTTCGCTTTTTTTCTAGAAAATCCCCTTTTTTTGATAAAATCTTTAATATTTTTGTTATTAATGATTGAAATGTCAAAAAAATGATTTCACATGTTAGTCTAGTCTTGTCTTATTCGTATTTAATCATAATTTCATACAAACAATTTAAAAATAAATAGCAATGACGTGTTAAACTTCCAGAAATCGAAAAGATACAAATGTAATTTCATCTTTAGAAGGCAAAAGTAATAAAAAGAATATGAAGTTTGGGATTTTAAAATTTCTATCCACCATTTTCCTATGGCTACTTAACCTCCAAACACCCTGTATTTGCATCACAAAAATAATTAACGCCCAAAGAAGTGGACCATGACAGCTAGTTTTTTTTTAGGCTTACAGTGATAATATCAGATGTGCGTCGTTTTAAAATTTAAAAAGTTATAACCTTTTATTTATTTAGAATTCATAAGACTGATAACGTAATGGTGAAAAAACTGATTTGTTAAAGACAAAGATATATATACATAATTTTTTTTAAACGATTGAGCATACTCAGGCATTAATAAGCATCAAGCTTTTATACCCGAACTTGATGTTTCAGGAGGTACCGTCATGAGCAGTTTTCCTTCCCAACTTGAACTTATTGTTCCTCGTGAGTTCGATAATGGGGTTTGGTTTTATGTTTAGGCAGACAGGTTTAGACAGGTACATTAAAATTATTGCATAAATAATGCAGATTCTGATATTTTAATAATAACTTATGGTGAAACTAGTAATTAAAAAATGGGTCCTACTAATATTACGAGTTTAAACGGGAAAGTTTGTATGTATGGATGTTTGTTCCTCTTTCACACAAAAACTACTCGACCGATTTTAATGAAACTCGGTAAGTAGATAGCTGGAGATCTCTAATAACACTTAAGCTACTTTTATCCCCACGTTCCCACGATTTTGGAAATTACGCGGGTGAAACCACGTGGCGCAGCTTGTATAAAATAAAGCTATGGATAAAATATTTCGGATACGGATATGGATACAGATATTTTTGTAATACTATCTCGGTTATTTCGTGCACGTTAAATTATTCGGGTTATCCGTTAGTTTCGGTTACAAATATTCGAGTCTTAAAAATATCTAAGTAAAATGTAAATGCGTACTGTTTTTAATGTATTTTTATAATTTAGTAGTTACTACATAGTACTTAATACAATGAATCACGTAAATAATTTATTATGCCTTATTATTATAGCAACCTATAACTACCTTGATGTGTCCCTGCCAATTATTTTTATTGATCGGATTTCAAGGCAGTATCATAGCGTGGGTTTTTGCCGGCCCATCGAAAATTTGCCGCCATATTCTTTATTTTTTTACAATTTTTGCCAGAGCTATATTTTTAACTAGCTTCTGCGCGCGACCTCGTCAGCGTGGACTCCGCTCCTATTGGTCTTAGCGTGATGATATATAGCCTATAGCCTTCCTCGATAAATGGGCTATCTAACACTGAAAGAATTTTTCAAATCGGACCAGTAGATCCTGAGATTAGCGCGTTCAAACAAACAAACAAACAAACAAACAAACAAACAAACAACCAAACAAACAAACAAACAAACTCTTCAGCTTCATTATATTAGTATAGATAAAGATTACCGTTTTCGAGAAAAAATAAAAAAAATTGGGTGCGTACAAAGTACACGTCATGTCGGAAGTGAAACTTCTTTGGGAAACTAATTTAAAAAAAACTAATTAAAAAAAAACGAATTTAAAATACAAAAAAAAAACTAATTGAAAAAAAAAAACAAAAAGCCAACGTCGCGGTGGTTTCACGCGGTCACCCATCCAAGTACCTACTAGCCGTCATGACGTTACCGCGTTACCGGTAGCTCAAATTTGACCCCTCATGAGACTAAAGAAGTTTCACTTCAAAAACAAATTTTCGACTGTTGACTGAACATTGTTTGCATAAATGTGTGTTCTAAATCTATGGCGACTTTTGGCACTTTTTTTCTACTGGCTATCCCAAAGTCGCTACCAAAATTCAGTATTTGTATTTTTAGTTTTTTTTACCTATTCATTCATCAAACTACTTTTACTATTTATGTCATCAATATTACGTCAATACAACTAGTACTCCGTGGCGGATTTACCTACATAAAATTATTCATTTTTTTTTTGCCGTCCCTACTAAACATCCGAAATTCGACAGCGTACCTACACCATAATTATAATAGTCCGGGATCCCGAGTACATTTTTTTCACTTGATTACTATCAACTTATCAAGCTAATTTTCCGGGAGTAGCTTCATTTTGACAAGACAAACAAAAATTTCCGCTACAAAAACTCTCGATTTTGGTAGGTAATAGAGTTAGCAGCGGATAGAGCAGCAGTGAGCGTATGACCGGGATAACGTACTACGCAATTTGTTGGACAATATAACTATTAAATTATATATATAAATATTAACTAACTAAAAGAAAAAAAAACACAATAATAATTTTTGATGACCCTACGAGGTCATCAATTTAAAACATTTAAGTTACCTGTGAATTCTTATGCGATATTTATATATCTGTTTGTGTTGTTTATTACTCACTTTGACATTGGCAAATCCTCACGGGATATGCGATATTTTATATCCATAATATCAATATCATCAATTACCTAGCTATATAATATCATCGTAGGAAATTTTTCTTATTAATTATTCTGATTCCATATGTTTAAAAAAGAGCTAAGGCGTTTATCTTATCTTGACATAAAGTAGATAATTAATTGATAGATTTTCCCAATTTAAGCAAAAAAGCTTCTCTTATCCGAACAATTGGTCGCTGGTGTGCATAGAGGTATGATAATATGTGGTCCATAAAATTTGATTAAATGTTCTCCAAATTTTGTTTTCGAAGGACTGAAGACAGACTTTTAAGGATACAGACTCTGGTTTCTGGAAAATTAGCATTGCAAGTGTATCTGAACTGCCCCAGACAGTCTTAATTTTTTATGCATAATGTTTCTAATTCTGGTAATAAGGTTTCTAACTCTGGACTAGCCCGTTGGTGCAGTTTATAGTTGCCCTGCTTTCTATTCCACAGGTTCGATTCCTGCCTGAGTCTGGGTTTAATATATGTATTTTATATATTTATATTATTCCTATGCATGTTTATGTTGTAAGTCTAAATAAATTAGATTTATGTCAATGATTTAACATTTATATACGTATAGATTTACTGTATAGGTAATAGTTGTGTGATCGTGCGGGTGCCGAGTGCCGACTACCGACGTGCTGTATATGTATATATATTAAATATTCATCACTATTATTTTGCGAATAGGCAAATATGCGGTGGTCGCGGCAGTCTGCACTCTGCAGGTGAACTAGAGAGTGATCAGTGAAGCGAACGCGGCGCGGGCGGCGCTTCGTCTGTCTTCTGACTTCTGTGGTCAGTTCTTTGCGATGCGTGTTGTGAGATGAACGTTTCGAGTGTGCATATACAACGAAGTTTCATGTGTGAATGTCCAATGTTTCCATGCAAGGTGCGGGGGCGGCGGGACCGGTCGACGGTCGCACGCTCGACCCGACGACCTTACGTACCGTTCACTGTACGCAACACGATTCTCGTGATTCTAAGTGCATCTTCAAAATATAAAATGCAATAGATAAGAAACACGTCGTGTGTTAAATTTCGATAGACCTTGTGTGTGAAATGTACACTCAGCAGTGATCGTTAAAAGTTCCTATATACCGGCTGGATGATGTGAAACATGTATGTTCCAATACTTTTATGTAGACATAAGAGAAAAAATTATCTAAACACTAATTACTTCGTGAACAAAATATCCACATAATTTTTAAATTTTACTGAGTGTACTTTTTATGATCAAATTAAAAGTTTTAATAATTAAGGTACGGACGTATGTAGCCTATACCTACATTTTAGGCATTTTTATAAATATAAATAAAAGATTTAAATGCCTAATGTTAATAATGCAACGTAAGTCTTATCTTAATATACCGAATTATACTTATAAATTACGCGTTACGTTGTTTTTCTGCGATGGACTCTTAAACTATTTAACGATTTTAATCAAATTTGCACACCGGCACCGTGTGCAGTTTAATCCAACTTGAAAGATACGCTATATTTTATTTTGATATATGTAATTATTATATTTAAGAAAAAAATAAGGCGATATGAAGTTCGCCAGGTCAGCTAGTAATTTATATAAGACTTACGTTGCATTCTATCGTGTCCCAAAATCCAACTCTCCTACAATTTTGCGTAAATTCTTATTTAAAATAAAAATAAAAATGATTGCTTGTTATAAGTAGGTACCTACATATAGATTAATATTTGAAATTTACTTTCTTATAGATACATTAATACAAAATATTACAATTTATATTTAATAGTGATATAAATGAAAATGAACAAACTACTTACGCATTTAAGATTATCAAATTTATCTCAGTAGGTACTCTCTCTAGTTTCTACCATTGTTTCTACCTAATATTAAGTAATATTACCAAATTATAAATTAGCAAGAAAAACGTTATTCATGTTATTAGCACAGATTAGTAAATAGTTACTACGCTATTATATAGTTCAGACTACAGTATGTAGGTACATTGTAACTACATGTAAAATAAGTATGTAAATAGTTTTAATTTTTTTTTAAACGGAAAGTGTAGTTGAAAAATCCATAAAACACGTAAACCAAACATTTTATATTATTTCTCAAAAACAATCAAAGATTGACGACGCGTTAGCGCAGTGGTTACAGCAACTATTTGATGGTCGCGTGTAAGATCCCGCACATGACAAACATACGTATGTAACTGTTTATATAGGTACAGATGTTTGTTGTGGTTTAGACATATTATGTGCATATGGACTATGTGTATTTCTGGATAACCGACAAGGGCTTTACATCCTATTTGTCCTTTGTTTTTTTACATTGTAGGTATGCCTTTCAAATTGTTACACAAATAAACTTTTTTTATACAATATATTGTATCATTCAATTTGTGAATCAAGTAAAAAAATCTTTATAGGTGTTCCGAATTTCCGATAACCAGCTAAACTATATAAACATATCCATCCC
This sequence comes from Melitaea athalia, assembly GCA_905220545.2. Lineage (NCBI taxonomy): Eukaryota > Metazoa > Arthropoda > Insecta > Lepidoptera > Nymphalidae > Melitaea > Melitaea athalia. Next base: position 7,328,070 of record HG992176.1, on the reverse strand, counting down.
CATTAATATCTAAATAATTATTTTTGCGTTATTATTATTATTTATTAGGGCTTGCAAGTAAAGTTTCTGTTATAAACTTTTTTTTATACAACTAGGTCGGCAAACAAGCGTACGGCTCACCCGATGTTAAGCATCGCATGCGCGTTGTTGACCCTACCCCCAATCCCCCCTCAGAAGCTCTGGTCACCTTACTCACCACAGGAACACAACACCGCTTGAAAGCAGTGTTATTTAGCTGTGGTCTTCTGCAAGGTCGAAGTACTTCCCCAGTCGGACTGCTCTAGATTTTTAGCAGCATATTTCCTGGCAGCTGGGCTCTACCTGAGTTAAAGTATACCTAAAACCACCTAAACTATATAAATATAATTAATGTAATAATAATCTGAATTTATTTATATATTAAGTATGTCCCCTTTAATCACTAAATATGTTTGTATTATTAATATTATTATTTACTAGCTGCTGCCCGCGACGTCGTCTGCGTGCGTTCACTGCTCGTTCCCCGTAGGTGATAGCGTGATAATAGATATGTAGTCTATGTTCGGACCCGACTTCTTAATAATATTCGTGCCAAATTTGAAGTAAATCCATGCAGTACTTTTTGAGTTTATCCCGGACATACATTTGAAGAAATAAAGGTTCACTGCTCGTTCCCCGTAGGTGATAGCGTGATAATATGTTGCCTATATTCTGACCCGACTTCTTAATAATATTCGTGCCGAATTTGAAGTAAATCCATACAGTACTTTTTGAGTTTATCCCGGACATACATTGACTTTCCTATCATTTTATTATATGTATAGATTAGGGCTACAAAGTAAAGCACGAATAAAGACACCCTTAAGGGTGTATCTACTCGTATATCTAATACTTATTCTACCAATTACGAGTACATTATTCTTGACAATTTATATTTCGGTAATATATAAACCACAATCGTGTTGTATTTTTGACATTGCTGCTTATTTAAAACTAGCTGCTGCCCGCGACGTCGTCTGCGTGCGTTCACTGCTCGTTCCCCGTAGGTGATAGCGTGATAATGTGTAGCCTATGTTCTGACCCGACTTCTTAATAATATTCGTGCCAAATTTGAAGTAAAGCTAGTAAGTTAAGTATGCAGTACTTTTTGAGTTTAACCCGGACATACATTGACTTTCCTATCATTTTATTATATGTATAGATTAGTTTAAACATCTACTACCTAATAATAATTAAGACTAAATAAATAAGACTAATAAATTTAATATTATATATATATCAAGTAAATAATATTGTTCTTGTTAGACATACTCTCTTAGAAACATGTTTAAGTTTAGAGTACCTGGGTGACCGAGCCTTGCTCGGTATTTTCATTTTATTTTTTGTTTTTTGTTTTTTCTCGTTATTTTTATATTTTAATTTCATTTAAATAATAAATCACGAGTGAAATTTAAAAAAAAAAATTAATCTGGAGACTGAGATTCGAACCCGGGTCAAGACGATTTGACACCCGCCGATTACCTAATTACGCTGTTACAGCTATGTTGACTGTAGTGAAATCAAGCTTCGTATTCTAATTATATTTTTTCATTGCCTAAAAACAGGGATAAAACGACATTTTTTTAAAATGAATCCTAGCTAGATCAATTTTTTGCCCCCGAAATCCCCTGTATACTGAATTTCACGAAAATCGTTGGAGCCGATTCCGAGATTCAGATTCTATATATATACAAGAATTGCTCGTTTAATAGTATAATAAGATATTATAATATATGTGCCTATTATTCTACATCATTCTTCTTGGTAAACTTTACATTTGTAGGTACATACAGGCTGTGCTATAGATTATTTTACAAAAAGTTCGAAAGTTACAAATAAAGGCTTTGATATCACATTAATTTAACACGCAGTCATGCGTCAGCATAACAAAAAAAAGATAGGGCGCTCTTATTAACCGATCTACTTACAATTACAACCCTCGCAGATCTCTTTTCATGTAAAGCTATTTGTAACGCCTTTTAAAGAAAAAAAATTAAAACCAGTACTCTTATATTCATCGTAAACTTAAGGGGATCTCTTTTGTGCTGCCGCGGAGAGCTCCTATTGGCCAAAAAATATTTGTACTTTGCCAATGAGATTCCAAGGATAAGGGTCGCGCCCATTACACTTAAGTGAACAGATGCGCTAAAGGTGCAATATATTATCTTTGTTTGCTTGTGTTATATCATCTCGCAAAGTAAATAAAAGAAAAAAATATATCACCTGCCTTCAATTGACTACCGTTTTATTATTTACAGTTAGATCTCGTCTTCGAAATGTCGTGTTCTCTTCAAAAAGACATATTTATTACACAAGTTTGCTCTACTAAGGAAAATTTAAACGAATATACCGTATAACATCGATTTAAAGTTTGTAGCAAAATTTTAAATCAAAATATTTTATGTAGATAGAAAGAAGAGTCAGTTGACATTTTCTACGCAAGGGCACTCCACACAGATCTCTTCTCGGCATTTCGTTTGTAAAGATTTTGGCCATACCAAATGTAACTAGTCTAAAATAAGAAAAACTGTTTAATTTATATAATGTTTTAATTTTTTTCTACAGGCTGGTATGCAACGCTGGGAGCTGCGGGGCTTGGGGAGGGAAGCAGCGGTATTACTACTATGGCGGAAACAGCATCAATAGGCCAGAGTCCGAAATACATGCGCAAACGCCGACGGCTCTCAAGGCTTCTCGATAAACTATCTGTTCAAATAAGTAATAACAATCATTATCCATTACCCCATTGGCTCATGCTCGACTCTCCCTGCTACGACTCGAAAACATCCGAAGATGTTCCTCTCGATCTTTCTTTAAAATCGGAAGTTCCGAAAGCGTCTAAAGAACAATCCGGATATATGTGCGACACTTGCGGCCAAACTTTCGCCGTACACGATCGCCTAGCCAAACACGTTGCCTCTCGACACAGAGACAAGGCACCGGAATCGACGCGTGCTTATGAGTGTGAAATATGTCGTCGCCGGTTTGCTCGGTCGGATATGTTGACGAGACATGCTCGTTTACACAGTGGTGTAAAACCTTACTCTTGCTCTGCTTGTGGACAAGTATTCTCGCGATCAGACCATCTGGCTACTCACCAACGTACCCACACCGGCGAGAAGCCATACCGATGTCCAGCTTGTCCTTACGCAGCTTGTCGACGTGATATGATTACGCGGCACATGAGAACACATACGCGAAAGCCACAAGCAACAGAAATTTAAACATACCTAGTTTGTGAAACGGGAACCATATAAGAAAATCGCACAATTTTCCTTTTTGTTTATAACTCACTTGTATTGGTACTTATTACATATTTTCTTCCTATTTATTTATTTCTTAATTATAGTTTCTAGGCGTTAACGTAATATCTAATACTAGCTGACCCTGCAAACGTTGTTTTGGCATATATGTTAATAACCCCCCCAACCCCCTCTTGTGGGTGGAATTTCGTAAAATCCGTTCTTAGCTGACCTCTACTCCGCGAAAGGAATATTCCTACTAAATTTCAAGTCTCTACGCCTTATGCTTCCAGAGATATCGTAATGAGTCAATATATGGGTGGAAATCTCTTTTATATATAGGTAGATATAAAATTCTCGTGTCATAGTGTTAGGAGCCAAACTCCTCCGAAACGGCTTGACCGATTCTTAAGAAAATTTTTGTGCATATTCATTATTCGGTGGGTCTGAGAATATTCGGTCGTAAGCTATTTTTTTAAACCTCTAACTTATAAGGGTCTCCCTCCAAAATATATATTTTTTATTTTTTTTGCCAGTTTTTTTTTGCTACTTTTTTACCATTTGGCATTGAAAAATACATACAATCCTTTATTATCACCCTTCTACCACGAACCCCTATTTTTAATAGCGTTTAGCGGCATAACAACATTTGCCGTGTCAGCTATAGAAGTATATATATATATATATATATATGTACCTATATATATATAAATGAATCGCTGAATGTTTTGCTAAGCGCAAATCTCGAGAGTGGCTGAACCGATTTCGCTAATTGTTTTTTTATAATATTCCTTGAAGTATAAGGATGGTTATTACGGAGGGCAAAATTTAAAAAAAATCACTGAAAAAGTATTAAAAAAAATCTATATTCGAATACAAAAGATTCTGTTAGGCGGTACGAAGTTCGCCGGGTCAGCTAGTGATATATATTTTTACTTGTAGGATAGCGAGGAGCTTCTTTGTATGACAACTTTGTTATAATGCCTATAAATTAAGAAAGGACATATCACATTGCGATATTTGAATAATTTATGCGAATTCTTTGGCTCAAATGCGAATTCTACCGATTATTTAAAGTAGTCGTACAATCTCTATATCTCTATATATATTATATATATCTCTTCTCTTATATCTCTATATTATATATAAAAATGAATCGCTAAATGTGTTGCTAAGCGCAAATCTCGAGAGCAGCTGAACCGATTTCGCTAATTTTTTTTTTATAATATACCTTGAAGTACGTAGATGGTTGTTACGGAGAGAAAAATTAAAAAAAAAAACCCGAAAAGTCTAAAAACAACACTTTTCTATATTCCCATACAAAAGATTCGTAATAATACTTAAAAGTCAACTTGAACTTTAATACCATATGATTAAGTTTAAGTGTTAGTGGAGGGGTTTCGGGAAAGATAAGTATTAAAGAATCGACTGTTAGGCGGTACGAAGTTCGCCGGGTCAGCTAGTTGATAATAATTATGCTCGTAAGCGCAATGCGATGTGTCTTATAATAAGTTGTTTTGCTTTGCATATTTACCTCTTGAATATATTATTATATTTATTATGGTGGTTTTAAGTTAAGTATTGTTAAGTTTTGCATTTTTAGATATTCAGCATTTCCAGATAAAAAGACTCTGAAATTGTTGTGTTCAGTAGACCTAGTAATTTATAAAAATGTCTTAATATTATACGACTATACGTGTTAATGAATTTCTGCACAATTATTGAACGTGTTTTTTGTTTTGCTTTTCATTTTGACTGCTATCTACTAATTAAAGTCGAAATTGGTAACTATTTATTTAATTGTTAAGCGGTTTTATTTAATAAAAATTGTTATTTAATACATAAACCTTATAATTTGCTTTTGACCATGTAAAAATTTTAAACAGGTCGCTAATTTTCGACTTGTTTTGTTATTTATAGAAATGGTAGAAATAAGGTTTGAATAATCGATCGATGAATTTTCCTTCGTGGATAGGAAATAATTATTGTTTTTCATTTCTGTTTTGTGTGTTATAAAATCATGGTTACGATTTTATTTAGTGTAGGGCTGTAGGCGTATAATTAGAAGGAATTTAATTCAATTTTGAGTGTCCCATCTCTGAAAAAAGCGATATATTATGTTTGTGGATGTCTATCTTTTAATTGTTCCATTATATAAAGTCAGATATCAACTCCACTTTTTAAATATTTGAAACGCACGTAAATTTTAAGCATGTTATGTACCTACTTTTAATAATCATTATCATTTTTTTTTATAAAACAGCAAAAATAGCTATAATAAAATAGTAAGATTTATTCCCAAACGAAGGCATCTTCTTTGTAACGTAGGTACATAAACTCTGTTTAAATTAAATTATTAATAATAATTAGATATTTATTATAAAATCTTGAATAAGTACATACATTCTTAAAATTTATTCCCCGTATAGGTCGTATATTATAAATTGTACCGAGTGTATCTATATTTCTATACTTATAGATAATATAAATTTATATTAGGTACATCCGTAAATAAAATAATATATAATATAATCAATATCAATATTAAAAACAACAATCGCCTTGAACACTTAGGTACGTACAGTGTGTACCCACTGTAGCAGTTAAATATGATCCTTAGTAAATGTTTAGGTTTTACTCTGTAGATTTCCAGTTACAAAGGTATTGTGAATGTACATTAAATAATTTAATTACGTGTTGTTTAAAATTATTTCTAGGTATAAAACTATAAATATAGAAATTGCTGTTAATGTTTTTTACTGTGATAATTTGATAATTAGTTATTAAGGTATCTACTGTGTTTGACAATAACTATTTGATGGGTATCTAGTTATTTATCGTAATTATACTTAATATATGATTTTCATCTCCAACGTGTGTTTTAATTTTTACAACCAAATTAATTTATAATTACCTTCCAAATTAAATATGCATATTAGATTAACATGTAGGTAAATATTTGACTTTGATATTTTTGATTCGACGCCTTGTTGGCGCAGCGGTCACAGCACTGGTTTGTGGTTGTTGCGCGGGTGGTTGCGGGTTCGATCCCCGCATACGACAACATTTGTATTGGCCTTAAGATGCTTGCCGTGGTCTCGGTGTTTGTGCAGTCCTAGTGGGTCTCCCCACCGTGCCTCGGAGAGCACAATCGGTCCCGGTTGTTATGATGTACACGTGATAGCGATCGTTACTCATAGTAGGGAATATATCCGCCAACCCGCATTGGAGCAGCGTGGTGGATTAAGCTCTGATCCTTCTCCTACATGGAGAAAGAGGCCTAAGCCCAAGAGGGGGATATTACAGGCTTAAGCGTGAAGCCAGGGGCATAGCTACCGCCCGCCGTATCAGCCGTATCAATGATACGGGGCCCCCGGGCTACAGAGGCTCCTAACGTGTACTGTAAGCAAAAATTAGTAAAATGTTTTCCACGATGTCACTTAATCTCGCACTTCCCTGGAAAAAACATAACAAAAAACTGTCATACGTGCCTATAGAGTTTTCACTTCAGAAATGGCAAAAGTCAAAAAAAGTAATCCCCTTTTTCCCTTTCGGTTCCTATTCGGTTAATCTTTATGAACAATTAATTGCTCTGAAAACATACTGAACATCCGAAATTCAAAAAATTTATTCCCTTGGAACTTATGGAATTATTGTTGATAAAATTCAATAGCCTTGCATCCAGTTTTACGGAGGTATCTAATTACAGCATGCTTTCTGCTCTTGACCCTTCCAGTTACAACTGCAACAGCTGAAAGGAGTTTTTTAAAACTAAAATCGATCAAAAATTACTTAACGACTTCGATCTGACAGGAACGGCTAAGACTTGTCACTGTTGCCTGTTCAAGGAGGAAGTGATAACTTATAATCAAATATTTATTTTCATTAAATGCAAGCATTTTTGTTTCTTTTGTGAGAAATCTTTTACCTTCATTTTGGCCCCCCAACTAATTTTGACACAGGGCACATTCATACATTCCAAGGCACGCTACGCCGCTGCGTGAAGCGTAGGTAAAAAAACTTTCGAATCTGACCTATAACTCGAAACAATAGCCTTCTAAAAGACCAAGAACCAGTGACGGATTAACCCTTAATCAAATATTAAGCAATTGCCTAGGGCATCACGTCTGGGGGGGGCACCAGAAGAAGCGCAAAAAAGTCCGTCTTAGAGCATCACGTCTCACTCTCACGTCACCAAAAACCACACCAAAAATAATTTATCCATATTATAATTATACATAGAGTAAGTTAAGTTAAGAACGTTAGACGTTAATACTATCTTGCGTGAATTTAATGCCCGGAAAGCCGCAAGGCGCATTTTAATAAATAAATAAATTATGCTTTAGTTTTAATTGTTGTCGTACCTACTCCACTTCTAAGGTACGTTACATCTCATCATCTTATTTTTTTTTAAACTAATGTTTTAGGGGGTAAAGGTTTAAATACCGATTCTAGTTGACGTACTGTTATATACTCCCTCTGTACCCTTTATTGTCTACCCTGCAACCTCGTCTATCCTAGTCAGCATTCCCCTCTCGATAGCATACTGATACTCCACCATACACACCCAAGTCAGTCGTCATCCATCCACCAACCGAGACGGTTCTATTTTCAGTTCTATTTCTATTTTTATTTCTATTTCCATTTAAGATTTTATAATAAATAGTGTGAAAAATAAAAACATTTTTTTTAAAAACCCAAATTAAATCTACCGTAAGTACCGTATAACATTTGGTGGCAGCGTAAAGGGATCAACAGTGATCCCCGGATTCGGCTCCGAGTGAAATCTATAAGTGCAGTGCTAAATCATTAAAATACTGTGTGTCTCGTGCTACGAAATCCCGCAGTGTTCAAGTAAT